>JAJLSK010000005.1:0-600000 GCA_030567535.1 Kuraishia floccosa
CCCTCCCCGCCGCTCGTCCGATCTGTGGGGGCGGCCGGCGCGCCCGCCGCGGCCACGGCCGAGTCGACGAGCATAACCGCCAGCGGCACCACGCTGAGCACGGGTGTGGCCGCAGGCGAGGCCACCAAGAAGCGCAAGAGCCTGCGGTTTGACAGCAAGCCGACTATCCTCGAGAGCGTGAAGCTGCTCGAGGAGCAGCGCAAGGCCGACGAGTCTGCAGTGGAGGACGCCAGGCCGGATGACGACAAGAAAGACGCATGATCTATATACTAATGATAAGACCCTTTGATTATTTACTACTCTTGCAATGATTCAGATTGATTAATGCATACATTCCCTAGCTTACAAGTTGTTAACCTTCAGGGTTGGCGGCAGCGACTGAACAAGCTTCTTTGCCTTGTCAGCATCGTTTATGACCAGCGTGTAGAGGTGCTTCGACCCTCTGAGCTTGAACTTGGTCTGCTGGTACTTCTTGCCGACCGACGACACCTTATCGTTCGTCTTGACCGTGATGGCCTTGGCGTCAGCTCTCCTGGTGAGCTCAACGTACTTCTTGATGTCGATTATTTCTCTCTTCAGCGCGTGTTAGTCTCCCTCTCTCTCCGCTCTGCGTCTTCTCTGCAATACTCACAGCCATTCTGTATTGATATCCGGTCTGTGCTCTCTCTCCTGCGACTCACAATTAAATCTCTGAAAGATATTCACTGAAAAAACGTCTGCCAGAGAAATCACGGGTGGAAACAGATGCTGTCACGTGAACTAGGGCTTTGCCCTAACACCCGAACACCAGCATCTGGGGAAGCTCATCTCGCGTTCTCTCTCTATCTGTGGGCAGGTGGCAAAGCGGCGCACAGTACCCGGGGGGATGTTTAAGAAAAGAGCCGCGAAGGGGGAGACGGCGAGCCGGAAGAAGCAGAAGGTGGACCTCGCGGAGTCGAGCGGCGACGAGAGCGGCGGCGAGAGCGGGGCGGACGGCGCGCGCGGTGGCGAGGAGGCAGCGCAGCGGCGCAGGACAGACACCGGGGACGTGGAGTACGCTGGCACCCACAGCACCGCGCTGTTCAAGAACGAGGAAGCCACGAGAGAGACGCGGCTGTATGCCGGGGGCGGAGCGCAGCCGCAGAGCGAGGAGGAGGGCGGAGAGAGCGGCGGGTCGGCGGCGGCGGACACGGCGAAGGTGTACAAGGGGAAGGCCGGGTACGCAAAGTTCATAACGCCGCGGCGGGAGAACGGCGACTTGAAGGTTGGGCCCATGAAGGCGGCGGCGAATATACGGTCGACTACGACTATCGACTTCCAGCCAGACGTGTGCAAGGACTACAAACAGACAGGCTTCTGTGGGTACGGCGATACCTGCAAGTTCCTGCATCTGAGAGACGACTTCCAGAAAGGGTGGAAGATAGACAAGGAGTGGGAGGACGTGCAGAGAAAGAAGGCGGACGCCGAGCTCAAGGATATCCCGTTCAACTGCGTCATATGCAAGAAACCGTACACGGATCCTGTGGTTACGCCGTGCGAGCACTACTTCTGCGAGAAGTGCTACATGAAGAGGTACAGGGAAAACCCCGGGTGCGCAATCTGCGGGAAGAATACGGGCGGCGTTGCCGCGCCGGCAAAGAAACTGAAGAGGTATATTAATGTTGATACATAGACATTTCGCGTAGGTCTGTAAACGCTCGGTGCATGCTCGCGACACACTCGCTGCCGTACTCGTCTTCCTCCGCCGGCGCGTCGCGCTCGGCGTCCACGAGCCGCTGCACCTTTCGCGCCATTATATCGTACACGCTTCTTCCCCCTGTTGCCGCTGCGTCTCTGATGTGTCGGTAGTACCAGGGGTCGACAACCTTGATCCACGCGCGCAGCTCCACCGCGTACGAGTACACCTCGTGGTTGTCGAGCAGCACCACAGGCACACCAGTCGCGCTCACCTCGCACTGCACGATGTTTGGCACCGGTCCGCACGTCGCCGTGGTCTTCAGGTCGCTCTTCGCCACCGGCGTAGCGTGGTTCAGGACTGGCGCGAGCGACACCCCGCGCACGCACGCCGTGCCCTCGGCAATATTCCACGAGTACACCATGCCGCTCGCCGTCACCGCGAGCAGGAAGCGCGCGTTCGCCGAGAACACCGCCACGGAGGTGCCGACCTCCAGCGTCGGGAGCAGCTGCCGCCCTGCCGGCGTGTAGACGCGGATCGACCCGTGTTCCGTTGCGATCGCCCAGAACGTGTCCGTGTACCCTATCGCGCTCGTCACCTTCTGGTCGCTGAACAGCTCGAACTTGGTGTTCCCGCCCGAGTCGTTGCTGACGATGCGGGTGGGCTCATCGGCGCCTGTGCCGTTGCGGATCTCGAGCACAGAGTTCATCGCGAGCGAGTCGCTCTTCTGCCCGACGGCAAGCGTGACAATAACCGACGGCTCGTACTTCATATCCGGGAACACCGTGTACGGTGTCACTGCCGCCTGTCTGATGTACGCAGGGCACTCAATGTCCCGCTTGCGCTTGAGCGCGGTCGACGACTTGCTCGTACCGGGCTTCTTGATGTTCTGCTCGATCGCGTCAATGTCGTCCTCGCTCTCGTCGTCGTCCTTCTCCTCAAACACAAGCTCGTCTCGCAGCGACGACACGGCGGTCTGGATCCCGAGCCGCGGCAGCTGGTACGATGACTGTGACAGTAGGCTCCGCGACAGCTTCTGCTTGTCTCTCTGCGACGGCAGCGACGAGCTGAACTTAGACGGCACCTGCTCAGACGACGACGCTGTCGATAGCAGCATCGGCGCGACGCGCTTCTTGCCCGACTTTGTGATGGTCACCTTCTGCGCGGTGATCAGCGTAGCCTTCTTCGGGCTCTTCTGCTTCACAGACCGCCTAGCAGTGTCCGGCACCGCTGCTGCCACAGGCTGCTGCGGCGTCTGTGCTTTTGGCCGGCTGGCCTGTGTCATCAGCCGGTCCATGCGCGCTTCTGCGGCCCTGCTTGCCTCTATATCAGCCTGCTCCTCCAGGATCAGCTGCTCGACGCTCTCCGGGAACACCATGCTCTCTCTGTCGCCGCCGTAGATGTGCAGCTGCTCGTCGTTGCGCTCCAGCGGGATCTCCCGCCCGAGCTCGTTCTCCTCAAACGCAACCACCGTGATCGAGCCGTCCAGCGAGCTGAGAAAGAGCACCTCGCCGTCCGGCGTCCACGCGAGGTCCGTGACCGTCTTGTAGCATATGTCGTTCGCCACCACGAGCGGCTTCGACCGGCTCGTGTTCCATATCGCGAGGTTCTTGTCCTGTCCCGCGGTCGCCACCACCGTCGAGAGCTTCGTCTCGTCCTTCGCACCGTCCTGGATTTCAAACAGCCGCGGCGAGAACGCCACAACCTCGCACGGAGCGTCGTGTCCGATGAGGCTGATATCGCTGTCCCACGTTCCCCTGTTCACAATCACCACAGACGTCACCGGCCCGTTCGTGCCGTTCGGCACCGCGATGTGCTGTCCGTCCGGCGACCACGAGCACCGCCTGAAGTACGTTGTGAGCGGCGACTTCTTGAACGGGTCCGTCACCACGTGCTCCACCGAGAAAGTCATCTCTGTCGGCGACGTCCGGTGGTACCTGAACACCCTCAACGTCCTGTCGTCAGACGCCGTCACAAAGTACTTGTTCGCCGGGTCAAACACTATCCCCTTGACGTGCGACTGGTGTATGTCGAACCGCTTGATCTTCTCAAACGTGTTCCCGTTCCATATGATAATCGACCGGTCCAGCCCGACCGTGACGAGGATGCTCGAGTCAGGCGCCCACGCCATGTCCTGCACGTCGTTATCGTGCGCCACGAGCCGCTTCCGCACCGTCCAGTGCTCGAGGTCGCCCTCGCCCGGCTCGCCGAACGCCTTCGGCCGCAGACCCGCGTCCTCGTCCTTCTCCCATATGAGCACGATCTTGTCGTCGGAGCCAGACGCGAGAAACCGCCCAGACGGCGAGAAGCGCACACACGTCACCGCGCCCGTGTGTCGCCCCATCGAGCACAGCGGCCGGCACACGGCCGGGTCCACGGCGGTGTGCTCGCGCTCGCGCACAGCGCCGTCGCCGCTGCGCTGGAGGTCGTCCGCGGCGCTCGTCTTGTACTGGAGGACCGTCTCTATGAGCCATATGCGTATCTTCCCGTCGAGCCCCCCGGACGCGAGCCGGCTCCCATCAGGGCTCACCGTCACGGAGTACACCTCGAACTTGTGGTTCTCCTCCGTGTGCGTCAGCCACGGCAGCTTGAGGATGTGCATGGTTCGGCTGTCGCAGCTGGAGAGATGTTCGCCGACAGAGACAATAAAGCGGGTGCGCGACGCTCGTGGGGTGAACAGAATTTCTCTGACAGCCCAGAGAGACGACAATGGCACCGCGCTGCTCTACAGGGTCGCGTGCGGGGGGTGCGGGGGGCCAAGCGGAAACCCCCGCTGCGAGTGGCGGTGGTTAGGGGGAGGGTCTTCTACTGGGACGGTTTAGTTTACTCGTGTGTGGTGTGGCGGGTGTTCCATGGCGGGTAGCAGGTTCGCTGCTTTCCAGACGCCAGACGATCGTTTCAAAACACATTTCCCCGACCGTGCGACGCTGCGACCGCAGTCCTGCCTCTACCGAGTGCTTACTGGGGGCAGAGAGCGTGCGACTTCCCCCGGCACGGTGCGGTGTGCTCGCCTGGAACCCGCTTGACACATCATCCTCTACACACTCTACACAATCCGCGCCGATGACACCGCCAACAGCCCTCTTCATGCGTACTCTGTGGGCAGCCCTGCTCCGCTGCCCTCTCTCTCTCTTACACACACACACACAGGGTGCGATATGTAACATATATAGTCCAGAGCGCGCTCTGCTGTAGAGCGACTCCCACCCGCAGTAGGAGCCCCGACCCGCTCCAACTCCCACCACAAAAGCGATAAAGACGGGGCTGGAGAGCTGTGTCAGAGTAGAGCCACCGGTGTAGGTGGGAGGCACAGGTGTATATAACTGAGCATCATGTCTGACAGGGAGCAGAGAAGCTCTTATACGCCGTCGTCGCCCTCGAGGAGTACCACTCGGATAAACCCTCCGGCTATGTCTGCTTCTGAGAACCCTCTTCTTTCGTCTCCTGGGGGCCTGCAGAGAAGGCGAAACAAGATTATATACAGCGACCGATATATACCGAACAGGACGGGCATAGACCTGCAGGCTGCGTTCAGTCTGAGCAACGAGGAGATAAAGGTGTCGACAAAGAGGAGCAGCAACATTAACGAGAACGAGCTCGACCACATCCGCGAAGAGGAGGCTAACAGAACGTTTAACACGATTCTCAAGGCTGAACTGTTTGGCGACAACGTGCCGCTCGCGACGGCTGACATAAACAGCAAGGCCAACTTCAACTCGCGGCCGGTTACGAGCAACTCGAACCGGTCGGAGAACTCAGGCACAGGCCCCACGTCGGGGAACGACGCGACGGTGTCGATGCAGCGAACACCGCCGAGACCAACGATGAGCGACGACTCGATGGACAGGACAGCCTCGCCGGCTAGACCGCAGGCCAACCTGTTCTCGTACCAGTCGCCGAGCAAGAGCCGACCGACGTCGTCGTCGCTGGACATACAGAACGAGCTGTACTCGCTGTCGCCAGTGAGAGCAGACTCGCAGCGGCTGCTGCTGTCGCCACAGAAGAAGCCGAGAGCGATATCGAAAGTGCCCTACAGAGTGCTTGACGCGCCAGACCTGGCAGACGACTACTACCTCAACCTCGTCGACTGGGGGTCGCAGGACGTGCTCGGCGTCGGGCTGGGCACATGTGTGTACCTGTGGGACGCGTCCTCTGGCTCGGTCAACCGCCTGTGCGACCTCGGGAGCAACGAGTCCATAACGTCGCTGTCGTGGCTGGGAGCTGGAACGCACATCGCGGTGGGGACAAACTCGGGACTGGTGGAGATATGGGACGCCACCACGTTCCAGTGCATGCGGAGTATGACGGGTCATACTTCGCGCGCGTCGTCGCTGTCGTGGAACCAGCACATACTGTCGTCGGGCTCCAGAGACAGGTCAATTCTACACAGAGACGTGAGGGCGCCGTCGCACTACATAAAGCGGCTCGAGGGCCACAAGCAGGAGGTGTGCGGGCTGAAGTGGAACGTTGAGGAGAACAAACTGGCATCCGGCGGGAACGATAATAAGCTGCTAGTGTGGGACGGCCTCAGCGACACTCCGCTGTACAAGTTCAACGAGCACATTGCGGCCGTGAAGGCGATCAGCTGGTCGCCGCACCAGCGCGGCATTCTCGCCTCGGGAGGCGGGACGGCTGACCGCCGCATAAAAATATGGAACACAGTCAGCGGACAGAAGGTGAGCGACACAGACACGGGCTCGCAGGTGTGCAACCTGGCATGGTCGAAGAACTCGAACGAGCTCGTGTCGACTCACGGGTACTCGCGAAACCAGATAGTGGTGTGGAAGTACCCGCAGATGCAGCAGGTTGCGTCTCTCACAGGGCACACCTACAGAGTGCTGTACCTCGCGATGTCGCCGGACGGACAGACGATCGTCACCGGCGCGGGCGACGAAACCCTCAGGTTCTGGAACGTTTTCGAGAAGAGCAAAAACGACAACGGCGCGCCGTCGCTGTTGCTGGACGCGTTCATGCAGCTGCGCTAGATGTGTGGTTGTGGTGGGTCTATGTATCTATTCATATATATATATATATATATATATATATACTTATAGTGTTCCAAATGCGATTCTGAAACGGTACACTGGCAGTAGGCGGCTATAAACGGGGAGTGACGGCGGCCCCGCGACAGCTATTACTCATTTGGTTATGCGCCCAGGTGTTTTTCAGAGGGCTATAAGGGCCTGCGGTGCCGCGCGCTCTCGCTCCGCCCTATCTTCTCCACGAAGTTAAGCATGTCGCCCAAAGACCTATCGCACCTGCTCTCAGAAGAGGCCAAGCGGAGAGAGCCGTCTCCGCTGAAGACGGCGTTCAAGTACTTTGGCCTGCCAGATATGGTGTTCCTCGGAGGTGGGCTTCCGCTATCCGACTACTTCCCGTGGAACAAGATCACCGCCGAGTCGCCGGCGCCGCCGTTCTCGCGTGGCATAGGCGCTGTCCCCGCGGGCGCCGACGAGACCGTCGTGACGGAGCTCACGAAGAAAAAAGTGTTTGAGCAGGACATCCCGCTCGCGCGGTCGCTGCAGTACGGACACACCGAGGGCCAGCCCGAGCTCGCGGCGTTCATAAAAGAGCACACTAGGCTCATTCACAACGTGCCGTACGACGACTGGACGTGCGTTGCCACCATCGGGAACACGCAGTCGTGGGACGCGGTGCTGCGGACGTTCTGCGAGAAGGGCGACACCGTGCTGTTCGAGGAGTACTCGTTCTCGTCGTCGCTCGAGGCTGCGAGCGCGCAGGGGCTCAAGTTTGCGACTGCCGCGATGGACAGCGATGGGATCATTCCGGAGATACTGGAGGCCCAGCTGGACAAGTGGGAGGGCAAGAAGCCGAAGCTGCTGTACACCATCCCCACGGGACAGAACCCGACAGGCTCGTCGCTCTCCGCTGAGAGAAGAAAGAAGATCTACGCGCTCGCGCAGAAGCACGACTTTGTCATTGTCGAGGACGAGCCGTACTATTTCCTGCAGATGGAGGCGTACACCCAGGACAAGGAGCTGAGAGCGTCGCAGGGCGTGCACTCGCACGAGGAATTCCTGAAAGCCCTGGTGCCGTCGTTCATCTCGCTCGACGTGGACGGGCGTGTGCTGAGACTCGACTCGTTCTCTAAAGTGCTAGCTCCGGGCACGAGGCTCGGCTGGATTGTCGGGCAATCGGCGATTCTCGAGAGGTTTGTGAGGATTCACGAGGTCACCATTCAGGCGCCCTCCGGGTTCACACAGTCCCTCGTGCAAGGTCTGCTGTCGCGCTGGGGCCAGTCTGGGTACATTGACTGGCTGATTGGTCTCCGCCACGAGTACACCGTCAAGAGAGACGTGGCAATCGACACCATAGTTGCGAACTTCCCCACCGAGGTGTCGTCGTTCGACCCGCCCGTGGCGGGCATGTTCTTCACCGTCGAGCTGGACCCATCGAAGCACCCCAAGTTCAGCACCGAGTTTGGCAGCGACCCACTGAAGGTGGAGACGGCTGTCTACGAGAGGGCTCTCAGCATAGGCACGCTGATGATCCCGGGATCGTGGTTCAAGGTTAAAAGCGACTTCCCCGTAGAGGCAGACGTGAGAAAAACTATCTTCTTCAGAGGCACATACGCTGCGGTGCCGCTGCCAGAGCTACAGAAGGGCTTAGAGAGATTTGGCAAAGCCGTTAGACTAGAGTATGGCTTATAGATGTAATTCAGTCCGAATCAGCAGATAGTTCCAGGTCGCAAGGGATGATGTAGCTCTCCTCGATCTCAAACCCACGCGCGTCTGTTTCCTCGCGCGTGATCACGTCGACCGCCTCGTCCTCGCCGTCCAGCCGCTTGTACTCGTCCTTCAGCACAACGTCAAACTCGTCTTCCTTCTCCTCGTACTCTATGTTCTCCTCGATCTCTACGAAATCCGGCGCCAGCGCACTCCACTTTTGCGGGATGATAACGCTCCACAGGTATATCATCCCTGTATCCAGCCCGGTCGCTGCGACACAGCATTTTTTGTAGTTCCAGTCTACGTCCACGAGCTCCTCTTTCGGACCTTCGAGGATCTTTATCAGCGACCCCATCGACGTCTCCCACAGGTACACGTCGTGCGCAGACCCGCGTGTGGACGCCATCAGGTACTCTCCGTTGTGGTTGAAAGACACAGAGTTCCACTGCAGTCTGTTCACCACGTCCTGGTACTTGTGCTCGATCTCGAAGTCCCACGTCTCGGGGTCCGCACTCAGGTCCGGCAGTGTCAGCTGTCTTATAACCCTGTCCGACGAGTTCACTGCGATCCTGTGGCCCGTCAGCGGCACCGAGATCGTTTTGATGTTGCTGTTAGACACCTTCTGCGAGTACACAGTGCGCAGACTCGCCGCGCTGATGAGGTTCAGCCACCCTTTGCTCGTACCCGTGAATATGTACAGCCCGTGCGGGTCGAAAATGCTCACCAGCGTCCAGTGCTTCTCTCTCTTACTTCGTTTGCGGTCGTCGCCGTCACCCACCTCGGTGGTCTCTGTGCCCGGGCCATCCAGCGGCGCCGTCTGCAGCGGGGTTATCTTCGCCTCTTCAGAAAAGTCCACATACACGGGGTCCCCTTCCAGCAGCGACGCAACAAAACAAAAGTGGTTCTGCGGGTGCAGGTCGGCTATCCATATGGGCCCTTCGAACCTGTGTGTTCGCAGAACCTGGCCCGACTCCAGGTCCCACAAGTTCACCTTCCAGTCTCTCGAGCTCGACAGTATGTATCTCCCACACCGCGACCAGCATATCGAGTTGATCGGCCGCGTGTGGTCTGTCAGCAGGCGGATCACGCCGTTTGTTTCCGTGTCATAGATCACGATTGTTCCAGTGAGAATGCCAGACGCGAGGTACTCTCCGGTTTTGGAAAACTTTATATAGTTAGAGTGCCCGTTCGATAGTGTCTGTGTAAGCGTGTCTGGGTACTCCTTTGCCACTGCAAACGGGTCCAGTAGCGATAAGTTCATGCGTGAAGATGGCCCTCTGTTCCTGCTGGCACTTGTGTTCGGTGAGCAGTGGATGCGTGGTTGATTACAAGCGCGATCCTCACCCACGTTTTTTTTGTAACCTTGCAGGAAGAGCACCAGATGTTCTGCCGAAATACAACACTGTGCTCGGTGCTCGCGTGGCTATGTGTGATATCTTTTGCCATGAGGGGGGCACTGGCAGTTGTTTCGACAGCACCGGTGATTTTTTATTCCAAGCCGGGGGTGAAGAGCTGCTTCTACAAAGAGCTGGTGCGTGACTCGCAGATAAGGATATCCTACAAAGTGCAGCCCCACAACGGGAAGGAGTACTCCGACGCGGAGGGAGTAGGGGTTCTCCTGGTGATTGAGGAGGTTTTCGATTCAGACCATAGAGTGGCACGAGAACGCGGGAACTCGCCTGCCGGAGAGTTCACGTTCAGCGCGCTGGACTCCGGGATGCACAGGCTATGTGTCCAGGCGCAGTCAAAAGGGTGGATCATAAGCGCAAAGACAAGGACTGAGCTGGACGTTGTCGCATTAGGAGGCATAGAGCCACATGATCACGATGCTGGAGACGTTAGAGCAGGAATAGAAACGCTCCTCGCCAAGCTGCACGAGATCAGGCTCGAGCAGCGGCAGATACGGTCCCGAGAAGTGGTATTCAGAGACGACTCTGAGGCTACCAACAGCAGAATCATCATTTGGGCGCTGGTCCAGATCGCAGTGCTCGTGGCGTGCTGCGTCTGGCAGCTCTCGCAGCTTCACAGCTTCTTTCTCAAACTGAAAGTCATCTAGGCGGGCGCTGCGGGCACCCCCGGTACTAGAAGCTCATGCCCTGTATTCCGAATAAATATATATGTATATAGATATATGCGACTGATCGTGGAGAGAAGACCGCAGCTAGCCAAGTCCGAAGAGCCAAGACCTGCTGGATGTCTCCAGGAGAAGTACGCCCGCTTAGCACACACTCCACTTCTCCGATCCACGAGGCTCACCAGACTCACAGGGAGAGCGCGCGATGCTGAAGGGTGCCCGAGTACCCTACCCCCAAGTCGCCGCTCTCCTCGGCGACTGAGGTTGTGTTTCCCCGATGTCCAGTAGTGTTTTCAGTCAAACTGGAAAGCATCTGTTGGAGAAGGGCAGCGATTCCTCTCGGGACCGACACTGCAAGACGGATGGCTATAGATAATGCACTCCTAGCAGAGGCGGATGCCGGTGGGATTGACCTCGCTGCGAGTAGTGGGAATGGATATGTATGTGCGATTTTTAGGGAAAACGGAGCCTTGCGCTAACCTGACCTGCAGAAGATGAACTCGCCGCAGCGGTCGATCTCATCAGTTGAGTCCCTATCTCCGCTGCGAAGACGCACGTTTGACCAGAGGCTGACCACGAGAATAAGCTCAATAAACTCTGTGAACTCGAAACAGCAACTGGCGTTTGCGCTGGACGAGGCGGCTAGACACCATGCCAGCCGACAACGACCTAGATCGTTATCGGAGGCCAACTTCGATGAGTCTCCCGATGGCTCTGTTCAGTGGCTCAAGCTTGTAAAGATATCCCGGAGAATTTACTCGAGGCCCTTCAGCATACAGTACGGTGACCCGCGGTGTGTTGCTGCGGGCGATGTCGTGTGCATCGGGACCTCGAAGGGGTATGTCATTGTTTTTGACTACTCCCAGGAAATAATATGCACACTTGGAAACGAGCGCTCAGTGCTCGCATCAGGCGCAGTTACTGTGGTGACTCTATCTGCGGATGGCACTTTTGTGGCTGTCGGACACAGGTCTGGGGAGGTGGTGCTGTGGGACATAGCGAGGCCTGCGAAACCCGTGTTTGACGCTGTACCCATAACGAAGGAAGATGTGCTGCGGCCCACGGGGAAACAGGGCCACCTTGTCAATACACCGATAAACCAGCTCTCATTCATGGGCAGGCGACGCACGGGAATTCTCTCGTCTGACACTAACGGGCTGCTGGTTTTCCACAACGGATACAGAAACGTCCTCGGTCATCATGTAAACTCTCGCAACATTTTGGGGCGGTACCAGATCGAGGAAACGCACGATTACAAGACAACTATTCTCGCCGCGGCGAACCTACCTCTGGGGAACTCTGTTCAGCCGACTGACGAAATAGGAGTCGTGTCGCTCATGACACCGAACCTGTTGATTGTCATCTCGACAACACCGTCCCTGCAGACGCACTTCAAAATCGGACGGCCCACAGCCGTCAACGAATTGCTCGGGATAGCGGGGTGTCTTGCGTGGCTTCCAGCATTGGTTGTGAATGGGGAGAAAGTGACCCCGAAGCTGGCATACTGTTGGAGTAACGTGCTGAGCGTGCTGGACTGCTCCCATGAGGTCGTTACCGATAGATACGAACAGGAAACTGTCATTGTGAAAATGGAGAATAAGAGGAGGTGGGTTTCGAAAGAGGCCATAGTTGCAGTGCAGTGGGTAAGCGAAAAACTCGTCGCTGTGCTGACCATCACACAGAGACTCATCCTTGTGAACTCGCATGAAATGACGCTTTCAGCGGCAGTGGACCTGATACCAAAGCATATCGCTTCAATCACACTATACCCCAATGACCCAAATTTGATACCTGCGGTGTACTGTAACTCATTCAGGGTTTTCAAAAGCAGGTTCTTCATAGTGGGGAAGTATGAGTTTTTCATGGGCTCGCTGACGAACTGGGCAGACAAAGTTCTAGCGGCCCTCAAAAATGGGCTTTATGTGAATGCTCTTGAGCAGTGTCGCGTCTTTTACTCGGGGGATTGTGATCTGGCGGTGGTGGGGCTGCCTGAGGATGAGACATTGAGACACAAGATGGTATCCAGCCACATTTTGGATATACTCGCGGCATCGCTGACCTACGAGTTCAAAAAGGAAGACACAAACTACGAGCAGGCATCGGTGCTTCTGGGTACATGTCTGAAATGCTGTGTCACTATAAAGAGCTCTGTGGATGTCTACGAGAGCATCTACGAGAAATACAAAGAGGAGGGGTATGGCAAACTGTTCTTCGAGAAACTGGAGTTGTTTATCCTTGATGGGCAAATCATTACTCTGCCACCGCTTATCTTAAAGGATATGGTGGCGACTTACATAGGTGAGGACAACGGGGATATCCTGGAAGAGATGATTTGTCTCTTGGACATACGGTCCCTTGACATAGATCTCACGATATCGCTGTGCGAGAAAAACCACCTGAGAGACACACTCGCATACATATGGAACGTTCTCTTAGACGACTACATTACCCCACTTATGGACTTTATCAAATCCATCATAGAGCTATTGGACGGTGGGCCAGACGACGCGCTAGCGCAGGAATGCTCTAAAGTTTTCGGGTACATCTCATATTCACTTACGGGTAGGCAGTACCCTACTGATAAGCTGATTGATTTCACGAAGGAGGAGTATGCAAAGTCCAATATCTACTATGTTCTTTTCAATGGGACTGCTATCGCGTGGCCGAAGGACACAGAGAAGATCCACATTTGCAAGACCGTCATAGATGAGCCGGCATTTCCTTACTTGTATCTTCTACTAAAGTTTAACTCTTTTGACATGCTTGCATCGCTGAACGAGGTGTTTGAAGATAATTTGCTGAACGACGACGAGGTGAGCGACTACTCTGAGGGGACGCCCCGCTCGGATTCGATATACCACTGGAAGGTTAACAGGCAGTTTATCATCGACGTGCTGATTGGCATCTTTAGCGACAACGACTTCGACGATATGGACCACACATACCTGGCGATTTTCATTGCGAGAAACTATCCGAAGTACAGGCAATTTATCAGACTTTCAGAGTCGGCTCTCAGAGCGATCTTAGACAGACTATGTGACTATCCCGAGCTGTCCATAAAAGACGAGTGCGAGCTCAGTTTGCAGAGCCTGCTTTCAGCGTACCACCCAGCGGATCTCGATGCGTGCATCGGTTTATTCGAAGACGCCGGATTCTATGCCGTGTTGTTTTCGGTGTATAAGAGCGACCACAAGCTTAAAAAGCTGCTCGAGTTGTGGTTGAAAAGCTCCGAGAGCGAGGAGCAGACCCCTTTTGCGTCGGATTCGTGTAATCTGCCTCTCGAATCGATCGGCGAGCTACTGAAAACGTGCTTTGAGTCTACCGCTGATAACTACAGCGAGAGGGCGGAGGTGGAGACTTTCATTGAGGATCACTTTGTGCGGTTGCTTGCGTGTGCAGAGGAGATTGTGCCTGTGATAACTGAGTTCGCTCCACAACTGCACGCCTGCATACTGGCAGTTGACGAGGGACCCCTGAAGTACGCATACCTGAGAAGTTTGACAGAGCTGGAATCCACCGCGAAGTTCAGTTTCGTTGTTGGGAGAGAATACAAAACAGAGTACATCAAGCTGATGTGCGTGTACAACAAGGACACGCGTGAGGTGATCAGGCGCATATCTGCTGTAGATATTGAGGACATCGATGTCGACGCGGTGATTCCGTTCTTGGAAGAGCACAGCGCTTTTGAGGCGCTAGTGAAACTGCTACAGAGATGTGGCAGAAACAGAGACTCACTGTCGTGCGTCATAAAGCACATCACGTATCTGGGTGACAGGCTGACCGACATGATAAGTGAAAACCCAGCCGACGGCATGTCGCATGTGGTGTCCGTGGTTGAGGACGAAATGTGGAAGTTTTTATTCCTGGGGATTGAAGTATGCCAGTCTGCGTCGCAGTACAGAACAGCAGGTTCCAATGAAGCGGTGCTGAGTGAGAAGGAGGCGATGCTCTTAGACCTCGTTGAGGCACCTGTGAGCGTGTATAATAAAATATCCTCAAAGGTGTCTGAGGCAGGCCAGAAATCCAACGGGACAAAAATACTGGGCATATCACAGCGCCTCATCCAGGACGCGTTCACGAATCTGATCAACCTGAGTTCGTGGAGCTCGGTCGGTGCTCAGCCGGACGGATCCTTCTTGCGGATCTTTACGGGCTTTTTGAGCCACTCTTCGGCAAAGATCACAACACTTGGCGACGTGCGCGCGGTCCTGAAAGAGACTTTCTCATCTTATACCTACGAGCGGGAGATATTAAGCCTGTGCCTGAAACTTTTGAACCACGACATTTTCAAAGAGCTCGAGCGCCTCAACTCCCAGAAGCTCAGCGGTTGGTCTCCGGCCAACGTCGACTGCGAAATATGCGGGAAACAGGTATGGGGCGCGGGAGTAGATGGGGAGGTGTATGAGATATGGAGGGACTATAAGCGTGGGCTGCGAGAACCAGAAGCTGAAGGTAGCTCTGCGATAAAACAAGATCAGGCTAAGAATTTTGACACTGTGGTCTTCAAGTGCAGGCACTGTTATCACAGTCGATGTCTGTACGGCGTTGGTTTCAAACGCAAAGATAAGCTAGAGTGTGTTGTCTGCTCGGGGTGATTTTCGTCTTTGCGCCGTGCGGCAATGGGGTCTTTTGCGATATCTGTGGTCTTGATTTTTTTTTTTTCATTTTTGTGCGCTTCCATGGCGTGCCGCTGTGTCTGGGAAGTATAGCTGGAGGTTCTTAGCGTAAAGAACAGGTAACTTTGCTAGCTGGCTTAATATACAATATGAAACTGTCGGGTTTTGTTCTGATCGCGATTGTGAGCCTCACGTCGGCATCGGCTTCCTCGCATCTCCTGGAAGACGAGAAGGGATCGTACATTAACCCAAACCCCTATTACAAATGCGCGAGTAGCAACAAGAGGTGTTTTGTGCTACTTTTTCTAACTGAAAGTAGGACTCGGAGGACCTCATCAAGTTGTCCTCTTGTGCCAACGACCTGTTAGCAAAGCTTGATGAGTGTAAGCCTGATGACTTGGCATGCGAGTGCTGTGCCCTGCAAACGATGAAGAGCGAGTGTTTTGGACTGTGTGCTAATAGTGTGAGTGGACTGTTCCAGGGCCGAATGTGTGAGGTACTAACAGTACAGCCTTCGAGTAATTTCCTGAGCTCGCTGTATTCTGACTGCGAAGAACTCAGCGAGATAAACGCGTGTGGGCTACCTTTCAAAAAGACGGATCTGAGCGAGGCAAAAGTTGCGAAGAAGAACAAGAATGCGAAGCTCAGTTCCACTGACCCGTCTATGATGAAAGCCGCTACAAAAATCACCTCCGGGAGAAACACCCAGAGAAATGCTGTTGTGACGTCAAAAGTTGAGTTGAACTCCAAGGACAAGGAGGCTGCCAGGCTCAAGCAGCAAGAGAGAGATAGGCTCAGACCAGCCGAGCTTTCCTCTGTGATTAAGGACACTGAGGGCGTCAAGGAGAACATTGTCCACAAACTGGCAAATCTCAACAACTCAACGGCCAACGTTTCGAGTGAGTGTGCCCTGTCTCTGAGGCTTGTCCCACCAATACTAACTAAGCGCGCGAAGGTACTTCTGGAACCACGTCTGCTTATTCTCTATGGGTACTTCCCTGGTGTATCTTGGTTATTAGTGTTATGCTATTACAAGTTATCAATTGAGACATATATATCTGTAGCTCAGCTGGTCTCATCCATCCACTCGAGCGTTTTCTTGATTCCCTCTTCGATCCCCACTTTAGGAGCGTATCCCAGTATTGTCTTCGCCTTCGATATGTTGTGGTAACGGTACGCACAAACAACTTTTACTCTGAAGGGGGTCAGTCCTGGCTCCTTGCCAACAAGCTTGGAGAAGTACTCGGACAGATACCCGACCACAATGGCGACCGGTCTCGACAGCACGATATTGTACTTGTCTATGTGTCCATCAGCTTTCCACACGGTCCTGGCAAGAGTCCAAAAGTACGACGGTGTGTCATTTGTTATGAAGAAAGTCTCACCGCCAATTTTAGATGCATACGCCGGATCGAGTATCTTTTGGGCGGCTATGACGTGTGCGTCAGCAACGTTTCCGACGTATGTCCAGTCAAACAGGTTATTGTTGTCCCCAATTTGGAATTTGGACTGACCCAGTTTTGCCACCTGTCTCAGGCCCGGCACAAGCTGGCGGTCTCCGGGCCCAAATATGCCGGCGGGTCTCAGAGCGACAGTGAGGAACCCGTCACCCGGAGCGTTCGCCTTCAGTACCATATCTTCAGCAGTGGCCTTGGTTTCGTTATAGCCGTCCATTGGCACTTCAGGAATCGGCCATGTTTCATCTGCGTTGTGTATGTCCTGGCCGTTGAATATAACACCGGCCGACGACGTGTATACGACGGCCTTGACGCCGAGCTTCTTCGCGCGCTCCAGCAGATTCGCAGTTCCCTGCACATTGACTTTTTCATAGATCTCCTGCGCCAAACCGTGCATAGGCGAGGCAGAGTGTACAATCACGTCACACGCACTGTCCTTTATCGCACGGTCAACGTCTGCAGCCGACGTGAGGTCGCCCTGGTGGAATACTATCTCTTTGGGATCGAACGAGAAGTACGACGCCAGTTTCTCAGGCAGCGGACGAACATCAAACACGTGAATGGCAGGTCTTGGTGAAACCTCGTAGAACTGCTGTATCAGATGCAGCCCGAGAAACCCAGCACCTCCTATCAGCAGCACAGAATCTAAGCTAGAGCTCATTGTGTGTCTAGTACCGCCAGCGATCTGTCTCTCCTTCGTTTCCATCGTTTACTTTCCTCGCGTGAAGCGATGGGTTGTTTGTTACCCGGATGTCTCCATTAGCGTCCCACTCTGCGCTCCGAGTAACTCGAGTGTCGCCCTCGTGTATCGAATAGTGACAAGTGAAATGAGACGCTGAAGATGTGGGGTGATTAAGATTCTATTGCAGATTTTTTGAAATATTATTTTTGATGCTGTTTTTCGAAAACGATGATGTCACATCTCTCTTAGCCGTTTTGACAGCTCTTTGGGGCATCAACTTCTCGGTCCTGAGATTTCTGAACGCGACTTACGCCCTTTCCTGAAACTTTCCTCGGATTTTTTTTTATTCCCGCAGAATTCATTCTGATCCTCTTCGCGTGGTCTTTGTCGTTGTCACCTTTATACGTCGCAATGATAAGCTCTCGCAGGCGGACCGCTTCTCATTGCTCGGTCGTGCGCCAAAAAACCTCTAATCTCTGAAAATTTTGTGTAGTCTGGCCTGCAAGATAGGCTGACGACCTTATAAGTTGCGTACAGTAGCAGTAGTCATACCAGGGATGCTAGAGTCTGATGAGGAGTTGTAAGTGTGGGTTTCGGGAGATTTTGAGTCTTTCAAGAGCTGGAGACTAATGTTCAAGGACCCTATCTGCCAATGCTCTAGCGGCACTGCAGGAGTTCAGGGACGAGGAAAGCTCGAACAATGAGCAGCTCCTGAAGCTGCACCAGGCGGCTGAGAGTGACTTCCAGCAGAGAAGCGAGAGTATCAGCATAGATACATTCAAAGAGGACTGGAATCTTTCTCAGTTCTGGGTATGTGTGCCTGTTGACCCACATCTGCGGATATGTACTAACGAACGCCAGTATGCTGACTCCACGGCTGATACTCTGGCCAGCGAGCTACTCGAAGGCGCGGACAGCGACACCGTTATCTGTGTTGTGAGTGCGCCGTCTGTGTATGCTGCTATCAAGAAATTGCCAGCTGACAGAGTGCCAACCGATAAGATATATCTTTTTGAGTACGACAAGAGATTCAAGTTGCTGGCTGGCGAAAACAGGTTCGGGTTCTATGACTACAACAAGCCCCTGGAGATTCTTCCTGAGCTGAAGGGCAGAGTTCACAGGCTACTCATTGATCCGCCGTTTTTGGAAAACGACTGCCAGATAAAATGTGAGTACTGCTGAACTTACCGGAAGCACATTGGACTAACGCAAAACAGCATCCGTGACAGCGAGGGCACTGCTCACTTCTGATAAAACCTCGAGAACTGCCAACGGCGCTCTGCGGTACAGGCTGATATCGTGCACTGGGGAGAGAATGGCCCCCTTAATAAAGAAGGTGTACCCAGACACGGGGATAACCACATTCATCCCCGAACACAAAAACGGACTCAGCAACGAGTTCAGGTGCTATGCCTCTTACGAAGGTGGTAACTGGAAGTTTCAGTGAGAATAACAAAAGAATGGAAAGTAATCTAATCGTGCGTAGTGACAAGACACCTGCGGGTAATGCTTGGCCAAATTTTTGTTTCATGGGGAGGAGACTCAAAGCGTTAGAGTCCCCAAGGCTGGTGCTGGGCAGCGGAGATGCCAGACCAACACAACGGCAGGATCGAATCGCGCAAGAGATCCTTTGATGGTCTGACGCCCGATTCGCCGAGCAAGCGCTCTGGCTTTTTCTCGAGAGTGAAAGGCCTCATATCGAACACCCCGTTGAAAGTGCTGGGATCCATGAAGCGTGAAAGTGGATATGATAGCAGCTTGCAGTCGATAATACCGCCCACCTCTGACGCGAGTCTGAGCGATGTTTCGCTGCCTTCACCGGGAATCTTTCGCAGAGGCCTGCGGAATAACACATCGTCGCCCTTGCCTACGGTGACCGCGACAAACAGCAACCCCAATGCGAGACTAGCTGAGTTTTTCAATCAAAAGGGCAACAAGCCGTGGTCAGACATGGAGGTGCAAGGTGTTATTTCTCTCCTGAATGAGACAATCAGTGGGAGCGCATCGCCTGTGGCCCCCCACCAGGAGGAGAGCCACCAACACAGGAAAATCAGTATGCCAGTCAGTAGGATGCAGAAAGTGCCAAGCTATAAACCTAGCTATGATTATAGCCGTGGCGCCTCGGGGATCTATTCGTCTGGCAAGAAACGCATAGTGGAATTTTCGAGCCTTCCGTCTCCGTATAGAGTGAGAGTATCGTCACCGCTGACTTCGTTCTTAGAGCAGGAACAGAAAGAGCTGGAGCGCAGGGAGCACAGGGAAAAGGAAGAAGAACGCGTGGAGGAGAAGTCTCAGGAGACTAAAACCATGAGCAGGACGGCGACAGCGCTGCTCTCGCTGTTAGAGAAGCCGCAGGTGAAAGAGGACAAGACCGAGAGCATGGCGGGTTTTGCGAATCCCTATGCCTCGTCGCCCAGTGCAGCTGGAAGACAGCAGCAGCGGAGGCAGCACAGCAGGCTAGAGCTGGCTTCTGATTCTTCATTCGCGGAGTCACCGATAAAGTCCACGGGAATAATTGAGTCTATTCGCTTGGACGGGGAGAGTAGTAGGGGGTCGGCGGCGCCCAAAAAAATTAATCTCTCTACCGTTGCAACTGAGGTTTCTAAAGCGAAGGAGGCAACACAGGAAGATTCACAGATGGCTGCTACAGCTACTGTGCAGCATCAGAGCTCAGAGAACGGGCACCAGGAGAAGAAAGAACCAGTGCACGTTTTGAGCCTTGCTATACCGAAGGAGATTGAAACGGACGACGGCGCGGAGTTTACATTTCCTGAGCTTTATCCAGTAAGTTCTGAGGTCATGGCAGCCACGGATAGTGCGGCCGTCGAGAAGTACGAGCGCGAGTTTATATTTCCAACTGCATTATAAACACCAGGTCATTAGTTAGCTTTTGTTGTAGAAATTGACCTCTGAAAGAAGAGATTATCTCTCTATGCGGCTCAGAAATTGGTGCTCTGCGACGACAAGCGGAGACCGCTACAAAAAAAAAGGAGCTTGCTGAATGGAACACAGAGTAGATTATTGGCTCCAGTGTAGAATGCTTGGTATTAAGAAAAAGGAAAAAGGAAAACATCTGTCTTCCGATCGCGGTTGAGTTTACTGGAGCACGCGAACACTTTGAGGAATTGAGGCATCTCAGCAGAATACAGCAAAGAGTCCTCGTGACATGCATGTTTCGGTTGTCAATCCCCATCTGTATTGTAGATTGGCATGACTATTCAGAGGTCCTCTCTTCAGATGAATACGGTCACTCCCCAAATAAGCTAGGGAAAAGCGCTGAGATAAGGCAATGATGCCACTGAATGCGCTAAAGCAGCCACAAAGATTTCCAGTATTGCAAATTGGCTGCTTATATTCTACAGGAAGCTGCATGCAGATAATATCCCCGCTGTTTCACTTGAGATAAGAGTGGGTGAGCTCACTGAACTATTTAACTAATCTACAGCTTATGTATATATATATATATATATGAATATGTGTGCCCAGCCACTTTTTGCGGAGAGCCCGATAACTCCCCACTCCCAACTACAAAAAGACCATTATATCCCAATTGGCGAATTCAGACACCACACACGATGAAGATAGAGCTCATTGCACTATCTCTGCTCGCGGTTGCGGGAGCCCGCCCAGTCAGGCAGACAAAGCTGAGTGAGCCTTCGGTTCTCTATCACGATGTGAAGACGGCCGCAGCGGTTGCGAGAACATTGGTTCAGAGAGAGAGTCTCACGCAGCTCAACACCATCTACCAGGACGGCGAGCTGAGCGGTCTTCCTGTGTCGTTCGTTGAGTACTACTCCGATTGTGACAAAGATGGGAATCCCATTTTGCTACTGGTTGACATGTCCACTAGTTTCAGGAACATTGAACATGGGTCTCCGTATTCTCTCTCTATAAAGGTAGGCGACCACCAGGCTCCCGACGATGGCAAGGTAAACCCTTTCTACCCAGGAGAGACTCTGAAATCGACTGCCGGTTCACCCAGAGTGAACCTCAGAGGTAAACTGATCAACATCACTGACGATGTGCTTGGAAGCGGAGTCATTCCTAAGTGTTTCAAACAGAGACACCACGACTCTGTCTTCTGGTTCCCGGGGAACAAGATTCACGACTCGAACTGGTGGAAGTTCTCTGTAGAAGGCGTGTACTTTGTTGGTGGGTTTGGAAACCTGGCCTACATCGGAGATATCCCTGTTGAAGACTATCTCAGCGCGCCAGTTTTCAGTGACGGAGAACTTGACTTTCTCTACTCTGACAACGGCGAGTCCTCACAGTCACTGCGTGAGGGGAGACAAGCTCGTGGCGCTGTCGAGGATGCGCAGCACACACAGTCGCTGACACAGCAGTATTCTCCCAGTATGCAAGCAGCATCGGATTCATCGAAGACGCTCGATCAGATTGTCGACAAAGTCAAAGATGTGCTAGTCCAGAAGAGCAAGGTGAAGGATGTTGTTGTCACCAAGAACGTGAACGTTAACGTCAATGTAAATGGTAAGGACGATAACCCGGACAGACATATACCGCACGACGGAGACGGAGACGGAGACACAGCAGTTCACAAGCCTGAAAAGACTGGAAAGGCTGTCTCCAGCGTAGTTCCTCCGCACGCCATGGGTGCTCTGGAGGCTGCTATGGGCGACGAAGGTGTTCAGCAGCTGCTTAGCGAAGTCTGAGCGTGTGAAGAACAAGGGGGAACGAGTTACTGCTTTTGGGTAAATGGCGCTGCTGGGGGAAAGCTGTAGATTAGTTAAATAGTTTAGTGAGCTCACTCACTCTTACATACGACGAGTAAGGTATATTCTAATATGGCAGTGTCTCCAAAGGCGAAACGTTATTCTATTGCTGCCCTCTCGGCAGCAGCGATAGTCGGTGCGGGAGCTATTGTGTTCTCAACCTATCCGCATCTCAGGCCATCTGCCAAAGGCTTAGCGGAGCTGTTTTCGTATGGCTCCCCTGCCGGCCGCGACGAAGATAAGAAAGACCTGCTAAGCGGTTCTTACGTGTTCCCTGAGAAGTTTGAAGAATGGAGCGAGGAAGAGCTGACCTCGTTCTTGAAAGACGTGAGCATTTTCGGGCTTTTTCTATTGACGCGGGTTTTATCCTTTAGCCCTTGATACGTCTTATCTTTCACTGTTCGATATACTGACAAAAAAAAACGCAGAAACAGATTGTGCCTCCGGAAGGGGTGTCCAAAGAAGAGCTCATCTCACTGGTTGCGTCGCTGAAGAGTTCCTAATCTCAAGGGGTTGGTCGGTTGTTTTTGATGTATTCTAATTTCTATGTATGACATATCACCGACTATTGTAGTTTACATGCATCCTCTCAGGCCTTCCGCTGTCTCCAGTGGGCAATGCCTCTTTCATAAATACTGTATGTGAGGCCTGAATCTTCGTCGGGGATGTGCACAAACGTCACTCCCAGGTGACGCTCAACGTCTTTATTTCTCATCTCGTCATCGAACAGTATAATATCGTCGTATCCAACACCGTGGGCCTTTGAAATATTCGTCAAGTGGTTTACCTTACTGAAAGATCCCCATTCCAGTGTGCGGAAGTAGTCTATAGATGGGCGCCCGTTAACGTGTAGAAGCTTCAGCAGCTTCTTGGCCACGTTAGGAGTCACGGTACGACTGGCAGTGCATATCACAACGCCGTTGGCCTCGAGATCAGTAATTATTCGCGCCACATCGCGGTAGAAAGACAGCTCGTATCCTCGTTTATCGATCACACTATTCAGTCCTTGGGCTTTCACAGGCAGAGATACGTGTGTGTCACACCAGCACGCTTACCAAGTCCAGTCAGTACTTCATTTCAAAGAGAAAAAACGGTTTCACTTACGCCAGAGAGTATAGTCGAGATCAAACACCACTATTCTCGGGTAGGCCATATCGTTTTCTGATAAAAAATGCGACACCGACCGAGAAGGCCCCTTCGTTTTGTTCTTCGCTTATCGATGGGAAGATCTCTACGGTTAGTTGCCCTGGACGTGGGGTATAAATCCTCAGTGGCAAGTAGCTTCAGTAGCTCCTTGTTTGTCACATTAGGAGTCGCAGTAAGAAGATGTTTACCGTCAGGGCGACCCTTGTAGATGCTGGTCCAGATAGACGCAGGACTAAGAAAGTAATTGAGGTGGGCGATGCGGGATTGCTTACTAGTAAGTCTTCGTTGGCCGGCCTAATATGCTCTACTTTCAAAGTGCACAAGGGGGATGTTTCTGGAGCTGAGATTAAAAGGAAGTCACGAAGACACAGAGACTATGTTGGTCTTTCTTCTCACGAGGATTATGAGGACTTCAAGAGAAGTTTGATGGTGAAGAATCATGCGAAGCTAATGATTACTCTCAAAGGAGGCGATGTCGCCACTGACGATGCGATAAGCTCATCAGAAGGCAGCAACACCGACATCAAGCAAAAATCTGAAACTGCAACTGCTGCCGCTGCTAGCTTCCCTCAGACTAAATTGAACGAAATTACCAATTTGATTAGACAGTGGGAAGATGCTATTTTAAGAAATGGGAACGATGGCAATCTGCGCCCCTCGTCTGTAAGACTGGGTAAAGAGGCAGGTTCGGAGATTGATCAGTTGTCTATCCAGGACTTACTTGGTGACATAAGCAACACTATTTCAGAGAACCTTCTGCAGTCGGATTTCTTGAAGACCCTGTCGAGCATGATAGAGTCCAAGTTCAATAGGATTTCCAAAGGCACCGAAATTACTAGTACTGTTTCAGACAGCATGAATCCCTTTCTGGCACCCAAAAACGAGGCATTACCGATGCCGGCTGTGGATCCACGCCCTGCGGCTCTGCCTGGCAGGAGGAGCGGCGTGGAGGGTCACCACTATCATGTGTGTGACAACTGCGGCGTCACTATTAAGGGGATTCGCTACAGGTGTCTGGAGTGTGCTGATTACGACCTGTGTGCGAAATGCGAATACAGAGGTGGCGTTGCTGGTGGGCCACACCAGACCACTCACTGTATGGTGAAACTAGCAGGCTGTGTGTCCCCTGACGTGTTTGAGGATGTGTTGGCTGAAGGAGCTATCGGTATCCTGTGCGACAGACCAGAGGCTTCGCTAAAGGACACATTCAGAAAACTTGCTCCTACTATTCAGACAGTATCTGCAGAAGAATTCTTGAAGTCGACGGAGATTAAGAACGTCAATGAGACTTTAGTTGATCTGTATCTCGAAGATAATGTGCAGCTTTGCAAGGACCTCATCGGCCTTGCGGACAACAATGGCAAGGCGCTTGACACGATGAAGTCCGACCAGAACAAGCTGAGGAGGCTCGAGAAAGTCCTCAATGCTAACGTGGATGACCTGAGAGGCTCGAAAGGTTTCGGCGACTTGGCGGACGTAATGGGCTGGGCGAAGGGGGATCTGAAGGTTGGCACAGAAGTCCCTGAGGTACTGGAAGAGTCCTACCAGTCTTCTCAAGGTTCGATTGATATCTTATGCAGCGTTCTCAGTCCAGGCCTTATTGAGTTGTTATACACTAATAATGTTGCTCCTACTTTCACCATTCCCGGAGATGTTAAATTGAATATGTGTTTACCAAACGGAAGTTTCTACTCTGCTCGTCTGACGCATGAGCTAGGCTTTGGAAAAACCAGGAAATTGAACATTGGCGTATTTGATGCCTTTGGATTATCACTAGCATCTATGGAGGAGGCCCATGATATGTTTTCTTCGTTTACCGTTTCCCTGGAGCACTCGCAGGGGATTTTGTCAGGGTCTGAAGGCCGTGCGCCCACTTCGTTTTCTGGTAGCGTAGACGGGTTTGAAGGCTCGTTGACTAATGACGAATATAAGGATGACCTTTTTGCTTCCGTTGAGGAATTGGCGGAGAAGCCTGATGAGATGAGTCGTGATTCCACTGTGGAAGCAGTCGAAGAGCCAGCTGAAAGATCGGTCAAACACTCAGTCGATGAGGCGGAGGAAGAACCAGCTGAGGCGCCAGCTGAAGAATTAGTCGATGAGGTAAAAGAAGAGGCAGCTGAAGACCCAGTCGATGAAGTCAACGAGGAGCCAGTCGACGAAGTCAACGAGGAGCCAGTCGACGAAGTCAACGAGGAGCCAGTCGACGAAGTCAACGAGGAGCCAGTCGACGAAGTCAACGAGGAGCCAGTCGACGAAGTCAACGAGGAGCCAGTCGACGAAGTCAACGAGGAGCCAGTCCACAGAATCGACGAAGAACCAGTTGAGGTGACCTTTGTGGAAATAGGGGAGGTGGCCGCCGAGGAGACAGTTGAGGAGCCTGGTAGTGCACTTGATGACTCGGTGGGATCAGGCGATACTCTCGCATTGTCGACAGCCTCACAGAAGAGTGTTATTTTGCCAAAATTATCTCTGTCCGGCGACCCAAGCGCCACTGGTTTTATGCTCATCGATAGAACTCTTTACGAGCAGTCTGGAGAAGCTCTACCTGTTGATGAGAAAGTCCAGGAAGACCCCAGAGGACACGAAGAGAAAGCAGAGGACACGAACCTTGTAGGTTCAGGATCCTTCCTCGATGAGGAGGAGTATGAAATTCTGTCAGACACAGAGTGGCAGGGCGCTGTAATTTGATTGCTGCTCAATAACGTCTTTTTTTCTACGTTTTTATTTTATAGTTGTGACAGAGTTAGGAGGAGGGTGGTGTTATGTTTGAATTGAATTTTTTTTTTGTCGTATTGAAGATGCTGTTCATTGATTTATGAGCGCGACAAAGGCAACTTGGGTCGTGCAGTTGAATCAATTTTCACTTCACCAACTCACTGAAACTGAGTGAGAGTCGATCACCTCCGATAAAGAGCCGTGTTTCTTACTTAGGCAATTGAAATCTGGGTTTGATATATCTTCACATATGTCACAGCCTTTTGATTCTATTGCTCCAGCGCAGGAGTCTACTTCGGGAAATGAGCGTACGTTGAATTACATATGGATACAGTGGAGGTACCAGGTCTTTCCATCCTAAGATGCCAGAGCCCCGCTGTGCTTCCATAGTTGATGATCCTCCTTTGAACGAGACTAACGCTATCAGGTGAAATATTAAAACAAAAATGCAGGGATCTGAGGCAGAGGATATTGCAAATAGAAGAGAACAGCGAAATAGCGTCGCTAGCAGTGTCAAGGACTAAGACTGCCATTAGGAGGTCGCGGTTTGAGTATGCTCTACTATTGGACATACTAGAACAAAAATCGTCTGTTATGGGAAATGGCTCAGAGTCTGGAGATGACGACTCGGTTGCTCTCCACAACGACGTTGACGATGTGGATGTTAACCAGGTTCTTTCTACGCCTTTTACCAAACAAATAAAGAACGGCTCGGCCACGGGAAACTCAACTGGAACTCCTGGGCCTGCTGCGGCCAAAAAAAGCAAGAAATCCGGCTCGAAGAAAAGCAAGTTACGGGACCCAAATGTTCCGAAGAGACCAACAAACGCGTACTTGATATTCTGCGAGTTGGAAAAGGAGAGAATTAGGAAAGAGCTCGAGGAACAGACTCCAGGTGAGGTTGTGGACCTCTTGAAAGGGCTGACAGACGCATGGAAGGCGCTGGATGAGGAATCCCGCAAGCCGTACTACGAAGTCTATGAAGAAGACAGATTGAGATATCAGACGGAGTTAGAGGAGTATCAGAAGAAACAGGCTGAGGAAGCTGCTGCTTTAGGACATGCAAATTCCCTGAAGGCAGGGGAAAGCCTTGGAGTGAAACCTCCAGTCACTGCCTTCGACAGGTTTCGCATGATTGCGGAAGATCGCTTGACGGACGAAGGTAAAGAACCAGATTCCAGCTCAATTCTACAAGAATGGGAGAGCTTGAGTGATGATTCACGCAAGGAATTTCTGTTGCTAGAGGAAGAAGATAAAAAGAGATACGCCGCAGAACTAGAAGTATTGATGGCTAAACACGACGAAGGAAAACCAGGAGATGAAGTAGTGGTTGGTTCGGGCCCTGAAGTAGCGGCAGATGCTCCTGCCGCGGGGGAGAGATCTGCAGAGGCTTCAGCACCGGTTGCAATTACACAGGCTGTCGAGAGCTCTCAAGAGCCGCCTTTGCAGCCACCTCAAGGTACCTTGAGGAAGCGCGACGACGAGGAGGCCGATAGTTCAGACGCAAAGAGGATAAAACTGGAGGAGGATGCTGATGATGATGCGAAGAGAATAAAAGTCGAATCGGACTTGCCTGTGCCTACAGCTCCTTGAATGCTGTGGGCAAATACTAGCAGGAGATAGCGACAGATCCTCCCCGGGCGCCAAAACGCTGTTACGCAGTGCTTAAGTGTGTACAGTTTTCATAGGATAAAATAGTCATTTCTTCAAATGTAATTAAATATATCAGGCGCTCCTAGCCTTTTTCTTGTTTTTGTAATAACCGTTGTCGTCTTTGTCGAGTTTGCGTTTTTCCCTTGTTCTCTCGTGTTTTTTCAGCTTTCTCTTAGCGGCAGCCTGAGGAGCATTTATCGCCATCTGATGCCTCTTTGTCTTTCTCTCCTGTCTCCTCTGAGAAACAGTCTGTCTCACTTTAGAGTATGCCTTGGTGTACTCAGAGACCCCAAGTTTACTCTCAATGATTTGCAGACACTCAGTGGCGAGTCTGCCCAGCTCAGATGTTTCGTTTTCCTCACTCTGAGCGGTCGCATCCTCGGTTATGTTATAGAGAGCTAAGATCATTTCTTGAGCAAGTCTCCCCAGATTTTCCGACGAGACAATTTGCGCAGACATAGCAATATACTGGATGGCGGCTTTCTTCGAGTGAACATAGTGCAACCCGCTATCCTGTTTTCTGAGCACAACGCTGGCACGCGAAATGGCCCAATCTATGGCGTAGTCAAATTTCGCATTTTCTTCTTCTGCGTCTCCAGCCAAGCTCGCAATGAACTTTGCGCCATCTCTCTCCCAACGCACGGTAATCAGTGACAGATTCTTGGCAACCTCCTTGGATAAAGACTCCGTGACTTTGGGTGCTCCCAATTCACGGAAGAGCTTGTTGGCTATTGTTTGAAAATCGTTCGCCGTGAGTTCGATTTCAGTACTTTTCTGCCTCAACAGGGAATTGACCAAACGACACGAAGACAGCCGAACCCAAGGATGTGGAAAAAGCAGACAATCTATAATATCAAACCATATCCTCCTGTTCTTTTCTTCGAATGCGGCTTCACCTTGTTTTGAGACTACGACCGCAAAGGTGTTCAGAGAAGCATAGAGCATTTCCCACTCGACATCATGATCAACTTCATCTTTTCTGGAGCCATGTAAAATACGAGATATCTTTGAAAATGCCAGTTCATCTAGTTGCTCATTTGAGCCAACTTCTGCTTTGTACAGTTTGTATGTCAGCAAGCCACATCTCAGTAGTAAGGACTTCTCCTGTTTGAGCCACGCAGCGCAGTATCTCTCAATGTTTTCAAGCTTGTCCCTCCCTAGCTTGTTGAATATTGTTCCTATAAGAGCAGTTGCCATTTCCCTGCATTTGGGGACATCATCTGAAACAGCCACATTGGTTAATGCAATGAAAAAAGATGTCGACAGCTTTTGGAGCAAATCCGGACCACATTTTGCGAGGATCAAGTGCACCAGCTCCATTACAGACTGCCTGCCAGCATGAGCTGGATACTGCAAGTTATCAACCATCATACTGAACTGCCTCTCCAGTCTTCCTCTACCTTGATCGTACTCCATTAGAAACTGGAAGTAAACACTGCGAGACATATCTCTTATCTCCTTTGAGTGGTTTGTAACCATAATCTGCGAAACCTTGTCCATGCAGTCGTATATCTCCGGGATCATGATATGTTGAGAAACCAGCGCCTTCAGAAACGTGAAGGCCAAACTTCTCCGGTTTGGTTCCTCTAAATCCGGGAGCAGACGAACAACTATATAACTCAGCCCTGTATTTTTTAGTTTGATTGCTTCTTTATGGCGAATCACTGTGGCAAGAAACTTCAGTGAGGCCTGACACAGCTCAGAGGTGGTATCTGGAGAATCCTTGACGATATTAAGAGCCCTCCTGGAACATGCTTTGAATATAGCATCTATGTCTTCCCCAAATGGCAGTTTCACAGTCAAGTTCAAAACTCTGAAAGCAGCAATCAGCACTGTCTCATTATCACTCTGAAGTGCTTCTTCGAGAACAGGAATGAACTTCTGCAGTCTCTCAGTGGTGAGTAAGTTGTCGTTGTGTGATATTGCCGTCCTCAGCAGATCGAAAGAAAATTTCTGAAGTGTGCTGATGTAAAGCGAGTACTCCTTATGCGTCCTGTACATTTCTGCAGCAGTGAGTTTGACTAGGAAATGTTCCTTTTTCTCATCCTGCAGTTCGTCAGGCTTGTCCTCTTTTACGATCTCCTTGGATTCGTTGTATAGCTGGTAGCACAACAGAAGTATGTCAGTTGATGAAGCCTCTTTGTTGTGGTTAAGACCAAGCGAGAACCTGCGCAATAACTCATTCACCTTATACTGTGTCCTGACAGGGAGTTTCTCTTTCAGCAACAACTTAACAGGAGAAATTAAAGACGAGAAACTTTTCAAAGAAACGCTAGTGGCTAATATTTCGCCACTATCATAGCTCTTGTTGAATTTCACCTCCTTCATTTTGCTATTGTATCCATCGGCTTCTTTCTCCTGACCAGCTGCCCCAAAAATGTCCTCCATTACGACCCCCATGATCAGCCCCGCACTCTCATCAAGAGAACCATGCTCCAAAACGTCTTCCATGACAACCAGCAAATGATGAACCGTGAAACTGAGAATGTGGACCTGGGAGCCCCTTACCAAAGCAGTTTTCAACTCCTTTATAATAAATTTGAAGTAGACGGGACCTAGCGATCTTGACATTTTGGCAAGGTTTTTCCTCACGACGTCACGAAGCTCTTCAGACCTACTGCGCAGAATTTGGCAAACACCGGTCAAGACTCCCGGGAGTTCAATTTGAATAAGATCATCCGGTAAACATATCACGAAAGACGTCAAAGCCTGAGCTAAAGGAATGCGAAACACTGTTGTCTCTTCGTCCCTCATAGTAAGAGTCCTTTTCAAATTCGGCAATATCTCTCCCGAAATGTAAGTGTTGAATTCAGTTGTGCCCAGCGGAAGACCTCTGATCACGTCTACTTCGCCTCCCGCCCTCAGGGATCTCGCTGAACGCATCAAACTGTGAGAAAGACATATGGTTAAATTTATAGCCTCACGGATATGTATGGCTTTGCCACCAATGAGAGATACATATCTTCTGAGCAGCATTTTGAACTGCTTCCAGTTTAACCCAGAAGACAGATACTCAATAGTCTCGACAGTTTCGTTAGCGATGTTTCTTAATTTCTCATCTCTGCAGTACGCCAAGTTCTCAATCATTGGTATAAGATAAAGCGATATGCTGCGCTCTGTGAACTGAGAACGAAACTCTCGCAATTTCCTGATTGCCCTTTGACGGCGGTGAAGCTGGATGTGGTTGACATTTGCGAAGAAGTTCGCCTCTTCATCCCCGTCAGCCAGCAAACACTGGAGGTCGCTGAAGTCACCCACAGCCTCTGAGTTCTCCACAATGTACCCCAATAGGGACACATATTCACTCTGAATGACTTCGGAAGGCCTCTTCAGACCTGATCTCACATCCGGCAAAATGATGTCTTTGAGCAGGAGGATATATTCAGCGGCATCTCCACCTGCAGTCCTAGAAGCCAGTGCCTTTACGAAATTGCGCAACGTGAAAGAAGCATTCGTCCTGATAGCGAGTTCATTCTCATCATTAAGAAAAAACAAACAGCTGAATATTATAGGGGTCCATTGAAGGGCAGATAAGCCCGGTGCAAGGACCTCATTGATCTCCTTGAATGAACTCAGTCTTCTCTCAAAATCATATTCCTCTTTCCTGGTGTCTGAGAATGAGTTCAGATCATCGACCAGGCGCCCTATATCTTCCAATTCCTCGAACTTTTCACTGATTCGGAGAAACACCAAAGAAATAGACTGCCTTGTTCTCCTATCAGGAGCAAATTTGAATGTCTTCGCACACGTCTGATAAATGGGAGTGATCTCCTCCAGCGAACACTCAAACCCCTTGATTATAGATGACACTGCCGTAAGTATATCAGATCGGTCTCTATTATCAATTTGACCTTTCGGCTTATCTAGTGCTTTCATCAGCGAGTGAATCAGCGCTCTCTTCGCTTCATTGTCTTCGATAAAGTTATTTTCAATCAAAGCAAAAAGAACGGCTATTGATCGAGAGTTAACTTCACGATCTCCCACACGCTCGATAATAGAAGGCAATGACAATAACAACGTCTCTACTACCATTGTCACGACATCCACATACTCATCGTCCGTCGAAGAGTACTGAAGAATTTCGTAACAATAGTCAAGTACAGTTTTCACAACTGCATCCTTAGCATTAGACCGTTCCAGCACTGAGACAAGAGCCTTTGCTGACCCACATTCGTTGAAATATAAGAATTCGCGATAACAAGGTTTTGACCATATGACCATCAATTTCATGAGGGCTGATGGCTGCTCTAAGTTCTCATCGGCAAACTTCTCTAAACGGGGAGTGATCAGGTATTCAAAGACACACGGCTTGAACTTGGTCCACGAAAATTCTTGGAGCACCTCGAACAGCTCATACAAACACCTCAGGCCTGTCTGTCTCACATTACGGGCAACCCTGCCTTGATCATCATCAAACAACTCCCCTTCAGATGCAAGGACAACCTGCGATGCACATAAGGAGTAGATTAATGGCTTTACAGCAATTGCGAGTGCATCGGGAAAAGATGACCCTATAACCTTTATCACCTCAGAAAACATATTGACGAAACCAAGGTGGCGACCTAACAGTTTTTCATCTAAGATTGTGCTGTCAATCTCACCAGTCTCAAAAAATGACGCATAATCCAAGTTCTCAAATCCTAGCCCAATATACTGAGCGACATACTCTGGCTTGAAATTCGGTAGAACCGATATGACTGCCGTAGCTCTTCCTTTCTTTGAGCCACCGGATCTTGCTGTCAGAGAACGTCCATAAAGAATACGTAAAACCAGAGGCATGACATATTCGACATCTCCTTCCTCAAAAATCTCGCTCGAGTTCACTTCAGTGAATTTCGAGATCTCGTCTTTGAACGTCGTCTCATCAAGCAGATTCTTCAGCTGGTCTGAGTACTTATTGATGTGTCCATTCTTCCAGTTAAGTATACCATTGAGGCCAAGCTCCTGTACTTTCGGATTCTTGTTGCATAGTAACATGAGGAGACGGTCGTATACCTTTTCTGCTTCGGGGACTTTTTTCAAGTTTTTAAACTTGGCAAATATCTGAAATAACATATTCCGATCCTTCACGGTCCAACTTCTAGAAGAGAATCCTGTACGGTTGGCGTTCTCCTCAGTATTCAGTAACAGGGGTACAAGTTTTTCAGCATTCGCCTCAGCGATTCCAACGGGCAGCGCTTTCAGAGCCTGACTTCGCATGGACTCAGGGGTCTGCATGTCTTCCCTTTTTGATTGGATGAATCTCATGAGCGACCCAGAAAGATTTCGATACTTGACCAGCTCACCCTCAGACGAATTAACGAATGTTCTGAGTCTGCTATCCTGCATGACCCAGGGTTCAAGTTCAGCCGTCGAGATCTCACTCTCTATCCCGATGGTATCCTCGATCTGCTCGGGGAAGGCAGAGGCCCCATAGTCATGAATAATAAATCCGTAAGCAAGCTCCCATATGTTACTAGGTGATCTAGTACACACCACAGAAATTGCTTCAGTTGCGGCCTCAAATGACGGGGCAAACCTCACCGATAACTGGCCAAACAGAAATCGTGTGACAGCCTGCTCGGTAAACGAGTCAACCTGAGATTTGGAATACTCTGCTGCCAGTGCCCTAATTCTTAAAGATATGTCACGTCCGTGGCCAAGCTCCAGCGGAATCTGTTCGATCAAACGACACTGTTCCAGAAGCGACAAATCCATCGCCCCGCAGAGCTTGGATATCGTCAGTATTAATTCTAGCGAAAAAAGACGAATCTTGTGGCTGGAAGAAGACAAATTGTCCAATAGAGACTCTTGAAATCTAACCAAGAACGGCCCCAGCTCAGCGGCGTTGATTTCATCTTCTCTTATCGCTCCGATGTATTTTAGTAGGCCCTCTAGGAAGCAGCCGCTCTTTTGCAAGGAAGAAAATTCTCTGGATACCAAGTCAAGGACTTCTCGCCGGCCAGTAGCCCCTAAGTCTCCTGTTGATAACAAATCCACATTCAGCCCTACTAGTTCACTCGATAGCTCTGATTTAAACTGAAAATCCTCTGCTAGAAGCAAATTGAGCAACTTCAAAAGCAGCTGAGAGTCATACCCCCCAGCCGAAAAAGTCAGAAGAGTTAGATCCCAATATTCTTTAAGCATCTCATTCCAGGAATCCAAAGGTCTATTGTCTAGCCTTTCCCTAGCCTGCGTGAACAACGCGTGGGGGAGTACAACTATTAGCTTACTATTCGTCCCCAGTGAGGCTTTAGTTGAACTGAGGTCCAGCAGCTCTTTCGACCTCAGAGAAATCAAAAACATAGAAATATCGGTTCTTAATCTCTGCCATTGGCTTTGGATGAAGTCCTGGATTTCGGAAGTTGCGAGCGCCAAAGTTCTTGTTTTACTTGCTTCCAGGCTCAGCTGAATGAAAGGAAGAAATCTTCTACCTCCATCTATCTCCTTCACTGCCCCTAACAGGCGTTTGTGATATCTTGTGAGAATTGCCATATCACAATTGCGAATAACAACAACAAGAAGTGATACTATCGCGTTGTCAAATGGTGTATTCTCTCCCTCTTCATCTTTCACACTCTTTGAGACAACCAATATTCTATCTATCGTGTCCATAAGCATCTTCCAATCAGGAACCTTGTTGCCGTTGTCAGCGAAGCATATCGAGAGCAACAAGTACGAAAAACTGGTCAGTCGCCGTAACGTGAATGCAGACCCAGTGGAATCCACGGTCTTTCCGACCTCCTCGAGAACGGTGGAATATATAGGGTCAATGGCATCAACAGATGTATGCCCTATTATATTCAAGAGTACGTCGGCCGCTATGGGAGTGGCTCTGCGGTCGGCATCTTGTTTCGACACTGTCCCTATCAACGTCTTCACTATCAGCGGAGCTCTAGAGTACAGAGCGCCTCCAGAATTCTTCATTGCCTCGGAGTATAATGTTACCAGGCATATCCTATAAGATTCGGCTTCCAGCAACTCAGCATCCTCTAGGGTTCTCTCAACAAGTGGCTGTAGTGCACCTGCTTTGCATTTTCTTACTAGAAAGGACAAAGCCTGACATGCAAAAGCTGAGATGTAGGTCTTCTTTGTTATCTTCAACAACGGAAGCATCAGCTGATATGTCGGCAATAGATCATTGCATATGTACCTCGAGAGGTACTTGAATATATAGGCAATAGAATTGAAGACCCATTCTATGCAGTCAGCGTCTGTCTGTTCAAGCACAAGCTCCGAAAGGAGCTTGATAGCTGGTTCGTAAAACGGTAAAGAATCCGGACCTAGATCATGAAAAAATTGAGAAAATAGACTGAGAGTTGTTAGTACGCGAGAAGCACGCCGGTGGTATCTACTACTTACTCTAGTGATGGTTGCAAAGCCAGCGGATCGTTTTTGCTCAGAGACGCGATCATATGCTTGAACACCGCATCCTGATGGTAGATAAGCTGGGGGAGCGTCTGCGAAATAGGATCGATACTGTCACACAGCTCCGTGAACGTAGCCGATATGTTTATTTCTTTCCAATGCTCGCAGGTTGATAGAAAATGTGATGTCTCAGCGTCGTCATGGGCCCTTTTCGTGAGCTTCAGCAGGGGTTCAATCTTGATGGCGTCGACTCTATCGCCAAAAGAAGAGTGCGTATACCTCTTTGAGGACTCTGTCGTCTTCTTTTTCTTCGCCATTTCTGCCGCTTATGCTTATTTGTGTTTGCCTTCTCTCATGTAGACGAAAATAAAATTTGCCAAACACTTCTGAAGATGCGATGAGATGATTATGTAATCTTTTACTTTCTGACCAGAATTCAAAAAAGTGATAACTAATCGTCAGCGTCAACAAGCGGCAGAGACAGGTGGGCGGATGGAAATCTGACAACTACCTAGAACAACTACAATATGTCAGCGGCACCGTCTCCGCGAGGATCTACAGATGAGACGACCTCGCTGATACCAGAGAATCCTTTCTCTAAGACTGGTAACGGTCCAAAGAGCACAACGCCGAAGCAGACATCCTCGAAGCAGAAACAACTCGCTAAGGAGCTGGGACCCAAGATTGTTCCACAGAGGACGTCAAAGACTTTACAGAAGCTGAAACTCTTACCGGAAGACCTGAGCTTCCAGGATGAGGAGAGTGGGAGAGACGTCTATTCCCAGTTAACCCGAATAAAAGAAACCCCAGCAAGGAAGGATGCCGAGAGGTTGGGTAAAAAGCATCGTTCGTTACTGCCTCGCGTAACTGCATATTGCACTGCAGGATCCTATAAGATGAAGGAACTCATAAGATGGTTCAAAGATAGGAAGAGAATCCACAACACCTCACCTAAGTTGTTTGATGAATGTTTGTACACCCCGTTCACGTACAAAGATTGGAGGGGAGATAGGCATGGTAAGACGTCATCCAAGGACCCACAGTCGTCAAGGATTCGGGCGCCCGACATGATGCGACTGGATGACGAGGGTGGAGAAATTGATGTTGGTCGAACTTCAGACCTTTTCATATTCGAGTACGGGGTTATAGTCATGTGGGGTTTCTCTGTGAAGGAAGAAAAGTCTCTACTGGTAGATCTCGCCAAGTTCGAAAACGAAAAGCTGGCTACGGAAGACGTCCAAGTGGAAGAGTTCAACTACTATATTACGAAGAGTTATCAGCCTAGGATCTATAACGACTTCATCACTCTCAGAGATGACTCAAACTATATGCTGAAGCTTTCTATATCGTATGCGATATCACAGTCTGTCAAGATATCGTTGTTTGAGGAGCTCATTGACAACACTATCGAAGATACTAGAGACATTCCTCAGCAGATCGCATACACAGGTAAAGTGGAGATGACGAGAGAGGATATTATGAAAAGCATAGGCGAGCTGTTCATTCTGAGAATAAACATCAACTTGCACGGATCGGTTCTGGACTCTCCGGAGCTCATGTGGTCTGAACCGCACCTGGAGCCCATATACCAGGCCATTAGAGGGTATCTTGAGATTAACCAGAGAGTTGCACTATTAAATCAGAGACTGGAGGTGATTTCTGACCTACTGCAGATGCTGAAAGAGCAGCTGGGGCACATAACTGATGAGTATCTAGAGCTCATTGTTATAATACTAATTGGAGCGGAAGTGCTAGTTTCTCTGATTAACATTGTGGTTGATGTTGTTACTGGTTTCTGATTCTACGAAATAATGCTATGAAATGAAAGCAATTTTATTCCTTTAAAATCACTGTACGATCACCCGTTAACTTTAAAAAACTTATAAACCTAAACTAATATACACTTGCAAATTATAAATACCAAAGCGTTGGCATACCCAAAACACCAACTAGGCTTATAATTCCTGTGAAGCTTTGGTCTTTGCAGATTTCTTTGGTAACAAGTTCTGGTGGATGTTTGGTAGAACACCACCTTGGGCAATGGTGACGTGTCCCAGTAGCTTGTTCAGCTCCTCATCATTTCTGATGGCTAACTGTAAGTGTCTAGGGATGATACGTGTCTTCTTGTTGTCTCTGGCAGCGTTACCAGCCAACTCCAGGATTTCAGCAGCCAGGTACTCCAGGACAGCAGTTAAGTAAACTGGAGCACCAGAACCAACACGCTGGGCGTAGTTTCCCTTTCTCAGAAGACGGTGAACTCTTCCCACTGGGAAGGTCAAACCAGCTTTGGCTGATCTAGAAGTTGAAGCTTTCTCGGCAGAGCCGGCCTTTCCTTTACCACCTGACATATTTGATGAATGTTTTGCTATTAGTTACTCGAAGTAATTGAGTTACACGAGAGAAAGGAAAAGAGAACAAGATGAAACGAGACACAGGGGAGAACCCAGTATATTTAAATGCACAGGCAAGCTCGCTCGCCCACGCGCATCCACACGCTCGCGCCCTCAGAGTAAACAAACCATTCCTGAGTTTACTCCACACACGTGTAAAAATGGGCCTGTCTAAATTTTCGCTCAAGACACTTACACGCGTGTCGCGCTCAATATTGGCCAATGGGAGGGCCATTCTGGGCAGTGACGATATTTACGCACTAAGGATGTGTAAATTTGAGAACACCAAATCCTAGCAGCGCGGTGTGCACAGGTAAACAATAACAAACAAACGAAAGCGCGGGAAGCTCACACGCTCCCCAGAGAGATATATAAACTGGACGATCCTCGCCTTAACGTTATCTTGTCTTTTTGGCATCACATTTGTTATATTCATTATAAGTATCGAAAAAGATGGCACCAAAAGCTGAAAAGAAACCCGCTTCCAAGGCTCCAGCCGAGAAGAAGCCAGCCGCCGGCAAGAAGACCGCCGCTGCTTCCGACACCAAGAAGAGAACAAAGACAAGAAAGGAGTCTTACTCGTCGTACATCTACAAGGTGCTGAAGCAGACCCACCCAGACACCGGTATCTCGCAGAAGGCGATGTCGATCATGAACTCTTTTGTCAATGACATCTTTGAGAGAATTGCGTCTGAGGCCTCTAAGTTAGCTGCTTACAACAAGAAGTCCACCATTTCTGCGAGAGAGATCCAGACTGCTGTCAGACTGATCCTGCCCGGTGAATTGGCTAAGCACGCTGTCTCTGAAGGTACCCGTGCCGTGACTAAATACACCTCAAGTGCTTCAGCTTAGAACGATTAACCGAGCTTGCTCTCTGGTTTGTCAGTCTGGTTGTTTTTATTGTTGTGTGTTTTCAAGTTTAGGTAGGTAATCTGTATATTAGGAAATAATACGAAGGTTTTATTGCATCTTCAATACGTAACTGACACAACGCGCTTTACTTAGTTAGCATCGGCTAATATCTCTTCGACAACCTTCACCTTGTCAGCGGCAGTTTGCTTTTTATCGGTTCTGAGAAAGGGGTTAGTAGCTGGGTTACCTGTTTCGCTGAATTTAACTCACCTTGAACCAACTCTAATGTCGCTCTGGACTCTGAGAACTCCCATCGAATGAACCAGCTCGTGCATGCGCCCAATGAGATCCATGACCTCATCCCAGGGGCCCTCTAGAAAACGTTAGACTCGCTAGAAAACAAAAGACATTTATGTCACTTACCAATTGTCGTCCCTGCGCTGTGTAATGTACTCTCCAGGCTGCTGCTTCTTATGAGTCGCTCAACCGCCGCGACATACTTCGACACTGACGGCTCGGCTGTTCCTATCTTGTGCGGTCAGTAGAGAACGCCTTCACAAGAAACGCAAGAAACTTACAGGAATCAAGCATACATCTGCTATGCAGTTGATTTTAACCATTTTAGTCGACTGTGTGGCTTTTGCAGACAGTTTACGGCGATTATAGCGGTTCTTCCCACCGACGGCTATAACTGCGACAGGCGGCAAAGTTCAGAGCATTTTTGTGTCGAGAACTACCTCATTAGCAGGCAGGATAGCAGAAACAGAAGAACATTCCTCATCCTTTCCCAATAAACGAGGAGCCGTTAGATGGTGTCGCATGAGCTGGACTGAAGACGTCGGGAAGACTCTTGAATAGATAAACCGCACCCGTAGCGAAGATTGCAAATCCGGAGCTGCACCCTTGTCCGAGGGTCGTCAGATAACCCCCGGTGCCACTCAAGACCCGTACAAATCTAGGCGCTACAACTTAACAGAGTTCTCAGTATGAGACAAGGGCGGTGAAGCGCTCCCGTAAATATTCTGTAGCTGGTTGGTAAGAAGGCTGATTGGATAACCGAGGAAAGGAGTCTATTAGCGAGTCTCAATGAACATCCCTTTTCTTTTCTGTTCCTAGCTTCTACGTTGTGTGCTATTTAGCTCACAGTGTTGCTCTCCTGCTGCAATAGGGTCTTTTTCTCTATCTGGGTTATTTAGATGAGTTTCGATTTCTTATTTTCCAGAATCTGGAAACATTCAGATGGTAGAAATACAACAGAAGTTCATATATCTGATTATCAGAGAGTTTCAAGTGACCTTGCAATAAGCTAGATAAATCTACATAATTAATCGCTTATGCTGATATCGGTGCTCGGTGGAAATGTGTGGAAATATGCAGGCACGTGGAGAACGCCTTACGGTTTTTGAAACCCAAATTGACCAATAATAAGAGGTCTGGTGGTGTAATGGTTATCACGTCTCCTTTACACGGAGAAGGCTCCGAGTTCAATTCTCGGCCAGATCAGATTTTTTTCAGAGCGCTATTTTCAGAATACTGTTGGAAGAAGCCGTGTTTTTTTAACCTTCACAGAAGAGAAGGTACACTGTTAATCAATTCTGGTCATCATCGCCTTTCTGCCTGGCACCTGACAAGAGAAACACAGTAACCGGTGAATCCCTAAGAGAACCCATTTCGACTTTCTATTGACCACATTGTTTTAACATCGCCATGGATGTCTCCAACAACCTTGGCGGTCACTAAATGCTCTATTTTCCAGCCACGCGCGTAGCAGCTTGTTTTCGAATATCTTTCTGAGCATTCTCACGGAGAAGAGGGACGCAACTTCAACCCATCAACCATTGTAGTGCTATTACCAAAATATGGTCTGCCCACATCAACACTAGGTAAACATACACACGACCATTCTACAGCAACAGCATTGCTTATAGTGATCGTCAAGGTTATGAAGTCGGTATACTCCTCCTTGAAACAGTCGACGGAAAATCCGCGATACATTAGTGGAATGAAGATGCCATCAGTCTCTGCTCGGGAGGTTCGATACTATTGACTTCCAACTGCGAATGGAGGACGGCGGTTCTTCTATGTTCTTGGCTCGTTTATGAAATCTCGCGTGCTTATAACAACGACGGAGCTGATTGCCTACTGGCTGAGAGCTGCCACTAGTGTTTTTCAGGTACGAGCTTCGTTAAACAGCTTTTTTTGTCCAAGTTCAGGTAGTTCACATAAATTGAGTAAAGCCTCTCTCCCTCTCCCTGGGTTTCAGATCGGACCTGGAAGGCAGCAGCACTTGGATCAGTCTCTTAGACAATAGAAGCCGCAATATGATTCAATGGTGACAAAATGCTAAGACTTTCGTTGGTGCCTAGCAAACGAAAGCCTTACAAAAAACGCCTCCAGCGAGTCCTCTGAGTCGCAAAATGGCTGAGCATGTCGAACCGAACGATGCGAAATCTGTTGCCTCTATCTCTTATTAGTTCGAGAACAAAGAATGCTCAATGTGTTGTTCCTGTTCGTCAAGTCTTCGTCGGCAATTACCACAGGGTGAACAGTTTTGTTCTTAATATTGTTATACGTATATGCACTATCATGCTGAGAAAGTAACTGAACACAGGCCGCTTAGATTTTCCTGGAAGAGCCAGTAATAGCTGGTGCTGGAACTGGAGGCAGAGAGCTGAAGTTTGGAGCAAACGCATATGTCTTATGCAAGATGATGTACGCCGCATAATGAGAGGCGTTTATATTATGTGTGCGGCGTATATTTATAATGCTGATTTGAGCAGCCTGCGACGAAACTCCGTCCAGACATACAAAGCTGTTACGTACCGTCCTTTCTTGACCTCCGCTGGCATGGCTCATTTGGTTATAAGTAAGATACGGCATATGAATACTGGAGAGCGCAGCAAGATCTGCTTAGCGATACCATGTACTGTTTTAGTCGCGGTCAGGGTGTTCTATACTCTCCATAATCACATTGGTGTGGACGCATTCACGTCGTTTTTTGCCTATCTTTGGAGATTTCTTTGTTGAGTTTATACACCTACTGGTTTGATATGAAGGTTCGCTTAGGTTGCTCCAATCTTTGACCTGGAGCAGCGTTTGCTGGCCTTATTATGCATGCCGCATCAGTAACTTTAATATGCGACACGTCCAACGGACTGTTCATAATCCTTTCCATATCACCTGTGAATAGCAGGCCACCTTGAATTCCTTCCTTATCTTTTCACCGCTCACTGGCAATGAATTCCCTTCATGCCAAGTAGTCTTGACAGTTGGATATAGCTGAAAACCGCGAAACATCTCCAAACCAGGGACCAACGATTCTTTGAAAATGTAAAAATAACATATACATATTAGCAAAAAAAACATTACATGCCTTACACTCTTATTAACCTACTCTCAACAAAAAAAGAGGCCCACATCCTATTAAACTCACAGGCAGGATCTCCCAGTCGTTTTATAGCGATGTGAAGCTAAAAAGGTCTACTCACGGATCCGCAAGCGTATGAAAACTTTCTTTGCTATGCTACCCACAACCCAAAACAGTCGTATTACATCTCTGGCCTGGCATAGCTGGATGATTCACAGACAGCGGTATTCATACTCACCTGGGATTCACCAGATCAGAGTTTCCTGCAGCTCATTCCTGAATTGGCAAAACCTGAGTAACAACAATTCATTCACTGCCTATCTCAGAAACCAATCTAAATCCGGGACTGGTTCCAGATCCAAGATCCGACAGAGATCTGTCGCTGACTGATTCTTCATACATCGTCATGCACGATATTTGTTTCGTATCGACTTTTCTTATTGAAGAAATCAAGCAATCGTAGCAGAGATATACCGCAAATATTGGATGCTATGCTGAGGGCAACGTACTCACTTTTGCTAAATAATTGGGCAAATATCATCGCTGAGAAGACCAGTAAATAGGGAAGGAGCTCTTGTAAAGCAGATATAATTGGCAGAACTCTTGTGAGCGGCTGGATCACGTGCTGAGTTTGCACCGGTAAAGCAATGAATTGAAAATCCTTGAAGACCAGCAGCACCTTGGGTTTAATACGTAACATGGTCAGAAGTTTGGTGAAGATATTGAGTATGCCGAACGATTTGATTGCACATGCTGAGACGCCTGGTGATATTCTGAGCGAGGTACTTGACTGCATAACTAATGTCTGCACATGCATTAGTACTAATAATAGTGCAGAATAGGGAACCGATAACCACCTGTAGAGGTTTTTCGGTGATTGGCTCATCATTTTCGAATTCAATGGTAGGTACCAGCTATTCCTGTCAGAATTGGAATCTTGTGCGTTGCAACCTACCTGCTTGTAAATAAGTGTACGGTAGTGTAGGCCAACTGGATGGTTACCGCTGCCGTTTTAGACTTGACGATGCCATTGCCTACGCCTTGTTAACCGAACAGCAGCTTTTCTTAAATCGGCGTTCTAGATGTGCGACCATCTCCTCGAGAAACATCCTCTTGTTTCTCGTGAGCAAAATCTCATCAGCGCGGGGGGACCGAGCAGCGTAAGCAAATCATCCCGAATGATTTCAAAAACGCTCTTAGATCTGTTAATTAAGTATTGAAGTACATTTCCAAGTATTCAGTATGATCTGAGGAAGTGATAAGAGACGTCTTAGAAGCTGAATATGAGTTAGGAGGTAAGAGTCTTAGGATTAGAACAACATCTTCAACATGGCTGAGCACTCTGCATTCCACCAGAGGATAAAGCATATCGATATCAGTACCATTTCATCAGTACCAATATCACAGAAGGTCGTATTGTGCTGTATAAATAGTATTTATACAAAGGGTCAAATTGTCGGTACGCTGACCAAGCCCTGAGCAAAAGATCAATTCATCAAACTTAGGCTATTGTTTGGAATGAGAGAGGGCTCTCATGTTCTTAGACGAGTCATATCAACTGAGGGTCTCGAAGATTATTTTGACGATGGTGATTTAGAAGTCGCACGGTAGGAATACTTTCTATGGATGACAGTTAAGGTCATGAAAAGTAAGCAAAGCTCATACGAAAAACATGCCGGCCATCACAAATATCGCAAGGTGGGTCAATGGCCATAGTCAAAAAGCTATATACGCAGCAGTATTTCGCCAACTCATATTAGAGAAATTAACTAAGGAGGTTTATTTCCAAGTATTCAGTCCAATGAGGCTATAAGGCGCGTACAGGCAGGTAGTTGAACACGGATCAAAAGTCTTAGGATTGCAACATCTTCAACGTGAACACAGAGGTGACAAACGTCTCCATAGCCCTGCTTAGTTGGATAGACACAGTGGCCGCTTGCTGAACAATGGTTCCGTATAAGCATGCTTAGAGCACTCACCCACAATACTAACGTGGCAATCTAGTACCTGAAAGAAGCGCGGGATTCTGTCGGAATAATTGGGCCACGGAGGTTGCAATATTCAACGGAGCATGAGCAGCATATCCATAGAAGCAGAAATCTCTTTGACAGGTCTTTGCATAGCAAACAGACGCGACACGTATCCCAAGAGTGTTTGTTGGTTTTGTGCAGAAATAAACGCCTTCGATGGTATTTTCACCCATTTAGTCAAATTCTCATGAATTAGGAAGTGGCCTAGGCAATCATGAAAGGATTTGGAGGTTGTGGAGAGTATCTGATTGATTTTAACCGCAGATTTCACGAATGTTGCGTATTGTGCACTCTGTTCTTCTCTTCTAACTATAAACATATATTTTCGTATCGCAAGCCGACATCGACGCTGTCCACAGAAATCGATTCGGCGTTGAATTACTTTGTTAGGAGCAGTCATCAACGTTCATTCGGCAATTCAAAAGACATCAGACTATGCTGAACAGTGTCTGTGTAGTAATTAACCTGAGAGCTCTTAAATAGCAATGCGAAGTCGTCAGTGGGCTTCGATATTCGATATCCTTCTATCCTTCGTCTTCCTTATACGTGCTACATCAGATTTAATCGGCAAGGTGATGGACTCCAAAGGACATTTATACTGAGATGTTGAAGGTGGTTCTGGTAATGATGCTGAAAGAGCTGCCCAAAGTAGCGAAATAAAATATATAATATGTCATATTTGCCGTTGGCAGTATATCATGAGCGACCCCATCTGAGTTGCGAGGTGAGAGAGCTGCGACGCTCAAAACGATGGCAAACTGAAAAGGGGTCGCACGAATTTGAACATAGTATTGGGCGTTGCAATGCATGAGCAGAATAAAGGGGATATAGAGAAGACATGTACCGGATGCCCTAAGGCCCTAAGGATTGACTTAGTGTGACATCTAACGTCATATTAATGATATCTAAGGTCATGGCATGGCGGTGAAGGTTGAATGGAGTATGCAAAGCTCACTGCAATGACATCCAGGCCAATCGGATGATGGAAAGGCGGAGAAAAGGCTGCGGCCAGAAAGTCTATATGATCAGCAGTGTTTTACCATCTTATATGGGTGAGATTAATTAGGTGTTGAAATATATTTCCAAGTATTTATTCAGTGCCATCTAGTGAAGCGATAAGAAGCGTCTTAGAATTTGGACATGGATTACGAGGCAAGAGCTTCAGAAGATTACAACAACCAGCACCTCCTTTGACACAGAGGTAGGTCTTAGAGATGACTGGAAAAGTCTGATTCTGATCGTTGAGATCGGCGGAGCATTCCAAAATCGCACCAGTAATCTCCAGTCAGATGCGCGGTAGAGCGCTTGTAAGGAATAGCAGCAACAGATAGCACCTTTTTCTTGTAGGTGAATGAAGTATTGAAAGATACACCGGTTTGACTATTCAGGAACACCGTCTGGTAAGATGCTAGTAGCTGTCTTATAACTTAACGTGGATTATGACACAAAATCAAATTTTAGGGTTGCAGCACGTATGCTGAAAAATAAATCTATGCTCGTGAGGAAGGCTTAGGATTAAGCAGATATCCCAGAGGAGATAGAAAATCTCAAACTGTTTTCAGGCTATGAGAGGACCCGCAGCAGAGAAGAGAACTCTTTGAGGATCCTAGATTTTTCAGAGATTCAAGTATCAGGTGCTGCGACTATAGTACACAATGTCGATGCCAGAGCACAGACTCAGGTGGTATTGTGCATTACGTCGACACCAAGTGGCTCACATGCTGATAAAGGGATCGGTCGCGTATGAGTTTCTCAAGTTGAGGATGTTGTTATTCTAAGACTTATCTTTGTATCCATGCTCAATAAGACATTTCTTATCAGATCACTGGATGTTACAGAACTGAACGCTTGGGGATACATCTTCAATATTTACTTGATTTAGCTCATAAAATTTGGTGTGATACTTTCGCCTATACATATATTTGTCGTAGGGCTGGATCCGCTTTTTCGTACATCCGGTTAACTTTAAGTTCATCCGTGTAGCTTTTTCATACGCTGCAGGCCTAAATGATCTTTTAAGTTATTCGCTTGACCCAAAGTTCTTCCGTTTGATTATGAATGTCGCGGGATAGTTGTTCGTATTTCCCTGCCGGCACTGGCCACCTGTCCTGCCTATATATTGTTCACCTCAAAGAGGTCGCGTATTCACATCTTTTCTATCAAATATGTCGATAGCACACCGATATTAGTTTGCCATTCCCAGAAGAAAGAACATTTATGGGCGTCACCAGCACGATTTTCAAGAGAGGAGTATACCCTAGAGATGTAATGTGTGCTGATTCCTAAAGTTTGCTTCAAGAGAGGATATTTACCAACAGAGATTCTTACTGTGGGAAGATATTTTGCAGACAGTTATAAACAAATAATTTGGCCGGTATGTGCTGGGCAAGCGGAGATCATGCGGTAACAGATAAGTCATAAAGAGACCAAGAGGGTCACATTGGTGATCATACGAATCATCATCCAAGCAGGCAGCAGAACTGTTTGGAGGCTGGCCCAAAGTCTACTTAATGAGTAGTCTATTACCGTCTTATATGGGGCATAACAAGTTTTCGATGATATGATTTCAAGCATCTATTACTATTTACTGAACTGATATCTGCCATCTTAGGAGGTGAAGACGAATGACAGGAGCAGGACAGCAGGATTAAAAAATCTCACTGTCCCACTGGATGGGTTTGGAATAGCCCTGGTATGGGCTCCGGGTATTTATCTCTGAACACCCGGATGGCAGTTTCATGGAATTTTTCTCATGTTCACTTACTTCTCCAAGAATCAAAGGCAAATATTTGATGGGGCGAGCTGCCGAATCGCAAACCTCTCAGTATTGGCGCCAAAGACTTCCTTTTCAAATCCCCTATGTAGAATCGTGCCGCCACCTTAGGAGCCATGGAGATGTTTTTCATGAATTGGCGTATCACTTGGGTTGGGCTACTCTCTGTCAGGATATCATCACTGTACTTCGGATACACTCTCGTCTTATCCCGTTTTTACATATTGTTGTTTTTGATAGAAAAAAAGGCCGGATGGTGGTAACATATATCGCGCTACATCACGCAAAGTTGTTATTTTGAAGGCTCTAGTTGTTTGCGTCCCCAGACTTGAAGTATTCCAGGACTCTCTTTATAAGAAAATAAGATTCACCCCGCCTATTCTGAATTTGATTTAATCGCGAGTACTCATACGTTCTATATTTCGAGTACTTAAAAGCCTGTCTTTAGCCAAATAACGATAAAAATGGTTCGTGATTCCCTCCCTCCCATCTTAAAGTTTGAACTGAGATCATGCAGGCTATAGCGAGTAGCGAACTCTTTACAAACAATCGCTGAAGATGGTGGTGGTGATGCTGTTGTGGACCGAAAATATTCTTAGAGTGTTCAACTCTATATGTAATATGTGGCAAATATGTGACCCTTTATGTAATATGTTGCCCAATATGTTGCCCAATATGTAATATGTGATTATTGATTAGGGCACTATGTCGTAGAGCGACCACGTACGGAAACAACGAAGGCTACAAAGAGGTCCGGAGGTCCACGGGCCTCCGGTACTGTTGCCCCAGGGTTCTGATGAAAGAGATTCCTATAAGTAGTAACAGCACCTCAGTGTCTTACATGGGAGCAGGTACTAAGAGCAGAGGATATAGCTACCAGCCTTTATTACGTACGTAACCAGTGAGTTGATACGGCTGCGATTTTAAGACTCTTGTCTCGTAATCCATGTTCAGATATTGAGATATTCCTTACCACATCACTAGATGATACTGAATACTTGGAAATATATTTCCCTACTTAATTTCACTCATATAAGGTGTTAGAATAGTGCTGTTTATACAGTCTTTTGGCTGCGGCCTTTGAACTACCTTCTAGCACCTCCGATTAACCTGGACGATACTCTTGTGGCTTTTGCACACTCCGCATGACCTTAGCTGTCATCCCATGTCACCCCGTACAGCTTTGACTGTCATCCCATATCACTTTGTATGACTTTTAGAACACATTTATGGGTACCAATGCGGTGGTTTTTTCTGTGCGGCTATTGCATAAATTCCCTTTCAAACGACTATCACCAGCACCAACCATCTTCAGCAGATAAAAGCCATCTTATTAGTTTTATTGGACGAGTCAAAAAGACAATGTCATTAGAGTGAGACAAACAGAAGCCGCAGATATGGAGGAGGAAGGGGCAATCTTGTTTGCTTGAGTCCCCCTTGGGGCAAGCGCATGAACTGCACAGTCAATCACACTGGTGCTTTTCAGTCTGGTCGTCTGCAAAACCATCGTTATCTGAACAGATCATTACCACCGGGGCCCAGCCCAGTACCTTGAAATAGCGCTCGGCTGGGTGCAAAAGGCTGATCACCGCGTCAGAGGATGAATTTCATTATAACGAGTACAACGTCCAAGATAATTATGGCTTGCCTCTCACCCTGGACGAAAGAAAATAGGCCCCAAACAATCCAGTGAGACCAATATACAGCAGCTGCAAGTGATCCGAGATCTTTGCTGTCGATTTTCTGCTGAATGTCTTCACTTCGATATTCTGAGGGTAGAATGGGCAGTGCTTATGTGTCAAGCACTATCGAAACGAGAAAACAACCTGCTTATTTTTCAACGAAACGGACTTGACAGTGACATCAGATGAGTGGGCCAAGCCGGCATGCGAGTCAGCCACAACCTCATGCTCTCATGATTCTAGAAGGGGTCTGAGAAGGGCAAACAGTAAGCCATCAAAATAAGACCATCGTGTGACACAAATGTGCGTCCCACCTCAACAAAAGCCCCCGTTTTAAACAGCGATTCGCCCAAAAAGGTCAGGTGAGCTTCCTCAGCCATGCTGACAACAATAATAGTTAAATTTCAAGGGTTATAAGGTATCTGGAGCGCTCACCAAGGCGTGATTCCGTCACCACCTCTTTCAAAATGGGCGCCATCGACACCTATGATATCCGGTATTGAGCCGCTAACCCCTCAGATGCTTTCAGTAAGCTTCTGGTAGTTGGTAATGTGCTCGTTGGAGGCAGAAATGTATTTAAGCGCACCCAGGTTAGGAAAGAGAGCGGTTCTGAGTCCAAAATTGGGCCGTGCTCAGAGTAGTATATGCAAAGCTATTGAATGCCGCATGCGGCTTGAGTGGTATCAAGAGCAATAAACTAGACTCAGTCAGCGAGGTGTTATCGTATGCTTCTTTTTTCGGGGCTTACGATTTTCGAGGCTTACGATTTATAAATAAAAATATTATCAGAAATTCACTAGGTAGGTGGAGGCTTGTAAATTAACATCACACTATATCTTGTATAATCCGGCTAGGTGTCTCAGAAGTCATTTTATCAGCCTTTTCTACAGTGTGTCCTCAGATTCACATGGCATTCCCCACAGTGCCTTTTGACACTTGGGGTTCGGGCACGACATACCAAAACTTTCTGACACGCCTGTGATGGGAATTCTCCAGAAAAAGGAAACGCTGCTTCAATTCTATGAGTCTTTCGTTAAAAACTCATGGTGTTCACTGTTTGTTACCACCGCATACACTCTGGACCTCTATCTCTAGTAGCAGTACTGAGAGTCTTTCCGGGTAATTAGCAGATCTCTTCTGTTTTTGGCACTACATAGATATAGAAAATTGAGTGTTAACACTACCTTAAAGCGGCAGCCGCAGCGAACCAGCGCAGAGGACATCTCCGTATTTCCTCGAGTTAGGAGGAGCACCGTCTTGGCGAAGGCTATGACTGAGCTTGCAGTGGGTCTTTTTACTGATGTGAAGATATCAGTATGCCTGTTATCCGGTAGCACTCGCGTTCAAGATACGACGTTCGAACTGGAAGAGGGCGGCTCAAACAAGTGTCGCTAGCGCCTCTCGCCTCTCGAGCATTGATCACAGCGACAGTATCACGAACCATGACGTGCGCACATTCTTCTTTCTCTGCCAGCTGAGTTGCACGGTTGGGAAGCCGTCCTCAGGAATTCTAGGTAAAAGATCAAGACAGCCGCCAAGCCCGCGAATACAGGGTATTGAGAAGCACATCGTTTCCGAGAAAGATAACAGCAAGACAACCGACGGTGGTGATAGTATGTCTAGACGACCGGATACTGCCTGGTGATTCCAATGGTGCGATACTATATTACGAGGAGTTCAATGTGGGAGCACGTACTGCTGCCTTCTCAAGAATTGAGAGGGGAACTGACGTGAATCCGGACAAGCATTCAGTCCCATTCAGAATACTCAGTCAGTACGCGCGTCAATACCAGCATCTGTGAGAGTCTTCAGATCTCATGAGAACGTGGCTTTTGTTGTAGCCAAGGAGAGCAGGAAAGCTTTCATCCAAATCGGAAGCAACGCAATCAAGACTAGCAAAAGAGTGTGTTATCCAACCGCGAGATTGGGCCATTACAGTAATGCTCCTGCTTTGATACCCTGGCTTTCTGTCCCAACGCAAAGCCTCGTTTCCCGCACTCGGCAGCTCTGTAACCTAGTTGCGTATGCCTTTGAGGGTTAGTATGATCACTAATTTCAGATTTTTTCCCACAGCCGCGCAGGACTCAGCTCAACAGATCCCTTCCTCCCCCTCATGAGACTCTCTTCGCCAATTCACCTCAGAAAGAGTGCCCCGCTTTAGCTCGTTGATGACTTCTCTCCCTCTCTGTTTGGGACCGGTTCAGTAAGACGTTCATTCTTATCGAGCCCTCTCAGAGACCAGAAGTGAAATGAGGAAAGGAAAGAGTCTTGAGGTAGACTTCCTCTCCTGTAGAGGAGCCTTGGAGTACCAGTCTTCCCAGGAAACCGAGCACAATGTAGCAGCCGAGAAGGATACGATGAGAAATGTCGCCGTGCACTTGAACTACATCTGCTCGGAATTAAAGCGACCCGAAAGAAACCCCTGAGTATTTTCGGAAGACTAAGAGGCCCAGGGAACTTTACACGTTCGATGGAAAAGCTCAACACACGAAGGCCGAAATGTGGGAACTGGTATGTCGTGACCCAGGGGGCAGATAATACGAAAAGTATAGTTCGGTTAGATACACATCACCCCACGGGAATAGAAAGCTTGATGCGATGCTGAAGTTGTCACCCGCCAAAGTCAAGTCACGAGAAGACCTTATTCTGAATCTGATTTCTCCAATACCAGAATCTCAAACTCTGCATCCAAAGCTCCATCACTCAAACCCCATATCACCTTTGGCGCGATACGGTGTTAGCAGTTATACGGCTGCCAACATTGTACCCTCGGAACATTCCATGGCTTGTACTATTCTGCCACAAAGGCCAACCGCCAACCGCCAACGATAGAGGTCTGGACTTCATGCACGGACTCCGCACTTTCCAGCTGATGGTCTGCAAAGACCTGTTCACTTAAATATGCAGCTCCAGATATCGTTAAAAATACTCAGAAGCTGTTTTTTGCCGAGACCAGCTGGTAATAGGACAAGCCTCTAAAACTTTCAAGAGGCCATGCAGACATCCGATGCTGTTGGTCAAAGAAGTCACAATCATAGTGGAAACGGCAAGCGCTTTTCTCACGTTGAGATCATCTGTCAAGTTCCCATTTATCTCAGCGAAAACAGACTTGAGAGAAACGCCACGCTTGTTGAAAAGAATTTAGGTCAAGACGCTCACTAGAAAAAGTGCCTTGTAGCCCGAATCCTTAATAAACAAGGGGAGACCTATGATCGACCACAGGATGCCAGCCCGATGGGTCAGGGAACTTCTTTGAGCAGATGGGGAAGAAACGGAGGAAAACCGTCCCGTTATATCCTGTGGGCCCTTTCGATTACGATGAAGCCACCCCAAAGCGCTACTGGAGATGGATCATTACGACTCCCAAAGATAGTGATGACGAGGAGGAAAGTGCTCGCCACGTCCCAGAACTACAAAATCCAAAGACTGCGGATTGACGAGCTGTCCCAGCAAACTCGCGCTCAGGGTGATGTTGCTATCTTAGTGCAACTGTGTCTGGAAGCTGAGAGGAATTTTATGTGCTCGGAAAAGGTGAAGAAGCCTTGTGGAAAAGCTAGGCCACGAGCTTATATGGTCAAAGCCACAGGTTTCGAGCAGAGCACCGCTATCATGTCCACGGGAATTTCCGTGCAAGACCATCGCTTTACAATACTCCCTTCTGCTCTCGGCTTCCTGGAAGTTCACTGATACGCTTGTCAACGGATACCCTCAACGGATACCACAAAGCGGGTACAATCAAGTTCACCGTGAGCTGGACTTCCGCACTAGTTCTCGTTCCTCAGGGAGAAAGAAACCATCGGATTTTCATTGACTCCAGAAGAATGACTCCAGAAGAATGAGTGCGATCGAAGCAGCCTTTTCCAGGACCACGTGTCGGGAACTGCTTACAGGAGATTTCGGTAGAAGCATTCACACGCACACACACACAGCAAGAAGAATTTCAGCAACGAGGTTGGAGCGTAATCAGATTATGCCTTTTGGACCTGAGAACACCGCCTACCGTTGATAAAAGACACATTCTGATGCGGAAGTATCATCTTCCTGAAGTACCACGAGTTCGAAGTTAGTGGTACGGAAAGAGACCTCTTTGCAATGAAGTGCCAGAGGATCTCGTTCCGTGAGAGACCAGAAGAACTCGGCACTGTCATTGCATATTTCACTATTTCGTAGGCACCTATCGCAATCTCATTCATAGGCTTTCTTTCATATGGCATGACGACCGCTGACCCCTCTGTAGAAAACCCCAAACGCGGACGAAGGCTCTGTCTTCGCAGCACCTGTCACCAATGACGTTAAAAGAAGAGGATTTCCATCCTCATCTACCCTTTATACTGCTGAGGTCCAAAGTCTGTCCTCATTTCTTCAGAGTTCTGCAAATGCATGCTGTTCAAGTTCAACGCTCTGAAAGTGAGCACCACATGCTTCCGCAAAAAAGACACGAGCAGGACGCCTGTCTATAGGCCATGCCTGCTACTGACTCAACGTGAAGAGGAAAAAAGTAAGGACAGGACTGCCTTCCAGGAAACCTCGAACAGTTTCCTGAGCTAGATTTGCGGAGGATAAAGACATAAATCTACTCGCCTCAGGTGTATCGTCACCATCGATCTCACCAGAGTTCGTGTCCCAGCATTCAACACTCTGTGTCTAAAGACAGTAGGCTCGACAGAGATTCCAAGAGATACGCTGCGTAGATCCTCACAGAAAAGAGAGAGACCAGCCGAAAGCTGCAAAGCCCATACGTATTACTTGAGCGCTACGCTCTGTGACCGGAAAATCGCAACGCACCGCGCTAGGGCGGCACCCAGCCTACGTCCTCCTATTACATCAGACTTCCCTGCGTCTCAAGATGGAGTTGATGTTTGTGTGAGATGTCTGAACGCAATAATTTCGGCGGAAGTGTTTAGGCGGCAGCGCAGAGCAACCCACACCCTAGCCTCTAGTTCCTATCTGAGGGATTTGCATTCCAAGGTTATTCGAATGGAAAAATAGGTGAGAGCAGGCGTCAGCTCTTCAGCGCGTGCTGTGAAAAGCCATGAACAGCTGGGAAGGTGTATCGTATAAGAAGAATCACTCACCATTCATCATATCCTTCCCACCCCAAAGGAGAGGCAGCGGATATCAGTGGACTATGCGGGAAAATCCGCTTTCAGTCCGAGCTCCCCTATGAATTTCCTATGAGTCGACAAACGAATACCCCTGCCCAAGCTGGGGCATTACCGTCCAATACCTGAAGCCTGTGGATACTCAGTCTTCGCGTTTTGGGCATTTCAAAGCTCGCTTACACGTCAGGCCTTTCAGCTGCAAAGTCTTTTTGATAAAGGGCGTACATCGATAGCCAAAGGTTCTTACGACGCACGTTTTTCAGTAGGCAAGAGACAGGACATCTGAAAGTAAAGGAGCCCCATGACGTAGTGGAAAGCCATATGGCCAACAGAGTTGGCCCGCCGCAAAAACACTCTTCGTCTCTGACAGCCGATTCACAATCCAGCTGTTAGGAGTAGTTGGCATCTAACAGATAACGCCAAGGCCATTCCCGTAGACCGCGGAGCTATTTCTCTGATACGCAAGTCTAGAATCGTCCCCTCTCCTCGAAAGATTACAGCCCCTCAACACTATCTACAGCAGACCGCCATCCGGGGATCTCTATAGGTGCAATATTTTGCCAAAGTAACTAAAGCGGTGCCCAGTTTCAGTTGCACATCATCCAGGCGGCTGGATGAAAAGTCAGCCCTTCCAAGCATATGGACAGTGAATCTGAGAATTGTTTCAGTGGTACACTGCCCTGCATCTTGCCGTGAGACACCTCCAAAAATGACCGTCATGAGCGCAACTTTTCTTTTACAAATAGAAAGCCATGTGCGAGAAAGCAGGCATGGTAGCCAATTCATAGGTGCTCTATTCACTTGGTTGATATCTCTGATTCCCGTCATCGAGATTTCAAAAACAACTATGACAGCAGTCTCTAGCCTCTGACGGTAGAGCTAACTCACGGCCCCCGACAAATGCGGTGATCGCCTGTCTGCAAAACGTGGGTCCTCGGCCCGAGGCGGTGTTTCAGCTGTCTTCTTATCGCTTATTTGTTACTGTTAGAGGCGTCGTCCACGTTTTCTATAGTGAGAACACGATAGAGAATGCGGGGTGCGGGTATCTGTAATGTGAAGCATGAAAGAAAGAATCCATTGCACGAATATGAACATTAAAACTATTTAGATTTTGTCCTCTTTTTTATATCATAGTGGAATGGCGTTCTGTGGTAAAAAAGAAAAGAAGCAGCATTCGTTTAACTTAAGCAATTTTGTCGGCCTCGTCAAGAGAGTTCGACGACTGCTCTTTGATCTCCTCAACTGCAGCCTTGCGCATAGCGTTCTGCTTAGAGATGTCAACCTCACCGTGGTACATCTCAGAAAGCTCTTCCAGAGTCTTCCTTTTTGTTTCTGGGACGAGCAAGGTTGTGAAGAACCCGAGCAACATGAACAGAGCGAAAATCTCCATAACATGTGGCAGCCAACAGTTTGGTTTGTCGGCAGCACAGTTGTGGTTCTCCAGAGTACCAATGGCAGTCTGCGCGACGATCGCGCCTACTTTACCCGAAGCAGCAGAAATACCGTGAGCCGTTGATCTGTATCTCGTTGGGTAAATCTCACCAGGAGTGATAAAGGTAGTGGTGTTAGGGCCAAAGTTTTGGAAGAACTGGGCAAGGATGTACATTGCCAGAAGTCCATGCTCTCCAATCTTGTGGTATCCGAAGCCAATGATGCACAGAATAATTGTCAGTAAGAGGAAGCCCATCAGCTGAATAGGCTTTCTTCCAACAATATCAACAGTGGCAACCGAGAACCAGTAACCTGGAATAGAACCAGCACAGATCAAAATCAGGTTACCAGCAGCCGAGTTGTATAACTGGTGGTACACATTCTTAGAGGAAGCGAAGCCAATAGTCTGCAGAATGGAAGCAGTGTTCAGACCCAGACCATAGTAGGAAATATCCAGCATGAACCACGAGAGAGCTGTTCCAATGAGGATCCTTCCGTGTTTCCATTGTCTGAAATGTCTCCAAAAGTCACCCCATGAGGCCTTGGGAGCCTGTAACTCCTCCGACTCATCGTCGCCCACGTGCTTAGCAGTAACGTGGTGGGACTCCGTCTTCACCAGGATATCGATCTCACTCTGCCCGGCGTTACCATGCTGACCAGAGACAAACTTACCAGTGTCGGCAGCAGCCTTTTCTAGCTCTCTGGAAACATCAAAGGTGAATCTTGGAGACTCGGGAATGGTCAATCTGAAGTACAGAGCAATGCATCCTGGAACACACCCGAACCCAACCAAGATTCTCCACATCTGGTCACACGCCTTGATGCACACTGGCCCACACTCCTTGGCGGTATTAGCGTCAATAAGCTGATCCTTGTAACCGGCAATACAGACCATAGCCACGATACCAGCAGTCAGCTGTCCCCATCCTTGGTTGGCGAAAACGGCGCCCATGATAGCACCTCTCCACTTGGTGGTTGAAAACTCAGAAGTGATAATCGAAGACAGCGGGTAGTCACCACCAATACCAATACCCTGAACAATACGGTAGAAAGTCAGGATGGCTGGGAAAGAAATGGCTGCAGACTCACCCAGAGTACACTGCATAACAGTAGCAAAGATCATGATTATGAGCTCCAGACCGTAAATCTTCTTACGTCCGAAGTAGTCAGCAGCCCAACCGAAACCCAGCTGACCAATAACAGTACCAACGGATGTCGAGACTTTAATCAGGGTTGTGGTAGATGCAGGAATAGATCCGCCCCAGAAGGCGTATCCCAACATGGTGATACCAAGATTGATGGCAAAGATATCGTAGGCATCAGTCAGGAAACCGACACCGGCAACACAAATAGCTCTAATGTGGTACCATCCGAAAGAAGCGTTATCTATCTTCTCAAGAGCCAGTCTTCTTCTCTCTAGAGGATCGTCAATTTCCGAGAAGTCATTGATGAAGTTGTGGAACGCAGCGTTGCCACCTCTGGTCTTGTAGCCTTCGTGGTCTTGGGTAGCCATTATATCGCTTTCTCTTACTTAGATATCAGCGGAGAGAAGGAGACTCACAAAGGTTAACGAAACAATAAAAGAAGATATGGAAGGAGGATTGGTTTAAATATATAAGCTGATGCACCCAAGAAAAGAAAATTTTCAGAGATACAGCTGCCTAATTAAAAATCGTATGGACTACAATAAATTTTTATGAGAACGTGGGCAAGCGATGGCAGTGCCGTGGGAATAACGCATAGTTTCGGTAACTGGTCTTGTGAGACGAGAGCTTTTAGAGGTGGATTATGGCACGTGGGGATGAGGTTCTGCGACCACGTGGGGATTACCCGGGTCACAGAAGAAACGCGGAAAAACGCTTTTCTGGGCATAAGACGCACGTTTCGAAAATATGCGAGAGACGCCGAACTATCGCTCTGCGCTCTCGTGCGAGTTACCCAGCTCGCGAGAAGGAGACGGCCGTGGGTGTCCGGCTGTGGACAGAAAGAGGTGCGACATCGGGTAGTTGTGGGGTATCGGGTGGTGCACTACCTTTGTTACTATCTGATTATCTTATCTGACTGAGCCACAGAGTGCTGCCTCGTCTGTCGGACCCCCCCCCCCCTGGCGCACAGCAGGCGCTCCCGCTTGTGGCATATATGCAATAAAAAGGATATTCCAACATCTCATAGACACATATTAGAAGAAACAAGAAAGAAAAAAATGTGTGATTTGAGTAAATTTCTGGAGAGCTGATAGTAGTAATAAAGACAGCGAACTAGTCCGGGATCTCATCTCATACAGCTAGCTGTTTTATAAAAAAAATATTATCACGAATATTTTCGCCGCTATCCCTACTGCCAGCCCTACCACTACTATGCGTACGACCCCTCGGAGACTATATGAGCACAAGGGTGATGCTGCGCTACAACACGCAGACGGTGTACCGAAAACTTAATTTACCCAAAGGGGAAATATTTCCACTTTCGATATAATACCTGCTCTGCGGCTTACAATAAGGCGCTGTTGAGAATGTGACCGTTTCCATGGAAGGGCGGCACGCCATGTATGCGGCCAGTGTGTTTTCGCAGCGGCAGACAGTGCAGACAGTGACAGAGTAACGGGTCTGCACTCATGCTCCCCTTTGAGCAAGGAGGCGTCCATCCGTCCCCCGTCAATCTTCTGCGCGAGGAAAGAAAAGTAGTGTGAAACTTAAAACCGATGCCTTGGAGAACATCAACACCGCCGAAAGGTCTCGGTAGCCCGTCGGTTGCGGTATATCGGGTTCCCCAATAATCAGCTGGTGTACGAGAACACACCCAAAACTGGCGGCCGAACCGGAACTACTTAGACATTGCTTGATACGCTAACGACTGCTCGTTTATTTGGCTGCTGAAATACCCTGCCCTTTTTATCACGAGCTATCCGAGCGCACTGCGCGTTTATTGTTAAACATCAAATAGAGAGCTACCAGGCTTGAATAAGACACTTCTGCCGGCTCTATCTTTTTCTCCTGTGGAACGATGACAGATGCAATAAACATTTGCCGCAGATGCGGGTTGCCTATCACAGGTTCCAATATGTCATACCAACTGGGAAATGATAGATGGCACTCCACTTGCTTCAACTGCTCAAAGTGTCTGAAAGACCTGGATGAAACGTCAAACTTTTTAGTGCTGGCATCTGGGCTAATGGTCTGCTCAGACTGCTCGTATGTTTGCATTAAGTGTGGAGATAAGATATACGACAGGGCCATTCTGACTAAAGACGAAGCGTACTGCGAGAACTGCTTCAGGTGTAAGATATGTCACGAACAGATTAAAGACCTGAAGTATGCAAAGAATTCCAGGAGCTTGTTTTGCCTTAATTGCCACAACAGACTTCTGGAAAGACGCAAGCTTTACGAGTCCCAGCACCAGCGGAAAAATAACTCTGCGCCTTCGTCCCCGGTTCCGGGCGAGACTAGCAAACAGACCCCAAACACGGAGAAGCTCAGTCTCAGTCCGCCGGCCACTGTCACGAAGCAGTTCAGCAACACCACAATACTCACAAGCACGAACAGCTCGGACTTCACCATTACCAGTAACGAGGTTGTCAGTGTCGACGAGATGATACTACAGCAGAAATCGCCCCAGCTGCTGATGGACGACTCCCAGCTGAAGTCAGAGAGAAAGAAACATAGCCAGAATATACCTGTGGACGCTGTGGTCAAGTCAAGATCCATCGGAGTTAGATCGCCCATGAATGCTAAAAATAGGAAGATGGTCATCTTCGACGGGAGTCCTGGCACGGACTCGGAAACACCCGTGGAGGACAGCTACACCACCTCGCGCGAGAGCGAAGATGACCGCAACGATTATGAGGGCGACAGCGGGGATAGTTCGCTGGCCAATGGAACGCTGGCGGCAACGCCCGGGAAACACGAAAGATCACCCGCAAGACCGCCCATCACCAGATTTGACTCGACAGAGACGGCGATAACCGGACTCACAGGGATGTCGAAGCCGCCAGCTGAAAAGCCGCCCAGTCTACCGAAGGACGAGCCTGTGGGGCTCAACATCAGTGGGGTCGGGCTCGGTGGCGAGCAGCGCAAGTCTGACGAAGTTGCAGCGGCTGCTGGGTCGTCGGATGCACGAGCGGCCGGGGCCGTCTACGCCCCCAGTACGCCGAGTAAGAGGTTTTTCAGATTCGGCAGTGGAGACTCGAATACTATGGGCAGTGTAGCGTCTCCAAACGGTGTGCATACACCGGTGACAACCCCAGCACCGTCGTCTCGTGAACAGGAACACAAGGGGAAGGTATCGCGGTCTCTGTCCATAAAGTCTCCAATAGCGTCATCGCGGACTCTGTTGAAGTTCCACAGACAGAAAAGAAGCATCGGGGGCGACAAGGAAAGGGAGAGAGACCAAGTGAAGACGGTGAATGGAGAGCGGATATCCGAGCCGTTCATGTTTCCGCCGACGGTAAGTACACCGACAGCAGCCGCAACGCCGACTGGCTCGAAAGCCTCCGCCCACCAGCGACAGAGCTCTGAGGAGACGGTCACGGCGAGCGGGCCGCGGAGGTCTACAGACCCAAATTTCACAGCGGCATTCAGAACACCGCCGCTGCCCTCTCTGCCAGCGGTTCCGCGGTCTGCGGGTGACGCAGCTCCAGGAGAGACTGCGCCAACACCGCTGTCCCCGGCACAGGCCGCAGGAAAACGGGCCAACTCGCACTCACGATCGATATCAGAGACGCTGTCGCTGCGGAGTCTGCCTCTGGCGGACCTTCTCGCTGAGTCGGAATTTAAGCTGAACCGGATGAAGAGCGAGATATACCAGCTCTCGAACGTGAAGTCGACCGTGCAGCAGGAGATCGCCGAGCTGTTGGAGCAGAAACAAACACTCACGGAAGACGTGTCGCGGCTGCAGTCACAGGCTGACGGACTGAAGAAATCTATAGAGGCGAGCGAGGCTTCGGTCGTCACTCCGCGATCGCGTGACATTACGCCGGCGACTAGCGAGCCCGCTATAATTGAAACCGAGCTGAGAAACGGCAAGAAGTCGCCTTTCGAGGTTGATCTACTATCGTCGGCCGCATCGTCGTCGTCCGGACTGACGAGCACCACTAATACGACTTCCATCCATGGAGCCCACACGCACAGCACAGAAAAAGTTGACGACGACGGGCTGGTGCCTGTTCCCGTGACGAAGGCGGCCCTCCACGGGAGTCCCGTGCCGAGCGTGGATCACACCGCCACTGTCAAACCTGTGTCGCAGCTGCAACTACAGCAGAAGCAGAAACAGAGGTCGCGCTTCTGGAGGAAGCCGAAGAACGGGTCTACAGGCAGTACGTCCACGGTGGGCACACCCATACAAAAGTCGCTGGTGGGGAACCCACAGATATCTGGCGCGTTCAATTTCAGGCCGTACGGCGCGACCCCAGACGTGTCAGTGGACGGGGGAGACCACCACCAGTGGGAGAGTGACCGGTCCGGGGGCGACGTGCAGCACAGCATCGGCAGCGGCAGCAGCCCAGAGGAAGCGCAGCCGAGCTCGAACAAGTTTCTCAGCTCGATGATAAAGTCTGCGAGCAACAACCTGCTCTCCCTGCGTGGGAGTGAAAACGGCGCCAGTACCACAATAATAACCGCTGCCTCGTCGTCATCTTCGTCGTGGATGAATGGTGGTGCGATCGCACCGAGAAAGCCGTCGCCGTCAGCAAACGGCAGTGGGCTGTTTGTGATGTCGCTCGAGGAGAGGTGCGAGTTCGAGAAGAGAGGTGTGCCCTTCATCGTTTCCACATGTATCCAAGTGATAGAGGATCGCGGGCTGGACTCTGAAGGGATATACAGACTCAGCGGCAGTATTTCATCGGTGGAGAGGATCGAACGGGTATTCGAGGAGATCGTGGACGTGGAGCACCTCACCGACGACGACAAGACGAGACTCAAGACGTGCCTCTCGGGGGACATCAACTCGGTGACGGGTGTGCTGAAGAGGTATCTATGCTACCTGCCGGTCCCGCTGATCCCCCACGAGTGCTATGCGTCATTTGTTGACGTTTCCGCTGCCAAAACACCAGAGGAGAAGATCGAGCTGATGAGGAGGCTCATAGACTCCATTCCCAAGACACACAAAACAACTCTTTTCGAGATACTCACACACCTGAACAAAGTTGTGCAAAACGGAGCTGCTAATAGAATGAATGTGCACAACGTGGCTGTTGTTTTTGCAGCTACGCTCGTCCGGGTTAACGAGATCAGTGTCGAGAAAGAGATGTTCGATATAGGAGCGAGGAGAAGCAGTACTGAACTGCTGCTGACCCATTATAAGGAAATATTTTAGACTTATACCAGTGTACTTTTAATTGATATGCAAATATTGTACGAAAGAAAGAATAAGCACACACCGCCGTCGACAGAGCCTAAAGAGGCAAAATCTGTTTTGAAACTGGCTCGACCTACATATCAGGTGGGTGGGAATTATCCCTCACGCTCTTGTTCTCGAGGAGAAAATTTTGTCCAATCTCTACTTGCTTCTGATCGAGTACCCCAGGAAGTGAGATTTCGGCTGTTTCAGCAACACGCTCGCTACAACACACAGGTGGGGCCTGCTGCCCACCAAGGAGAGGCAAAAGAAGAAAAATAACTACTAGTACGTCAGCAGCCACGTCAAATTAGCCGTAGTACCAGGTCGAACCAGCCGATTCCGATTTCCTGTCCGTGCGCTAGCCGTGTTCCTGTCAGAGAGAGCGGCGGCAGCGCGATACCAGGAAAACGGGAAAAGCTCTGAGGATCTCGGGAGAACAGCAGTGCATGAATTAATTGACAGTGAGGTAATTTTTGGAACCTCAGCATGTGACATCATCTGTTTTGTTGTCCACAAGCAGAGCGACTCTGTACTGGGAGCCTATGGCAGGCGGTTCCCGCAGCGTAGCATAGCGCATCTGGGTGAGGGGATGTGGCTGTACGAGCTGAGGCATTTTTTTCGGGGAGGTGACAGCGGGTGGCTTCTCTGGGGCAGTGGTGAATTAGGCGTTCTGCCTCGCTGTGGATAGCTGGTATTGGTTAGAACGGTGGTTTGTGTGGACAAAGGGACGTAAGGGCATGGGCTACCCTCTCCCCCCGGTGCTGGGTATAAAATGACTGCCCGCTGCCACTCGGCGCTGTAGTTTTTCTTTCCACCACAGACGGTAGGAAGAGAAAGTAGGACCGCTTTATTCTGTGAATTTTCAGCTTTTGCGCTGCAGTCCATGTCCAACGACAACTATGCTGGCGACAGCGATGATGACAAGTACTCTCTGAAAAATGAGCAGAATATCCAGTTTGATCTCGAGGAGGCCGGCGAGCGCAGAAGGGGACGTAACGCTCTTGTTGCAGCGCTCAGCGCTGCAACAAGCAGACGCCCGTCGCTTTCCCGTATCTCGTCGTCGGTGTCTGTCGTCTCTGGGGGCAGGGTTGATCCCAGCCTGGTGTTGCCTGTGGCTTTCAGAACTCTGTCGCAGAAAATTGACAGTGAGCTTTCTGGGCCGTCAGACAAGAGACCAGACATTGCTGTCCAGGATCTCATGGACATCTCATGGCACTGCATGGATGTCCATGAGGTTGCTGCCGAGTTCGGGACTGACGTGAAGGCTGGTATTACCGAGGATCAGGCGAAAGCACAGAGAGCCATCTTCGGGCAGAATGTGCTCTCGAAGCCGCCGTCAAACCTGGGGAGAAGGATGTTCATGTACTTCTTTGGCGGCTTTGGTATCATTTTGCTGACCGCAGGTATTCTATGCATAGTTTGCTGGAAGCCACTGGGCGAACCAGCCCCGCAGTCTGCCAATCTAGTCCTTGGTGTTGTCCTGCTCTTCATCTTTGTCATCCAGGCCGTCTTCAACTGGTGGCAGGACTGGTCGTCAGCTCGGGTGATGGACTCCATCGCAAACCTGATGCCGAGCTACACGCTTGTTATCAGGAACGGAGAAGTGAACAGCGAGATGAGAACGTCGGAACTGGTTCCAGGAGACCTGGTAAAGGTGGAAGCTGGCACAAAAGTTCCAGCGGATATCAGAATCGTGTCTTCTACCCCCGATCTGAGATTCGACAGGTCTGTGCTCACGGGAGAGTCGAAGCCCGTTTCTTCAACCGTTGAGAAGAGCACCGGACTCGTCAACTACCTGGAGTCGCCCTGTATTGCTCTACAGGGTACGTTTTGTGTTTCTGGTTCTGGGTACGGTTTGGTCGTCAGCACCGGCGACAACACCATCTTTGGCAAGATCGCCAAGATGTCGTCTGCGCCAAAAAAGGGTCTCACCCCGTTGCAGGTTGAGGTGTACCGTTTCGTGTTTGTCGTCGTCACTGTCGTCGTACTTGTGATTGTGATTGTTGTTATTGTGTGGGCGGCCTATATGAGGAAACACCACCCGAACTGGATAAACACCCCCACGCTGATCATCGACCTCGTGAGTGTTGCCGTTTCGTTTGTGCCCGAAGGTTTGCCCATTGCTCTGACAACGTGTCTCACAATCATCGCGGCGTCGATGAGTCGCAGTAAAATTCTGTGCAAGTCTCTCGCAATGGTGGAGACTCTCGGCGCGGTGTCTGTGATTTGCTCAGATAAAACTGGAACTCTGACGAAGAACAAGATGTATGTCACAGACTACAACATTGGCGAAGCGAAGAACAACCTCGCTGAGAGGTCAGGCGACGACAGCGACGACGGATACGGCGTGTCAGAGCTGGTGCTTGCTTCATCTTTGTGTAATACTGCGTTCTTCGAGGAAGGCAATAAGATGTTACCGCTGGCGGAAAGAAAGATCCACGGTAATGCCACTGACCAGGCAATTCTTAGGTTTGCTGAAAGTGAGCGGGAGGTGGAGCTGACGCGCGACTACTGGAGACTGGTTACTGAGCTTTCCTTTAACAGCAAGAACAAGTACATGGCGACGTTGCACGCGGTTGCGAAGGACGCCGATTCTGAGTATTACTCGGATGTTAACTTCAGGTGTCCAGGTTCTGACTTTTACCTCTTGCTTATCAAAGGTGCGCCAGATGTGTTATTCCCTCTCCTTTCCCACTACACGGACCCGGAGACTGGGAAGTCTTTGAAGGTGACCCCACAGGTGTCGCAGCGGCTGGCGGACATTCAGAGGGAGTGGTCCAACGAGGGCAAGAGATGCATCTTATTTGCGAAGAAGCTTGTTAAGAGGGGCCCTGCGAACGACGACGAGTTCTTCAGCAACGGTGTACAGTCTGGGGACTACATGGACGATCACGTAAAGGGGGGCCTGACGTTCTTGGGGATGGTTGCCATTTCAGACCCGCCAAAGGATGACATTCCCGATGTCGTGGACACTCTGCGTGAGGCTGGCGTGAAGGTTTTCATGGTAACGGGAGACTACGAGCTGACTGCGGCTGCTATTGCGAAGAAGTGCCAGATTATCACAGCGAGTGACGACAGCCTAATTGACCACTACAGCGACCTCGAGCCGAGCTTCCCCATCAACCCGGACAAGAAACTGAAGCTGCGCGACAGGCTCGAGATTGAGAAGGCACTTGTGATTTCCGGCCCGGACATCATCAGGCTGAACGACAACCAGTGGGAGAAGCTGGCTGCGTACCGCGAGATTGTGTTTGCGAGGACCACGCCGGAGCAGAAGCTGAGAATTGTGAAGGAGTTCCAGAAGAGGGGACACGTGGTGGCCATGACCGGGGACGGTGTCAACGATGCCCCCTCGCTGAAAGCTGCTGATGTCGGCATTGCCATGGCTGACGGTTCGGACATTGCCATTCAGGCGTCCGACCTGGTGTTGCTGGACTCCTTCAGTGGCATTGTCGAGGCTCTGAAGTACGGACGGCTGGTGTTTGAAAATCTGAAGAAGACGGTCATCTACCTGCTGCCTGCGGGGACGTTTTCCGAGCTGTGGGCGGTGCTGCTGAATGTTCTTTTTGGGTTCCCACAGGTGCTGTCGTCGTTCAACATGATCATCATCTCGTGTCTGACGGACTGTGCCGGTGCAATCTCGCTGGCGTACGAGACCCCGGAGAGCAACCTGCTGAAGAAACCACCGAGAAGTATCACAGGCGAGAGGCTGGTGAACGCGAAATCCCTGCTGCACTCGTACATTATCCTCGGGCTGATTGACTGTACGAGTGCGATGGGCATGGCGTTCTGGCAGTTTAAGAGAGAGGGCATCCCTTTCAGCGCGCTGGCGCTCAGCTTCGGTGTGTACCCGGACGGAATCGACGCAGCGCACGTTGCTGCTGTGACGAACCAGGCGTCGGCGGTGTACTTTACGACGCTGGTGATCATGCAGTTCTTCAACCTCATGGCGACGAGAACGAGGCACAACAGCATTCTGCAGCAGCCGCCGCTCTTCAACAGCAGAACCAAAAACTACAAGCTCTTCTTTGCGATTGCCTTTGCCATTGGTGTGCTCTTCTTCTTCAACTACATCAACTGGTTCCACAGAGTTATCGGGTCCGCACAAGTGCCAGTACAGTTTTACTTTACGGCGATGGGGCTGGGCATGGTGATCCTGCTATACGACGAGTCCAGAAAGTACGTCTACAGAAACTACCCAGACTCGCTTGTCCACAGGCTGTCGTGGTGACTGGCCCTCTCTACATATCAACTAGATAGAAAGCTACTGATCCTTTTTTGTGAACAAGTCTAACGTAATCCCCTGCTCCTTCACCACACCGGAGAGAAGGACGTGTGCCGCTGCCAAAAGTGAAAAGAAACAGACGTGCTCCACTCAATTACTCAATGCGGTAAAATGGAAACACAGAAGTGCACCAACCGAAAAGACGTAAACAAAGCGCTCAGCGATCGGCAGTTTGGCTTTCACGAGCTGGCGCTTCCCCTGAAGAGAGCAGAGAAAAACATGAGAGAGGTTATCAGTGTCAACGGTGAGTGTCAGTTCCGCGTAGCGAGAGCAAAATTTTTTTTTTTGTGTGTGTGTGTGTGTTTTGGGGATGTGACCGCATTCTCCACGCGCGCTTGGCTGTTATGGAGTACTTATTAACACGCGCGCCGGTGTGTAGTTGGTCAAGCGGGCTGTCAGATCGGTAATGCCTGCTGGGAGCTGTACTCCAAAGAGCACGGCATTACGGCAGACGGGTATTTAGAGGACGGGCTGACGAGGCCCAAAGGCGGAGAGGAGGGATTCTCCACGTTCTTTAGCGAAACAGGCTCGGGGAAGTATGTCCCCAGAGCTCTGTATGTCGACCTGGAGCCCAACGTGGTGGACGAGGTCAGGACCGGCAAGTACAAGAACCTGTTCCACCCGGAACAGCTGATCACGGGCAAGGAGGACGCGGCGAACAACTACGCCAGAGGCCACTACACGACCGGAAGAGAGCTGCTGGACGATATCCTCGAGAGAGTCAGAAAGATGGCGGACCAGTGCGACGGTCTCCAGGGCTTCCTCTTCACGCACTCGCTGGGCGGGGGGACTGGTTCCGGTCTGGGTGCGCTTCTGCTGGAGCAGTTCAGCAACGACTTTGGGAAGAAGGCCAAGCTCGAGTTTGCTGTGTACCCTGCGCCGCAGGTGTCGACAAGCGTCGTCGAGCCGTACAACACCGTGCTCACCACGCACACCACGCTGGAGAACGCAGACTGCACGTTCATGGTCGACAACGAGGCCATCTACGACATGTGCCGTAAGAACCTCGGGATCGTCAGGCCCAGTCTCGGAAACCTGAACAACCTGATTGCGCAGGTTGTCTCGTCTGTCACCGCGTCCCTGAGATTCGACGGCTCCCTGAATGTCGACCTGAACGAGTTCCAGACTAACCTGGTGCCGTACCCGAGAATCCACTTCCCGCTGGTGTCGTACGCGCCAGTGCTCTCGAAGTCGAGGGCGAACCACGAGTCCAACTCGGTTGCCGAGATCACTGCCGCGTGCTTTGAGCCAGGCAATCAGATGGTTAAGTGCGATCCCAGACTCGGGAAGTACATGGCCACCTGTCTGCTGTACCGTGGAGACGTCGTGACCAGGGACGTGCAGAGCGCGATTGCCACTGTCAAGTCTAAGAAAACCGTGCAGCTCGTAGACTGGTGTCCAACAGGATTCAAGATCGGTATCTGCTACCAGAAGCCGACTCCGACGGAGGACTCGGAGCTCGCAGACGTCAACAGGGCAGTGTGCATGCTCTCGAACACAACCGCGATCGCTGATGCCTGGAACAAGATCGACAGCAAGTTCGACCTCATGTACAAGAAGAGAGCGTTCGTGCACTGGTATGTGAGCGAAGGCATGGAGGAAGGCGAGTTTGCCGAGGCCAGAGAGGACCTCGCCGCGCTCGAAAGAGACTACATCGACCTCGGCTCAGACTCCTTCCCAGACGAGGAAGAGGAGTACTAGACACTCCCTGTCTATACTACTCCGCGTGCTTGAGAGCTGCTGCAACACACAACAGCTGCTTTATTTTTACTGATTCTTTTATTTCTTATACCCTCCCTCTCTCCCCACAAATAAACGTTAACGGTGCTTCACAATAATTAATAGTCACACTACTCCATTTTCTGAAGCTGAAAAGTCTCGACGGCGACGGGAGCCACTTGAGTGAACGCCACCCGCTGTTTTGTATATAGGAAGAGCAGCATGGACGATTACCAGGGAGGCTCATATGGGTCAGGCGACGACCGCGCGAACTGGTGAGTACTAACCCGCTACACATTCGACCGGACAATTATACTAACAGAAGAAAAGCACATTTTACTCGAAGATAGGCGCGTGCAGACACGGAGACAAGTGCTCGCGGAAGCACGTGAGGCCGACACACTCGGCCACTGTTCTGTTCAAGAACCTGTATGATAATCCCGAAGTGCCCCCGAAAGTGGGCGGGGCGAGCGAGAAGAGGACAGAGACACACGCGGCAGGAGACGCGGAGGAGACAGAGGGGGACCACGGAGCCCCAGAGAAAGAACCACAGAGCAGGGCAGGTGCACATGCAGAGAACACAGAAACTCCAGAGAGGCGCGACGATCAGACACGGGCGCTTGACAGCAACGGTGAGAAAACAGAAAAGAAGGATGTGCAGAAAGACTTTGACACGTTCTTCAAGGACATATTCATAGAGATGTCGCTGAAGTACGGCATCATTGAGGACATGGTGGTTTGCGAGAACCACAACTACCACCTCAACGGGAACGTATATGTCAAATACAGAGACGAATCGGCGGCAGCGCGGTGCGAGCAGAACACGAACAACAGGTGGTACGACTCTAAACCGGTCTACAGCGAGCTATCGCCGGTGAGGGAGCTGGGAGACGCGGTGTGCAGACAGCACGATACTCTGGACTGTTCCAGAGGGGGGCTATGTAACTACATGCACGTTAAGAAGCCTTCAAAGGGTGTGATAGGGTCGCTTATGAGGTCCCAGAGAAAATACTACAAAGAGGTTGGCGAATGGGACCGGTAGAACGGGAGCGTTAGTAGAGAGCATAGGGTTCACGTTTATGTAAACGGGATCAATATACATAGCAAGTTCGCCGTTATCGTAACTTTGGAGGGTAGATTGTGCTAGTCGTGGGCTGTGTAAAAGAACGGGGAAAGCAAGGAGCTCAGCACCAAGACAGCACGCAGACAGCAGGACACGGACAGCGGATGAGCGTGGCTGAAACGGACAAGGGAGGTGCCGCGGAGGTAGAGAGCTTAGGTTCCAGGGTGGAGTCTGAGAGCGGAGCGAGGTATGCCGAGAATGAGCTCTCTTTCACTTCCACAGAGAGAGTCTCCATCTCAGTGAGAGATCTCTCTGTTGCAGCGTCCTCGGGTGTAAAACTGCAGAAACTGCGTAGCCTGTTCAGGCGACCTGGCGCAAACGATGACCCTGAGAAGCGGATTGGCAGTGACCAGGAGACGGGTAGGAGAGGAAAGAGAACGGTTCTGTTGCAGAACATGTCGTTTGACGTGCCTTCGGGGTCGGTAACTGCTATAATGGGTGGGTCTGGTTCTGGGAAAACCACACTGCTGAACGTGCTCGCGCGGCGACACGGCGGTGGGTCAAAGCTATCGACCGAAGGAGAGGTGCTGTTCAACGGGTCCGGCGACCTGGAAACGATCAGACACGCTTATGTTATCCAGCAGGATATTCTTCTCCCGTCGCTCACTTGCTTCGAGACGCTGCTCTACGCCGCGGAACTCAGACTCCCCAAGCTGTCAACGAAGGAGAGCAGGCTTAAACTGGTGAATGAGGTTATCCTTGAGCTCGGTTTGAAGGACTGCAGAGACACCATAGTGGGCGACTCAGCGCACAAGGGGCTCTCTGGTGGGGAGAAGAGACGACTGTCGATAGGCATCCAGATGCTGTCGAACCCGTCTGTCCTATTCCTGGATGAGCCAACAACAGGACTGGATGCGTACAGTGCGTTCCTGCTAATAACCACTTTGAAGCGGCTCACGCGAAAGGGCAAATCGTTCATAATCAGCATTCACCAGCCACGGTCCGACATCTTTCACCTGTTCGACAGGCTGGTGATACTTTCAAAGGGATATATGTGCTACGGAGGTGAGTGCTCAGAGGTGCTACCGCACTTTGCCAAGCTGGGCTATGTGGTGCCGCCGAACGTGAACCCGGCAGACTACCTGATAGATATTACCAGCGTCAACACCAAGGATCCCGCGATAGAGGCGGAGAGCTGGGAGCGACTGCACATGATTGAGCAACATTGGAAAAGCACGTCGCAGTCCATTCTACTGCCACTGAACTACTACGAACGTGACGTAGTGGCGAACAAGGCTCTGCACGAGTCGTCGGACGTGGTTTTCAAGAATAACGAAAAGGCGCCCTTCCACAGAGAGGTTGCGATTCTCGTCAGGCGAAACATGCTACTCACGTGGCGAGATCCGCTCACGCTGGCGTCTCTCTTGCTGGAGTGTACTGTTGTTGGAGTCATCTGCGGCTGGGTGTATCTGAGACCCGGAGACTCTCTGACCGGTATTAGGACCACCATGGGGGCTGTGTACACCACCAACGCCCTGCAGCCATACCTGCTGCTTCTGTTCGAGATATACAGACTCTCCCTCGTGGACATAAAAGTCTTCGACAGAGAGAGGTCGGAAAACTGCATAACGGTCCCGGGGTTCCTGATTGCGCGGAGAATAGCGAAGCTGGTGTGCGAGGATGCGTGGATCCCGCTGTTCAACTCCATAATCACGTACTTCATGTTCGGACTGAGGACAGACGGAGCGCAGCACTTTTTCATCTTCTATGCGAATGCATTCCTGCAGCACATGTGCTGCATGTGCTGTGCAATGTGCTCTGTTGCGATCTCCAGAGAGTATCCCCTGGCGTCGCTGGTGGGCAACCTGTACTTCACCGTGCAGTCGATGTCGTGCGGGTTCTTTGCGAATGCCAAAACACTCCCTGTCTACGTACGGTGGATCAAGTATGTCGCTAGTGTGTGGTACGGGTTTGGCGTGTCGATGTCGAACGAGTTCACTGGGTTCAAAGGGTCGTGCTTCAGGACCTTTGAAGGTGATCCGGCAGACATTGACGTCGCATGCAGTGCATATGACGGCAACACCATCCTCAAGGGTATTGGGTTTTGGCCAAACTGGATTGCCGTTCCCCTGTGCGTGCTGATCGGCTATGCAACCCTGCTGTACATTGCGGCTGGAGTTATCATGACCTTCAAAGTTGTGGATGTTTCTTTGGCGCAGGAAGTCAAGGGCGCCAGCGACAAAAAACGAAAGGAAAGCAGCGAGGAGGCAGCCGTGAAGGAAGAGGTCGGCTTCACTGTTTCCAAGGAAAATGCCAGCCTGGATGTGTATCTCAACGATGTCTCTCTGTCGGTGATCATAAAAAAGCCAACTCCGCATGTCGCAAGACGCGGCGCCCAAATGTCACGCATGGAGAAGCTCATTCTGCAGCATGTGAACGCAAAGTTCCAGGCAGGAAAGCTGAACGCTATCATGGGTCCTTCTGGATCCGGAAAATCGTCACTGCTCAACCTCATAAGTGGGAGGCTGTTTCCGTCGCTGTTGACCAAGTACGACGTTTCTGGCGACATCTTCCTCAATAACTACAAAGTGGAAGCGCACACGGTGCACTCCATATGCTCGTATGTATCTCAGGATGACGATAATCTGCTTGCGTCGCTGTCTGTGCGAGAGACCCTTTTGTTTGCGGCAAAACTCAGGCTCGCGCGCTCGCGCCTGACGCGAGCGGAGATTGAGAGCACGGTGGACTCTGTGATCCTGAAGATGGGGCTGAGAGACGTGCAGAACGTTCTTGTCGGGTCTGAGTTTGTCAAGGGAATATCGGGCGGCGAGAAGAGACGGGTGTCGATCGCAATTCAGCTGCTGAACAACCCGAAGATCCTGCTGCTTGACGAGCCCACGTCCGGGCTGGATGCATTCACGGCGGCCTCCATCTTGCGGGTGCTCGAGAATCTCAGCAAGGAGGGGAAAACGGTGATTCTCACGATCCACCAGCCGCGCTTTGATCTGTTCCGGGAGATGGGCACGATCCTGCTCCTGGCGAAGGGCGGCCGCGTTGGGTTCAATGGCGGTCCAGAGGAGATGCTGCACTACTTTAGCAGGCTCGGGTACCCGGTTCCGAAGTTGACAAACGCCGCGGACCACGTCCTCGATGTGATCTCGGTAAATACGCAGAACCAGTTTGCAGAGAACACCACGCGGCGGCGGGTGGAGGGGCTGCTGGAGAGCTGGACCAGACACGAGAGGAGCTGGATACCGGAGGTTGTCAGCACGCATGGGGCCATCGTTGAGGGCGAGCAGCTGAACATCTCACAGGCGTTTGGATCCTTCGTGAGAAAGCCGGCGCCCTTCCGTGTCGGGTACACCATCCTGTGCCGGCGCCAGCTTGTGTGCACTCTGAGAGATAGCAACATTCTGCTCGGGCGCATTGCGCAGGTTGGCGGCATCGGAGTGATCCTCGCGCTCTTCTTTGCTCCGCTGAAACACACCTATGTCTCCATCAGCGACCGCCTTGGGCTCATCCAGCAGGTCACTCCGCTGTACTTTGTCGGGATGCTGAACAACATAGCAGTCTACATACAGGAGAGGAATTTTTTCTACGAGGAGTACTACGACAATGTGGTTGACGTCAACTCCTTCTTCTTTGCGTACCTGACGCTGGAGCTCCCGTTTGAGATTCTGTCCGCCTTCATATTTTCGATTTTCCTGGTTTTCGTGTGTGGCCTGCCAATGACCGCCACGATGTTCTTTGTGATGTGGTACTGCGCGCTGATGATAGTCAACTGCGGCGAGTCGCTCGGGATTATGTTCAACACCGTGTTCCAGCATGTGGGATTCGCAGTGAACGTCATTTCCATATTTCTGTCTATCGCCACGTTCATGAGCGGCCTGATGTCGTACAACATGGACGGCGTGTTGAAAGTGATCAACTGGGCGTCGCCGATCCACTACGGCATCATGGCTCTGGTTAACCTAGCGTTTGGCGGAGACATCACTTTCACCTGCAGCGACTCCGCGGCTGGGAGAAACGCGGACGGGTCCTGCCTGCTAGCCACGGGACAGGATGTGCTCGAGAGCTTCAACATAGTGTGGGACTACAAGTTCCTGCTGTGGCTCCTGTCGATCGTCACGGTTCTCTACCGCGCCATAGGCTACCTGTTCCTGAGGATGAAGCTGATGAAAGTGAACTTTGACGACGTGGCGAGCTTTGTCAAGAAGCGGAAGTAAGGAGAGTGTGCCATTTTTTGTTTTACGTTATCTAGTTGTAATAGACGATCTGGAGGGGCGGATACAGGTAGTATCCGGTTTCAATCGCGGAGTCTCGAAATCGAAAACGGCGGCATAAAACATCAACAACCGCACTTTCCCCTCCGCCCACGCAGCTTGGAGGCGTACTATAGAGGGCCGTACGAGTTCTGCAGCCTAGCGTTACCCAGATGGCGTCGCCAGCTTAGATGTCCCGCACGGAACAGAGCTCAGCCTCCGCCAGAGCGGCTACCCCTGGCGGAGGCGTCCCGGTTTCGGCGGTGGACGCGGCACGCGCCCGAACTACCCGTGCGCCGCTCAGAGACGGCAGCGCCGGAGTATGCGGGTTCCTTCGGCAGTGGGGCTGCCTCTGCTGTGTGCCTGGGCCCAGGCGGCCTGGCGGTCGTGGGTACCGCGATGACGGTGCCGGACGGCGGAGGAGACCCAAGAACTCCGTGGACTACTTCTTTGACCGCGTGCTGCAGAGCCGCGCGGAGGAGCTCGGCGAGACAGGCGCGGGAGCGGGCGACAGCGGAGTGGAAATAGAAAACAGCGCCAGGGGCGGCTGGCTGGCGAGCGACAACCCCTTTCTCGGCGAGTCGCAGAGACTGCTGAGCGAGTCGTCTTTCAGCAACTTCGGCAGCATGAACACGCCCGCCACTACACACAGCGTGCTATCGTCTGACGGGAATGTGTTTCTGAGGACGGAGGAGTTCGTGCGCAGGAGCAGGATGCGGCAGGTGAGCTTCGGCGCGGCCGGCGCGTGGGCGGAGCGCGCCGTGCGGTTTCTCGCGCAGATGGTGAACTCCCCCGGGAGCAGCCGCCACTTTGGCGAGAGCGAGGGCACCATCAGGCTGCTGGACAACAGCGAGCTGGCGGGCCCGCTGTTTGGCGAGCGAGCGCGCTCCGAGACCTACGCAGACAGCGCAGACACCTCGGCGAGCGGCTCGACGGCCGCGTCGCTCTCCTCCGTGGCGATGAGCGGGTCCGAGTCGGACACACTGCAGGCCATCTCGGGGAACGAGTCTGACGCGCAGCTCGTGGACGAGAGCGAGCTCCCGCTGGACCTCGCGCTGGGCGCGTGAAGAGCGGGGAGGTGCACCGCCCAAAAGACCACAGACACGCCATAAACGACGGGAACGACCACACGACAGGCGACGACGACGCGAAACGAAGAGAAAAGCAGCAGAGACGAGCAGCAACAGACACGAGAACACGATGACGCGTCCTACTAATATTGGAATTAAGGCCATAGAGGTGTATCTGCCCGGCCAGGTAAGTGGCTCGCAGGGGCGTGCGCGCTGGCACCGGTGCTCGAGCGTCGCGGCGCTCGAGAATCGCGTGAGAGCGCGCGCCAGCCTTGCCTTGTTCCCAGAGGGTTTCAGCAACTAACGTAGCAGGCCGTGAGCCAAGCTGAGCTGGAGAAGTTCGATGGCGTTTCTGCAGGAAAGTACACCATCGGTCTGGGCCAGACCAACATGGCGTTCGTCAACGACCGCGAGGACATCTACTCGATGTCGCTGACGGTGCTGAACAACCTGATCAAGAACTTCGGCATCGACACGAAGAACATCGGCAGGCTCGAAGTGGGGACCGAGACGCTGCTCGACAAGTCGAAGTCTGTCAAGTCTGTGCTGATGCAGCTGTTTGGCGAGAACTCGGACGTGGAGGGCGTTGACACGCTGAACGCGTGCTACGGCGGTACGAACGCGATTTTCAACAGCGTCAACTGGCTCGAGTCCTCCTCGTGGGACGGCAGAGACGCGATCGTCGTGTGTGGCGACATTGCAATCTACGACAAGGGCAGCGCGAGACCCACCGGCGGCGCCGGCACCGTGGCGCTGCTGATCGGCCCTGATGCGCCCATTGTGTTTGAGTCCGTGCGCGGCTCGTACATGGAGCACGCGTACGACTTCTACAAGCCGGACTTCAGATCCGAGTACCCGTACGTGGACGGCCACTTCTCGCTCGCGTGCTACGTCAAGGCTGTCGACGAGTGCTACAAGGCGTACTCCAGGAAGGCCATAGCGCGCGGGCTCGCCGCCCACCCGGTGGGCAGCGACGCTGTGGGCGTCGACTTTTTCGACTACAGTGTCTTCCACGTGCCCACCTGCAAGCTGGTGGTCAAGTCGTACGCGAGACTGTTCTACGACGACTTCAGGGCGGACCCGTCGAGATACCCGGACGTGGACCCGAAGCTCGCTTCGCTGGACTACACAAAGTCTCTGACCGACAAGGCCGTGGAGAAGACGTTTATGGGGATCGCGAAGGAGGCGACGAAGCAGAGAGTGTCGCCGTCGCTGACGCTGCCCACAAACACAGGAAACATGTACACGGGCTCCGTGTACGGGGCGCTCGCGTCGCTGCTGTTCTACGTTGGCTCTGACGCGCTGCAGGGCAAGAGGATAAGTGCGTTCTCGTACGGCTCCGGCCTCGCGTCGTCGCTGTACTCGCTGAAGGTTGTCGGCGACGTTTCGAAAATCGCCAAAGTGCTTGCGCTCGACGATAAGCTGAACGGCAGGCTCTTTGCCTCTCCCGAGGCGTACGAGAAGGCCATCGAGCTGAGAGAAAAAGCACACCTGCAGAAGTCGTTCAAGCCGTCGGGCTCGACCGACACTATTCCATCCGGCTCCTACTACCTGACGGAGGTTGACGAGATGTACAGACGCTCGTACTCCGTCAAGGAGTAGCGGCCGTTTTTTTGCTGAACCCCTCTATTATTTGCATTTATGGCTTACCGTTGATTGGCTCTCTACAGAATGGAGTGATAATAAAGAAAAAAAAACACTAGTATATTTTAATCGATATAGAGCTCTTACTCTTTTTCAAAAAATCGGAATGTAGTACCCAATGAGCGACCTCGTCCTGAAGTACTGCGACTTTAGGTAGTCTGTAAACGACTGCCTGTTACCGAGGTATCCGAACGAGACCGTGTTCAGCCATGACTTTTCCTGCGACGAGAACGGGTTCAGGTAGTAGTCGGCGCTCTTCTTCGCCTGCTCGTAGAGCTGCTCGTGGCCCCACGCCGCCGTGTCGGTGATGCCGAACGACTTGAGGTACTTCCTGAGGTCCTCGTCGCTCCACGACTTGAGGTAGTCGGTCGCGGACGAGTAGTACCCCTTGATGCCGCTCACAGACTTGTCCACCGCGTCCTGCGACGTCTGTGCAAGCCTGCTGAGCGCCTCTGAGCCCTTCCCGAGCAGCTCCTCCTTGTTGACGCCCTCAAAGTCGAGGTTGTTCGCCTTCAGCCACGCCCTGATCTGCTCCTGCGACCACCCGGTGAAGTACAGCTTCCCCTCCGAGTTGTACAGCGGCGGCTTCGCCTTGTTCTGCTCCACGAGCGCCACCTTGCGTGCTCTCGTCGCAAAGATCGGGATCTTCACGCCGCGCGCTGTGAGGAAGCTCGTCAGCCGCTCGTTCGACCACTTCGACACGTCCACCAGAAACGTGTCGTTGACCAGGTTGTCTTTTTTCTGCGCGAGCGCCTCCTTCTGCTGTGCGATCGTGTCCTTCGACGCGAGCGCGGACGCCTTCACCGACTTGGTCCACGCCTCCACGCCGCGCAGCAGCGCGTCCTTGTTCTGCACGCCCGTCTTCACGAGGTACTCCTTGTTCTCCCTGTACCGGTCATCCACCTTGATCTTGTTCAGCTTCAGCCACCGGTACAGCTCCGTGTCGGACAGCTTGGCGAGAAACTCGTCCTTGAGGTGCCCCGCCGAGTCCACCACGTCCTTGTCGCTCGCGATGCCAATCTCCTCAAACACAGAGTCCTGCGTGTCCTTCAGGTACTCCGACGCCGAGTACACGTGCGAGCGCACCTTCGCAAGCAGCTTCTCGCGGCTGAGCCCCCTCGTCTCCTTCGCCGACTCAACCACGCCGTTCTCCTCAAGCCACCCGCGCAGGTCCGCGTCACTCCACCCCGCGTACAGCCACGCGCCCGGGTACTGCTTCCCGTGCGCCAGCTTCGCGTAGTTTGCGCGCGCCTTCTCGATCAGCGCGTAGCGGTCATCCTTGTCCGACACCTTGATCTTCGCGCTGCGCAGCAGCTTCTCGAGGCTCGCGCGCGACCACGTGCTGAAGATCCAGTCGCTCACGTCGCGCTTCCCCGACGCGAGGTACGAGTACGCCGTGTACTCCTCCGGCTTGCCGCGGAAGTACGACGCCACTTTGCTCCACACCGACTCGGCGGGGCGCGCGTCGCCGCCGCCCCACCACTGCGCGGGCGTCTTCTCCGCCACGTACTGGCGCAGCTCCTCTGCCTTCGCCTTCGCCGGCACCTTCACGTGCGAGTCCCTCAGGTAGTCCTGCAGGTCCTCCACAGACCACGCATCGAGGTACCCGTCGCCAGCGTGCTTGGCCACGGCGGGCGCTACACACAGAACGCACACCAGCACCAGCGCCACAACGTTATAGACTGAATTCTTCGCTCTCATTATCTCAAGCAACTGACAGAAGAAAAAAAGATGCGCCCACATAGAGAACAGCGGACCCGCCGCTTAAATATACGTGCGTAACGTGCTGTTGTGCCACATAGCAACTACCGCTAGATTGCTACTTTTCCCCAATACCTCCCACCCGTGCACCCACGGGGCCGCGAGACGAGAGAGCGACACACCACATTCCATAAACACCTGCACACACCACACACGGTCTCTCTCCACTCACCAGCCCTCCCTCCCTGTCGCTCCTCTCTGCCGCTGCCCCTGTCGCTTCCCCAGACCCGCTCCAGAAGGATTACATAAGCGATTACTACAAAGAGCAGTGGCCCGCCCAAAAACACAAAATAATTCACACACGACCTGGTTCTTCTCTGAGAAAACGCGAAATTCAGCGACACAAAAGCGGAAGAGAGCGAGAGAGAGCGAGAGAGAGCGCACAGATGAGCTACGCGGGTGAGTGGAGAGACTGACAGGGGAATTTCGGGGCGGGTTTACTGACTGTTCTGAACTAGATAATGTACTGCTACCGTCTGAGTCGGTGCTGCCGCTGCCGATTAACCCGCCGACGGTGAGCGAGCAGGAGCAGGCGTACCTCAACGACAACAAGTACCTGCAGAATGAGTCGTCGCTGATATACCAGAACCTGCCGGGACTGAACTTTAGAGGCCCAGACATACAGACGCGGCTGTTCATGTCGTTCAAGAGCGGGATAGACACCGAGGTTGGGTGGGCTCTGCTGACGTGCTTGCAGATGAGCAAACAGGCGCCGTACGCGCTGAATCTGCGGAACAACAAGTGGCTTGTGTGGGAGCTGATAAAGTATCTGCGGTGCAGCGCATTCAGCACGTCCGGGGAGGACGAGCTGGCTGCTGCCGCGGGAGAGGCAGCGGCAGCGGGGGCAGGCGCAGGCGCGTCGCCGCCTGCGTCGGTGACGCCGAACTCTGCCGCCGACGAGACGGAGCGCAGCGGCGCGTGGGAGAGCGCCGAGCCTGAGGCGTTCGCGCAGGACTCGGCGAAGCTGAACGATAACCTGCAGTATACGCTCGACGCGGCCATCATCCTGCGGAACCTGCTACAGGACCCGGAGAATGCGTCGCTGATCGCGCTCAACTTCAAAGTGCGCGACATCCTCGTCAAGATCCTCAACAGCAGGCACCTCGTCGAGACGGTGATCATCGACGATGCGTTCGAGTCTACGAAGATATTGCTCCACTACGCGGTGGACATCATAGAGTCCATATCGTCGTACATCTCGCCGGCGCCGAAGGATGACTTTCTCTTTTTGTCGCTGATGAAGGTGCTGATAACCACCTCCGACAGGTCGCTGGTGATCTCTATCCTCAGGTCGCTCTCGCGGCTGATGGTGCGGTCGAACCTCTCCAAGGCGTACGCCGCTGATAACGTGTCGCAGTCCATTCTCGATCAGGTGTCGTCGTACCTGCTCCTGTCGTCGACAACGACCAAGACTGACCCGACGAACGACGACCTCATCCTCGCGTCTGTCGACTTCTTGTACCAGTACTCTCTCCCTGGCGGCAGCAGGATATCGAACCTGCTGAAGTCGGACAAGAGGTCCATGCTGATAAAGAGCATCCTCCCGAGGCTGCTCGTGTACGGCCTGAAGATAGACACAGAGTTCAGCAACGAGATCTCGCTGCTGACGCTGAGCAAGAGGGTCAAGCCCGCGGTGCCGGCGAACCCGCCGGTTCTCAGCGGCGAGCTGCTCGCGCACATCAGCAGCCTCGCCGAGCCGGACAGAGCGACAAAGTGGATGCGGTGCTGCTACTACGCCGCGGATGACGGAGAGGTGACGCAGATCTCGCTGTGGCGGTCGTACGAGGGCCAGTTCAACGAGGGCGCGGCGGCCGCTGCCAGCGCCAGCGAGCAGAAGGAGAGCACCGGCGCGGGTGCGGGCGCGGGCGCGAGCACGGGGGCTGGCCAGGGCACAGGCACAGGCGCGGCCACGGGCTCGCCCGCGCCGGCGGCTGTGGCCCCCGCGAAGCGACTGCTGCCCGCGGTGGACTTTATCAAGAACGTGTCGAACGCGTTTCCCAACAGCTCGGCGATGGTTATCAACCTCGAGAACGGCCAGCGCAAGTTTATCATAAAGGGCATCCAGCCGAGACAGTACCCGGTGAACGTGCTCAAGGGCGACTACGAGGCGCTGAAGGTGCCGCTCGTGAAGAACGCGGCGGACTCGGGCAAGGGCGGCAAGGTGGGCGCCGCGCGACAGGAGTCGGTTAACGTGTACAACTACGGCGACAACAAGATCATAGAGCTCAACGAGATCAATGTGTCTGCGTGTCTGCTGCTGAACTGCCTCGTCAACGACGAGAGCGGCTGCGAGCTGTACCTCGGCAGCGCCGACCTGATCCTCAGCCAGGTGCTCAAGGCACCAAAGCTGTGGGACCATGTGTACGAGAGCCTGAGCATCCTGAAGTATTAGATGTGTGTATTATTGTATAGAGTTGTCTCTTTTTATGACTTTTGCTGCTGCGACAGCTTCATCTTGAGCACCTGGTCCATCTGGTTCACCACCTGCATCTTTTCTCTAATTATCGCCGACAGCTGCTCGTTGTCTCTGTTCAGCGTGTCTATGCGCGCCTTATAGAACTCCTGGCTCGCCGTCTCGTCCTTCACCACGTAGTAGCCCGTGCCTATGTCCACCAGAAACTCCTTGTTCGTCTTGACCGTCCCAGGCACATACAGCGACGAACTGAGCGGGACGAGGATCTCGCGCTTCGGCGTCTCCGGCAGCGACGACACCTGCACCACGTTGCTTATACACTCGCCAAACTTGGCCTTCGCCGTTGAGAGCGCGCCCAGCGAGCTCTGCAGGTGCTGGATCTCCTGCTGCACCTGTTTCTTGAACTCGAAAATCTGCTGCGGCGGCAGCGTGGTCAGATCAACTAGAACGGTGTTAGCACGGCCTCCCGACGTGCGCCCCGCTTGCGCGTCTATACGTACCCCTCTGCTGCTGCGACATTGCTGATGTTCTGCGACGCTGGTGTGTGTGTCTGCGGTGGAAAAGTCGTGAAGGTTGTGCTCAAAGACGCACGCGCGGCCTGCGTTTCCACTAATACACACACAAGGGCGCCATGGACACCACCTCGTTTGCGTCGATCCTACAGGGCGTGAATAAGCTCCGCGAGGGTGGCGATGGGGAAGGGGGCGCACCTGACAGCGCGCAGAGCGCTGAGAAGGCTGCTGCCGGAGGCGTGGCAGCGGCGGCAGCAACCCCCGCGGTGGCAGCGGCGCCAGAGGTGCCGCAGAGTGGCGACAGCGGCGCCAAGAGGCCGAGACCAGAGGAGAAGTACGCCAGGGAGACGATAATAAGCAACAGCAGCAGACCGTCGTCGAAGATCCAGCGGCACAGACTTGCTCCGAACCGCGTCACTACGTTCAGCAGCGTCCAGGTGAGCAAGTCGCAGAACGGGAACCCGGTGCTCAAGTACGTGACGTCTGTGTCGTGGGAGTTCAACGACAGCCTCAAGAAGGTGGACTACCTGATCAACTCGAAGATATCTGTCGTGTTTCTCAGTCTGAAGTACCACAAGCTGCACCCGGAGTACGTCTACAACCGCATCAAGCACCTGGGCCCCGTGCAGGACAACGATAACCTGAAGGTGCTGCTCGCGGTGAACGACATCGACAACTCCGACGACGCGCTCAAGGAGCTGAACAAGATATGCATTCTCAACGACATCTCGCTGCTGGTGGCGTGGTCGTTCCAAGAGGCGGCAAACTACATCACGTACATGAAGCGGTATGAGCTGACCAACGGCAAGAGCATCAAGGGCGTGCACGCGGACGACAGCGACTACACGCTGAAGCTGGTGGAGGTGCTGACGAGTCTCAGGAACATCAACAAGACGGACTCGGTGAACCTGATAGCGAGCTACAAGAGCTTCAAGAACCTCGTGCTCACGGCCGACGCAGACGGACTGCTGGACGTGAAGGGCATCGGAGAGAACAAAATAGACCGCTTCCTCAGCGTTATAGAGGAGCCGTTTGCTATATAGCGAAGAAGCCGCTGACGCTCGTGGCAATGGTCCGCCTCTGTGTAGCGAGCTGGCGTTTCTTCGCGGGTTTTGGCTGCCCGGCCCGCTCCGGCTCCGGCACCTTGCGGTACGTGTGCGGCGACACGTAGTGGCGCGGCCTCACGCGGTCTGCGGTGATGTGGTAGTCCAGCAGGATGGCGTCGCGCGGCGGCGGCGGCGCGCGGGCGCGCGCGCGGAGCGCCTCCCAGTGCTGAGCCAGGGAGCACCGCTCGAGGCGGTGGTTCCCCGCCCTCTCCCAGCCACCGCACTCTGTCTGTACAGACGCCTCCAGGTGGTCGAGCGCGCAGCTGAGGCTCATCAGCTTGCGCATCCCGGTGTCTGTCACGGCCGTGTCCACCACGGACATGCTGTTGAGCTGCGCCCACTTGCCCGAGTTGAGCGAAATCACCCACGACTGCACGAGCGTATCGTCGACACCACGCACGCCGTCGACGCGCAGCGCCGCGAGGTGTGTCAGGTTCGGGAGGTCCAGCAGCAGCTGTCTCGGGCAGTCTTCCAGCGCCGAGAGGTCGAGGAACAGAACATGGCGCACGGGCGCGAGCAACCTGTCGAGGAGGCGCGGGAAGCTGTACGGCAGCTCTGCGAGCCGGAACGTGTCGACGCGGCGCCGGGGCGCCGCCGCGTTCGTGGTGGCTGCGGCGTCGCCGACGTGGCACTGGAAGTCTGGGTGCGCGTGGAACTCGCGCGCGAACAGCGCAAACACGTCTGCGGAGTCGCGGCCGTTCGCGAGGATCAGCGACCACACGGGCCCCCACGCCGCGCTCCAGCTGAGCGTGCGCAGGTGCTCCCGCGTGAGGCGCTCGCAGTCGCGCACGAGCAGCAGCATGCACAGCACCCTCAGCGTCCTGGTACCGCGCACGGCGCCGGCCTCCACCAGGTACTTAGGAATAAACAGCTGCCCGTGTGTGTCCGCGCGGCGCGCTCGCACCACAGATGGCACCACCGAGTCCGCGTAGCCCTCGTCCTGCGTCTCGCCCATCCGCGTCTCCCGCATCCGCGCCACGCTGCCCGTCTGTGCGCTCTGCCCTGCGATCCACTCCTCTCGGTGCTTCCACGGCCTCCCACGGCGCCCAGCGCACCCCGCGCGCCGTTTTGTCTCTCGCTTCTTTCCCACAGACCGCCCTTGCGCTCTCCCCGCCCACCGCGCCATGCCCGCTCTCCCTCTCTGTCGCCTCGTCTCGTCTCGCGAACGCGTCGCTGAGTTAAACGCCTCCAGCGCACGACCCTCGCGATCCGAGAAAAACTGGTGATGAAAAAGCGCCAGAGACAGGTGCCGTTTCTGCTGTGAACGACAGGAAGCGAGAGAGGGTTCTGCTGATAGCACGCGAGGTGGAGCTGTTGCAGAAGTGTTAGATAGCAGATCTGGGACTAGAGGCACGTGCAGAGCTGGAAGGACCACCGTCGAGAGCCTGTAATTTACGCCACTACACACCCCTTTTTCCGAGCACCCCCCCCCCCCCTCGATCCGAGAGACAAGAACTTTTGCATGTCGGCGAGACCAGGAATACCGGAGTCGGTGAGCGGGTTTGCCGTGGTGCGGCTGTTCCACACTACGTGGGCAGGCACGTTTGTGTGCCACCCGCAGGCGTACTTCCAGCCTCGCACGGTGGAGGAGGTGTGCGAGCTGGTGAGACAGGCGCGCGCGTGCGGGAAGACGCTGATGACGGTTGGCGCCGCGCACTCGCCGTCGGACATGACGATGACGGGCGAGTGGCTCGTGAACCTCGACCGCCTGAGCCGCGTGCTCGGCACACGGCAGGACGACTCGCGTCTCTTCACTGACGTGACCGCGCAGGCGGGCATCCGCATCTTCCAGCTGAACGAGTGGCTGAGCGAGCACGGGCTCGCGCTGCAGAACCTCGGGTCGATCTCCGAGCAGTCGCTCGCGGGCATCATCTCCACCGGCACGCACGGCGCGAGCCCGTACCACGGGCTCGTCTCGCAGCAGATCGTGGCGCTGAGGCTCGTGGACGGCGCCGGCGAGCTCGTGGCGTGTTCGGCGTCCGAGAACCGAGACGTGTTCCGCGCGGCGCTGCTGTCGCTGGGCAAGATCGGCATCATCGTCGAGGCGACGGTGCGGACGGTGCCGCGCTTTGCGATCAAGTCGCGCCAGGAGGTGATCACGCTCGCGAAGCTGCTCGAGGACTGGGAGTACATATGGACCACGAACGAGTTCATCCGCGTGTGGTGGTTCCCGTACAGCCGGCGGTGCATCCTGTGGCGCGCGGAGAAGTCGCTCGAGCCGCTGCGGAACCCGCGCGCGAGCTGGTACGGCACCAAGTGGGGCCGCTTCTTCTACGAGTCGCTGCTGTGGGTCGCGGTGCACATATACCCGAAGCTGACGCCCGTGGTGGAGCGGTTTGTGTTCCGCCGGCAGTACGGCATGGAGCCGACGTACGGCGACAGCGGCCGCGGCGACACGGCCGTGCAGGACTCTGTGGAGGCGCTGAACATGGACTGCCTCTTTTCGCAGTACGTGAACGAGTGGGCTGCGCCGCTCACGAACGGGCCGGAGATTCTGCGCAGCCTCGAGAGCTCGATCGACTTTGCCGCGTCGAGCAACGAGTTCTTTGTGCACGCGCCGATCGAGATCCGCTGCTCGAACACCACCTGCACGGGCTCGCCCGCGCTGGAGGACGTGGCGGGCCGCACAGAGACGTCTGCGGGGCCGATCCGCGGGAACGACCTGCGGCCGTTTTTGGACAACACGCCGCGCGCGCTCTCGTGGGTGCCGCTCGACAAGGTCACCAACAGCCAGCTGACGCTGTACATCAACGCCACGATGTACCGGCCGTTCCGCAGCAGCGTGCCGATCGGGAAGTGGTACCATGTGTTTGAGGAGACGGTCGAGGCGGCCGGCGGGAAGCCGCACTGGGCAAAGAACTTTGTCGGCACAGAGGCGCTCGCGCCGGAGCAGCTGCGCCGGGCGCACTACGGCGACGGCGAGATGCGCGGGTTCGCCAACAAGATGTACGAGTGGTTTGGCGAGGACCTCGCCGAGTTCAAAAAAGTGCGCCGGCAGCTGGACCCGCACGGCGTGTTTCTCTCCGGCAGCGAGTGGGCGCTGCGAAACGGCATCATCGACGAGACGGACCTCGCGCAGTAGAGAGCGCAGCTTGTATCTAATTATTCTGAAATTCACGTCGTAGGCCGCGCTGTGCGCCATTCACGTGCGCTTCGTGCGAGGCTCTGAAAATCCAACAAACGGGCGCATCTCTTTCTCCAGAGGCAGGCACGGAGCAGAGACAGCGCCAACAGCAACGACAAATGGCGCAGAAGAAGGACAAGACGGAGCTGCTGAAGGAGCCGCTGCACGGGATCGTGATCCCGACGCTGCTGATTCTCGTGGGCGTCGGCATCCACGACCTCAGGTACGTTCCGTACGCGGCGCTCGTGCTCGCGGTGGTGCTTGGTGTGCGTCTGCTGCTCGCGTACGGGCGGCGGCGCTCGATCGACCCGGTCAAGTGGCGCAAGTTCGAGCTCATAGACAAGACGCTTGTGTCGCGGAACTCGGCCATCTACCGGTTCCGGCTGTTCCGCGAGACGGAGACGCTGGAGATCCCTGTCGGACAGCACCTCGCGTGCTCGTTCGACGAGCGCACCATCCGCTACTACACGCCGATCTCGTCGCAGTTCGACCAGGGCTTCTTCGACCTGCTCGTGAAGTCGTACCCGGACGGCGACGTGTCGAAGCGCCTCGCGGCGCTGCAGGTTGGCGAGAGCGTGCCCTTCCGCGGGCCTGTCGGGCGCATGGCGTACACGCCGAACATGGCGGCCGAGATCGGCATGGTGGCCGGCGGCTCGGGCATCACGCCGTTCCTGCAGGTGCTGAGCCACATCGTGACGTCGCCGGAGGACGTGACGAAGGTGACGCTGCTGTACGCGAACGACCGCGCCGAGGACATTTTGCTCAAGAAGGAGCTCGACAAGCTCGCACAGACGTACCCGAACTTCAGCGTGCACTACGTGCTGAGAGAGGCACCGCCGCAGTGGGACGGGCGCGTCGGGACTGTCACAAAGAAGATGATCAGCGAGCTGCTGCCGGCGCCGGCGCCAGACACGCGCATATGGGTGTGCGGCCCGCTGCCGATGCGGAAACAGGTGATGCAGTACACCGAGGAGCTCGGCTTCGACGCGAGCACGCTGTCGTCAGATAAAAACGACCAGGTGTTTGTATTCTAGAGCAGAGAATCAACACCCGCGACGCTGTAAAAAAAAGATGTAGGAGCCACCTTCCCCCGAGTAGAGCGACCCGCACGACCATTTTCACCACCCGCCAGCAACAGCAGAGCCAGCGCAGACGGCGAGATGCGCACAGACAGGCTGGGCAACGCGATAGGCGCGGGCGGCGGCGGCTCGGGCGCGCGCGGCGGGCGTGCGGGCGGCTCGTTCCAGCAGATCCCGCCGGAGGTGATGATGATCGTGTTCAGCCAGCTGGACTACACGTCGCTGAGCACGGTGCCGCTGGTGTGCGCGCACTGGCGCGCGATCGCGTCTGACAACGCGCTGTGGGAGGAGTTCTTCCTGAAGAAGTACGGGCGCCGCAACACGCACTTTGCGTCGCTGGCGCGCACAAAGAGCTGGCGGCTCGAGTACGTGGCGCGCGAGACGTTGCTGCACCGCTGGCGCCGCGGCAAGGCGCAGCACAGCACGGCGAAAGTGTGTCAGGGCGAGATCACGTACGCGCGCGCCGACTTCCGCAGCGGCCGCGAGGTGTACGTGAGCTCGACGCTCGCGGTGGTGGTGCGCTCCGGGCGCACGCGCGTCGCGCTCGACCTCGCGCAGACGCTGCACGCAGCCGGGCGCGAGGTGTGTGCGTTCGCGATGTCGACGCGGACCATGGTGTTTGGCATGCAGAAGGACGCGCCGGACGCGCCGAGCCTGTACACGGTGGAGCTGCCTGACCGGAAGACAGGCATCGTGCGGTACGGCGCGCGCGCGTTCGAGGCGCCGCGCGGCGACAGCGACAGCGACAGCAGCGTGCCCGTGGTGGCGGCGTGCTGCGTCCTCGAGGACGGCGCGGTGAAGAGCGCGGGCGGCGCGACGGTGGTGTCGGTGGACACGGCCGCGTGCGTCGCCGGGTGGAGCGGCGCCACGCTGGCGCAGGTGTTCGCGTTCGAGCTCGACACCGCGCGCGCGCCGCGGCGCGTGGAGTGCGACTTTCGAGACACGCTGCTGTGCCACATGCAGGGCGGCGAGGTGTTTGTGGTGCGGGACTACGCGCGCGCGACGCGCACGGTCCGGCGACTGCCGTTCCGCGTGAGCTCTGCGCGCGCGCTGCTCGTTGACTACGCGGCGGAGCGGTTCGTCGCGTGCGGCGACGAGAGCGTGACCGCCGTGTCGTACCACGCGGCCACGTTCGGCCACAAGAGCGAGCTGCGCGTGCCCGGCGTGCTGCTCACGAGCATGCAGACGGGCGTCGCGCGCGGGCCCGTGCGCCGCTTCGACGGCGCCGGTGTCGTTGGCCACGACGCGTGTCTCTGTGTGACTGTGCTGCGCACCGGCGCGGTGCTGCGGTGGGACCTCCGCAGCTGCATCACCGAGCGCGACGGCGCGATACCGTACACGGTGCTGATCCGCACGCCGCGCTTCGACAAGCACGCCGGCGCGCCGCTCCGCAGCGAGCGCGCCGACGCGCTCGCGCAGACGCCCGTGCGCTCTGCGGCGCTCAACAACACCGTGCTTCTGCTCGGCGCGCGCCACGGCTGGTGCTCCGCGTTCGACGTGCTGACGGGCGAGTTTCTGCGCACGGTGTCGGTGCGCCTCCCGAAGGGCGATGCCGAGACCGCTGCGGACACGCTGTTCGTGCTGCTGAACGCGGACGACGAGTCGTCGACGCGCGGGATATGTGTGACGGGGCCGTACGTGCAGGACTTTCAGTTTGGCGAGACCGCGACGCTGCGGAAACCGCGCGGGGGTGGTGGCGGTGGCGGTGGTGGTGCCAGCAGCGGCGGAGGAGGAGGGGGCGGCAGCGGGCGCCGCATACAGGCCGAGCTCATCCGGCACGGCGTGGAGACGTTCCGCGAGAGCGCCGTGCGCGCGGAGCCCGAGGAGCGCGTGGGCGTTGTCGGCGCGGAGAGCGCGGACAGCGACGAGGAGCTGCAGCTCGCGCTCGCGCTGAGCGAGAGCCTCGCGCTCGAGGAGAGCCGGGCCCTTGAGGAGAGCCGGGCCCTTGAGGAGAGCCGGGCCCTTGAGGAGAGCCGCGCACTTGAGGAGAGCCGGGCCCTCGCGGAGAGCCCCGACGATGCTGACGACAACCTCGCGCGCGCGCTCGCGCTCTCTCTGCAAGACACTACAAGATAGCGTATCACATCATAAGTCATAATATTTCCACCTTCAGTTCCCGCGCTCTATTTTAACCAGTCCGTTCCCCCACTGCGTGACGTAGTCCACGAGCTCGTCGCGCTCGTGCAGTTTCCGCACCGCGTCGGCCGACGCGCACGGCTTCCCGAGCACGATTATCCCCGGCAGACTGCTCTTGATGTTGAGCTCCTCGGAGAGCGAGTTGATGTGTCTCACGAGGTGCAGCTGGTCCGGGTGCAGGTTCAGCGACACCGTGATCGGCTGCGGGTTGATGTTGTAGAAGTTGAGGATGCGCTTCAGCTGCTGGCTCTGCGCGTAGTCGCGCGAGCCGCCGCCCGCGGTCTCGGCGCGCTCGCCCGCCACAGACGGCACGGGCACGTTCGACGCCGGGTCGTCCCACGTCACGAGCACAACGGGCGCCATCGAGATGATCTCCTTGAACTCCGCGGCCACCTCGCCGGGGCGCGACAGCGACGGCTTCTGCACCGCGTTCGACACGGTGTTTTCGGTCGTCACCGACACCGCGCGCGGCACTCCCGCCGGCGGCGCCCCGCCGGCGGCAAACGCCCCGCCGAGCACGCTCCCGAGCACGTACACCACGAACAGCACACACACCGCCACCACCGCGAGCGCCGACCAGTGCTCGCGCGCGCGCGTGTCTTGCCGCCCCGCGTCGCCCGCGCCCGCGAGCGCGCCCGCGAGCGCCTCCACGTCTCTGTCCGGCGCGCCTCCGGCCTTCTCCGCATACTGCATCTCCGGCGCAGCGCCCTGCACGGGCACACTCTTTCTCTGCAAAGCGCTGACGAGAGCCATGTCCGGTACAGCCAGTGCGGGAATGCAGAGCTGCGAGCACAAAGACGTGTTTCAGGAAGGGGTTCGGGCGGGACGTGCACGCACCGGCCGAAAACCGCGTGAGCAAATTTACAGCGGCGGGCGGTTGGAGCTCGAGAGCAGCGATGTCTTCGACAAGGTACTATCCGTGGTACACGCGCGCGACCGATATAGCGCACAGACTGACGGTGGTGGGGCTGGTTGGGTTTTCGTGTATGTAAAATTTTTATTCGTGGCTGTGGCGTGGGCCCGTGCTGACCGCGCAGTGTTCATGGTTGTGAATGTCGGGCTCGGGGTGTTTGCTACTGGGCGCGAGAACGAGCGCAGGCTCACGGAGAAGAAGGAGGACGCGGAGTGACTGTATATAGCTAAACGGGCTTCAATTTTTTGCGTTTGTGTAGCGAGTGGTACAGGCCGTGTTTCCTGAGGTGTGCGCTGCGCTTGAGGAGCTGTAGTTTTGCCTGGGGCGTGGACGGGTTCAGCAGCACCACGCCGTAGCGCGTGCTGAAGGAGCGGCCGCAGTTGGGGCAGTGCGCCGTGCCAGCGTGAGCGCGCGCGCCCGCGCGCGCTGGCTTGCCCACTGGCTTGCCCGCTGGCTTGCCCACTGGCTCGCTGGCGAGCTCGTCAACGAGCCGCCGCGCCACCACACACCCGCACGGCACCACGCACACAAACCTGTCGCGCGGCACGCCCGCCTCGCCGGCGCTGTAGTCGACCGAGGAGCCCTCGACCGGGCACGTCACCACGCCGCCGTCGTACATGATGTTCAGCTGCACGAGATCGTGGAGCGACTGCACGGCGCGCGAGCTCCCGCTCACCAGCCACGTGAGCACCGCCTCCTTGTTGTACAGCCTGCCCTCGCAGTCCGCCATCAGCGGCGTGTGCAGCGGTTCGCGCGACGCCGCGCACAGCAGCCACTGCTCTGCGTACCCGTCGCTCTTCCGCGCCTGGGTCTGTGCGTCCAGGTGCAGGATCTCCCTGCGCGTGGGTATCGTCCCGCCGTCGTTCTGTCTGTTAGTGGGCTCGCACACACCAACCGCACGCATACTCACTCCCATGTTCTGTACCGGACCGCCGTCTGTGTGGGTGCGGTGTGCCTCGTTTCGCCTCTACAGAATTTGTTAAAAACACATTCCCTTACAAACACCCATACAAAGAAAAACTACTTGCGCAGCTCGTGCAGAATCACGTACTGCTTGGCGAGGATCTGCTTTATCTTCTTGCTCTCCGCACTGACCGCGGAGTTCACAGCCGCGCTGCCCGCGTTGCCCGCGTTGCCCGCGCCACCGGCGCCGCCGGCGCCGCCCGCGCTCTCGCTGCGCGCAGCGAGCAAAAAAAGCACCTCGCGCTTGAACTCGTCGAGCTGCTTCTCCAGCCCGCTGGAGACAGCATCGAGACGCCGCTCCAGCGCGCCCGCCACCTGCTCTATCTGCGCGCCGAGCGACGCAGACAGCGCGTCGAGCCGCCGCTCGACCGCGCTGTCGTCGTCGCCGTGCGACCGCCGCGGCGTCGCGAGCCCGAGGTCAGAGAACGACGACATCATCGCCTCGTGCGCGTCGTCCTCCGCGCCGCGCGCGCCAAACACCGCGCCCGCCGTGTCGCTCTCCGCCGACTCCGACTCCCACCCGTCGCTCGCCGCGCCGGCCCCGTGCCGCGCGCCCTCCCTCTGCGGCACACCACCAGCGCCACCGCAGTCCGCACACCCCTCTGCCAGTGCACCGCTCTGTGTAGAATCCATTCCCGTGCGCTGCGGTCCCACAAGAGCCGCCCCTTGTCTCCGCCAGCGCAGTTGCTGTGGGACAGAGCGCGCACGACCCTTTGAGATAAGCTTTGTGGTGTTGTGGTGTAAATATGGTGTGGTGCCACTTACCCCCCGGCCCCACCAGCGATTTCTCAGTAAGCCACTGGGGGCCATTACAAATACACGCGCTCGCGCTGTCGGAGCGCAGACGAGGGCGGTGCCAGGGGAGCTGTGCTCCGGCGGCGCCGGCTGGTCTCCGCTGTGGGCGCAGCGCCGGTATCTCCCAGACGTGACGCACCAGCGCCATTTACGTGCTCTTCCGAGCCAGCCGGCGGTGTCTGTGGCGGCTCTCCCGCCGCGCTCTCAGCTGCGCTGTTCCTGTGGCTGCTGCGGGCGACGCTGCGGGCTGCAGCTCTGTGGGCCGGCTTTAACTGAAAAACAGTGAAACATGGCGTGCGGAGGTTAATTGCAGTGGTGGTGGCCCACTCGCGCAGGGTGCTTTTCTTGCTGTGCTACCGCACAGCCCCGCACAGGCGCTGGACGTGCCGCGCCACTTTTGTGCTCGTTCTCCCGTTCGGCTCGGTGGGTGCGATCAGCCTCGGTACAAACGACGCTTACTGATCTGCCCTGCGGTGCTGCGAGTGCTTATATACAGCGGCCGTTCCTGCTGATGGGGACGGGTGTGGGAAACGAGGCCGCTATGCAGACAGAGGCGACACAGAGCGATACGGCGGCGGTGGAGCCGGCTGGCAGCGCGCTGTCGGCCGTCGCGACAGACATAGACACAGACACGGTGGAGGAGGGCGCCGTGGAGGGATACGAGCCCGAGAGCGGTGCGGGCGACGGCGCTGGCGCGCCGGTGGCGATGGTGCTCTCGCGGACGCGCTCGAACGCGTCGGAGTACTCGCGCACGTCGCTGAGGCTGGAGCGCACCGAGACCGAGGTGTTCCACAAGGAGCTGCAGCAGGCGGTGTCGCTGCGCTCGCGCACAGAGCGCGCCGAGCTTGAGAAAGAGCAGGCTGCCGAGGAGGACTACAGCGGCGTGCTCGACTGGGACTCGCCGGAAGACCCGGATAACCCGGTGAACTGGCCGACGTGGAAGCGCTGGGCGTCGACGATGACGGTCGCGGGCATCTGTCTCGTGGTGACGTTCGGGTCGTCGCTGTACGTGTGCGGCGTGCCGGACCTCGAGCTCACGTGGGGGATCTCAGAGGAGCTCGGGCTGTCCGGGCTCACGTTCTACCTGCTCGGGCTCGCGTGCGGACCGATCCTCGCGGCACCCATCTCCGAGATCAAGGGCCGCCGCATCGTGTACCTCGTGTCGCTGCCGGTGTCGATGCTCTTCACCATGGGCGTCGGCCTCTCGCAGACGATCCGCTCCGTGCTCGTGCTGCGCTTCTTCGCGGGCTTCTGCGCGTCGCCCGCGATGGCGGTCGCCGGCGGCACCATCTCCGACGTGTGGCGCCCGCACGAGATGGGGCTCGCCATGGCGAGCTTCTGTCTCGCGCCGTTCGCGGGGCCCGTGCTCGGGCCCGTGATCGGCGGCTACGTCGCGCAGAACAAGGGCTGGCGCTGGACGATGTGGGTGAACCTGATGGCGGCCGGCGCGCTGCTGCCCGGCGTGCTCCTCGTGCCGGAGACGTACAAGCCGATCATCCTCGCGGCGCGCTCGCGCCGCCGCGCGAAGCTCGCCGGCGTGGTGCTGCCGCCGCCCGCGCGCACCGGCTCGCCGCTGCAGCTGCTGTACGTGCTGCTCTCGGTCACGCTGATCAAGCCGATGCAGATGCTCGTGGTTGAGCCGATCGTGATCGTGCTCTCGGTCTACATCGCGTTCGTGTTCGCCGTGCTCTTTGGCTTCTTCGAGGCGTACCCGGTCATCTTCCGCGGCGTCTACGGCATGCCGCTCGGCAACTCCGGGCTCGCGTTCCTCGGCATCGGCGTCGGGCTCCTCGCGGGGACGCTCTTATTCATCTGGCTCGACCGCCACGTCTTTCTGATCCACTACCCGGACGGCTTCATCGGCCGCCGCGACAAGGACGGCAACCCGGTCGCGCCCACGCCGGAGTCGCGCCTGCTCTCGTGCAAGATCGGCGCCGTCGCGCTGCCGCCGGCGCTCTTCTGGCTCGGCTGGACGGCGCGCCCGTCCGTCCACTGGATGTGCCCGATCGCAGCGGGCATCCCGTTCGGCTTCTCGCTCGTGCTGATCTTCTTCACCGTGATCCAGTACTTCAGCCTCGCGTACCCGCCCTTGTCGGTCGCGTCGGCGCTCGCCGCGAACAACTTCCTGCGCTACGTGCTCGCGTCGGTGTTCCCGCTCTTCACCGTGCAGATGTTCCGCAACCTCGGCATCGGCTGGGCCGCGTCTGTGTTTGGCTTCATCGCGCTCGCGATGGTGCCCGTGCCGTGGGTGTTTGACCGCTACGGGCCCGGCATGCGCGCGCGCTCGCCGTTCGGCTACGCCGCGGCCGCGCCGCCCACGGTGAGCGACGAGGAGTCGCAGTCGGACGCTAAGGAGTCTACGGCGTAGGTGGGTGTGGGTAATGTCTAGGTATTCATGAGCTTATTAGTGTCGAACTCGTAGCACGCGTCGAAAAACTCCGCCTCGAGCTGCGCCGTCTCCGTGAAGACCGCCTCCACGCGCGCCACAAGCGCGCTGCCCGCGCCGCCGTCGTCGGCGGCGCCGTTGTTGTCGCGCGCCTCCGCGACACACCGGTCAACCTCCGCCTTCAGGAACCGGCACCACTCCTCGAAGCGCTCGCCGGAGTGCATCACGATCCACTCGTTGTACCACCAGTGCGGCGGCTCCGCGTCGGCCGCGCGCGCCGCGAGCCCGGCGTCCGCCCACTCGAGGTACACCTGCTCCATCACGAAGAGCACGCACACGAGCTCCGCGTACGACACGCTCGCCGAGCGCACCAGCGCGCGCATGAACGCGAGGTAGCGCTCGACCGACGGGAGCACCATCGCGTCGAGCTCGAGGATGCCCTCGGCAGAGACGCTGCCTTCCTCGACGAGGTTCTCGGACACCTGTGTGATGCAGTCTGCGAAGTACGAGCTCTCGCTCGTGCTCAGGAACCCGAGCTGCTTGCCGAGCTCTATGTGTGCGTCCGGCGAGTCGCACACGGAGATCGTCTTGCCGAGCAGCCGGAAGCCGTCTTTGAAGTACTTGAGGTCCTGTGTCAGGTACACGTACAGCTTCTCCAAGGGGAGCTCCCCTCCGCACAGCTCGCGCGTGAGCGCGTGCCGCGTCGCGCGCCGCCACGTCGACGCGTGCCGCGCGATCAGCGAGTCTGCAAACGACATCTTCTGGTGTGTGGAGAGTCGTGATGGGGCATCTCTGCTGCGGTGTAGCCTACATAGACGGGGGGTCGTGGTGGGTGCACGTCTATTTCTCGCTCTCTGGCGGTGTCCCATCGCTGTCTGGCGGTGTCCCATCGCTGGGCGTGGGCGTGGGTGAGGGTGTCTGGTTCTGTGTCTGCTCGCTGCGCTCGCTGAGCTTGCTGCGCTTGCTAAGCTCGCGCGCGGCGAACGCGCCGGCGACAACCACCGCCGCGCCGGCAAGCCCGACCGCGACATACAGCGCCACGCGCACCGCGTCGAGCTGCGAGCGCCCGCGCTCCAGCAGCTGCTGCTCTGCGGTGGAGGCAGCGCCAAGACAGCACGAGATGGCGTAGTTCACGACGGTCGCGACGAGCGAGCCAGCCATGCCCTGGTGCTGCAGCGGGAGCGAGTTCGAGAGCAGGATCGCGGCCGCGGGGAACGACAGGTCCATGCCAAACGAGAGCACCACCATCTGCGGGAACACCATCTTGTAGTAGGTCTGGTGCAGCGGGGTGAGCGAGAGCACGAGCGGGCCAACCAGGAAACCGAGCATCGCAGCAAAGATCAGGTACGACACGCTGACTCGCGCGATCAGGCGCGCACAGCCGAACGCCGCAATAACGCCGAAGATCACCAGCGGGTAGTAGGAGGCCGCCACCTGCAGCGGCGAGTACGCGTTCAGGTCGAGCTGGAACACCCAGTAGTAGAACGTCCACACGCCGAACGACCCCCAGCCGAGAAAGACACAGAGCAGCACGCACGCGTTCGCGGGCGTCAGCGCACCGCGCGGAATCAGCGGGTCGGCGAAGTAGTGCGCCTCGAGCAGGAAGAAGAGCGCGAGCAGCGCGGCGCCGAGCACGAGCAGCACGAGCACCGCGGGCGCGGACCAGCCGGAGATGGGCGCCTGGTTCCACGCAACGTTGAAGAGCACGAGTCCGGCAACGACGAGCGCGCACTCGGGCACGTTCACGCGCTTGCCGGTGTGGGCGCGCGGCAGGTCTGGGATGCTCAGCGCGCCCGCGACGCCGAGCCCCGCGCACACCAGCGCAAGCACCCAGAACGCCCACGGCCACCACGCGAGCTCACCGAGCAGCGCGGCAAACACCGCGCCCAGCGTCGCGCCGACGGGCGCGGCCGCGGCGAAAATCCCAAACACAAAGTGCTTGCGCTCGGGGCGGCCGTTGTAGATCACGCCGAGCAGCCCCATCCCGCACGGCAGCAGGATCGAGAACCCGACCGCCTGCAGCGCGCGGCACACTATGAAAAACACGACGGAGTGGGTGAGCGCAGAGAGCCCCGCGATGAGGCTCCACAGCGCGGCCCAGAAGTAGCCCGCGCAGAACACCGGCCGCAGCCCGTGCGCGTCGCCGATGCGCCCGGAAATCAGGATAAACGTCCCCACGCTCAGCGAGAACGCCGCCATGAACCACGCGCGGTCGCCCTGCGTCGCGTGCGGGAACGCGTCGGCGATGATGTTCATCAGCGCGACCGCCTGGGTGACGCCGCCCTGCGTCAGCAGCTGCGCGCAGCAGATGACACACACCACCACCGCCTCGTGCCACGGACTGCTAAACACAGACGGCCTCTCCTCCAGGCCCAATCCCTTCATCGCACAGAGCCTCCGCTGCGTGCTGGATAAAGCCTCCGCTGGTCTCCTTCCGCAAGGCTAGATGTTGGTAGTGCGCAGCACATATAGTTAGTCGCTCACCCACCTACCACCCACCGGGGAGAGGCGCTGGTCCCGCATTAGGGGGCGCCGGTGTGTCAGGGCTGGTGGGAAGACGGCGCGCGAGTGCTGCTCCGCGGACCGGGCCGGCGAGGGTCTGAGCTTCGGAGACGGCGGAGGGAGAAACGGCGCGGTGTCTCATCATCCCCGGGTAACGTCTCTATATATGCGTCTGGAGACAGCTGATGGAGACAAGCACCACCACAAGATGATCAACCTGCGCGGGAAGACGGCGCTTGTCACCGGCGGGTCTGCCGGGCTTGGCGCGGCGGTGTGCGAGCAGCTCGCGGCGGAAGGCGTGAATGTGGCGATAAACTACGCGAACTCGGCGGAGAGGGCGGAACAGCTCGCGGCGAGGCTCGCCGACAAGTACGCGGTGCGCACAGTGGTGCTGAAGGCGGACGCGTCGGACATGTCTGTGTTTGACAAGCTCGTCGCTGACACCGTGGCGGCGCTCGGGTCGCTGGACGTTGTTGTGTCGAACGCCGGGTGGACGAAGATCGTGCCGTTCTCGGACCTGGACGCGCTGACGGAGGAGGTGTGGGACGGGTGCTTCCAGATGAACATCAAGGCGCACTTTTTCCTCTTCAAGGCGGCGAAGCCGTATTTTGAGAAGAACGCCGACGGCGGCTCGTTCATCTGCTCGTCGTCGGTCGCGGGGCGCATGGTGTTCGGGTCGAGCATCCCGTACGCGGTGTCAAAGGCGGGGCTCAACCACCTCGTGCGCATGCTCGCAAAGACACAGGGGCCCGCGTGCAGGGTGCACGCGGTGTGCCCGGGACTGCTCCTGACGGACTGGGGGAAGCGCTTCCCGCCAGACGTTACTGCGCGCGCCGAGAAGATGAGTCCGATCGGGACCGTCACCGACATTGACGAGTGCGCGGCGGTGTTTGTCACGCTCGCAAAGTCGTCAACGTCGACGGGTTCTGTGATTGCGTTTGACGGGGGCATATCTGCCTGAGGGTGCTGTTTGTCGAACTTTTAGCGGCTGAGACGTTTGGAGATTTTCGAGCTACTGCTACCTCGCAGAGCATCGGCATTGGCTGTGCTTCGGGAGCTGCAAGATAGTGCAACAGCGGCAGGTGCTTCTTTGGGCGTAATGGGTTTTTGCCGGCGGTTTCTGCGTCGGTGGTGTCTGTGTCATTCGTTTCTGTGTCGGTGGTTTCTGTGTCTGTGAAACCTCTAGGTCACAGAGTGTTTTCTCTTTATACGCATTTGTATGCCTGAGATTGGGTTCAGCTAGATTGTCACTTCAGCTAAGAGTAGCTACTATAAGAATACTATTTGCAAAGCGGAACTTTTTTTGAGCGACACCGCCGTGATGGGGGATGACTACTGCAAACGTCTGCTGGCCGAACCCGAAGAGTACGGGGCGGTAAGCTATCCCTCGCACGCTACTGAAGTGGCTACCGAAGCTGGCGAAGCTTGTGAAGCTGGCGATTTGGCGGAAACCCCTCCGGAGCCCAGACAGCACCTACTCGGTAAATGGGCGAGGGCGATCAAAACCTCTTTCGGGAGGAAGAATGCTCCGACGGAGCAGAAGAGGAGAGCGAGAGGTGCCGCTGTCGCGGTGGCTTATGAGAGGAAGCGCAGTACCCTTCGGGGAACACTGAGATGCGCCTTCAGCTGTTATACAAAAGCAAGAGTCCCAGCCACAGAACCAGAACCCGAGGTGGTGGCGGCTAGTGAGGAATCTTATGGGGACACGGAGATTGTGTATGGGGAGAATGACAACTCGTGGGGATCGAGCATCTACGATGTGGACTACCGTGAGCGCTTCAATGAGGACATTTACTCACCGGAGCTGGTTTCGGCCGGGGGAGAAGATGGGCACACTGAGCCACCAATCATGAAAAAACTAGGCCCTGTCCCCAGTGCTTTGAGTAACATCCTGCTTGAGCTGGACTCCCTCCAGAACAAGATGAGGCAGAGGTGCACGTCGTACCAGGTTGCCGTGCTACAGAAAACGTACGTGAGGCTGAGCGGCGAGATCCACAAAGCTCTCGAGGTGTTTGAGCGCCCGGACGCGGCGTCCTCCGATGGTTCGCCTGCTAGTGTCGAAACAACAAACAGCCGCCGCATGCCAGCGGCGGCCCCGTACACTCCACCAACGACAGTCAGCAACAACAGCTCCTCACCAAAGAGAATTCTGACCGCTGGCAAGCGTTCTGAGGAGCGGAGGGGCCTCACAGTGAGGTTTGCCGATGATGTGGTGGGGCTCGAAGACACCGAGGCGATCAACGCGTTTATGGCAAAGGCTAGCGGGAGGCCTTTCCTTGCGGGCAAGAGAGGAAGAACACACCACCGTGGGCGACACTCACGGCGCGGTGGGGTCTCTGGCGTTCTTGCGGAGGACCCATGCGAGCGCTACGCGAGCGATCCGAGAAGAGCAGCGGCACGCGATACCGATGATGCCGTTGTCGATCACCACCCAGCTGAGGTGTCAGTGATGTGGATTGATGGTGGGTTTTCCGTGCACAAGAGCGGTGAAGCTGTTGTCGAGGCTTTAAAACAGCCCCCAGCTGAGCTACTGCGTGTGGATGGGAGTGACGACCGTGCGTTAGCGCCACGCGAGACCGAGCCTGCAGACGGGGCCGGCGAGCTGGCGGCTGGTGTGTCCGTGGTGTGGTATGAGCAGCCCACCATCCCGCTCAGAACTGGCGGCACACCGGCGGCGGGACCCCCGACTGCAGATGCGTCAGAGGACTCGGACTCGTATGAGTACCCGCCGCTGGGCATGATGCGCGACCCAGATGCTCCGGAGTGGAACTGGAGCCTCCCGCAGAACAGTGTTTACAACCGTCCGGCCAGAGAGTTCTTGCAAAATGCCAAGGACCGCAGGGCGGCGGAAGGAAAGACCGCGAAGGCTGCGGACACGAGCGGCTCGCTCAGAGACTGGGCACTGAAGAGGTGCCCCGACATTGGCACCGGGGAGTCTCTCACAGAGCCGTTCAAGGAGCCCTCGAGAACGCTCACCGGCAAGGGTGTTGACCCTCCTATGCTGATCAGGACCCCGCTGCCTGACTTTGCGGAGGTGCTTGGGGCGCGGTACCCGAACGTGTACGGGAGTGGGGCCTCCTTGAGCACTAGAACTGTCAATGACTTCTACCGCGAGCCGCGGGAGGAGGCTGCGGAGCAGACGGGCGGTGCCTATCACAAGGTAACACGTCTTAGATCTCGCTGCTGCTGAGAACTACTGGATGGTTGATTTCTGTATATGTTGTTTTAATTGAGTGTTTTTGCGAGACCTTGCTGTAACCAGTGACCCCATCTCACAACTGAATTGGTTTCTGTGTCTTTATAACCCACACCTGGCACCCGCAGAATAGCAGGAACGCCAGGTACAGCAGCGCTGCCGCGTACACAGTGTGCGCCACGCTGTGCCGTGTTAGTACTTCCGAGCTCCGCACACCAGAGCACACAGTCCACTCACGCCTGTCCGTCCTCCGGGTCGTTTATCGACCCCATCACGGCCTCATGGTTATTCTTGAACAGCGTTCCCACCACCGAGAGTATCACCACGCCGAACGCAGAGATAACCGTGCAGAACCACGCCTTTGCCGGCTTTCCTGGTGTTAGTACGCGGCACAGCAGATACCAGGCGACACACATACAGTAACAACGGGTTTCATTCTGTAGCAAGCGAGTTAGCAGCGCAGAGGAAGAGCGCGCTTTCCCGCTCTGCTGGCGGTGCTGAGCAGAGCAGCAGCCACGGGGAGCGAGGGCTCACAACCATTTCCATATGTCTGCAGGCGACAGCGCCGTTTCTGAGCGCCCCTCCAGAGGAGCACCGCCACCCAGCCGGTGCGTGTCTGTCTCTGGGAGGCGCTGGCAGACGCCCATAGACTGTTGGGCGCTGCTGGCGGCCCCGGGCGCCTTAGAGAAGCGCACAGAGGCCCTCGGTATAGCCGCGCTCTCGAGCACCGACCAAGACCGCGCTCGACGTGGGTCTCCCGCTCCAGCCATCACTCCCACTCTGCCCCACGCTCTGCTCCGGATCCCGCGCCGCCCCCTGGCCACGCTTTGCTCTCGCCTGGCCTCTTGTCGGCTCCTCCGACCGAGCGCGGGGCAGCGTCCAACAAGGTCGTGCACGCGCCCCGAAATCCGACCCCATTTTCGAAACTCGTCTTCTCCAGAGCGCACGAGCGACGGGCGTTCTGAGCGGCTTGCGGAGAGAGCGGCACCGAGCGAGCAGTGTGTCTGAAGGAACCGACCGCCCCCAAGATGACGGAGGAGTCGCGGAGCAACTCGACGGCGTCGTCGGAGTCGTCTCTCTACTACAACACGCACGCTCCCAACTCGGTATCGCTGAACGTCAGAGACATACACATAGTGGATCACTACCGAACGTGCAGCGGCGACGCGCACTGCGGCGGCGCGCACGGTTCGCACGGCGTGCACTGCGTGCACGGCGCGCACGAAATACCGGAGACGCGGGACATTGCGCTGCCGCACCAGCAGGCGCTGCGGCACGTGTCGGTCGACATTGGCGGGTCGCTCGCGAAGCTGGTGTACTTCTCGCGCGACAGCGACACCGGCGGCGGGAAGCTGAACTTCTTCAAGGCCGAGACGTCGCAGATCGCCGACTTCATCGCGTTCCTGCGCGGTGTGCTCGAGAAGCACTACGGCTACACTGCGCGCGGTGCGGGCGCGAGCGGGATCACCATCATGGCGACCGGCGGCGGCGCGTTCAAGTACCAGCAGCTGCTGGAGGAGAGCTTCGGGAACTGCAGCATAGAGAAGGGCGAGGAGATGCAGTGTCTCATCATAGGGCTGGACTTCTTCATCACCGAGATACCAAACGAGATATACACATACGACTACCGCGACATGTACCCGGGCAGCAGCGCTACGCCGAGCCTCGACAGGATAATCGAGGTTGAGACAGACGCGAGCGACATATACCCGTACCTGCTCGTGAACATAGGCAGCGGTGTGTCGATGATCCGCGTGACGGGGCCCGGTCCGGACAACTACTCGCGTGTCGGCGGGTCGTCGCTCGGCGGCGGTACGCTGTGGGGGTTACTCTCGGTGCTCACAACGTCGAACAACTTTGACGAGATGCTGAGCATGGCCGAGAGCGGGAACAACGAGAACGTGGACCTGCTCGTGGGCGACATATACGGCATGGACTACGACAAGATCGGGCTCAAGTCGACGAACATTGCGTCGTCGTTCGGCAAGGTGTTCAAAAAGATCACGGGCTCGACCGAGAGCTCGACGGAGGGCTCCGCAAGCCGCGCGGACACACAGAACAGCGACGACGCGGAGCGGCTGGCGAGACTGAAAAAAGTGAGCCAGAACGACATGGCGCGCTCGCTGCTGTACGCCGTGTCAAACAACATCGGACAGATAAGCTACCTACAGGCACAGAGATACGACCTCAAGAGCATATACTTTGCAGGTTCCTACATACGCGGACACCCGCAGACGATCCTCACGCTGTCGTACGCCATAGACTTTTGGTCGGGCGGCGACAAAAAGGCATACTTCCTCAAGCACGAGGGCTACCTCGGCAGCATGGGCGCGTTCCTCAAGAAGGAGGCCGACTAGCTTTCCGCACTTAATAAATCCCATATCTCGCACAGCTGCGATAGCCACTTGCCGTAGTTGCTCGCCACCTGCATCTCGCTCTGTGTGTCGTCGCTCGCGGACTGCTGCCTGCTCAGCGCGTCCCTCCGCTCGCTCAGCACCTGCTGCATCTGCGCGATCCCGCGCTCCTGCGCGCGCACGCGCGTCTCCGCGTCGGCAGCACCCGCGCGCTGCGTCTCGATCTCCGCGCGCACCCGCTCCAGCGCGGCGCGCCGCGCCGCGAGCAGCTTCTCGAGCTCCGCCGCCGAGTCAGCCACCGCGCCAGCGTCCGCGCACTCGCCCAGCTCCTGCAGCCGCGCCACGACCGCGCGCCGGAGCTCCTGTTCCTCTGTGTCCTCCGCGCGCTGCTCCCGCTCGCGCGTCAGCTCCGCGAGCTCGCGCTCAAGCTCCTCCAGCTCCAGCTGCGCCGCGCCAGTCTCGCCGCGCAGCTCCTCGCACCGCGCGTGCTCCGCCAGCACCGCGCCGCTCAGCGCGTCCACCTCGCCGCTGAGAAACGCGTCGTACTCGCGGTACTTCTGCGCGAGCGTCGCCTCCATCTCCGCGTTCCCGCGCTCGAGCTCCGCGAGCCGCGTCTGCTCGACCATCTCCGGCTGCGGGTCAATCACTATCCGCAAAAACTTCTCTTTTGTCTCCTGCTCCAGATACTGGAACTTGAGCTTGTCAAAGTACTCCGACCGCGACGCGATGTACTCGTCAATGTCGCGCGGGTCCAGCCCGCTGTGGATCCGCGCCATCGCAGACACATACTGCTCGTCCGCCCTCAGCGCCGACTCCATCCTCTGCTGCGTGCCCTCTGCTGCCGGCCCTCTGCTGCGTGCCCTCAGCTGCCAGCCGTCCCGTCTGCGCTCCTCTGCGCTTTGTTTACCTTGTGGGAGTGGCGCGCACACGACACTTATCACGCTGGGAGACTGCTGCTGCTGCCGGGTGCCGTCTGGACTCGCCACGGGGGCACCGACGGGTCCGGGGCGGGAGAGCGCAGCGCGGTAAACGGGGGCCGCCCGTCGCAGTTGCTCTGTCTGCGCGATAGAGCCCTCTGCGCAGGGTGTGGACCCGCCCACAAGCAGAGCGGGCTCTTGGTATAGTGCACCAACCAGCGGGAGGGAGAGAAAGCGGAGCAGCAGGAGGAGGAGGAGCAAAGGGAGGACGCACGGGCGGCACAGCACAGAACATGTCATCGCTGGAGAGGAATATACGAATAAACGCGCTAGTGGCCAAGCTGAAGCAGCCGGAGAGCATACCGAGCGGCGAGCTGTCGCGCGTGCTGAAGAGCGTGAGACGGGACATTATCTCGTCGAACAACAGGAGCGCGCGGTCGCTGATAGCGTCGCTGCACGAGCACAATGTGACCACGTCGACGCTCACGAAGCTGCTGTATCTGGGGCGGATTCTGCACACGCGCGACGACGACGAGCCGGGTCCGCCTGTGCGGGCGCAGTCGCTGCTGGTTAACGTGCGCAGCAGTTACAACTCTGTCGAGAGCCGGCTCATCAGCTCGCTCGAGTCGCTCATCTCGCTCATGGACAACTTTTATTTTCTGATGCGGTTTGTCAAGTCTGGGCGCGGCGGGAGCAGGCTCCTGAGCGCGCTCAGCACGGTGATCAAGCAGATCTCGAAGGTGTGGCTGGTTGTGATAGTGCTGAACTTGAAGAACCTGTCGATAAAGCTGTACAAGGCGCTGAGGATAGAGCGGAATCTCTGTGTCGAGCGCGACGCCGTCAGCATGCAGGGCGAGCCGCTGAGCGCGGTTGTCGGGTCGTACGAGAGCAAGCTGCTCGCGCTCAAGGCGTACAAGGTGACGCTGATCCTCGACATCCTCAGCAACGTGAACGACCTTGCGCTGTGTCTGATTGAGATATCGGAGGTGGGCATACCGGGCGCGGTGAACAACTCGCTGAGCTTAATTTCGTGGATCTCTAACATATATAAAATGGGCAAGGACGAGGCGGACGACGACGCGGCGCAGTCGGGCGTCGACAAGATCATCGCCGAGTTTGACTACTAGACGCCGAGCTCCTTCAGGAACGCGTCGGAGTTGGGCTTGCGGCCAAGCAGCTCCTCGAGGTTGTCCATCTCGTCGCGCGAGCCGCCGCGCGACAGGATCACGTCTCTGTACCTGACGCCGTTCGCCACGTTCATAGAGTCGTCTTTGAAAAATGTGTAATAAATGTCCGCCGCAAACACCTGCGACCAGAGGTAGCCGTAGTACCCTGCCGCGTACCCGCCCAGCAGGTGGCCGAACGAGCCGTACCCCTTCGTGACCTCGCCGCCGTTCGCCACGAGCGCGATCTTCTCGCGCGACTCGTTCCACAGCGCCGTCACGTCGAGCGCCGCGAGCGCCGCGTCGCTGCGCACCGTGTGCAGCGTCATGTCGAAGAGCCCAAAGTGCAGCTGGCGCAGGTTGAACAGCGCGCCGTTCACGTTCTTCGACTTTATGAGCGAGTCGACGAGCGCGTCCGGGAGCGGGGCGCCGGTTTCAAAGTGCGACGACAGCGCGAGCAGCTCGTCCTTCGACCACGTCCAGTACTCGAGCATCTGCGACGGGCACTCGACAAAGTCGCGCGACACGGCCGTGCCGTGGAAGCGCGCGTACGTGGTCCTGCCGAGCAGGTCGTGGATGCCGTGGCCCAGCTCGTGGAAGAACGTCACCACCTCGTCGTGCTTCAGCAGCGACGGCTTGCTCTTCGACGGCTTCGAGAAGTTGCACACGAGCGCCGTCACCGGGTACGACCGCGTCCCGTCGCGCTTCGTGTACCCGGGCGCGATGCCAAAGTTCGCGGCGTGGCCGTACTTGCCCTCGCGCGGGAAGAGGTCAAAGTAGAGCCACCCGACGAACGCGCCGTCCATCCACACCGAGAACTGCTTCACGTCCGCGTGCCACACGGAGAACTGCGGGTGCGCGGCGTCGAGCTCGCGGAACTCGAGCCGGAACAGCCGCTGGAAGATGTCGAGCATCTTCGCGATCGTCGGCTCCATCGGGAAGTACTGCGCGATCTTCTGCTCGTCCACGAGGTACTCCTCCTCGAGCAGCTTCGTGTTGTAGTAGCGGTGGTCCCACACGTAGTAGGCGTCGGCGTCGTCGCCCGGCAGCCCGCGCTCGGCGAGGTCCGCGCGCTTGAGCTCCTTCAGCTTCGCCACCTCGCGCTCGCCGAGCGGCACGAGCCGCGCCTTGAGGTCGTCGAGGAACTCGCGCACGTTCGCCTCGGTCTTCGCCATGCGGTCGTCGAGCACGTACGCGGCGTACGTGTCGTAGCCGAGCAGCTGCGCGAGCTGGAACCGCAGCGCGACCGCCTCCACGAGCAGCCCCGCGTTCTCGGGCACTTTGTTCTGGTCGCCGACAAACGCGCGTCTGCGGGTCTCGGCGCTCGCCGCGTACTTCAGCACGGGGAAGATGTCCGGGTACTTGAACGTCATCTTCAGCTTGTCGCCGACGGCCTCGAACTGCTCGAGCACGTCGGCCGGCACGCCGCTGAGCTCCTCCTTCGAGAACAGGATGTGCTCCGTCTCCTCGCCGAGGTTCTTCGAGAACGTGAGCGCGATCTCCGACAGCTGCTGCTTGATCTGCTTGATCTGGTCGCGCACCTCCGCCGGCTGCGCGAGCCCGTTGCGCTCGTACGACTTATGCAGCTTCTCCAGGAAGCGGAAGCTCTCGCTGTCGAGCGCGGCTTTATCGACGCTCTCAAACACGCTGTGTATGCTCTTGTACACGTCCTCGCGCAGCCCGGACTCGATGCTGAAGGCCTGGTTCTTCCTGTCGGACTCTGTAGACGCGTCGCGCAGCGCTTTGTCGGACGAGACGTGCTGGTAGAACGACAGCTGGTTGATCGGGAAGTGCTGCTCGTTCTCAACGTGCGCAATGTCGGTGATGACGCCGCCGAACGTGAGCGCCGCCGCGGGCGCAGCCCCGACCGCGTCGTCGAGCAGCTTCGCCTGCGCGATCAGCGAGTCGGTCTCCGCGAGCACCTGCTCGGGGGTGTGTGTCCACACCGGCGGGTCCTGGGGCGCCAGCGTGTGTTTCATTCTCACGAGGCCTGGGGCGAGAGAGCGCAGAGGGAGAAACTGCAGCGACAGCGACGATAGCACAACAACGGCAAGCGACTTCCTATACCTGTACGCCAGCCCGCTCAGTTTGGGAATCATTGGCTGTGGCGCCAGGAGAACTGCGCGCCCTTGTTGAACAAGTGGGCGCGAGAATGTCGCTGGCACGTGATCTTGCCTGTCTGGCGGGCCGCCAGCGACAGCGCGCTCCTACAGCGGTGGTTACGTGTCTTGTCATTAGCACCTATTCATAAGCTCCAGTTCTGCACTCCGTTGGTGTCGCTCTCGCGCTGCGGCTCGAGCTTCTCGGTGTTGATTTTAGCGAGAATCGAGATCGCCATCGCGTCGGCGAGCTCGTCGGCGGCGAGCCCCGTGGGCGCCGCCGGCCCCGGGTTCTGCGGCAGCTGCGAGCTCGGCGCCTTTGCGAGCTTCGGCCGCGCGAGCGCGAGCGCCATCGCCGACGAGTTCGCCGACGGCGACACCGTCTCCGCGCCGCCCTCGAACAGGCTCGTCGTCGGCACCGACCGCAGCGACACCGTGTCCTCCTCGAGCAGCTCGTTCAGCTGCGAGCGCGGCGGCGCCGCGTACTGGAGCGGCGACGCCGCGCCCGGCGTCGCCACCGAGCTTGCCGTGCTCAGTGTGTTTGCGATTGACTGTGTGGCTGACTGTGTGTGCTGGTGCAGCTGGTGCACCTCTCCCGACGGCGCGATCGGTATCGGTATCGTGGGCGCGAGCTCCTCGTCTCTGCACGGGGCCTCGAGCGGGATCGGCGGGAGCAGGTCGTCCTTCATCACCGCCGGCTCGCCCTGCGCGTCGCTCTCCTGGGCCGCCGGCACGCCCGCGCTCGCGCCCGACTGGCTCGACCCGAGCGACGTCTCTGACTGTGTTTTCTGGTGGTGCGGGGCGCTGAACGCCGAGTTGGTCCTTGTTCTCGATATGCTCGGCTGTCTCCGCTGCGCCTGTGTCTGTGTAGTCCGCACCGCCGCGTCTTCCGCGTCCAGCGGCGACGACGCTGCCGACAGGCTCGCGTCGTCGTCGCTCACGCTGATCGTGCTCACGCGCTTCTGTATCTCTATAGCTGTGTTCTTGTCCGCCGACCTCACCGCGCTCGCGACGCTCATCTCCAGCGTGCCGCCCTTGGCGCTCTCTTTCGTCTTACCAAACTTGCTCCGCACCATCTGCGAGAGCGATCTCTTCAGCGTGGTCATCTCTGCCGCACTAGCTCTCTCGCAGCTCTCTCCCGAGCTCAAGCCGACCCAGATCCTGAAAGTGAAAAAAAAGTCAGAGCGTAGTAGTAAGCCCCCCCGTTGGTAGTGTACCCGACGATGGATTCCAACGGCTGCGCGGTGGTGGCGCCCTGTGGCCTTATTATATATAAGAGACGGAGGGGGGGAAGTGCTCTATAGGGGCGAGGGGGTACGCGAGTCGTCAACGGTTAGCAGCAACAGCCGTGTGAGCGATCCGGCAAACAGAAAGCGCAAGACACACATATACATTTATATATTAGTTTACACATCAGGCTCACCGGGTTCGCTGAGCGCCAGACGCGAGACGGACTCTTCCCGCTGCAGAGTCCCGGACGACCGTGGCCTATGTGCATATTCGCATATCTGCGACCTGTATTTCGCGCACACGACCAGACAAAATTTGTCAGAATCTCGTAAGTGGAGAGCCGACAGCGGCAGAGTTACCAGATTCTGCGGGAAGCAGGCAGGAGACACACGGTGCTCCGCTGCACTCTGCGGGCACCGCTCTGCGCGGGCCCGCGGGCGTGTGCCGGTGTGTAGGTTTAGTACCGCGCTGTCCGCAAACAGCGGCTGGCGAGATCTCCGGGCGGCGCACTGCTCGCAGAGAAATAGACCTGGGCCTGGCCTGCTCTACTGCTGCAGGGCACGTAACGGGAACAGCGGCGTGCCTCTGCCGCGAGCTGGTTGCATTATTATTAGCGGCATCCTGAGCTGTCGCCAACCAGTGCACCACAGCTGTATTTATTATTTAGCGGCGCGAGGACGTGCGAGCGGGCGGTGCACGCGTCCAATGGGAGTTGTTTCTCGAGCTTCCCCCCCAGCACTGCGCAGAGGCGTCTGCACCGCGGAAATTGGCCGATACCACTCGCTGCAGCTGTGCTACTCTTCTCGGGTGAGTGAGTGCGCGCGGTGGGCTGTTGCGTGGGCGGCAGAGACTCGCTTCTGCTGTCGTGGTGTCACACACTACTCTCGCATCAGCTGAGCGCGTGAGACATGCTGCTCTCCTCGCAGGAGATGGCGACGAGCGCCCGCTAGTGTGTCCGGGGCGCCTCTAGTGCGCATCCAGTGGGCAGGGGTTGCTGCAAGGGGAGAGCGCTCAATTTCGGGAGACTCTTGCGGGAGAGGCGCCCCGGGGGTGCTGTGCGAGCAGCGGAGCGTTCCGGCGGCCAGCTGACCTTGTCGCTGGTGTGACGTCCCGGAAGCAGCCACCCCACCGCGCTGCAACTGCCAGGGGATGCAGGGTTCTGGTGGTAGCGTGGCCGCAGAAGCTTCCATATCTGTCGGTGTTGGGGCTCTGTGGCTGCGTCGCTGTGGCTGCGTCAGCAGACATGTGACAGGATAATATCGCTCGGCAGTAGTAGTAGTAGTAGTCGCTGGGCGCGTGTGACGTAGGGGCACTTCCTGTCAGGGATGCTGCTGCTGCTGCTGCTGCTGCTGCTGCCGCCGCCGCCTTATCAGTACAGCGTCACGAGCTACACGTTATTTCCTATAGCAGATGTTTTATTTAGCCACGTTTCTCAGTCCGACGGGCGACCTGAAGATCGAGTCTCCCTCAGAGTACCCTCTGCCCAGTCCGAAGCCGATCCCGAGCCACACCGGGAACGCCCTCCTCTTGAAGAACAGCACCGACGCCAGCACACCGCCGCCAAAGCCGAGGCCTGTTTTCACCAGCGTGTTGGACAGAACAACGTCCCACTGTCTGTTAGTATCTAGTGCCAGCTTGTGGAGCGGCCAATGGCTGCCTGGACCCCGCGGGGTCATGAGAGGGGTCCAGAGACCCACAGAGGCACCCGCGCAGAGCTCCACTGACGAGTGGCTCGCAGTCAGCCGCGCTCGGCACACCGGTCGCTCGGTCCGCGTGCTCGCGGCAGACCCACTCGCGGCAGACCCACTCGCTGCACCCGCCGCGAAGCCGCCCACGCGCCGCTGGCGCGTGCCGACCGCGCCCCGAGTGCGCCAGACGCTCCCGCTCCCGCTCCCCGGTGCAGACACCCTTCCTGCCGTACTCACCTTGTCGTTCAGCAGACTCTCAGACGGAGTCGTCGCAAGCACTTTCGTAGACATATTTTTCTGCGCTGTCAGTACCGCCCCTCAACTACACCGCCACACTGCGCCGTGGCAGCACCGCGCCGCACACACATACCTGATTCTGCTGTCTGTTCCCGCTCTCGACGCGCCCCTCTGCCTGATATTTCCACTGGTTTTGGTTGGACAGCAGAGCGGCCGCATAAGTGTGCGGGAGACGCTACACAGTTATGCGAGATCCGAAAGGTCGTGTGCGCGCACCGCGCTGGCTGTGTTTACATTGGGCGGCGCACGCCTCTCTTATAAACGCGCTCTTAGCGCAAGAAGCGCGCGCTGGCGGGAGGAGAGGACAGGACACCGGCGATGGAGTTTCTCGCTGGGCTCGACGTGGAGCGTGTTCCTGTGCGGAGGACGTACAGGAGCGCGGCGGCTGTGAGCGTGGATGCGGTGGATGCGGAGGACGTGGAAGAGCACGCGCGCGAGCGCACTCAGCTTGTTAGCGCCGAGCTGATAGACAGGATAGAGCGGAGGCTGAACGGCGAGGCGGCTGAGGATGCACAGGCTGTTGAGAAGGCTGTGGACATGCAGAGCACGCAGATCATCCCGCGCGCAGCTGCGTTCGCGACACAGATAATCGAGAGTGCGCTGGGCGCGCTGAGCGAGGCGAGTGACGCAGATGACGCGAGCGACATGAGCGACGAGGATATTGCCGCGCCGAGAAGAGCGCGCGTGCTTGAGGACAGCGGGGACGACGAGGAACCGGCGGACAGCGTGCCGCCTCCGCGGAGCGCGCTGGTGGAGCGCGAGGGCGACCGCGACGCGAGGATCGCAGCTGTGCTGGAGCGCAACCTGAGGGCCAAGGCGGAGCTCGAGCGGCAGCTGCAGGCCGAGCAGAAACAGACGCATGAGCTGGAGCTCGAGGAGGACGAGGACACGTCGATGGTTGTTTCTGAAACGGCGCCGACGAGCAAGTTCCTCGCGGCGGACGAGGACTTCTACAACACGAACAGACGGCGCGTGGTGCGGCTCGAGCCGCTGAAGCGCGGGAACACACACACCACGTCGCGGTTCCTCGAGGACTTTGACCGCGACGCGGCGGAGAGCGCGCCTGTCTCGCCGCAGCGCGCGCAGAGCTCGCCCGCGACGTCGCCGATGGAGCAGAAGGCCGACATCCTCGACTTCTGGGACGGGCCGCACGAGAAACACTCGCAGGCGCAAGCTCAGGCGCACGCGCGCGCGCGCGCGCTGCGGAATCCGCTGCAGGTGTACGCACGGAAGCTCGGCGAGCAGGCGGCGGCGGAGGACGGCGGCGCGCGCACACTCACGCTCGACTCAGACTCGGAGCTCGACGACGTGCACCACGTCAAGGCGACGGCGCCGAAGGCGACGCAGCTGGAAATCAGGGCGCGGTTCCTGAAGCGCGCGAGCGGCGCCAAGGAGAGCACGCCGGGATCGCGCGAGCGGCGCTTCTTCAAACTGCTGCAGACAAAGACGAAAAAACAGCTCGCGGCGATCCAGCGCGAGAAGATGAAGGGCGTCCCGACGGCGGAGCTGCGCGAGCTCGAGCAGGACCAGCACGACATCGAGGTGCTGCTGCAGCGGGAGTTTGAGATGAACAAGGCAATCAGGGAGAAGGAGAAGGAGGCGCAGCGGCGGAGGAAGGAGGAACACGTGGAGCTGATAGAGGAGAGCGATATCGCGGAGAGCGATGTCGCGGAGAGTGACGCTGCGGAGAGTGCCGTTGTGGAGAGTGACGTTGCGGAGAGTGACGCCGGGGAGAGCGAGGGAGAGGACGCGGACGACGGGTTCATGTTTGGCGCGGATCCGGAGGCGAGCGCGGCGAGCGCCGACGCAGACTCCGGGATCAGGCTGGCCTCGTACGGCGGCGGCGAGCTGATGAAGATGGACCCCTCCGAGGACTTTGCGATGACGGCGCGCGTGGCGATGTCGCCGCACGGCGTCATGCAGAAGCTGCGCGAGGATGGCGCACGCGTGCTCGGCGAGGACGACAGCGAGCGTGAGCGGTCGTTCGACAGCACACAGCGGCGGTTTCAGTTCCACGAGGACGAGGACGACGAGGATGACGCGCAGCAGAGCGCACCCGTGCTCACGCAGAACGTGGTGCTGGATACCCAGCCGGACACGCTGGAAGTGGCGGACGCAGTGGCGGACGCAGTGGCGGAGACGCAGCGCGTCCTCGAGAGCATCGACGAGGTGCTCGGCGAGTCAGACGAAGAGGAGATTCGCCGGCCGGGACTGCACAGACGCACTGTCGCAGCGGAGCCGGAGCCACGCGCCGAGTCGTCGTCGTCGTCGGACGAAGAGGTGGAGGACGACGACGAGCTTGCACAGCTGAAGGCGCAGATCCTGAAGGCGAAGCTCGAGCAGCGCGAGCTGAAGCGGCGTCAGCGCGAGCGCGAGTTCAAGCGCAAGGGCGTGGGCAACGTGGTGGAGCAGGAGGCCGAGGAGTCTGAGGACGAGTGGCACGGCATCGGCGGTGCCGACGGCGAGGCGAGCGACGCGGCCGACTCCGACGACGAGCGCATGGTGGACGACACGTCGAAGGTGAAGTCGAACGAGGCGGAGCTGCGGCGGCTGCTCGCCGAGGAGGACCTGTCGAAGGACGAAGGGATGGTGAAGCAGCTGTTTGACGACATCAAAAACGGCCGGCTGCGGAAGCGGCGCGGCGCGAGCGCGGCGCTCGACCTGGAGCTGAGCGACGACGAGAACGACATGCTGCGGGACTTCCAGCGATCGCGTTTTGACAGACAGAAGCGGCGGCTGCTGAAGGACGAGAGTCTGATGAAGCTCGCGCTGGACGAGAAGGCAAAGCCGTTCTTCGAGACCATCACCGACGCGCCGGCGTCGTTCAGCCTCGGAGATGCCGAGAGCGCGGAAGACGACGACGACGCACCCGCGCCGGGCGACGCCGAGGGAGAAGGCGACGGCGGCAGGGTGAAGCGCGTGGTCACCGAGGAGTTCATCCAGCGGTCGCTGTCGTTCCTGAATGAGCCGGGCGACGAGCGCCGCGCTGCTGTTGACGTGCGGAACGACGGCTTTGCGGCGCTCAAGCGCACCACGTCGCTGCGGGTGTGCGTCGCGGCGCCGCCCGTCGTCGACACGGACGACGCTGGCAGCGACGGCGAGAGCGCTCCCTTCGGCGTTATGTGGCACTCTGCGTCGAGCTCGTTCCGCAGCGCGGTGTCTGTGCGCGAGGTGTCGACCGAGAAGCGCGTGTCCGTGTCGCGCGGCGCGAAGACAGGCAGCGGGATGAAGGCGTCCGTGACGTATCTCACAAAGAGCCGACGCGATGTCGCGCCCGTGCGCACGCTCAAGGCGCGCCGGATAGAGCAGAAGCTCAAGAGCCGCGACACGCGGCTGCGCAGCATCACGAGCGGCGGCGATTTCAATTAGGATTATGATTTAGTATTACATATCGGTGTCCAGTGCGTCGCGCAGCGACGAGTAGCTTATGCGCGTAGCAACGACACAGCTGTTGAACGCGGAGTTCGGCCCGTGCCGCACGATCCTGGCGTGTTTCGGGCCGATCGTCATCTCCGAGTACGAGCCTGTGTTTGCCGTCTCGCGCGGCGAGCTCAGCTTCCGCGCACCGCGCGGCGGGCTGCTCTGCTGTGTGCCGAGTCGCGCGAGCAGCAACCCCCACTGGTTCACCTGCGGCGAGCACGAGAGGTACTGCTGCGGCGACTCGTACCGCGGTGTGCGCGGTATGTCCACGGGCGTGCTCAGGACGGGCCGCGCCTGCGGTCGCACCGCTGGCGTCGATTGCGCCGTCGGGCGCGCTGCTGGCTGTGCCGGCAGCACAAAGTGCGTACGGTGGTAGTTGTTTGCCACCACCGCGCTCAGCAGCTCCCTGCTGCTCTTCGCGCTCGCGATCGTGGCCGACACCACCGGGGTGTGCAGCCGGGTATTCTGTGGTGTCTCGACCGTTATCTCGTCCACCTGCGCGCACGGCGGCGACGCGTAGCTCCCAGTGTCGTCTCTGTGCTGGAACGTGTTGAGCCACCGCATCGTCTGCAGCTTCACACTGCTTTTCGGCGTGCTCGCGCGCAGCGGTGCTTTCTCGGCGAATATGCTCTCGCTCGAGCGGCTCTTCTGTAGATGCGGCGTCGGCGGCGCGGGCGTCTCGTGCCTGAACACAGAGCCTGACGGCGAGTCGATCATCTCCGAGAACTTTTCGCCGTCGATGCTCTCTGTGTCTGAGAACGAGAACGCCAGCTGCCGCCTGCTGTCGGCGAGAGCCGTGTCGCAGCTCGGGAAGTGCTTCACCGTGTGCGACGGCCGGAACGGCTCGCCCAGCAGCGACTGCGGGGTTGGCGGTAGGGACACCCGCCGCCGCCTCGGTGTTACTTTCAGCACCGGCGTGGCCCTCGTGGCTGGGAGGGCTGCTGACTGGGCTACTGGCTGAGCCGCTGACTTCCACGGCGTCCCTTCCGGCGTCGCCTCTGGCGTCGCCAGAGACGCCGCCAGAGGCGACGCCACAGCCGCTGCCGTCTTCATGGGCCGCAGACACACAGACTCGTCGACCGCGGTGTACTCCGTCTCTGCCCACGTGTCCACGCGCTCCGGCGCGACCCGCCTGTGCGCCAGCTGCGACTTCAGATACTCAAACTCCATGAACAGGTTATCGAGCGTCGTCTCTGTGGTGCGCCAGTTCAGCTCGCTGTCCTTCCACTCCTGCGAGCCCTGCGCCGCCTCCTGCAGGTTCAGCTGCGCCTGGAAGAACTCAGACCGCAGACTCAGCAGACTCAGGTTCTGCAGGTATGCGTTCGACTCCTCCAGCGTCTCGGTGAGCGACTCTATTCGCTCCTCCGAGAGCTGTACGTCTGCACGGAGCCCGTTCAGGCTCGCGAGCAGCCCCGTGCTCTCGCGCACCGACCGCGAGCACCGCTCCAGCAGTGCGCCCGCGCCCGCCACCAGCGAATCTATGCTCTCCATGCCAGCGCTCTGCTGCTCTGCTGCTGCTCAGGTGGTTTCCTGCCCAGCGCCAAACGTAAACACCCGAAATGGGCCTCATCGGGTGGGTGGTGCACGACGAAAAATAATTTACCGCCAACGACGACGACAACGACAACGACGACGCCGCCGACGCTCGCCCCCAAAGGCTCCCCTGCTACAGCTCAAAGCTACCTGGGTGTTGCTGTGTTTCTGTTTACCTACTACCCCGCTCACAGCGAGATCCCGGAGATCTGCGCGAGCTGCTCGGCGAGCGCCGTATCCGTCTCGCGCTGCGCCTGCATCTTCTGTTTCTTGGTGCGCTCGTCCCGCGTGCGGTCAGCCGCCACGCCGTCGAGCGCGCGCACCGCCGCGCGCGCGTGCTCTCCCTGCTCCCCCTGCCGCGTGCCCGCCACCATGTCGCGGATGTTCTCAGTGTCTGTGTCTCTGTTCAGCCTCTCCGCGAGCGCCTTCCCTGCGCGCGCTCTGCCCGCGCTCTTCCGCCTCGCCGCCTTGGCGACCTTTGCGCCCGCCCCGGCTGTCTGTGCCCGCTTCGCCATCCCGCTCTGTCTTCCCTGTCTCTCCCGCACAGCGGCTCAGCTTCTGAACCAGGCGAGAAAGAGACGTGTACCAACCGCGAAAGTTTTACCCTCCAGAGAGAAGAGAAGAGACAAGGGAAGAGAGAGACAAAGAGAGAGAGACAAGGGAGATGGTGTCGACGCACAACAGGGACAAGCCGTGGGACACGGAGGACATAGACAAGTGGGAGCAGAGCGAGTTCCGGCCGGAGGACAACGCGAGCGGACAGCCGTTCGCGGAGGAGTCGTCGTTCATGACGCTCTTCCCCAAGTACCGCGAGGAGTATCTCAAGCAGATCTGGGGCGACGTGACGCGCTCGCTCGGGAAGCTGCACATTGCGTGCGAGCTGAACCTCGTGGACGGGTCGATGGTGGTGAAGACGACGCGGAAGACGTTCGACCCGGCGGCGGTGCTGAAGGCGCGCGACCTGATCAAGCTGCTCGCGCGCTCTGTGCCGTGGCCGCAGGCGATCAAGATCCTACAGGACGACACCGCGTGCGATGTGGTCAAGATCGGCGGTGTTGTCACGAACAAGGAGCGTTTCGTGAAGCGCAGACAGCGGCTTGTCGGGCCGAACGGGAACACGCTCAAGGCGCTCGAGCTGCTCACGCAGTGCTACATCCTCGTACAGGGGAATACGGTCGCGGTGATGGGCCCTTTCAAGGGGCTCAAGGAGGTGCGCCGGATCATAGAGGACTGCATGCGGAACGTGCACCCGATCTACCACATTAAAGAGCTGATGATCAAGCGCGAGCTCGCGAAGAAGCCGGAGCTCGCCGGCGAGGACTGGAGCAGGTTCCTGCCAATGTTCAAGAAACGCAACGTGGCGCGGAAGAAGAAGCCAATGGCGAAGCGCGAGCGCAAGGTGTACACGCCGTTCCCGCCGGAACAGACACCGCGGAAGGTGGATCTGCAGATCGAGAGCGGCGAGTACTTCCTCGGGAAGCGCGAGCAGCACCTCAAGGAGATCCAAGAGAAGAAGGAGAAACAGCGCGAGATGAAGGTGGAGCGTGGACACGAGCGGGAGAAGGACTACGCCGCGCCCGCGGAGGAGACGCGCGCAAACCCACTGCTGGAGAGAAAGCGGAAGCGCGACGCCACCGCGGAGAAGGAGAAGAAGAAGAAAACGAAGAAGGAGACAGCGTAATAGTAATAAAAAGGGTCATTTCACATAACCTGTTGTAGCGCGCAGCTCGGGCGGCAGCGGGTAGCCGTGCTTCTGCAGCTCCAGCACAGTGAGCTGCTGGGGCGGGCCGACGCGCGGCAGGTTCCGCCGCTGGCGGAGCGCCGCCGTGGCGGCTCCGGCGGAGGCGAGCAGCAGCCACGCGCACAGCAGCGCGAGCGACACGTACAGCTCCGTCATGACCGAGCAGCGGTAGGTGTCCGCGACGAGCGTGACGGCGCCGCCGAGAACCGCGGTCCCGCCGTCGCTGGACGCCGCCACGCGCGCGCCCGCAGCGTCCGCCCAGCCCGCGCTGACCTGCGGCAGCGACACGTTCGTGTGCTCGTAGACCCACGTGAGTCCGCGCTGGACGGTCGCGAGCTTGCGCTCGAACACGCACCCAACCACCGCCATCACCGGCGCGTACAGCACGGTCCCGTTGAACGCGTCGGCAAGCGCGCCGTCCATCGCGTCGGAAAACTGCGTGATGCTCCCGTTCACCGCGAGCGCCGCGCGGTCGACCCACCCGAACAGCGCGCCGTTGATGCGCGCCTGCTCGGCGGCGATGTGGACGTTCGTGTCGGCGGCCCACGCGCTGTACGCAGCGGCCGCGTCGGTCTCGGCGGACTCCACGGCAGCCGCCGCGGCTGCGTCGAGCGCGGTAGCGGCGCCAGACACCACGCGCAGCACCGCGAGCTGCAGGCACACCGACAGCGCGCCGGCGAGCCCGAGCGCCAGCAGCACGAGCGCGGGCGCGGAGGTGGCGTACGCCACGGCCCAGCGCGCGTCTGCGCCCGCGCACCGCGACACCACCGCGCCCAGACGCGCGCCAGAGCGGTGCGTCGCCGCGTACACGGCGTCGAGGACGGCTGCGGTATCGCTGGTGTGGCCCGCCAGCGGCGCCAGCGCCGCCGTCAGGTGGCGCCAGTCGCGCACGGTCTTCCACCCGGCACCCACCACGGCGAGCGCCGCGCCCAGCGCCAGCACGGCGGCGATCGCGCCCGCGGTGCGCGCCACGTCGCGGCGCACATCTTCAAAGAAATCCGCAATGTCGGTCGAGTTCGAGCAGAAGCGCACCTCGCGCAGCGCGGGCACCGCCAGCGCGGCGGCGTCGAACGTGTGGTTAGCGTGGGCCGCCACGTCTGCGCGCACTGCCGCAAACGGGACGCTGATCCACTGCCGCGTCTTGTTCTCGACGGCGGCAAAGTCCGGCGTGCTCGCGGCGAGCGCGCTGAGGCGCGTGTTCACGCCGAGCGGGATCTGCCAGTCCTCCAGCGCCGCGACCGTCAGGTTCACCGCGCCGATGCGCCGCGTGGCGTTGTCGGCGTCGCCCTCGAGCCAGTCCTCGACCGCGTCGGCACCCGCCACCACGTCGCTGACGATCTCCGACAGCTCGCCGAGCCCGCGCTGCAGGTCCGCGGCCACGCCGGCGATCGTCGCGTTCGCCGCCGCGACCACGCTCTCTGTTGCGTTCACCGCGGCGTCCACGGTGGCGCCGACCGCCGCCGTGAGCAGGCACGCGTACGTGCCGACAAGCAGCTCGAGCGCAAACACCGCGAGCGCCTCGCTCAGCGTGAGCGCGCGCGAGAGCGCGGCAACCACGCCCGCGTTCGCGTCGTCGACGCCCTGCGCCAGCAGCCCGTTCAGCGCGACACACGTGTAGTGCGGAGCGCTCGCCGCCGCCGACAGGTACTCTTCTGTGGCGTTGCACGCGGCGCGCGCGTGCTGCTCCGCGGCCGCGAGCGCGCCGGCCACCGACCGCTGCAGGAGCACCATCTTCAGCAGGAGCACGAGCGCGACGAGCGTGAGCTGGTTCGCCCAGAGCTGCGACATCCGCTCCCGCAGGTTCAGGTGCACTCTCATGGCTGTCGGCGGCCTACGGGGGTGGATACGCCATTGTTCATTATATAACAAAAACAAAAATTAATCAGAACCCAGCCGGTGTTTCACAACTGTCGCAGGTGTCTGTCTGAGCGCGCGCTCGCGCTCGCGCTCACGTTACTCGGAAACAGACTTGCGCGCGTACCCAGACCCAGCCTTCGGCGGGTAGTTCAGGTCGGTGTCTCTGTCGAGGTGCTGGCATGTGCACCAGTACGAGCGCTCCGTGGTGTCCATAACTTTAGAGATGTGGTTGCCACAGCCGGTCCAAGACTTTCTCTCTGGTGGGTGTGTCAGCTACTACGAGCACAAGCCAGCTCACGGGTACACTCACGGCATATGGGGCAGATAGCGGGAGAGCACATTGTGGTGGTGGTGGTGCTACTGCTACTGGGAGAGCCTGGGGGGCGTGGGAGTGACGGCAATTTATAAGATTACGCAGACCCCACAATTTACGGGGAAGATAAGATTAGATCGTGTGAGGGAGCACAGATACCAATCAACCAATGGTAATCTCGCACTCGTCTGTGTCGGTTAGCTGATGGTAGTAGAGAGAGATAATCGTGGGTATACTCACCGCCATCCACCGCGAGCGTGATGTCGGTGTGCTCGCGGGGGTCTGCTGGTCCAAAGCCACTGCCAGGGGCAGCGCCAGGGGCAGCGCCACTTGCGGCAGCGCCAGGGGCAGCACCACCTGCGGCAGCGCCACCCACCAGCGTGGGCCCACGCGTCTCGGTGATGTCGCCCACCCCCCACTGCGTCATCATCGACACGAACCCGGTCGCCAGCGCCACCTCTGTGTCAATCTTGGCCGCGTCAAGCACCATCTCAAAGTCAAACTTCCACTGACGCATGAGCCTGACTTTAGCGACGCGCTCGCGCACCTCCTCGTCGTCGCCGTGCGGGTTTGTGAAGCGCTCGAGAAACTTGGACCCTCTCGTCCACGAGTACTTTGCGCCGTCCGCGAGGTAGAACGAGCTGAGGCGCCCGCTCGCGAGCCCGGACTCGTTCACGAGCTCGCGGTGCTGCAGCCCGCGCTTGTTGTGGAAGTCGACGGAGCGCGAGAAGAAGCCGACGCGGATCGTCGCCACCTCGACGCGCGCAGGGTACGAGAGCATGCTCCACACGGGGTTCAGCGGCGACCGGCGCTCGATCGTGTACAGCTTCACGCCGCCGGCGCCAAACACGTTCACAGCGTTCTGCTTGTTCCTGTTGTCCCTGCGGATGTACAGCACCGTCGTCGGCGCCAGCGGTAAGAAACTCGCCGACGACGAGTGGATGTCCAGCAGCTCCTTCAGGTACAGGTGCTGGATCGCATACGTGCACACAGAGACGGCGGCGCTCTGGACGTAGACGGCTGGCGCTTCGAATACCGGCATAGCTCTTGTGTGCCTCTGCAGCTGCTCTACGCTTGTGCGCCTCTTTTTATAATATTTCTCTATACATTACACAAAACCAAACTAGGTTACAGAATCCCCCACGCGTCCTCGCACCCGTGGCAGAACTTGCTGCAAGCCACAGACGCCGACAGCGGGTACTCGCTCACGCCAATCTTTTCGTCAACGTACTCGTCAGCAAAACTGTCCTTCCCGCGCGCCATCGCGCCGACAAACACGCAGATGCTCTCGTCGGGCGCGAGCCGCTGCACGTAGTCCTGGATGCGCTGCACTTTAGCGTCGAACGAGAGCGTTATCTTTAAGCACTTGGTCGGGAGGTGGTCTGTGATCGGGTTCTTCACCACTTTGAGCAGACGCTCCTCCGAGTTCACCGAGCGGATCGACAGCTTGTGCAGCAGCTGCACCATGAGCCCTGAAAAGCGCTTGAACGTGCGCGGAATGCGCACGCTCGGGTTCACTTCCACGAGCACTCCGCGCGCCGTGTGTATGTACACCTGTAGCCGGCCAGCCTTGTTGATCGGCGAGTCGAGCAGCGTCAGCAGACACTGGTGCGTTATGTCCGGGCGCGCCTCTGAGATGTCGCGGCCCATCTTCCGCAGCAGCCCCTGGTGGTCGTCGCAGTTCAGCAGCGCGTACTTGTCGCCAGCACCGCTCGTGCTCATCCTGTGTGTCTCCAGCGACGCCTGCGAGAGCACCACGATCAGCCGCTGTGTCGTCTTGTCCTTCGAGCTCAGCGGCTTCGGCTGCACCGGCACGAGCGACGCCTCCGGCAGCGCCCCGCTGTTCTTCGCGTCCCGCTCTTTAGAGTCTGATACCATATTCTGTGTGTCTGGTTCTGCGGTGTCTGTCCCACCGATAATTTTTTTTCCCAGCTGTAGAAAATTATCTCCCAAAGACGACTTTCTGAACAAGGGGAACCACGATGAGCTCCGACGAGTTTGGCGACGACGACGACGACGACGAGTTCATCGCGCTCACAGCGGTGCCGGCGGCGGTGCTGGCGGGGGAGGGGACCCCAGCGTCGGGCGAGCTGTTCGCGGTGAGGGGCGAGAACGCGGTGCTGCGCGCGAGACTGGACGCGCTCGCGCGGCAGAAGGAGCGCGAGGTTGCTGAGCTGCGCGAGACGTACCGCAGCGAGCTCAGCACACAGGCTGACGCGCTGCAGGCGCACCGCGAGGCGATAGCGCGCGCGGAGGACGAGAAGCGGTTCCTGAGTAGCGAGGTGAAGAGCCTGAGCGCGGTGCACGGGCACAAGAAGCGGCGCGTCGCGGCGGCAGAGTCGACGCCGGCAGAGTCGACGCCTGCGGCGCCGACCGCGGGCGTGGCAGGGACAGCGGGCGCATTATCTGCGCAGACCATCGCAGTGGTGCGGTACGAGACGGCTGTGCCGAACGACAAGCAGCAGTTTGTGCAGTACATCGCCGCGCACGTCATCAACGGCGCGCCGCGCCGGACGCTCGAGTACCTCGCGGGGATGGTATCGCAGGTGGAGTACGTCGGGTTTGCGCTGGCGCCGGGGCAGGGCAGCATAAGCGACGGCATAGCGGGCTACCTCACCGCGCAGTACGACGGCACGCGGCTCGACACGCTCCTGGCGGACTTCATCAGGCACCTCACTGTGTTCTCGCAGACGCTTTTTCTCGCGGACTCGCTGCTGCCGCTGCCGTTCCTGCTCGCGCTGATCCGTGCGTCGCTCGCGTACCGCCCGGTCGCGATCGCAGACAGCGTTGTCGAGAACGTGAGCGCGATGGTGGCAGACCTGCTGAAGCTGCGACTCGACGTGCTGAAGCCGCCGGTGCAGCTCTCGCACGCGCAGGACGCGGTTGTCGGCGCCGGCGAGAAGACGCTACAGGTGCGCGTTGTCGAGACCTTCACCGTGCTCTTCGCGATGGACATCTTCGAGACGCTCGCGGGCGTCGCCGCACTGGGCGGCTGCGCGCAGTTCTGGCGCGCGCTCCCGGAGGCGGTGCTGCGGACCACGCTCTCGAGCAGCGCGCCGGCGGGCGTGGCGGCGTGTGCCGTCGAGGTGCTCGCGCACGCGCAGAGCGACGACGAGTTTGTCGACGCGCACATGCCGCAGTACGCTGTCGCGCTGCTCGTGAAGCTGCTAGTCGAGGGGCTCCCGCAGCGCCACGGCTACAACGTGTGGGGGCTGAACCGCAGTCTCGGCTGCAACGGCGACATCCAGCTGCTGCACGCGGTGACGGCGCGCGGCGGCGCGAACCCGTTCGCGCGCGGGCCTGCTGCCGTGCCGTCGCCGGTGCCGCTCGAGCTCTTTGAGCGCATAGCCGCAGAGAGCGACTCCGCGCGCGCCGCGCTCCAGCACGAGAGCCACGTGCTACAGGTGCGGTTCCGCATACTGCGCGTGCTGGAGACGTACATCGCGCGCCCAGACACTCCCGGCGACGTGCTGCTGCAGGTGCTGCGCGTGCTCGTGTGGCTGCTCTGCCGGCAGCAGGAGTACGTGCTGTCGGGCCCGCGGTCCGCAACGGTGCCGGCGCGGATGAGGCTGATCGCGAAGGTGGTGCAGATGGTGCACTTTGCGGTGGTGCGCGGCGGCGGCAGCGGCAGCAGTGGCAGCGGCAGCGGCAACGCCGACGCGGCCGGTGAGGGCTCTGTGATCCCGCGGCTCGACAACGACACCATCATCGAGTTGCTCATCAGCCTCACGCGCATTTCCTTCAGCGCGGGCGGCGCGCGGGACAGCGGCGCGGTACAGTTTCTCATAGCGCAGCGCGAGCAGCAGCGGTTCAGGTTTGCCGTGTTCAACTCGCACGTCGAGGAGCGCGCGTACGCGGCGAGCGGGATCAGCGACGACGTCACACGGCTGCGCAGCTCCGCTGGCGGGGCGGCGGTCGACACCGCCACGGTACTCGCAGAGCAGCTGAAGAGCGAGCTCGCGGCTCCGAACGGGCTTGAGATCCCGTACGACGACTACGTTATAGAGATGAGCAGGGACATTCTCAGCATGTGCACCACCGTCGACGAGGCGGACGCACTGTTCTTTACGATGAATCCACGTGTAGATAATTAATATTCTTTATACTTAGACCGACGACTGGAAGTCATTCTTGAATCTTCTAGCAACGTGCTTCAGGTAGCTCATGCGGCCCGTGCCTGTGGTGTGTCTCCGCTTCGCCTTGAGCGCCCAGTTATGGCTTCTCAGTTTCGCTGCCGGGTATCCGCACGCAGAGCACGTCTTCTTCTGGACGTGGAACGAGCGGCGTCCGCATCTGTTGCACAGAGTGTGCGACTTGTTGTGACGCTTACCAAAAGATGGTGTACCTTCTGTTCGCTGTGTTAGTATCGAGGGGGTCATCCACCATCAACGCTTCTCTCACGCGGCGCTGAGTGCCTGAGCTCTGCACCGCTGCATCAGAGAACGCAATCTGCATTACATACTTCCCATGTTGTCTGTGTGAGGTCTCTACCGTTCTGCTTGAGAAGAAGCTGAAAAGAATCAGCAAAATTCGTAGGGCGAGATGGGATGAGACACGACCTCCGCTGCTCTCTCCCACTGAGAAAAGACGTGCACAGGAGAATATGAAGTGGTGTTCGGGTGTTGTTGTTGTGACTGTTACTATGTAGGGCTGCTGCCCTAGGACTTGTCCGCGTGACTTGTTTATTGAGCGCATTACACGACCGCAGAGCGCGTTGTTTACCTGAGCAGGCGAGCGCGTACAGTGGGCAGAGCAGACCAGGCAGCGATGAGTGAACAGTTCCCGCCCTCGTCGCCAGTGCTGACTGTGTCAGCCGAAGGCAAGGATAAAGGGAGAAGCGCCGCTGCTGAGGGCGTCGGGTACCCGACCCCGCACGCGTCGTCGTCCGGGCTCGCGCCGTCGTCGCCTGTGCGCACTCCGCGCGAGCGCACAGCGACACCGCCGCCGCCGGCACCGCTGCCAGCGGCACTGCTGGCAGCGCCCCTGCGGGAGGTGTGTGTGCCGCTGAGCGGCGAGCCGGTGTTTGTCGGGCGCTCGTCGCAGAAGTGCTCCGGCCCGCTGCTCTCGCCGCACAACAAGCTAGTCTCGCGCGTGCACCTCTCGCTGCGGTACACGGCCGGCGCGCTCGAGCTGAGCTGTCTCGGCTGGAACGGCGTGAACGTGAGTGTCCCGTGCAAAGTGAAGGTGTCGCACCTGGGCGCGGAGAGCGAGTACGCGGTGGAGCGCGCGGGCGACGGCGAAGCTATCGACAACAGCGTGCCGCGGATCGTGCACCGCAGCGAAGCGCTGACAAACTTCTTCGTGCTGCGCGGCGAGAAGGTGCGGATGCCGGTGATCGAGGGCACCGTGCTCGACGTGCGCGGCGAGGTGCTGCGGGTGCGCGTCGGCGCCGCCGATGCTGCTGCCAGCGCTGCTGCCAGCGCCACTGCCAGCCCCGCCGCCGGCGCGGAGCAGCCACAGGACGTGGTGGTGAGCAAGCTGAACCACGAGTATGCGAGCGACGCGGCGACCGAGTTCCCCGCTAAGCGGAAGGTGCTCGGCGAGCTGTCGGTGAACGTGAAGGGCAAGCGGCCGCGCGCGAAGCACGCGGCTCCGCCGCCGCCTGCCGAGCACGTCGAGCACTCGGCCGAGAACAGGCTCTTTGCCGGGCTGTCCGACTCCGAGGTGCGCGAGCGGCTGCGGCGCGTCGCAGACCTCGCGGAGCTCGAGAACGTGCTTGTGAACCACCTCGCGTTCAGCCGGCTGCAGTCGACACCGCTGTCGCAGATGCGCGAGATCTCAACACGCACGCTCTCTCTAGACACAGACACACTGCGGCTGGTGCTCGTGCGCGACATCGCGTGCATCGGCGAGATCTACCGCGAGGGCAAGGACGCCGCGGGGAAGCAGCTCGACGAGGAGTACTACTACATCCCGGAGCGCGACACGGACGCGCGCCGCGTGCAGCTTGTGAACGACCTCAAGGGCGGGCTCGGGCTCAGGTCGTCGCGCAAAACACACAAACAGTACTTCTGGCGCAAACCTGCACCAACCAAAAAGTGAAAATCGGAATACAACACGAATTTCCGCTTCCGGCGCACACAGCCTATTAGCCTATGTACTATTTACCACTGGGACGTGTGTATATAGAGTGCTCCCCTGGCCAGCTGGTCTTTTCTGTAGTCGGCGTAGGACAATGTGCGTGACGCTCGAGAACGGGCTCGAGCTGCAGAAGGGCGAGATCGTGGCCACGCGGGCACTGCGCGCCGAGTACGCGCGCTGCGAGAGCTACTTCGGCTCTGTCGCGCTCTCGCTGCGGGTCGTCGGCGAGCTCCGCGCGCTGCTCGCGCTGGGCGCAGTGCAGCGGCTGCTGGCCGTGCTGAAGAGCAACAACCGCGAGCTGCTGAAGAACCACCGCAGCTACTGCTTCGTCTCGTACAAGGACAACCGCATAGACATCATCTCGCAGTCGTGGAACTCGAACCTGCGGCTCTCGGCGCGCGACCTCGTCATCACCGAGGGCGACCGCGGTCTCGACATCGCGCTCGTGCTCGAGACAGACATCGCCGTCGACGCGGCGATCCTGTTCAACTACTTCAAGAAGCGCATCCACAACCGCGCGCTGGCGGAAAACCTCAAGATGAGCGTGCCGCTCAAAGTGAGCGGCATCATCAACAACAACGAGGGCTTCATCGCGCTGCCGAACAAGAAGATCCTGCGGCTGATCAACGCCGGCGAGATCGAGCTGCTCGTCGGGAAGTACAACAATGAGCTGCAGGTGCTGAAGCTGTGCCGCTTCCACGTGGCGAAGTACGCGATGCGCATCGGGATCCAGGCCGCTGAGTTCCAGATGGACAGCCGGAAACTCACAGTGTACTACTACTGCTCCGAGCGCGTCGACTACAAGCTGCTCGTGAAACAGCTGTACAAAATGTACAAGATGCGCATATGGATGTGCTGCATCGGCGGCAGCGGCACACCCGCGCCAGAGAGACGGCCGCTCAAGGACGTGGCAGATTTCGAGCACACCCCGCCGGCGCTCCACCACGGCGAGATCCTCGCCCAGTACATAGAAGAATACCGCCGCAGTGTCTACCGCGCGTAGTGCTTCCCGTGTTCCCTTGTTCTCTTCTTCCTCTGCCCCCCACAGCCCGCTCCCGTTTCAGAAGGAGGGAGTGCCCCACTCAAACCCACACCGAGAGGCAAAGACGTAAACAGGGCGCCAGCGAGAGCGCAGTGGCGGCGGGAGGCAGCAGCAGCAGCAGCAGCAGCAAGAGAGATGTCGAGCGAGGGTACGCCACAGCAGACGGAGGATAAGCCGGACGTCAAGTCAGACACACACATCAACCTGAGGGTGTCTGACGGGTCGTCTGAGATCTTCTTCAAGATCAAGCGCACGACGCCGCTGAAGCGCCTTATGGATGCGTTCTGTAAGAGACAGGGCAAGTCGCCTGAGACACTGAGGTTTCTTGTCGACGGGCAGAGAGTCACGGCGGCAGACACGCCGGAGGACCTGGACCTGGATGACGGCGACGTTATCGAGGCGCACAGAGAACAGACGGGCGGGCGCGCGCCGCTGAGTGTATGAGCGAGCGGTGGTGGAGTAATATTATACATGCTAAAAGTATCATTTTTTCTCTATTGTATTGTGTAGGTAGACTCTCTTTTTTTGCCAGTAGCGTAGGCGGGTGGGCCTGGCACGGTGGTGTAGACGGGTGTGGTCTTGTGACGCTGTGCCGCACCACGTTGTGGCAAAAGATAAGAAATAGCAGGTGGCTGCATCGAGAGCAATCTAAAACCGCCCGGCACGCCGTCTGGATTTTACAGAGCCCAGCTAGACGCGCGCGGGTTGGCGCAGCGGCGGGAGAACAAGTAGAGAAGGGGGGTAGCAAGCGAGCGTCTCCCGCCGCGGAGCAAATGTAGCAGAAAAAAAAAATTAAGGCTGCACGCGGCACTAGCTGGCGCCTGACTCTCGCGGAAAACCCTCTGATACCCGAGATATCAGCACCTGTCTTAAAATTTTAGTGTATGCATGCACGGGTATATATATATAGCTGAGTAGATCCCCACCGCGTTCTAGGCGTTCTTCCCCACCACCACGAGGTATGTCGCTGGATAACATCAGCACTAAGGCCGAGGACGAGACGACCAAGTCGCTGGGCCACACGTACGGCGACGTGGAGAAGCAGGACGATGTGGCGCGCGGGGAGATGGGCGCCACGTCCGAGGAAGGCGAGGTGGGCGAGTGCGAGGTGCGGAGGAACCTGAAGCCGAGGCACGTTTCGATGATCGCGCTCGGCGGCACTATAGGCACCGGGCTCTTCATCGGGACGTCGACGCCGCTCGCGGACGCTGGCCCCGTGAACGCGCTGATTGCGTATCTCTTCATGGGCTCGATCGCGTACTCGGTCACGCAGTCGCTCGGCGAGATGGCGACGTACACGCCGATCGCCGGCTCGTTCTGCGTCTTCAACACGCGCTACGTGTCGCGCGCGGTCGGCTTTGCGACCAACTGGCTGTACTGGTGGAGCTGGGCCACCACGTTCTCGATCGAGCTCTCTGTGATCGGGCAGATCATCGAGTACTGGACGTTTGCGGTGCCGCTGTGGGGGTGGATTCTGCTTTTCTACTGGATCCTTGTCGCGGCAAACTTTGTCCCCGTGCAGTACTACGGCGAGATCGAGTTCTGGGTCGCGGCGATAAAAGTCATCGCCATCACCGGGTTCATCATCTACGCGCTCGCGATGGTGTGCGGCGGCGCTAAAGGCGGGGCCGTCGGCTTCAGGTACTGGCGCAACCCGGGCCCCTGGGGCCCCGGTATCCTCGTGTCGAACGTGAACACGGGGCGCTTCCTCGGCTGGCTGTCGTCGCTCATCAACGCGGCGTTCACGCTGCAAGGTGTCGAGCTGTGCGGGATCACCGCCGGCGAAACGAAGAACCCGACCAAGACGGTCCCGCGCGCGATCAACAAGGTGATCTTCCGGATCCTGATCTTCTACGTGCTCACGATTTTCTTCCTCGGGCTGCTTGTCCCCTTCAACGACCCGAAGCTCAACTCCGCCACGTCGTACATCTCGTCGTCCCCGTTCGTGATCGCCATCGAGAACAGCGGCACGCCTGTGCTGCCGGGCATCTTCAACGCCATCATCCTCGCGACGGTGATCTCTGCGGGGAACTCAAACATCTACATCGGCTCGCGGATCCTGTACTCGATGGGCGTGGCCGGCAGCGCGCCGCGCTTCTTCAGCCACACAAACTCGTGGGGGATCCCGTACTACGGCGTCATCGCCACGTCGCTGATCGGGCTGCTCGCGTTCATGACGGTGTCGGAGAACGGCATCACCGTGTTCAACTGGCTCGTGAACATCTCGGCAACCGCAGGCCTGATCGCGTGGATGTTCATCTCGATCGCGCACATCCGCTTCATGCGCGTCGTCAAGGCGCAGGGCCGCTCGCGCAACGACCTGCCGTACAAAGCGCGCTTCATGCCGTACTTTGCGTGGTACGCCGCGATCGCGATCCTGATTGTGATCTTCATCCAGGGCTACGCGTCGTTTTTCAACGGCTTCAGCGTTACTGATTTCTTCACGGACTATATCTCTGTTATTCTATTTGTGGCGCTGTGGAGCGGCGCCGCGCTGTTCTATAGAGACCGCTTCCTGATCAAGACTGAGGAGGTGGACATCGACTCCGACCGCCGCGCGCTGTCGAGCATCGACTGGGAGGAGGAAGTGGGACACAACATGTGGGAGAAGTTCTGGATCATCGTGGCGTGATTTGCCTGCTCACTTCTTCAGCGCGAAGCACAGGTAGTCGCCCAGCCAGCTCGACTCAAACACTTTTTCGTAGCTGCTGCTGCTCGAGCGTATCTCGTTCATGATCTGCTGCTCCTTCTCTGCGCCGTACACGGGCGAAACCGATCCTGGTGTCTGCTGCTCTGTCATAGTGTCTGGTTGTGGTGGGGTTGTTTGGTTATACTAGACTAACCACACTGAACTGTAAGGAAAGCGGTCTTTATATAGGTATTTTTATCTCCGATAGGACAAATGGAAAAAAACCGCTGCGGCGCTAGCAACTATTACTCATCGCAGGAGGGGTGACAGCCCTCCGGCACTTACCCGCGTCTGGGCAGCAGCCTGCACACCGCGCACCCTGTGGGAACTGCGATAACAGTGCCACACCTCCGAAGACCCGTGTGCACACCCTACGGCGCTCACTCTCTCGGCGCCCTTCCGCTGTCCCAGAGCTACACCACACACCCCAGTCACCCCCCTCACCGCGTCCCTCCACACCCCTCTCTGCTCCTCTGCTGCGCTACACCCCTCTTTTCGCTGGTTGGCGCACGTCGCACTTCCGATTGGCCGGAGGCGGTGATCACGTAATATCTCCGTGTCTGGCCGAAACAGGGAGATAGATACTCCGGCAGTTCAGGGGGGAAGAGGGGGCCTAACTGCTGAGAGAAGGTGGAGGACTGGCAGAATGAGTATTCGCAACATTCCGAAAGTGGGCTACGGCACGGGCACGAAGTGGTACAAGTACGGCAACGACGAGCTGGATGGCGCGCTGGTGAAGACGCTGGTGACGGCGCTGCGTGCGGGCGTCAGGCACGTTGACGGCGCAGAGGTGTACAACACGGCGGCCGAGACGGGCGCGGCGCTGGCGCAGGCGGGCGTGCCGCGGGAGCAGCTGTGGATCACGGAGAAGTACTTTGCGGGCACGGGCGCGTACACCGCGCGCTCGCGCTACGCAGACCCGCTCGCTGCGCTGCGCGCGCTGCTCGCGGCCGAGGGGCTCGCGTACGTGGACCTCTACCTGCTGCACTCGCCGTTCATCAGGAAGGAGACACACGGGTTCGACCTCGCGGGCGCGTGGGAGTATCTCGAGCGCGCGGTGGCGCTCGGGCTCGCGCGCCACATTGGCGTGTCGAACTTTGCCGTCGCGGACCTGGAGCAGCTCGCGGCAGCGCGCATCAAGCCGGAGGTGAACCAGATCGAGTACAACGTCTTCCTCCAGGACCAGACACCGGGGATCGTGGAGTACTCGCAGAGCCACGGCATCCTCGTCGAGGCGTACTCGCCGCTCGCTCCGCTGTACAAGAAGTCTGCCTCGACGGGCGAGCTGCTCGCGGCACTCGCGCCGCTCGCGAAGAAGTACGACAAGTCGAACACACAGCTGCTGCTGAAGTGGGTGCAGGCGCAGGGCGTGGTGCCGGTGACGACCACGAGCAAGCCGGAGCGGATCAGCGAGATCCTCGACATCGACGACTTTGAGCTCGAGCAGAGCGAGGTGGACGCGCTGACGGAGATTGGCAAGTCTGCGAAACCGCTCAGACAGTACTGGGTCGAGGAGTACGGGAAGTACGATAAATAATACAGTTGCTTGCGCGCCAGTGCGATCTTGTAGCACCACCCGGCATCTCGGTGTACACCGCTGGCTCGACAAAATACGACGCCACCCGCTGCCCGCGCGCCCGCGTGTATCGGCGTTAGTCGGACCACGGGCCTTACCACCGCGCGGTACACCCGATCCGAGCGCCATGCCACCCAGGGCCAATTCTCCCATAACTTATCGCCGAACACCCCAGCGGCGACTGGGCGTTGCCATGGGTTTTTCGGCTTGCGGGATTTGAAGTTTTTTTGTGTCTTTTTAAATCCCGGCATGCTGCATGACGCATAACGTCAAAGCCCCGAAATTTATTGGCTGACGGCAATTCCCCATGCGGTCCGAGAGAATATAAAAGCCGGCTTTCCTCCCTCCCCTTCTCTTTGCTCTTCACACAAAATGACTGAAACAGACATCACCAGAGAGGACATCGAGAAGCTATCGACAGGGAAGCTCGTCAAGCTCGCGGGGACAGTGCAGCGCGTGCTGTACGAGAGGTGCAACGCAGAGTTCGCGGCGTGTGACAGCGAGACAGACGAAGAGCTAGAGGAGAAGGAGCTGACAGAGGCATACGACCCACCGACGCCAGAGAGAAAGGACGACGGGCGCCGCCACGGTTCCCACCACGGACGCGCCCGCCACGGCCCCGGGTATCCGTTCGGAGCCTATGGGGAGCACCGCGGGGGTCACCACGGCTTTCACTACAGTTTCCCACACCACCCGCACGGACCGCCGCCACCGCCACCAGGGGAGTACTGGGGCAGCGATTTCACACATGGAGCGCCGCCGCCGGAGATGTGGGGGGAGCACGGCTACCCGCACTACTTTACTGCGCGCCACGCACTGCCACACGGGGCCGGGCGCTGGCACGGACGCCGTAGTGGCCACGGCGGCCGTGGCGGCCATGGCGGGTACAGACAGCACGGATACGGGGGTTTTGTCTAACCCACAGGGAGAGTCGCCTAGAGCGTAAGGTATATAGTTTGAGATTTTATTGATATTTATTTTTTTTATATTTGTTGTAGATGTTTCAGGTGTAGTTGAGCCAAAAAGTACAAAATCCGCAACAAGGGTGAAACAGGTGAAATATATAAATACACCCCAGCGACTCAGCAGGGCGCCTCTGGCGCAAGATGGAGGTTGCGATAGACGCGCGCGGGTCGGTGGCGACGCTCACGGTCACGCTCACCACTACGGTCACGGTCACGCGCGCCACGCTGGCGCCGGCGAACCGCACCAGCGGGATCGCTGTTGCCGCAAAGGGCGTCTCGCGCGCGGCAAGCACGTCGGCAGGGTACACCGTCCCCGGTAGCGCGCCGTCCGGCGCGAGCGCGACGAGGCTCACGGTCGCGGTGCTCGTGCCGATATGTGTGGTGCTGGCGCTGCTCGGCGTGGCGGTGGTGTGGGTGTGTGTGCGCAGACGGCGGCGCGCTGGGAGCGGCGCCGGCAGCGACACAGCGAGCCTGGAGTTCGAGCGGCGGCACACCATCGAGGCGATCGCGGCGGTCGCCGCGCAGCCAGCCACGCCGGCGGACGAGAAGGCGGGCGCGGTCGGCGCGGTCGGCGCCGTCAGACAGACCGCGCGCAGCACCGCGTACCACGACGCACGGCTATCAGTGCAGGACTGGATTGCGCGCGCCGGTCGGCGCGCCGAGGTGCGCAGCGCGGACACACAGACCGCGAGCAGTCTCAGCACAGCGCGCACGGAGCGCACGGGCCAGCACACGTCGCACGTCGCGCGCGACAGCTACCTCACCCGCACGCCCGTGACGCCAATGCTGCTGCGCAGCTTCCGACTCCTCGACCGCGAGCACACGTCACCCGTCGTGCTGAGCTTCCCGGAGACCGCGCGCGCAGCGCGCGAGCACCCCCCGCGGCGGCCGTTCGCACGCAGCTTCTCGCCGCCGGCAAGCACCCAGTACGCGGCGCCACGGCCGCCGCGGGCGGTCGTCTTCGCCGACAGCACACCGGCGTGCGCGCCGCCGCTGGGCCGCGAGAAATCGCTGCCGCGCATCGTCGTCGTCGAGAGCGCACACCCACACAGAGTGCACAAAGTGCACACGGCGGCGCCAGAGGCCGCACCTCTCAAACCGCCCGCATACGCCACCGCACCACCACCGCCACCCCTGCCACCAACGCCACCGCAGTACCCGCGCGAGATGGCGCGCTACTTCTGAGCTGCTGGCGGTGATGTTGTGCACCAGCACCCACACGACCTTCACCGGCGACGGAACAGCTCAGCGAACGGAGCTGCGCCATGGGAGCGACAAAGGCCGCGGGACAAACACTGATACCACCTGCACCAACGAGCGGATTCTGCGTGTGTACTATAGGACAGACCTGGTAGGGGAAATAGCGAATATAGCTGAACTGAATTGGATACCCAACAGCTGGTATACATAGTAGATCGGAGAGAGCAAATCAAGCCATGAAGAGGTTATTCTCCGGGTCGCGGGATGCATCACCGTCGACGCCCAGGGTGAGCTCGCCGCCGCCGCAAGGGTCGTCACGCGTCACGTCGATGCACGAGTCTGGGTTCGTGCTGAGCCCTGAGCTGTCGCCGATTGTGACGCTGCTGTCGGCGCAGTCGCACAGACGCTACCACGAGGGCGTGTTCATGCTTCTCAATGATCTGACGCCCGAGGGTAAGCCTGCGGAGCGGAAGTGGAACGAGGTGTACGGCGTGCTGACGGGGACGCAGCTGGCGGTGTGGGATGCAGAGAAGCTGGCGCAGAACCGGAGCGATCCAGACGCGCTGCTATCGGCGGCTGGCAAGCCCATGTACATCAACTTCACAGACTCGTCCTTCAAGGCGCTCGACGTGCTGCCGTCGTCGAACGGCCAGCTCACGAACGTGATTGTGGTGTCGACGACGCTGAAGAACAGGTTTCTGTTCCAGTTTGCGTCGAAGGAGGCCTTCTACAAGTGGCACGCTGCGCTGAGGCTCTCCACGTTCGAGTACACGTCGCTGCAGGAGGCGTACACGGGCGCGCTGCTTTCGTCGCGCGGCTCGCGGCTCTCGGACATCAAGGTGATCCTCGCAGAGACAAAGTTCGAGCACGAGGACTGGATCGGCGTGCGGTTCGGCGCGGGCATGCCGTGGAAGCGGTGCTACGCGGTGATCGAGCCGCCGTCGAAGAAGGCGAAGAAGAACAAGTTCTTCTCGGGGAAGGTGTGCTTCTACGAGAATGAGAAGAAAAACAAGAAGCAGCTGATGGCCACCATCACAGACGCGTCGTCGATCTACGCTGCGTACCCGCAGACACCGGAGCTGATCGACAAGAGCACGATGATAAAGCTCGAGGGCTCGATCACTTTCAACAAGAAGACGGGGCCGAGCGACACGTCGGTGTTCCTGATGCCGGAGCAGCACTCGGCAGTGCCCGGGTTCGACACGCTGATCCGGTTTCTGATCCCGTTGCTCGACACGTACGGGCTGTACGGGAGACCGAAGCGGCTCAACGCAGACAAGAACGACCCGCGCTCGCTGCTCTTTGGCCTGCCAGTGCTCCCACACGTCCACTACCTTGAAGTGGAGGATATCATCGCGCTGACGGCGAGCTCGAGCACGACAAACTGGTCCATCACCGACTGGGTCGCGAACATCAAGCAGGTGCTGCAGCGGAAGCTCGCGGACGGATACGACGGCTGCGGGTCCGTGCACGGCGTCAACGGCGCGGTGTCCGCGCTGAACAGCGCAGATGCGCCGCGGGCGCCCGGGTTCGCGGCGAAGGGAACGTCGTCGTCGTCACCCATCACGCCAACCTTCCTGCCGACCCCGAACCTCGACAAGTTCCCGGCGAGCGTGCACTCGTCGGGCCACTCCAGCAAGAGCAGCGAGCGTGATTTTGCGCAGCCGCCGGAGGCGCGCCTCAGCGAGATATACAGAACGTACTCGGAGATCCAGACGCCGTCGTCAAACTACCGCGGCGAGCTCGATGGCAAGTTCAACAACCTTTCGCTGAACGAGGCCGGCGCACAGCCGCAGCGGCTGAATGAGTCAGCGCTACCTGGGGCGATGCCGCGGGGTGTGCCTGCAGGGTACCGCGCGTCCCGCGACAGCTACTCTTCGGACGATGAGAACGAGGAGCGCGGCGTCAGGGCGCAGAACGCGTTTGACCCCACGTACGGAGGGGCGTCGACGAACTACGAGGATGAGGACGAGGACGAGGACGATGAGGACGACGACGACGACGACGACGAGGTGGACGAGCGCAGAGGCGCACAGCAGCGGTCGTACGAGGCGCACGGCGGTAACGTCAAGAACCTGGGTCTGCCTGTGATCCCACCAAAGATCGGAAACTCGTCGAGCTCGCTGTCGATCCAGTCGGGAGAGGTGACACCTGTAGACCAGGTGATGTCACCCAGCGACTCGTCGTCACAGCGGGTACTGTCGCCGTACTCTGACTTTTACCAGCAGGTGAACAAGTCGCTTGGCACGAACATGCAGTCGTCGCAGTATGCAGCCCCGCGCACGGCGGACTACCGTGCAGAGCCGCTGCTGACGCCAAAGTCAGCGCAGTCGTCGTCACGCCCGCAGTTGTCGCCGAGAGCCGCCGCTGCAGCGCCTGATGCGCACGCCGATGAGCGGGACCTCCGCCACGCCGCGCGCGCGCAGGCGGAAGGACTGCAGCGCGACGACTCGTCGCACTACTCGTCCAGCACACAGGACTACAACAAGTACGGCAGGCCGCTTCCAGAGCAGCCACAACAACAACAGCAGCAGCAGCAGCACCCGTACAGGAGACAGGTCCCTGTGAGCGCAACACAGCAGCAGCAGGAGTATGCACTGCAGAACCCGTACCAGGGACAGCAGGCAAGGCCAGCGGCGCCAGTGGACAACCAGTACCACAAGCAATACCCACCACAGGGACAGGTTTACAAACAGCCGCCGCCACAGGGGCAGCAGCAGGAGCAGTATGCAGAGCAGCAACAGCAGCAATACCCACAGCAGCAGTCGCAGAGACAGTATGCCGCGCAACCCCAGCAGTACACACAGCAGCAATACCCGCAGCAGCAATACCCACAGCAGCAGTACCCACAGCAGCAGTACGCGCAACAGCAGCACGGCCTGGCGCAGCCATACCAGGCACAGGGGTACCAGAAGGCTGGGGCACGGCAGTACGGACAGAGGCAGTACGTCCAGCAGCAGCCGCCCGTCCAGAGACAGCAGCAGCCTGTGGCGCACCGAGGACCGCCCCCGCAGCAGCAGGGGCCAACGCAGGGAGCACCGCAGGGAGCACCACCACAGGGAGCACCACAGGGATACCCGCAGGGACGCCCGCAGGTGCAGGGTGCGCCGTACGGATACGCCCAGGGATACCAGGCACGTCCTCCTGCGGAGAGCGCGCAGCAGCAGTCTTTCTCGTCGGGAACGGGCAACCCGTACGCGATAGCGAGCAACGCGCAGAACGCGCAGACGGGACAGAAGTACCCGAGACGGTGATGAGCACGCTCTACGCGTCTTTTTTTTCTCTTGTACGAATATTGTAATAAATATTGGAAGCCTCTACGCGCATGTACTACAAAATACAGAGGGAGTACTCGGTACGAATTATAAAATACATAATCAGGTGTCCACTTCAGCGTCAACTTTTTTCAGAAACCCGGCAGCTCTGTTTATGTCAACCTCGTCCGGGTCGCTCTCGACAGCCTGCATGAGTCTGTCGAGCAGCTCGTCCACGCGCGACTCTTCGACGCCCGTGCAGAGCGACACGACGCGCTTGAACTTGTTCTCGAGCACGCTCGACTTGGAGCGCAGCTCGCTCGACAGCCGCAGCAGGTTCTCTTCGTTCTGCCTGTACGCGCGGATACGCGCCTGAAGCACCACGGCCGGCGGCAGGTCGCCGAGCTGCACGCTGTTCTCGCGCAGCGTCTGCAGCACCGCATCCGCGGGTATCTGCTCGGCGATGTCTATGTCGTCCGCGTCCGCGCGCTCCTCGAGCTCCTCGAGCTTCGACTCGATCTCGTTGTACACGGGCCACACCGTGAACGGCTCGTCGGCGTCAAAGTCCCCGTCAAAGTTGCTCAGGTTCGGTATGCCCTTCGTCTGCTCCTCAAACGAGCGCTCCTCCTCGTCGATCGCCTTGTCCACGCTGTCCAGCTTCGACTTCAGGTCAATCAGCTTCTGCTGCGTGCTCGTCAGCTCCTCGAGCTGCCCGCGCGACTCCGCGAGCCGCGACGTGGACTGCCGCAGCCGCTGGTGCATGTCGTCAATCACGTTCTGCTTCACGGCAATCTCCTGCCTAAAGTCCGAGTCGAGCTTCGTCAGCATGTCCTGCATCGACTGCAGGATCCGCGAGCTCGTCAGCGTGGTGGTCTGCGCGAGCGCAGACGCGTTCGTGCTGAACGACGAGCCGCCCTTCGCGCCCGCCGCCGCGAGCGCCGGGTTCAGCGACCCGAGGCTGATGCCAAAGTCCACCGGTCGCAGCCCCGCCTTGTTCGGCAGGTTCGGGTCGGCGCCAATGTCGAGCAGCTGCTGCACGATAGCCTTGTTGCCTATCCGCGCGGCAATGTTCAGACACGTGTCGCCGTTCTTGTCGCGCACGTTCACCACGCTTGTCATGAACTTACCCAACGGCAGCGCCTGCGGGCCCGCGAGCTCAGACCCGCGCTTCACTATCCACTCGAGCAGCGTCTCGAGGTAGTACTTCGACGCGGCGGAGCGGCCCTTGATGCCGGACGTGAGCGCGATGTGGTGCAGGATGGTTCTCCCCTGGTAGTCAAAGACCGTTATGGCCGGGTACAGGATATCCAGTATCTCTGTGAAACACGCGTTGTCTGCGGTGTTTGTGACCAGCACAGAGTGCACCAGCGCGGTCTCGCCCTCCTTGTTGCCCCGCAGCCTGTTAGCGCCGTGTCTCACCAGCTCCCTCACCAAGAACACGCGCCCGAGCGTCGCGGCCCAGTGCAGCGCGGTGTGGCCCAGCTCGTCGAACGGCACGTCGATCACCACGCTGCGCAGCACGGACTCGTCGTCGCCAAACAGCTGGTCGAGGTCCGTCGCGTTCTCGCGCGACAAGAAGATCGGCATTATCACGCCGCGCGAGTGCTCCAGCGCAGCCGCGTTCTCGTCGGTCGCCGCTATCGGCTCCAGCGCAAACGGCGCATTGGCGCTCGGCACCGCCACGTCGTGCGTGTATGTCTCTACCGCGGGCGCGCCGCCGCCAGTCTCGGCGGGCGCCGCGGTCCTCGCGCGCTTCGCCGGCGAACCCCCGGAGTCCACCTCCATCCCCTCGAGGTTGTCGTTCTCCGTCATCGTGGACGCCGAGCGCGCTATGCCAGGAGCGAGGCCCGACGGCGTGTACGCGGGGGCGGAGTAGTAGCCGCCGCCGCCGTCCTTCTGGTCCTTCTGGTCCGTGCTCTGGAAGGGCTCCTTCAGCGACCCCGCGTCCTCCGCTGCGCCAAACTCCGCTTTCACAGCCGTGCTCTCGGCGCCCTGCCCGACCGGGCTGTGTCCGCCTGGGCCGCGCGCGAGCAGCGGCTTCAGCAGCTCGTAGACCCCGTTCTGCCGCGCAATCTCCACCGTCTGCTCGTACGGGATCCACGCGCCCTCGCCGTACCCGCTATCGCTGTCGCGCGCCTTGACTGTGTCACCCACCTCCACCCCGAGCAGCCTCATCAGCTGCGTCGCGCTGAAGTGCGCGTCTCCTCTCCTCCTCACCACGGCCACGCCGCGCACGCTCATCTCGAGCACGTCCTCGCCGGCGTACGTCGCGCTGTACACCGGCGGCACAGAGCCCTTGCCCGAGCCCTGCAGGCTGCCTGCCTCGAGCTCGTCTATCGTCATTGCCGACGAGTTCCCGTCCGGGCTGCCCGCGCTGCCCGCGTGCGGGAAGCTGAACGCCACGGGCGACGACTCCTGTGTGAGTCCGGAGTACTGCGCGTCCGCCATGCGCACTGAGATATTATCAGCAGCCATCAGCAGGTTACTATAGCACGCCCTTGCATCCAAGCGCAACACGGACTAATAGTAGTATACTGTGTATATGTGCGAAACAGACCACGCTCGTCTTTGGTCAAGAAAAAAAAGAACGCGTTTCAGGTATGTTCTCCCTGAAACCAGCACGTCCGCTCGCTCTCCTCCAGAAAGCTGTCACGTAGTACCGCACTCGTCGACCCTGTACCTGCAGACACGCTTCTCTCCCGCGTGTGACTCGTGCTGCCTCAGTCTCTACCGCCTCAGCAACACGCACCGTAAAAAATCCAATTTTCTCGCGCTCTGGAGAGGCTCGACCGGAGTGCGCTGCACAGACCCATTTAGCCCCTTCTGGACGACTACACCGATACGAGAGGCCAGGGCGGGCCGGCAGCCGGGCTGCTGGCAGAACCAGTTACGCTCAGGCAGTGCCAGTGGTGCTACGGTGCGCGGGGGCCGTTGCGGCGGCCGCTCGGGTGGTGTTCCCAGTGCGGCTGTCAGCTGTCTCGCCGACGGACAGCCAGCCAGCCACTCGAACAGTAAATGTATATATATATATATATTTCACATATATATATATGGGACCCAAAATCTATGCAGTTGATGCAAGCCAGTTTGCTTGTCTTGTAATCAGAAAAAAGAGAATATGTGCAGTTGATGCATTATAACGGCTGCCAGACACTGTCTAGTAGCGGTAGTGGTCGGCCTTGAAGGGCCCCTCCTGCGGGATTCCGAGGTACTCCGACTGTTTAGTGGTGAGCTTGCTCAGTCTCGCGCCGAGGTGGTCGAGGTGGCAGCGCGCGACAGTCTCGTCGAGGATCTTTGGCAGCACGTGCACGCCAACGTCGAACGGGCCCGACTTTTCAAACTCGACAAACGTCTCTCTGAACTGCTTGTTGTCCGCGTTGAACAGCGCGAGCTGCGCGAGCACCTGGTTCGAGAACGAGCACGACATCACGAACGACGAGTGGCCGGTCGCGCACCCGAGGTTGACGAGCCTGCCCTCGGCGAGCAGGATGATGTGGCGGCCGCTGGCCAGCAGGTAGCGGTCCACCTGCGGCTTGATGTTCACCACGTCCGTCGCGTTCGCCTTGAGCCACGCCACGTCGATCTCAATGTCAAAGTGGCCAATGTTGCACACGATCGCGTCCTCGGGCATCTGCGAAAAGTGCGTGCCCGTGATGATGTCGCGGCAGCCGGTGGTTGTGACAAACACCTGGCCGATCGCAGCAACCTCGTCGAGCGGCGCCACCTGGTAGCCCTCGACGGCCGCCTGCAGCGCGTTGATCGGGTCGATCTCCGTCACAATCACGCGCGCGCCCATGCCCCTGAGCGCCATCGCACACCCTTTGCCGACATCGCCGAAGCCGGCCACAACAGCAACTTTGCCCGCGAGCATCACGTCGGTCGCGCGCTTGATGCCGTCGATGAGCGACTCGCGGCACCCGTACAGGTTGTCGAACTTGGACTTGGTCACGGAGTCGTTCACGTTGATGGCGGGCACCTTCAGCTTGCCGTCCCTCACCATGTGGTAGAGGTGGTGCACGCCGGTGGTGGTCTCCTCAGAGAGCCCGAAGCAGTCGTCGAGCATCTCCGGGTACTTCTCGTGCACGAGCGACGTGAGGTCGCCGCCGTCGTCGAGAATCAGGTTCAGCTTCTTGCCGTCCTTGAACGAGAAGAGCTGCTGCTCGATGCACCACAGGTACTCCTCCTCGGTCTCGCCCTTCCACGCAAACACAGGCACGCCGGTGGCCGCGATGGCGGCCGCCGCGTGGTCCTGCGTCGAGAAGATGTTGCAGGACGACCACGTCACCTCCGCGCCGAGCGCCACGAGCGTCTCGATGAGCACGGCGGTCTGCACAGTCATGTGCAGACACCCGGCGATACGCGCGCCCTTCAGCGGCTGTGCTGGGCCGTACTTCTTCCTGATGTACATGAGACCGGGCATCTCGTTCTCAGAGAGCTCGATGTCCTTCCTGCCGAACGCGGCAAGAGAGATGTCAGCGACTTTGTAGTTAGATGAAGACATTGCTATGGTGTCTGTGGTGGGTGCAAGAGAAACGGCCGCTGTTAAACACGTTTTCCACAGAAAGAAATTTTCCGTTTTCTGGTAACGGGACACGACCCTACTGGAAGCACATGCTCTTGTTGGGAGAGCGCGGTGGTGGGCGGCGAGAGGCGTGGAGGGAGCTGGTCTGTAGGCGGGCGGCAGGGGTGTAGTAGGGGCGCGGGAGTGGAGTGATGTGGTGTAGGTGTGGTGTGGGCTGGTAGACTGTAGAGTGGAGCGCTGTGTCTGTAGCGCGCGCGCAGGTGCTTTTCCTGCCTTGATTACTTCTCTAGACGCCAAAGGCACACGAGCAAGACACGCGATGGCCGAACTGCCGCCCATTCCGGGCTCGATCGCGAAGACGGTGGCGCCGCTGCTTAAGAGAGCGGACGAGCTGGAGCAGATTGAGCCGTCGATCGCGTATTTCTGTGAGTAGTAGCAGACAGTAGGAGAGAGAGAGGGATAGGACGCTAACACGCAACAGGCAGACTACACGCAGCACAGACGATAGTGAACAGACGGCTACACCAAGGGTCGCACGAGGTTGCGGCGTTTGCAGTCGCGCTGATGGACGAGGTGGAGGCGATGAAGCGCGACTGCACGCCGGAGGTGGCTGAGCTGATCAGCGACAGGGACGCGGGCTACGCGCACACGGAGCAGTTTGCTGTTGCCGTGTTCAACAAGGCGTTTGTGGAGGTGAAGAACCACACGTCGTCGAAGAGGACGGTGGACACGTTCATGGCGAGCGTGGTGTTCTTGAGTCTGCTGGAGCTGTGGGACGAGGAGCTCGAGGAGGAGACGGCGCGTAAGATCAGGTACGCCAAGTTCCACAGCGCGCGGATCCTCAGGGCGCTCAGGACGGGGGAGGACCCGAACGCGTACTCGGCGCCGGAGGAGGCCACGCCGGAGGCGGAGGCGGGTGCGGATGCGAGTGCGGATGCGGATGCGTCCGCACCCGCACCCGCAGAGCCCACCACCCCTGCGCTGCCACAGGCGCCCGTGGAGATCAGAGACTCCGACGCTGCGGCGGAGCCACAGGCCCACGACGAGCCGCCGGAGCTGCCGTCGGCGCCGGTGTTCATCGACGACGACGACGACGCGCTCGGCCTGCCGCGGGCGCCGCTGACGATAAAGGGCGAGCACGGCGGAATGCCGAGCGCACCCACGTTCATCGACAGCGAGCCGGAGGGGGAGGCGGAGGCAGAGTCGGAGTCGGAGCCTGAGCCAACGCCAAAGTCGGAGCCAAAGGCAACGCCAAAGGCTGCGCCTGCGCCAGCGCCAAAGGCAACGCCAAAGGCTGCGCCTGCGCCAGCGCCAAAGGCAGCGCCAAAGGCTGCGCCTGCGCCAGCGCCAGCGCCACGCGCAGAAGCGGCACACAGCGCGCGGCGCGCGTCGCACGAGACGCCGAACGTGGCGCAGATAGTGTCGCAGGATGAAATCATATCGCGTGCACAGAAACACGCGCGGTTCGCCATATCCGCGCTGAACTACGAAGACATCGCCACCGCCGTGAAAGAGCTGCAGGACGCTCTGGCCCTACTGGAAACGTCGCGGTAGCGATGCACTGTATTATAAGTAATGCACATACATAACGAGTGAAGAAACACTATGTACAGAGCTGTCACTGCTCGCGCGCATCCTCAAACGTGTCCCTCGAGCCGTCGTCGGTGCCCGCGCCCAGCAGCACACCACCGGCAGACCGCAGCGAGGACGACGCGCGCGTCGGAGACTCGAAGCTCATCGCCGCCGAGGGACGCGCGGCCGCCGGCGACACCACGGCGAACGTGCGGTCTGGATCGTCGTCGCCCGTCGTCGACACGCTCAGCGAGCGCGACGGCGTCACCGACGGCGTCACCGACGGCGTCGCAATAGCGCTCGGCGACCCGCCGGACCGCTGGCCCTCCATCTGCCGCCTCAGCCGGTGCTGCTGTCTGACCTGCTGTGCCCTCGCGTGCACATCCTCCGCTATCGGAGACATCTTGCTGTTGCTGCCCCGCAGCTCCATCAGCAGGCTGCGCGCGCGCGCGCCCACGTCCGCGTCCGCGTCGTCGAAAGTCTCCTCCGAGGGCGTGATGGGCGCTGCTTCGCGCCGGTGGTCAGACTCCTCGCTGGGCGGGCCAACCGCAACGTCAACGTCGCTCCGCGAGAACTCCACCGCCGACGCGAAAAACGAAGAGCTCACCTCCGACGAGCTCTCCGTGTTGACCCCAAGAGACAGGTTCGAGCCGCTGTTCTCGGACACAGCGAGCGACTCGGACGTGCTCTCCGTGGAAATCGCCTGCAGTTTGCGGCTCTCCATCAGGTTTTTCCTCGCTAGCGCCCGGCGCCTCGCAGACCCGGGATCGCCCTTTGCCGGACCGGCAGCCTTGAGCTTCTCCAGCAGGTTGTCCATGATGGCTCCGTTTCTATCGTCAATGAGATTGCCGTCAACGACAACGGGTTTCGACTTTTTGCTGGACTCCATCATCTTCTTCCTCTGCTCGTACAGCCTCTGCTCCTCCTCCTTCTGCCGGTTTTCCTTACCAACGCGGTTGAACTCCGCTATAAACTCGGCAAACTTCTTGAAAAAAGAGTTCTTCGCAAACCTGTCCGTTGGGTCCTCGCCAAAGTACCTCATCGTCTTATCAAACTGCGAGAGCGTCATGCTCGCCTGGTCTTTGAGCAGGTTGCTCTTTCTCCTAACATCAGGCATGGACGGCAGTACCCTAGACAGTACCTTATCCTCTGGGTGGAATTTGGAGGAGTCGCTCAGATTGCCAATGTCTATAGAGGCGTCAGTGTTCTTGACGCTATCGCTAAAATCCTGGCAGTCTGAGGCTATCTGTTCGATTGACAGCCTCGCAGCATCCACACACGGCGCTAGCTCATTGATAAAATCTAAAACCTCTGGGTACGACGTCCGAATAACCTTCTCCACATAGTGTAGGAACGTCATCGAGTTCCGATCATCCTTCATGAAGCTCAGCCTCTGTAAAGTACTCAGCTTGAACCCTTGCGCCTGCTTCGCCGAGTCGTTCATATAGTTTCCGACAGCCAGGATGATGTCAAATACCTGCTCCAGGTACCGAGAGCTCGTGAGAGAATCCACCGCATCGTCAACCCTCCGCAGTTTCAGCACCAGGTCGCTGTAGTCCTTCTGGTAGCCCGTCACCACCCGCAGAGACCGTATTCTAGACTTCCAATAGTGCTGCAGGTTATAGATCAGCTCCAGGTATATTCTGTCAGCTCTCTCCAACTCGCTGGGGTCCTTCTCCGGTTGCTTTCTAGCGTCCTGCCCAACGGTCCAGTTGGTGCTGTAGGGCTCTAGGTTCCTGGCTAAACCATTGGGAATCTCCATCAGCTCAGGCTTGGCCAAAAACTCTAGCACAGACGCGTTGGCCATAAAGTCCCTATCGCAGTGAAGCACTTTTATTATCACTTCCTCCTCAGCCAAACTGGAAAACACGTGTAAGTTAATGCCGAACTGCTGCGAGATGTCTCGCTGCAAGAACGTGATCTTCTCCACTGCATCCTTTTTCCTGCCCGTTATCTTCTTTGCATCTTTCATTGCAAAAACATTCTCAACCTCGTCAAAAATACCCCTCTCCATAAGCTCCTTGATAACACCCTGCTTGCCAAGCTTCTCCCAAAACGAGTCTTCGGTGTTATCGATTTTCTCCCAGTGAAGCTGCTTAAGTCTCTTCTTCGGTCTCGGGAAGCTGTCAAATACAGAAGACTCGGGCAATAACGGTGAAGGGGTTGCAGATTTTGGATCGGCAGCCACCGGAAGAGGCGGAGGGGGCGGAATGGATGAGTTGCTCCCCGACAAAAACGGCGGCGGCGGCGGCGGCGGAGGCGGTGGGCCAGACGAGACCGACGAGACCGACGCATTTCGCGACATGCTCTCAGAGTTTTGCGAGAAAAGGTGCGCCGGGAGCGCCGGTGGTGGCGGTGGGGGTGGTGGCGGCGGCGGCGGTGGCGCACCAGCGAGTGGCCCAGCCGCAGAAACCGCCTCTGACTCCCGCAGAGTGGACTCTGCTTCATCTGCATTCCCATTCTTCTCGAGTGCCGAGGCTGGGGAGTCAATGGGCGGAACTCTCCCAACCTTGGAGGTCAGCTCCAGCAAAAACTTTGGCTCAGGTCTGGCTCCTCTCACCTGCTCTGGCAGATCCGAAATGAATCCGCTTTTGACAAGCCCACCGGCTCCGGCAGATGTCTCCACTTTCCCGTGGGTATACTTAGCCTCCAGAGCAGCAAGCCTAGACTGATCGCTTTCAGCCGGGTTGTAGATCGACGAGAGGGAAGACACCGACGAGCGTGAACCTCTCGAGTTCCTAGCCCTGTTTCTCTGGGGCGGTGTATTCAAGTTCCCCTCAAGATCCCTCGAGAGTTGTTCGATCTCACTTATCTTACTCAGGAGTTTGCTCTCATACTTGGGATCTAGTGTATAAGTGCCACCGTCTTCGTCGCGGCCGGGAGAGAGCGAAAAGTCAATGTTGAAGTCTTTAAACTTAGTCTGAAGCTCCTTCAGTCTATCAAGAGCCAACAGCTTCTGTTTCTCAATGATTTCATGCTTGCTCAGGTCACTGTTATACTTCATAACATCGTTCGTGTCCTTCTGCAGCAGTCTCAACTTGCGGCGTAGCTCCTCGAGCTTGGCGATATCATCTGCTCTGGCAGGTCTCAGTGGTTGCTTAGGAGTCACTGGCGCGGGCAACGATCCGCCCAGCTGGTCAGCAAAGTCAGTCATCTCCAGCTTCTTGGCTTCCTGTTCAATGTCCTCCATCTGGTCGCGCAATTTCCGCAGTCTTGAGTTTGGCTCCACTCCATTCACAGAGCCGTACTTTCTGTTTTCCTTTTTGTACTCAGCCTTCTTACGCTCTAGTTGCGTCTGGAGCTTACCAATCAACTCCCGCGTGCTCACCTTGGAGCTTAGGCCCTCTCTGTTGTCAGCACCGGTAAAAGAGTCTCTTCCAGATCTCTGATTTTGCAGAATAAGAAACAGCTCTCTCATTTCCAGTTCCTGTTCCTGCTTCTCACGCATCTTTTGTCTCTTCAGCTCCTCCACCTCCGTCAGGAGGTCGTTGTTCATTTTGCGCTGCTTATTCAATATAAGCTCCTGCTCCCTCAATTCCTGCTTCAGCTTATCAAACAGGCCCTCCGTATTTATGTTCAGCTGGCCCAGCACCTCGTCTCTTTCTGCCAGTGCTTCTTCCGCCTCCTTTTTAGCCTCGCGCGCTTCCACTATGGCTCTCCTGGCAACCTCGTCGGTCTGCATCGACGAAAACAGTCTATTGATAGCAATGCTGATAGCCGTTTCATCATCCTGAGACACCCCAGAGGTCATGGAGATGCTACTCACGAGACCGTTGATCAGCTTGAAAGACCTAGTCATACGGTAAGAGTTCCCGCTTTTCGCACTCTCAGCCTGGTTCAGGAACAAGTGCTGCATCATTGACCTCAGATAGTTCTCAGAGTCTGTACCGCGTGCGTTCTGCCACAGGCTTCTTATAACAGACACCGGATCGTTCAGATCGACATTCTCCGTCTCAATTGCCTCCATGGTCATAAAAGTATCGTAGTCTTGCGCTTCATTGTCTTCGAACTTCAAAATCTGTTCCTCAACCAAGCCGTACTCGAGGCCTCTAAACTTCTCAAACACTTTGAGAACCCCAGCGTTCTTGAAGTTCGAGCGTATGGCTATCCTCTTCCTCACAGCCTGCGCTCCATCAACCGCCGTGTTGATCAACAGCATAGTCGCAAGAGCGTATTCGCCAATTTGGTTTTCAGAGCTGGCTCCGTTAAGGAGCCTGTACTCTTCCGAGGCACCCACCATCGAGCCCATTTTCCCTCTTCCCTCCATGGTTCTCAACACAGCCAGGAGCCACTTCTCATACTTTTTCATCGAGTTATCGCCTAGAGACGTCGCAGAGCTTGACTCTATGGTAGAGTAAGGCGGCGAAAGCGTCTCCATGTTCTTGCTCGGGGACCCCGACATATGAGACGAGCTCGAGTGAAGCCTCTGTTTCGTGTGGACTTTGTTGATATAGCTCAGGTTGAAGTTATCGCCCACATTCGCCTCCAGACAAGCCAGAACTTGTCTGTAGCCCTCGCTTTCGACTAAATCCCCCTGGTCTTCCTTCCAGAGCGTCAGAAAAGTCAGCATGTCTGTCACCAGTTTCCGCGTAGCTAGCTTCCCAGAAAACAGCCCGCCACTTATTGCGCTGATAAAGATACGCGAGTTCACCGCAGACCGCGCACCCTCGCTTACGTTCAGGAGCGGCTTCAAACACCTGATGAGCATGCTTTCCTTTTCCAGTAGAGAGCTGTAGTCCTCCGTCAAATTGGAGAACAGCTCTTCGCCATTCAGTAAAGATGCACCTCCTCCCGCACCATTTCCATTGTTCGCGGTTTCGGGCTTCAGCGCTGCAGTGGCGTTGGCGCCGCCGCTCTGCCCGGAAGAAGGGGTGTATGAAAGAGCCTTATTTCCCGCTGGAACTATGGGGTCTGTTTTGTAGAGCTGTAGCAAAATGTTGCAAATAGCCACCGAGCCCTGAGAGTCCACAAACGTCTTCACCCAGTTAATAGGCTCTGTTCTCAGCGACACCCACAGGTTCCCCAGCTGCGTGTATGTGATTGTGTTTGCAATGATTCGCCTTACGTAAAACTCGGGCTTCATTAGCACCTCGTCATTCTGTTCCAGTGTGTCTGGAGGCGCCACCACTCGCGAAGATCTCTGATTGGTGTTTGTGTGTGTATGTGTGTGTGTTTTGTGCTTATGCGCCTGCTGTTTCAGTATACGCTGAGACTTTTTGTGCTCAGCCAGCTTATCCTGGTAGATCAGCATCCACTTTTTCTCAGTTGAGTACTTTGCCATCTCTCTTTTAGCAGTGTCTGGCAAGTTCTGAAAATCTCGCTTCAGCATGAGCTCGTTGAACATGAGCTCGACAACCGAGTCATCGTCCGGTCTTTCCAAGTTGAAGTCTGCGGAAAGCGTGTGCCTGTGGCCCTTCATATACGAGGACTGCGAGCTGGCTATCCTCTTGAAACTGCTGGCATTCACGGTATACAGCGAGTCGGTATTCGTCAACTGGGGTTTCAATTCCATCAGGCTCGAGTCGGCGAGCGTGTAGTTAGAAGACCTCCGCGACAGCGGCGAAGCGGTACTAAAGCTGGGAGACGGGATTCTCGACACTACCGGCTGCGACGAGTTCAGAGTCGTAGCGGTCGAGAACGAAGACGATGTGCTGTGAGTGCGCTTCGAGAAGCGCTCTGGGGAATCACTGTTCTGGCTCTTAGTGCCGGTCCGCGTCAGTTTCTTGAACAGCGACTGCTTTGACGTGCCATCGTTGTGGGACATTGTGGTGCTATCGGCGCCAAAGGGCACATTCAACGGTATCTATTTGCAACACACGTCGGCTACGCGCGGATGAATGCTCTGCTGGGCAAGCACAAATGAATTCCACTAGCAGAGACTGCGCTGTATATATGCCAACTCCAACCAGGCGGCTCGCGCGTGCTGGACACCGCTTTCCGGTGCACAAATACACATGTTTAGAGATTGTTGCAGACACGCCAAACGTCTGCGCTGGTTCCCACACCGACCGACAGGAAGCGGTGAGACGGAGGGGAAACCGCGGAGAGGCCCGCACGGTGGGAACGGCGGCATGAGGAGCGGCGGGCAGGTAGGCGTGCTGCTCGCGGAGCGCTACACAGCGGTGCTTGGGAGTGAAGGGCAGGTACAGCGACGCGTGAGGGGCATCCGTGTGGCTACTCGAGCGACAGACCACTGAGACATCCGCCGACCGACGAAGCCTCCCGTGGAAAGACCACTCTTCAACATCTGCCTTTCCGGTCAGTGCCGTGGCGGTTGTTGTCGTGAGCGAGCCGTCTCGCACCGCTTATCCAGAATCTGCCAACAGTTTCCCGTGCCACTAATTGTAGATTTGGGACGACGCACAGGACAGGACAGGAGAGAAGTGGTGGCCTATCTCTGTCTATCGCTCTGACATGTCTGACGCTGTGCCTGTTAACGCGGGTGATGCTGAGAACGACAGGATATCACAGGAGGTGACATCGCTGTCGACGAAGCTCATTCAGTATGTGGAGCGAAACGTGGAGATGGAGGGAGAAATACACAGACTAAAACGGGTGGGTGAACAGCAGAACTCAGAGATACTGCAGCTGGTGAACTACAAGAACGAGGCCGAGGCACTGAGAGAACAGGTGAGTGGGCTACTGCAGAAGGTCGAGGATGCAGAGGCTCTGGCGCAGCGAGAGAAGACGCTGAGGGCGGTGGCGGACGACGAGTGCTCGAAACTGAGGGTCGAAATAGAGGACCTCAGCGCGTCGCTGTTTGGAGAGGCCAACCGCATGGTGGACGAGGCGAAAAGCGAGACGAATGATGTGAAGACGCAGAACAAGAGGTTGTCCGCGACGCTCGTCGAGAAGGACGATATAATCGACTCGCTCACCAACGAGCTCACCATTCTGAAGGAGCTGATACACGATCTGGAGGAGGAAAAAGTGCAGCAGGTCAAGCGATTGTCGAGAACAATCTCTCTGGCGTACCCGCAGACACCCGACCCTGCGAGCGCCACCCCTTCGGATGAGTCCAGAGACTCCATCGGCAAGGCTGCGTCGAGCGCCGACGGCGCAGAGTCTGCAGCTGACACCGTCGTGAACGACGACGACAGAACCACGCTTTCCGGGAATCCGTTTGCCACGCCGGTGCTGGAAGGCTACGATAACGAGCTTATTTATTCTCCCGTGTACAACGCGCTGCGAACCGACCTGACCAATTTTGCAGAGTTCAAGCAGCTGGTGCAGCTCCTACAGAGCGGGGTACTACGCACAGTTGACTACTACTCGCTGAGGGAGACGGCCTTCTTCAAGAAACTGCTTGTCGAGGACGTGGAGCCGGTGCTGAGAATAGACCTCGCTCCAGATATTGGCTATTTCAACAAGAAAACCTTCACGGGTGCGCTGGTGGAAGGGAGGGTTGTTATAGAGCCGATAAGCGGGATAAATGAGGTGTGGAAGATGGGACACCAGCACGCGCCTAGGAAGCCTAGTGTGGCGGCGATAAAAGAGGAAGCAGACAGCGAGGAGAAGCTGTTTTCGTACCCGAACAACTCTCCGCCGGTGGCGACGCTGGCAGGATGCTCGCTGTGTGGAGAGGAGCGAAATGATGTTCTGGAACACGCGAGACTGTACACACTGAAGATCTACTCCAAGAAATCCGGCCGCCAGACCGGCGAGAGCGCCCTCGCCGGAGACCACTCCGGCCAGACCACCCCGACGCCCGCGGAAACGCCCAAGGAGTTCACACACCAGTACTCTCTTTGCAGCGCGTGTCTCTCAAGAATAAGAACAACGTGCGAGATGTTTGCGTTTCTGAGAAACATCTACAACAACGACAGAACGAAAATATGGAACTTCTCAACAGGCGAGGGGTATCTGAAAGCGTGGTTCGGTCTCAACAAGATCCGCGCCAAGATGTTCTGGTCAAGAGTGGGAATTTGGGACAGTAGGCCAGATGTCGCTGTGGTGCCGGGACCAGCGAGAATGGGCCTGGCCATCAGCGGCATTGACGGAAAGCGGAGCAGTCTGCTGGGCTCGAGCGCTCTGGGCGCCGGGGGTGAGACCGAGGAGCCGGCCCAGAGCGATGACGTGACCCCCAAGGATGCCAGTGTACACGAGGGGGAGCCCGGAGGCGAAGACGGCGACGAGGCTGACGCCGCCTCACCGGGCTCCATCTTCGAATCCTACGCGGAGTCGCCATCTCCTGGCGGCTCTGTAGAAGAAACGATGGAGGGTGGAGATGGAGTCGAAGGCGAGCGCGAAGGCGAGGGCAAAGACGAACACGAGGGCGAGGGCAAAGACGAACACGAAGGCGAGGGCAAAGACGAACACAACGGCGAGTCCAAGGACGAGCACGAAGGCGAGACCAAAGATGAGCATGAAGGCGAGGTCAAAGACGCCGAGAAAGAAGCTGAAAAGGCGGGTGGCGACTCGGCCGACGTATCTGATGATTCGTTTAAAGACACCCACGAGGAGCTACAGTAATAATATGTACCAGTAACAATACACCTGGAAAACGGCTGCTCCTGTGCCTTTCCTTTCCAGGTTCCTCTCTTCTTATCGTACACTAGAGCTACACTGTGGAGGGCAACCTGACAGAGGTCAGTCGTGAGCTGCGGCCTTACAACACGATGTCGAATTTTTATAGTTCACGTCGTTAGATTTTTCGTCTCCTCCAGGGCTTTGTCTATATCTGAAAAGAGAGCACTCCAGCGGGCACCCTGATGCCCCACGCCGCCGGAGGCCCTGGCCCTGCTTTCGCCCGGCGCTGCTGGCTGCCTCGCACCGCCTGCCGCGGTCTCCAGCCCTGACGTCTCCGAAACGACAGATACAGAGTCCGATGCGTCCGGCCCCGTCAGTGTGGCGTCAAGCCCCTCTTCGGCGCCGTCGCTGTCGCCGTCGGTGAAATCCGCGTCGCTCTCTGCAAAGTCGCTCTCGTCAAACTCGATTCCCATCTCAGCGCAAACAGTCTCCATCACCTCCTCCCAGGACCCCGCGCGGTGCACTACGCGGCCAAACCGCGGCGTCACCTCTCCGAGCAGCCGCGCGAGCGACTTCACTCCCACCTCCATTAGTGTGTTTGTCTGAGTCGGGAGCTCCACGGAATTAAGAGGGCACCCGGAGAGAACAATGCCTGTAACATCCTCCGCAGCCAGCGACGTGGACGACAGGTACGCGCCAATGGTCTCTCTGAGGCTCTCGCCACCATGGGCTGTGTCACTTGCGGAAATGTTCTCCTCGATCGCCAAAACGTGCTGCAGCGCCACCTGCGCGGGATTGTCCGGGTCCGGGGACTCGCGCTTCACCGTGAGGACCTTATCGACCACAGTCGAGCCGCCATGGAAGAACTCATCGGACGTCAGCAGGTACAGCACCTCGGCCTTGACGAGAGCGAGCGACCGCAGTATGTTGCCTATTGTGACCAGGGTCACAGGACTCACAACAAGCGTGTTCACAACAAGCACAATGGCCCTCGCGCTCGCTTTCATCTTCGCAACTCTCTCCCTCTCAACCTCGTCATCATCACCTGCAGACACGCGCTCTGGAGTACGCTCCTGTGTCGATTTCAGCAGCGCCGTCTGGGTGTCAGTGCTCGTGGTCTCGCGTGGCGTATCGCACGGCGTGTCGCACTGCGACTGGGTGTCGATGCTATCCAGCATGGTCCGTATAGACTGTATATCCGAGTCATCTTCTCTCACGTTGCGGTCCTTGAGGTACAGGTGCAGGTGCTCGTCGGCAAGTTCTGGGGCATTCTCGTCCTCCTCGACGACAACTGTGGATGTGAGAAAGTGAGCAGGGAACACGAGGTCGAGATCACTCAGAGCCGCACCCCACTTCTCTATCACAGCAGACACCATTCCATTGAGATGGACATTCAGCGTGCTGTAAAAGCTGCCGAGACGCAGCACAGACGGGCTCGGAGTGTCGAGAGAAAAACATAGCTTGGGCCTATTCGGCGACGGCGCCACAGGCGTTGCGTCGCCGTGGCCGTTACCAGTTACGCCCTCGAGCGCCGACGAGTTTCCTGGAGTGTGCAGCGACATCTTGCTGGTGTTCTCCATCAGCTTCACGGTGTAAAACTCCTCGAAGCGTATGTCTATAACCAGGAGCTTAAAGCTGAACAGGTAGCAGTACCGCGACGACCAGTTCTCACCGTCGAGCGACACAAGCAGCTTGTCAAAGAGCCGCAGCACTCCAAACGAATCAATCACCTCTTCGTCCAGAACTCTCAGCTTTTCGCCGTTAACCGGCCTCGAGCCCCGGACACCCACGCTGTTGATCAAGTGGGTGCACAGACGCGATCTCAGGGTCGCCAGTGGCACTGTGGCCTCCCACACATGCTGCGACGAGTTCGTCATGAGCGACGAGGAAAAAGTGGAGAATGTGTGCACAGTCGACGTAGGCGACGGGCTCGGCGAGCGCGATGCAGACGAGATGATAGACGACATGGCAGAGATGGACGACCCGCGCGACGCCTTCTTGTGGTGGGACCTGTGCTGTGTCTGCGGAGCTCTCAGTGGCGACGACAGCGGGGAAGACGTTGCCGACGCGCTGCGCTGACTGAGTATGCGTGGCGGGGTCATGCCGAGCAGCGAGCTCACAGGCAACATGGACCCCAGTGTATTCAGCGTTGCGCTGGCCTGCACGGAGGACCTACCGATACGAGCATCCGCTGTATCGCCCTCCGACGCCCTTCTCGCTTCCGCCATTGTCCAGCTGCGGTTCAGCGTCTGGGCGAACTCGTCATCCAGTGGGATCGCAGGCATGCCACACTTGAGACACTTGGGAAACAGTGCTTTCTGCCTCCCTGCGTACGGTGTACCGCTCGCGTCGAGCGAGCCAGACCGGCCGCCAACACCCGTATACTCTGAGGCTATTGCAAAGCAGTGCTCGTGCGCTGCGTCTCCGCACTTGAGTTCAATTTTTCTCTCTACCCCGAGCGTATCGTCCCCGTGGATCACGTTCTCAATTGCCTCCTCACAGAAAACGCACTTCATCCCTGTCAGGTTGCGCTGGCTTCTCGGCGACGACTTGTATGCAAATGGCGGCACCTTTGGCGGAGACAGCTCGAGCGACTGTGCCACCACGCCAGTGTGGTTGGATGGCGCGTCTGTCGGTGTGACAGGGAGAGTATCAGTCCTCGGTCGCGGGGCCTTGAACCGCGCAGAGGGAGACAGAAGCTTCCCGGATAGCGAAGCCAGCCACGGCTCCTTCGGCCTCTGCAACGGCCTTGCCGCGAACGGCTGCGATAGGGCCTGGGGTGAGCCATGCAGGTACGTGTCGATTTTTGGCAGAGACGTCGATCTCACTGGCACTCTATCTCGCGGCGGCGGGAACTGTAAAAGAGACGGGAGCAGCAGCTTCTCCTTCGAGCTTTTCGCAGAAGCACCTAGTTTCGGCTTCGCCACGGTTCGCCGCTGCGCGCTCGGTGAGCTCCGTGCAGATTTCCAGCCCTGGGAAGCCTGTGTTGACGGCAGAGAGTTTGTCAAAACATCAAGCGCCTCGCTGTCAAGCAGCGACCCGGGCGAAACGTTCTGCCGGCTGTTGGCAGTGCTTCTGCTCTTAGGCGTGCCCGACTTGCTGCTGGCACCGCTGTTCTCGTTCAGCCTGTACCACCTCCCCTGTTGCGTAACTGGAGTGGAGACCTGTAGCAGAGACGCCCTCTCGGATCCACTGCCCAAAACCGGTGGAGCTGACCCGCTGTCCACCGGAGACGGTACGGCTGAGGTACCGCCCTCCGCCCCATGCGACTCGTCCTTAGCACTCCTCATCGCGCTGTCAGCTCAGAACGTTTCAAACGTCAGAAAAGAGTCCGCACTCAGTGTTTTGAAGTTGCTACTTTGACGTAAACATTAATCTGAGAATCTATTAGGGGGTGATATCAAATGGCGTCAAACACATCATCCGTTTCCAAGACTTTTTGACACTTGTTTCAGATTTTGGGGCCGCAGAAATGGAGGGGGTCTGGTGTGGCCACGACGAGATGACTCGACGCTTCCCAGCCTTCGTCTGGCCCAGAGCCGGCGGTGCGGGTGTTGTGGGCTGCCCGTGCGCTACCGGTGGTGGTCTGGGGAGTTGTAGGCGGCTGGGGAAACTGCCGTAGAGAAGGTGGCGGTGTTCAGAGAGAGAGAGAGAGAGAGAGAAGGCGCGCAGATGGTGGGGTGCCACGCCGGAAAGGCGCTCTTGGAGCTCCGTCAACGACGGCGGAGCCCTCCTTAGTATGTGCTCCAGGGAATGCACCGGCTCAGATGATGATCGCCTCCTCTGCGCTGATGCTATGTTCTTGAGTACAGTCGGGCGCAACGCCGGTGTCCCTCCAAACACGACTCAGGCCAGCCCCTACGGTAGCCAGCCCCGACGACAAGGCTGTGTCTCCTCCGACTTAGTTGTAGCAACCACGGTAGACCGATCCGCTGTTGCACAGTAGACCTTTGCGCGGTGAGCGCCGTGCTGGTTCCGGCTGCACGGCCGCTCGCCTCCTCCTGGCGATGGTATCGCCTCACGTTGCATAAACCTTGTTCAGAGCACGCCGGAAAGAGGACAAGGAGTAGACGGTATACCAGCTGGGACCGGAGTGAGATCCAGCGAGAGCAGCAGCAGCAGCAGCAGCAGGAGCGCCATGAGAATACCGGACGCTACTGCGTGCGTGCTTGTGGCGGTGGCCTCTCTGTATGCCCTGGGAGTATTCGCCACAGAGCCGCTGGACACTTTAGCGCCGGTAACAGAGCAGGTAACAGAGTCACCCCCAGCAGAGCCGGCAGGCGGGCGTGAAACACGGCAGCAGTCTGGCACCGCGTTGCCGACGACGCTGGATGGCATCGCCAGCGGCGTGACGTCTCGCGATCTGGAGCTTGGCCCAGCACTGAACAGCAGCACGGTTGCGGATACACTGACGAGCATCAGTGGTGGGCGCGACGAAACTACTACATTGAGCAAAGAGGCGGAGACGGGCGGATCTGAGATAGATATAACCACACCAGAAATAGTGGAGCGGCTTGCCGCGCAGGAGGCGCAGACCCAGACCCACAGCGCTGAATTTTCAGCGCCCGGTGTTAGTGGGCCCGCTGAGCATACCGCCCCAGAGCCTGGCGTGAGCGAGGGCCAGAGCCTTCAGCCTGCCCCGCGCGACGCCGGCGCTCCTGCCCAGGGGCCGGGGTCCGCTGCAGGTTCCACGGACGCCGCCAGTGTGGCTCCCAATAACACAGCAGGCGCGGCGCTCGCAGAGGGGCCGCTGGCGAACGCATCGCAGAATGGGACGTCCGCCGGGGCGATAGCCGACTCCGAGGATGCGCACTTTCTCTCCTTTGAGGAGTGGAAGAAGAAGAAAGTTGTCAGTGAGCAGGACGTGTCGAAGAAGATCGGTGTGAAGAAGCGCGAGGTGAAGCAGCGGGGGTCCGCGAGCGGCGGGTCCGGCGCGATAGGCGCCGGCGTGGGGATCGACTTTGAGATATTCGGAGACGCCGAGCAGGAGGAGGAGATCGAGGGGAAGGTGTACAAAGACCGCTTCAACTACGCGTCGTTCGACTGCGCGGCGACGATCGTGAAGACGAACAGCGAGGCAAAGGGTGCGTCCGCCATCCTCAACGAGAACAAGGACTCGTACCTGCTGAACCAGTGCGGCGCGACCAACAAGTTTGTCATAATAGAGCTGTGCCAGGACATACTCGTCGACACCGTGCAGCTGGCGAACTACGAGTTCTTCTCGTCGAGCTTCAAGGGTGTGCGGCTGTCTGTCAGCGACCGGTTCCCAGTGGTGCAGAACGGGTGGAAGGTGCTCGGGGAGTTTGAGGGAGCGAACGTGCGGGACCTCCAGACGTTCAGCATCAAGAGCCCGATGATCTGGGCGCGGTTCATCCGCGTTGAGGTGCTGTCGCACTACGGCGACGAGTACTACTGTCCGCTCTCTCTCGTGCGGGTACACGGGAAGACCATGATGGAGAAGTTCAGACTCGAGGAAGAGCAGGAACAGGAACAGGAGGAGGAGGAAGAGAAGGAGAAGATGAAGATCGGGGAGGTGCGGAAGCCGCCGGCAGCAGCGACGGAGGACGAACCGCCCGCGCACGCGCCTAACAGCACCGTGGCGCAGGAGGGGGCCGCACACGAGGCGCCGCTGGCGGACGGCATCCTGCTCGACGTGCGCAGCGTCAACACGCTGAACGAAGCGTGCTCTGTGCGGCTGCCGCACTTTACGCTTGACGAGTTTCTGGACATGCATAACGCGGAGATATGCGTGGATCCGGGGGACCTGGAGGAGCAGGAGGATGCAGAGGATGATGATGCAGAGGCCAGCGCCGCTGGGCCTAGCAGCGACAGCGAGGAGGGGCCTGAGACTGCACAGGCGGCGGGCGAGCCGACGACGCAGGAGTCGATATACAAAAACATCATCAAGCGGCTGTCGCTGCTCGAGTCGAACGCGACGCTGTCGCTGCTGTACATTGAGGAGCAGAGCAAGCTGCTCTCGCAGGCGTTCACGAACCTCGAGCACAAGCAGATCAGCAAGTTTGACGCGATCGTGGCGGCGTTCAACGAGTCGATCGTGGGCCAGATCTGGTCGCTGAAGGCGCTCTTCACGGTGCTGCAGTCCGAGACGGACAGCCTGCTCACGCGGCAGAAGCTCAACCACGCGCGCGTGCTCGCAGAGACGGCCGAGGGCATGAAGGCGGTGAGCGCGGAGCTCGGGTTCCAAAAGGGGCTCGCCGTGTTCAACTCGCTCTTCATCGCGTGTCTCTTCGTGTACATCATCCTCACGCGCGAGACGTACATCGAAACGGAGTTTGTCGACGACGGCGAGCAGCTGCGGGGCATCACGCGGTCGCCGTCGCTGTCGTCGCGCGGGTCCGAGCCGAACAGCCCGACGCCGGAGAGCCCGCTCCTCGAGCACGCGGGGCAGGCGCAGGCGACCGCAAAGCGGAAGAAGATCCGCGTGAGCGTCGGGCGCAAGCTGCGCACGGGCGGTGTGCCGTCGGACTTCGTGTACGACATCAGCGGCGGCGGGTACGTCTACCACCGCGACCCGCACGAGGACTACCGGTTTGACCTGGGGGCCGTCGGCCCCGTCGCGGGCAAGCCACTGCTGCACAGACGCACGCTGTCGTCGCCGCTGGACGACGTGCCGGAGATGGCGAACACGGACGGCGAGCAGGCGCAGGCGTACGAGAACGACGACTCCGAAAGCGTGTTCAGCGGCGCGGAGTCGGTCGCGGTCAGTGTGACAGAACGCGACTTTGACAAAACCGCGAAGAAGAGCTGAAAGTGTACATTATTCTTATTATATTAAAACTAAAACTATTAGTCTGCTCAGTAGATACAATTGTGTAGGCAAAGAACAGCAGGAATTTTCAGCTTCTCGTCACTCCACAGCGCTTGTGAAACTGGGGGAGTATATGGGGGACGAGTTAGGGTATGCAATGTGCTTCATGCTCAGTCCGACAGCGGCACTGCCAGAGTGCACTGTGTCTGTCGGCGTTTTCAGGTCGACCGTGGAGGACGACACCGAGCTGTACGAGGAAAAGTGGGACGCGGCCGACGACGGAGTGAGCGGCGGCATCGGCGACGACGACGACGCGTAGGCGCTGCGCTGCGAGCCGTAGTGGTAGTTCGAGTCGAGCGACAGCGACTTTGGCGTGCTGAACAGGAACTGCGCCTGGTCGGACTGCTTCTGCGATATCACCGGGGTCATAACGGACGAGAGACCCAGAATCACGTCCGCCAGCGCGCACACCGTGCTCGAGAGGCGCCTGCTGCCTGTCTTGTACTCCTCCACGCTGATATCGTTGATGTGGATGTGCGCAGACAGCTGCGCCAGTATGCTCGACACCTTTGAGATGAACGTGTTCACAACGTTGGTAACGCCGAGCTGTTTGTACTTGTAGACAAGCACCTCGGAGGGCTCCTGCAGCGAGTTCATGAAGAGCAGCACCAACAGCCTCAGTTTGTCTATGGTGTCCACGCCGTCGAACCCGCTGAAGAACGGAATGTATATGAAGTCGTTTGGCTCTTTGTTCTCAGCGTCCTCGTCATACTCCGCGTACTCGTCGTCGTCGTCGTTGTCGTCGTCGTCGTCCATGTCCATCTCGTCGTCCTCGTACTCGTCGTCGTCAAACGCGGGCGCGTAATGTTTTTTCTGTGTTTTTCTGTGCGACCGCCGCTTCTGTTTCTGGATTGCGTGCTGGTCGTTTCGGTACTCGCTGAACACGCGCTCGAGGTGGTCTGCGCCCGTGCTCACGTTCAGCATCGAGCACGAGAGCAGGTGCGCGGCCACCGCGATCAGCGACGGCGGGAAGAAGAGGTAGTTCCGTTCAAAAAGGGAGAGTTCGCACAGGTACCTGCTTATCGCGATGGTTGCGCTGAGTATCGACTTGGTGAGCTGGTGGGTCTTCTTCTTCAGCACCACTGTCTCGAGCGAGAAGTTCACCACCATCTGCAGCGAGTCCTCCAGCGAGCTGTGGCCTATCGACCAGTTCAGCGTCTTGAGGATGTGCAGCTCCATTTCTTTGAACATCTCCTCGTCGTAGCTGTCGCGCGACATTTCTCTCAGTTCCCTGAGCTGCGGGACCCGCGACTTCTTGTCCTCGTATTTAGCAGCTATCCACAGCGCGGTTAGCCCGATCAGCTGGTAGTGGTGCTTGAAGACAATCCTGCACGTACAGTACCTGTCCATTATGTTACATGCGAGGAACAGCGTTGTCGGCTTCAAGCGGTAGGACGAGTGGATCTCTATGATGTAGTTCAGCAGGAACGGCCTCATGAACCACTGGATCTCAGGCTGGAGGTCCATCATCTTTGGCTTGACCTCAGAGAGGATCTCCAGCTTCGGGAAGTACGTTGCTATTTCATTTTTGTACTCCTCTATCAGCTTTTTATTAGCTTCAATCTCCATGTTCTCCAGCGTCAGCGAGTACACCCTGGGCGCAATGCGCTCAGGGGGGCCCAGCTTGGATGAGGTGGTGTTCTTCATAGTGAGTAGACTATGGTGTGTGGCTGGGGGTGGTGGTGGTGTCTCAGAAACACGGAGGGGAGTACCTATCCAGTATATATATATATGCAAAAGTGTGTGATATTCCTATATGAGAATAATATATGTGTCGCTGCCATACCTGAACGTGATACACTCTAAGCGCCCTGTAAAGGAGCGTTGTGTTTACCGGAAAAGCGCGTTTACGCTGCGCGCGTTGGCAGGAGAGAATTGAAAGGGAGAGCGCACTACCTTTTTTATTTATTTTTTATTTTTTTTCGCGTTCCGTGTTTTTTTGTTATTCGCACGTCTTTATTTCTTTCAGTCCGGGTAACACATCCAGAGTTATCTGATTGATCAGATGCGGCTCCTCTCATTTCGAGAACCCTGGGCAGCGAGGAGGAGCTAACGGCGGGTCATGGCGGAGGAGACACAGGAGCCTGTCTACGAGATAAAAGAGCAGGATCGGTGGCTTCCGCTGGCTAACGGTGAGTAGTTATCCACGTGCATATGTGTGTGTGTGTGTGTGTGTGCTTGATGGGTGCTAACAGCGCTGTCAGTCGGGCGAGTGATGCGGGAAGCGTTACCTCCGCAGGGCAAAATATCAAAGGGCGCGAAACAGACAATGCAGGAGTGTGTGAGCGAGTTTATATCGTTCATCACGTCGCAGGCTGCGGAGAAGTGCGTGATCGAAAAGCGCAAGACGCTCAACGGCGAGGACATTTTGTTCGCGCTGAACCACCTCGGCTTCGAGAACTACGCGGAGATCCTGAAGATCCACCTCGCCAAATACAGACAGTACGAGATCTCCGAGAGCGAAAACAGAAAGAGGAAACACACAGCAAGGGCAGGCAGCACGAGGAGAGCCAGCGACGGCGAAGACGAGCTCGCGGGATTTGACCCCGGATTCATGTCGGGCAATGAGGGCTACTACTCCGGCGGCGGCGGCGACAGCAGCGAGAACCAGGAGGAACTCAGCGACCTGATAGACTACGATGCGTTCCAACAGGTGTGATAATGTATATAGACAATGCATACATACGCTGAAAAGGAGAAAAAAAAAACCACAGAACCATTTGAAACCTTCCCAAAAAAAATAAAAACCAACCATGGCCATGCTACACATCAATACCCTTCCCCCTACACATTGGACAGCTGTTGTCGCCAGTGAGGAGCCAGTTGTCCACACAGTTCTTGTGAAACTCGTGTTTGCAGAGCGGCAGTATCCTGCCCAGCTCACCGTTGGCGTAGTCCAGTAGACAGATGGGACACCGCTCGCCCTGCTGTAGGTTCTTCACCTGGTACGCATCCGCATCTTCGTCTGCGTCTGCGTCCCGCGGTGTACTGTCGTCAACAGATACCCTGAATATCCCGTTTTTGTGTTTAGCCAGGTCCTTCTCGCTCACCATTCGCTTCCTGTTTGTGTTGAAAAAATTCCACAGATTATTCCGCAGCGAGTCTATGTCCGCCGAGTTCGCAGTGTACTCGCCGTTCCGCGCACCGCCCGCCTCGCTGTTCGACTGCGTCGCGTAGTCCAGTAGCATATTGACAAACATCGGCATCGAGTTCAGAATCGGGTCCGACGAAGGGTAGTGGTGCGCCATGACTATGATGACCCACGACCGCTGGTGCGAGTCCGGTATCGATAAGGGTATTCGTTCTGAGCTGTCGGGCTCTGGCTCCGCGTACTCGTTGCGCAGACCGTACCGCCTCTCGTCGTTGATGAACTCGCTGTCGTCGCTCTGTGCGTCCGCGTTCTGCCCCGCGGCCGCCGCGCCCCCCGCTGGGCCGTCCACAGACTGCGAGCTCGTCAGGCGCATCGAGCCAGAGAGCACACTCTCAACGCGTGAGTGCACGCTCGCGAGCTCAGAGTCGCGGTCGGTATTGTTGTGCACGCCAACAACCCCGACAATCAGCACGGGGATCAGTCTCTCGAACCCCTGCGCAGACCGCACCATGCTGAAGTGCTCCGCGTTGTCAAACCTAAACGCGCGGAAGAAATTCATGTCAGAGTCGGTGTTCAGTCTTCCTGTTGTCAAGGGGTCACGGCGGTCTGAGCTGTTCTCGAGGAAGTTCCGCCCGAGCTCTCTCGTCAGCAGATTGCCGTTCCGGAGCGAGCTTATGAACTCCCCAAACGTCCTGTCTACACCCGCGTCGGCGCTCTCCGAGGCCACACCGCTCTCGCTCAACAGCCCCACGCGCTCGTCCTCTCTATCCCTCGCCGAGTTCTCTACTAGGGTTGGGTCGTCGATCCTCAGACCATAGTAGCGGTTGTTGAAGTCTGTCGGCTCATTGAGGTCAAACCTGTTGTTGCCCATGAACCTAAATGCATTGTACTCCGTCTGGTTGATCAGCCGACGGAGGGTGCTCATCGTCACCGTGTCGAGTAGACTCGTGAGAGTCTCAAACTGCGTGATCAGCGACGGACTGAGAGTTCTCAGTATGTCCTCCAGGTCTGTATCCACAGCGCTCTGGGCAACGCCAGGGGTATGCGGCCCACCGCCCTCTCCCCCGTCCTCGCCACGACCAGCTCGCCGCGACGCAGAGGTAGAGGGATCTTCCACAGGAACAGGTGGCGGCGGCATTGTGGGCTGAAGCGGCACTGCATGACCGCCGGCATCGTCCGCCGCCCGTGGCAGCTCATCTGGGTCGGCTGTGTCCGCCGGTGTAGCACGCTGCTCTCCGTAGCCCACGCTCCTGGGGTGGTTCGAGCTCAGCGTCAGCGAGTCTGCCGTGGCGGCAAGCCCATAGCCAGTGTACTCCTCCTCAAAAACAGAGCTCACCTGCGACCTATGGGAAAAGGGCGCACAGCTGTACTCAGAGATTGTCTGTTCTGGGGGTGTATTATTAGCTATCCCCTCTTGTGACTCCCCACCACTATTCCGCCTTGCATAGTACTTGGCTTTGAACCTCTGCAAATTGTTGAAGAAAGACGAGCGCCTCCGCGACCGCATGGCACGCACGGGGCTCTCTCCGACCGCGCGCTCTGCCTCGGTCTCCCGTGATGACGCCTGTCCCATCCTGTGCTGCTCCCCCTTCTCTCGCTGCCCGCGATCACTCACTCGGCTTTAGTAATCGCCCGGATGAGTAGTGCACGTACTTGCACCTGCGCTGCGCTACGCGTAACAAAGCCAATTTCTAACGGCAGGAAAACAACGCCAGCAGGGGAGGCGCGCTCGTTAACGATGGAGCCAGAGAGTGATCCCGAGGGCCTGTTTAATTTTGACAGCGAGGATGAGCAGCACGAGGATCCTGTTGTCGAGTCGCCAGATGAAGAGCTGGACAGTGAGACAGACACCGAGAACGCGCATAGGGACCGCATCGATGAGCTCGCCATAGCTGAGAATGACTCCTCGAAGGCAGAGCTTGTGCTCAAGTCGCACATTGCGATCCTGTGCTCAGCACTGGGTGGAATTGAGCACACATCTGCGGAACACGAGGCCCCGTATAAGCTCGGCATCGAGGCCCTCGCGTGTCTGAAAGACATCAAGCGCTGGATACGAACCGTCGATGACCAGACGAACAACTGGGACGTGGCGTCCGCATGCTTTGACTGCGGGCTGGTGATGAACGACCTCATTGTGATTGTATCGCAGTGGGAGACTATGACGCGGCAGAAAAAAGTAGAGAACCCAGAGTACATGAGCTCGATCGTTCTGGCATGTCTCGAGCTGCTCGTAGCGCTCACGCGGCCCCTGATACTGGACGTGGAGAAGGCCACAGAGCGCAAAGTGGAGCTTTACTCTAAGCTGAAAAAAGCGCAGCTCGCGTACAAGAACAAAGCGCTCAACTACAAAGATGGCCTATGTGTGAGGGGTGTCTTGCGGCTGACCCTGCCGGTGCTCAGCTTGCCGAAACACAACAGGTCCGGCAGAGACACCACGATTCTGCACCTGTGTCTCTCTTTCATTAAGAACATCATCAGAATAGAACCAGCTGATGTGAAGATAAATTCGAGAAACTCCTCGAAGGCAGCCCTCAGAACAAGCGGATATCCAGAGGGTGTCAGTGCTTCAGATGTGTCAATCAGCAAACTTCTCTCTGTGTTTAAGAGCACGAAAGTACTCGACTTCATTCTCACCGTGTGTGCCTCTATAAATAGAGACTTTGACTCTTCTGTTTTGGGACTGAGCTGTCTGGAGACTGTGTACTATCTTGTGAACGGGGTGCAGGTCGAGAACCTGTTTGTGAGTGATGGCCCATCGCTGGAAAATGTTTCCGAGACAACATCGTTGTTGAAAGATCTTGTCAAGCGGGAGAACGAGCTCAAGAAGAGCTTCACAGCTAGCAGGCACCCGAGGTTCGGCACGCTTCTCAGCTTGGACCTTGGAGATAGCAGACTAACCATCTCAGGACAGAAGCCTATTGCGTCTAACGCCGACCCTTTTGATAAGATCGACAAGACTAAGAAATGGAGAGCCAGAAAGTACACCAACTATAACAAGAACGAAACTACGAACTCCGACGTTGACTCGCAGCTGCGTCTGAAGAAGTACAGAGTTCTTACCGAAGAGGGACGTGAGAATATGAACTGGTTCATCACGGAGTATCTGTCTGACTGCTTTAACACGATGGCTGAGTACATCACCAACGAACTCACATCCGAGAGATCGATAGGACTGTTCAACACGTTCCACTACTTCTACGTCAACAGATTCTTCATAAACTACCAGCGCGAACGGATACTACGCGCATCAGATACCGAGAAGGCCGAAAATGTCGACTACGCGCTCGTGTCAACTGCTATAGACGAGAAGAACCTCACTCTCCTTATCACCAACCTCCGGAACTCGTGGAACTCAAGGGAATACAACCTCTGCTATATCTTAGTGGGGCTTATAAGAGAAGTGTTGCAGATAGCTGTGATGATGTACCAGGACCTCGACGCGCTGGTTTCGGACGTTGGTGAGGGCATTTTGTACAAAGTGTTATCTCGGGAGGAGACGGTGATTCTCTTCCAGAGCGTGGTGCAGACCGCGAGACGCGGTGTTGATCCGGACTATGTGGAGAACTGCGCATCTTTTGCGAGCGTCATAATGAGGGTGCTGGACGTCATGGCTAAAGATAAGAACGACGAGTCTTTTATTCAGGCGAAAGCCAGAAATGCAAAAAAGAAGGTGGTCGCCGCGGACTCTGGGGATGAGTCGGCGGACGAAGTGACTAAGAAGCGGAACAAGAGGGTGAAAACGCTCGAGTTCCAAGGTGCGCAGAAGAAGTTTGCGAATGTCGAGATAGTGAGTGTGTTTATCTCTTTGCTAGAGAGATTCAGGGAGATAGACGAGGTCATCATCAGACAATGTCTCACTTACTTTTACCAGGTGTTTGTGACTTTCGAGATGCGCCTACTGCTATTCCGTTTGGACTTCATGAAGGTGTTATTCGATCTGAACAACTATATCCCGAGGGCTTGGCATATCAACAAAGATCTTCAAAACTTTACAAAGTTTTATATGAAGAAGTTTGAACTGAGCATGCAGTACTCAAGGTGTAACTTCATGGAGCTTGCGGCCGCAAAGCTGCCAAAAGACCGCAGAGACTTGCACTTCTTAGCTACAGGTGAGAAACTTGAGCGGTCTGCGGATATGACTGTCTATGCTACTGTGGGCAAAGAAATGTCATTTGCAAGTCCTGAAGGAGAAGAGCTGTCTTTGGAGAAGAAATTCTTTGTCATTGTGCGCGTAATGATCTCCAACGATGAGAGGTTCCTGGTTGAGTCAGTTGTGGAGAAGACCAGGAAGATCATAGAGGCGCGAAAGGAATACGACGTAGAGACACATGAAGATGCAGGGTACCCGAAGGCGGTCTACAGCCCTGAGAACCACCTTGAGAGACAGGCGCTCATCCAAAATAGCAGACTCCGATTGCTGTTGAAACTTGTTGGCTTCCAGCCCCCATTCTACAGAGGCGAGAAGTGTGAACTGAAGAAGACCGTCGGTGTCAAGCAGCTTGAGGAGTCACTGCAGTCTATCACGAAGTACTTGCACACCGAAGAGTTTGAAAGCGAGGATGTGGTACCCGAAGATTACTTAGAACCAAAAGCGCAGGACGCAGCAGACCTTGATGCGTATAATGGGGACAGAGATGGATTCTTCGTTGAGAGCGAGGGTGATGACGGCTACGCTTCTGACGATAGCGACCGTGTCGTATTTGAGAAGGACGAAACTGGAGCTACAAGAATCGTAGACGACAATCTTGAGATATTGGAGATGCGACTATCTGAGATGGACAAGAAAAACGGCAGACACAAGAAGAAGCGCAGAAGCGTATCTGCGAGCGAGGACGAAGACAATCGGGCCGGGATGCCAAAAACGAAGAGGAAGAAGAAGAGCACGAAGAAGAGGATGTCTCACGACCCACTGCCAATGCACGAGCTCTCAGACGACGAAGGTGGTAAGAACGTTGAGAAAAGCAAACACCACAAATCTGCCGCCTACATCGCCGATTCCGACGATTCTGATGAGGAGCCAGATAGCGTTTTCTTTGCGAAGGAAACGCGACTCAGGGAAATGTTGGAGCTCAATAACGGCAGTCCGCTCACTGAGGCTCAGATACAGGAACTCGCATCCATCAGCGTTGGGAGTCTACAAAGGGCGGGTGCTGTCTCCCATGAGGGATCTCAGAGCCAGGATCTGTTTACACATACACAGGAAACACTATCTGCTGACCTTGTGCTGTCTCAGGAGAGCATGCTGGCGTCCCAGGGGGAGCCAGAGAGTGAGACACAGCCCCGCCAGAGTACAACACGGCGCAGCCAGCGTGAAACCACGCCTGCATTCAGCCAGGATAATAATGATGACGACGAGAGGGATGCATATAACGACAGCCTTGACCAAGACACCCAGCCTTCCCCAGAGAGCATCCCCTCCACTCCTCCGCCTGCGATAGCCGGCCTGCAGAGAAAGCGGTTCTTGATATCTGACGACGAGGACGATGAGTAGTAGTGTATGTACTAATAAATATCTTATCATCAGCATGTCATCAAGGAATGTCAGCAGGAATACACAAACACGGGGAAGGCCAAGCAGCCTACATTCACAGAGACTTGTACTCTTGTGAGGTCTTCCTGAGTGTTGTTTGCTTGGGAATTAATTTTGGTGGAGAATGGCGCTTGAAGGGGGTGTCATTCTGCCTGTTGTGACGATCACGGCAGATGACAGCAAGCAGGGAGAGGCAAGACCGCTACCTAGCCGTCACAGATCGCACTTGCACACTATAAGGATTCCACGATCTTCATTTACTGCGTTTAGGTTGACATACTGCAGTCCTTCTGAAATTTCGCAGTCGTCTAAGGTTATTTTTATCGGGCCTGTGCCCGCAGCATGGTTCAGAGGACAGAAGCTGAGCTTCCTGCGAAGAGTATCGAGCGTGCCATATAACAGGATTCGCAGGCAGAGGCAGAAGATAGAGAAGATGTTAGGGTATGATACAGAGGGTGAGCAGGCTGACTACTTGAGCGGCGATGAGTCTGAGGTGTCTACAGTGGTCAGTGGATCAACCAGCCACTCGCTGTCAAGAGTGACTTCAGCAAAGTCAGCGGTGAGCTCTCGCAGGAACGTTAATGTGAACGGCAACATGTTTGCGACTGACTACTACAACTTCCTGAAGCCGCAGAGGAAACAGAAAGACGATCCCGAGAGCAGGCGGAAATCGGAGTTAGTGGGCTGGAACACCCACGAGGTCCACTCATCAGGAGGGGAGTCGGATGACTCCGAAGGCGACTCCAAGAGAGCCACGCATTTGCATGGGGGTTCAGCGATAGAGGGGGTCGATGCATTTTACGGGACGTTGGATAGAAGGAAGAGCTCTAACGTTCAACATTCACAGCCCCAGGACCCGGAAAAGGAAAGCGGGGCCACAAATCAAGGCACAACTGTGCAGATGGACGAAGAGATGCGGAAGTTATTCTTGGAGAACGTTTACGGTATGATCCACGACGTTCAGGTGGAGAAGCAGCTGAAGTTGATCAAGGAGCACTCTGAGATGGAGAGCAGAGCATTGAGTGGGAAGGCACAGAGCACGTTACTCACTGAGTCGTCCTCATCTGTGTCATTTGTGACGGCGAGAGAAGACCCGTTGTCGGATGATGAAGATGTAGTCGTTGCGTCACACGAGGCAGATAACCACGCGGGGCCAAACAATTCCTCGTCTTCAGATGGTTCTGACAAAACGTTTCAGAAAGATGCGGTCTCGCTTCGCACATCATTCTCAGGTCTGAGTTCGGTTGGAGTATCTGATTTGTCGCCGAGGGTTTCTTTTGTGACCGCGGCATCGGCGAGAATAAAGCTGTCGAAAAACCTAACAGTGCAGAGAATGGAACCTGAGCCGTGTCAGGAGGGACTCACACGCCTTCAGCATCGTAAGCTAGCGGAGAGACGACATGAGACGGTTGCGTATTGGAGGACCTCTGTACGCAAGCGGGCTGTGCAAGCCAACCGCGAGATCGAGTTTTTAAAGAGCAAGTTCCGGATAAACAGACTGCTATCGCGATACAAAACCGGGGAAATTATCCAGATGGAGAAAATGCTAGTCATGGTCAAGATTTTGGAAGGACAGTCGCTGGGGGGAGGCGGCCTTACGGAGCAGGAAACATGTGACACAAGAGTGAAAGAGCGGTGGAAGGAGTACATTATTGTCATCCGCTCAGTTGCACCGACGCACTCTGTGCTTGTGCAGCTTCAGACGAGCAGAGACATAAAGGCCGAGCACGCCGCGGTGCACGATGAAGATGGGCTTGATTTCTATCTCGATCCCAAAGACACGCTTGTGAACTTCTACAGCGCGCTGGATAAAACGATCTCTCTGACCAAGAGAACCGCTACAGGATACAGGTTTTACATTTTACGGTGCCCCACTCAGTCGTCGGCTGTGAGATGGCACCGTTTTTTCAAGGACATTCTGAACAACTCGGAGAAGAATGTTATTCAGCTGGATATCCCCGAGCTCTCGCTGTCTATAAATGTCAATGTCTCATGGCAGACGTACGTTGACATGATTAGAGAGCAGGAAGAGAAAGATGACATTATGGTGATACGATATAAACGTCGAGGGTATGAGGCCTCACAGCTGAAGCCGTTTCAGTACATGATTGACATGGCGCTGGACTCTCTTAAGGAGCAGGATAGCAACGCCAAGGCACTGAGAGAGTTGAAAAAAATGCGGAAGGAGTCTGCGCTTGGGTTTGCGTGGAAGCACTTTGATCGCCTCGAATGGATATACGGCGAGAACCACCGGTTTCTGTACGAGAAGTCGTATATGTCAAACAGCCATGACCTGCAATTGAGGCGCATAGAACACTATCCGCGGACGGTTGCTCTTGAAGATGGTCCTGTGCTGAAAGAGCCGGCTCCGATTGAGGGTTTCCTTGTGAGACTGACAGCTCGGTCCGGTAGCAAGACGGGGTTTCTTGGAAGGGATGTGTACAAGCTGCGGTATTTCTACACAAACGACAACCTGCTGATGTTTTCCAGTTTCTTTGCCGGTATACCGCCTTTGCCAGACAGCCAGCTGATATCGCGCGAGGGTCACATTGTCGATCTCAGAGGGCTGAAAAGGTGCTTGGCGGATCTGCCCGAGGTTTACGAACACAACCCATATCCGTTAGACGAAAATAACCACATTTCGTGGCTGAGACCGGGAATCTCTCCTGAGGAGCTGAAGGACCACGACCGCGCGGCGATTCTCGATCTCGAGCGGCGGTCTTTCCAGATCGTGAAGGCGGAGGGGATCATAGACATGTGCAATATCAGGGATATCAGGAAAGTGCCACTGGTGGACGTCAGCCGCGCTGTCAGGCTCGCAGCCAGCTACACGTGGATGTCTTCGACCAATCACGCCAGCGACGAGTCCCTTGTTGACTCTGCGTTTGAGTTCGTTTTGAAGAACGGCGCTCGCATCACGCTGCAGGCGCCGTCTCGCAAACTCAGGCAGGTGTGGATGGAGAAACTAGAGGAGCTGGTCCTGTACTGGGCGAAGAGAAAGAGGGAGGACCTGTACCGGCTGATGGTTGTCAGAGACCGGAACATGGAGAAACTGCATTTCAGCGACCACCTGGAGTCTGCTGCGCTGGAGAGCACGCCCAAGTGGGAGAGCACGCGCGGGGTGGCTGACCCGCATGTGTACAACATCAGCAATATAGCGCTGAGCCGGTGCATAATGATGGCTGGCGAGCTGTACCAGAAGCCCAGAAAGCACTCCACCTTCCGCAGGTACTATGTGATTCTATGCCCCGGGTTTATCATTCTCTACCACATTGTGCGGAGAAGTGTGGGCGGGAGGGCGCTCCGCACGGCAGACTACCGCCACTATCTCAGCATCCCTCTGCAGTCGTGCTACGTGTACTCCGGAACGATCTCGTCGCTCGACCTCGTCGAGCAGCAGACGCTTTTTGAGAACGTGAACGGCAACCAGGGGTACGACTTCATTCCGCGGATATACGAGGATGGGTGGAAGTCGGCGGAGAGCGAGGTGACGCGGTGCTTCACGATCTGGTTTGGCACGAAGCGCGCGATAGCCGGCTCCAGCGTGCACCCACAGGGCGTCTCTGGACCCAAGAACCCGGGACTGCTGAGGACGGTGTCGCGGCTGGGCGTAACGGGGAACAGCATGGTGTTCATGGCCAAGTCGCGACAGGAGCGCGATCTGTGGGTGAGCTCGCTCTACACCGAGATCGAGCGCTTCTACGAGCCGAGCATCGACGAAATAACAATCACATAGACAAGCCAGAACAACATCAGCCGGACGAGTGTAGTATAGCGCGTTCCGCGCGCCCCGCCCCGAGGGTCTGTCTGTCCAGAGCCTCTGGCACAGACAGCGCGACACCTCCCGGTGAGCCGCACAGACCCGCAGATCTGTCTTTAGCGACGTGCAGCACACAAAAACGCGCACGAGAGGTAAACAACACGCTCTTCAGCATTCGCACGTCCATCACCACTGTTTCTCTCACTGAAACTGACTGGCTTCTGCGAGGCAGCGACAGAATCCTCACGGCGCTTAAGCTCAGACCAAGATGCCACCGCCGATGAGAGCAGGACCGACGCCGTCGCTGCCTGAGATGACGCTAGAGTCGTTCCACTCGGGCGCGTATAGCGCGGAAGAGCTCGCGCAGAGCCCGCTGCACCTGCTACCGCAGCAGAGCTCGCAGGCGCTCCAGCAGAGCATGCGCACCACGTCGAGCGGAATGCAGAACCTGAAGATCATCCTGAAGATACTCTACTCGTGCGACGACCAGGCAACTTTCCTGGCGCGCTCGACGGGGCTGATCAACGTGAAGGTTGCGCACGTATTCCTCCCGGGGCTGCCAGAACCGCTCAAGGTGGGTGTCATAGACCTGAAGAAGTGCATTGAGATCGTGATGAACTCGAGTCCTGAGCTGTTTTCCAACCCGGGCATTGACTACTCCATGTACACACGCGACATCTCGGAGCCGGACGAGCCGTTTGTCGGACACGGACTGCTGTCGAAGCTTGTCAACAAGAAGAGCTACAAGACGAACGACATCCTCATCAGCGGCAGGGTGTGCCGGAACTTTGTGTCGCTGTTCAGCAACAACACGTCGGGTGAGACGCTGGAGGTGAGACTGCGGCTGATGAGAATGGCGGCGGAGAAGGAGAGCGAGCAGAGCGCGCCGAACCTGACGAGCACAGTCGAGAAGAGAAGCACCACATACAAGGAAAACAACAACACAGACGTGTTTCTGGCGCCAAAGGGGCGCAAGCCGTCGGCGACGACAAAGTTCATAAACTCCACGGTTGACTTCCCGCAGAAGGCTGTGAGAACGCAGTCGCTGCCGCAGCAGCCGCTGCACCTGTTCCAGAGCCTGAACCCGAACTCCATCCCTTACAAGATCCGCATGGCCGAGCTGGAGAAGGCGTCAGCAAAGCCGGTCGACGACGCTGAGATCAGCCAGCGGTTCTCGCACTTTGACAAGCTGCTCAGCATCAAGCCGAAGGGCCCGCACGACTCGAACTCGTACAGGAAGAAGCCGAAGCGCAGCGCGGCAGCCAAACACCACCACAGCGAGAGCGCTGCGGCAACAACGCCCGGCGCGTCCACACCACCGCAGCAGCAGCAGTGCATCAACTGCCGAACCACAGACACGACAAACTGGAAGTACTACAGGAACGGGATATTCGAGTTTGGGAACAGCGGGATGCTGTGCCATGACTGCAACGTGATGTACACCGAGAAGAACTTTGAGCCCTTCAGAGAGAAGGGGAAGCTGGCGAGCCAGGGCCTGCTGGATGGGCCGTACGCGAAGAAGAAGAAGCCGGCGCGCGGGCCCGCCAAGGCGCAGCAGGCCGAAGCGCCGGAGTTTGTCATGTCGTCGTCGGGGGAAATGTCGTCTCCGGCAACCAGCATAGCCAACCAGACGCTCACGATGTCCAAAGGGACGCCCAACTACAGGCCCGCCGGGAAGCCGCGGAGCGCTCTCGGGACCTCGTCGCCGGTTGTCGACAGGGCGCACGACGTGAACATTGGAGAGTTCCTACAGGAGACCGACTACGACTTTCTGCGTTTTGAGGGCCCGCTCACGGACATTGACCCGCTGCCGAACCAGAAGAGCGACGCCAAGTCGTCGGACCACGACGACGACGACGACGTGGCGCCGAAAGCGAGGAAAATGAACACGACGCTGATCAACATAGAAGAAGAGGACGAGAACAAGGAGAACCGGCCGCCAGGGCCGCTCGCGCCGCTGCACCAGTTTGGCGGGGCGCTGAACGACCACGAGTTTGAGAAGCTGCTGCACTCCTTCAGCGAGAACGTGGGCGAGCGCGACAAGAAGGGCTACTCGCCGAACAACTGGATGAGCCAGCTGTTCGAAGGGTCGCCGGCCAAGTACGACGTTGACCAGACAGGGTCACCGTCGCGGAAGCACGGCAGCAAGACGCCAGCGGACGGGTACGAGGCCACGCCTCGAGACATCGACACCGGCCAGACGTTCCCGTGCCAGCCGACGCCGAACGAGGCGTCTGCCGAAACTGCGCCGGACTCCACAGACAGCGCCGCGCGAGCGAACAACACCATGCCGTCGTCGCCATTTTTAAAAGAGTACGGGCACGACGACGACGACGACGATGACGACGACGAGCAGATATAGATATATATATAAAATAATGCATTTTTTGCTTCCTACTGGTACATTCTACTGATACTTCCGTTTGCTATCCCACACGTACACCATCTCGTCCCAGCCGGTGGTTGCGACCCAGCCGGGCTCGCCCCACAGGCTCCAGTCGCAGCCGATCACAAACTCGCGGTGTCTGCCAAACACGTTCTGGCACGCGTTCCCGTAGTTCAGCCGCGTGAGGAACCGCGCTTTTTCGTCTGTCATGTCCTTCCATATGCGTGCGGTCATGTCGTACGAGCAGCTCATCAGCACGTCCGAGTCATGCGGCGACCACGCGATCTTGCGTATCGCAAAGTCGTGACCGATGAACTTGTTCAAGGGCGTCGGTCCGTTTCTGTGTGCTCCCTGCAGCGCGGTCGGCGGCTGGTACTGCGGCACCATGCGCAGGTCCCACACCTTCGCGAGCTTGTCGACGCCCGCGGTCGCGATCACCGAGCTCCTGTACTTGTTGTAGTCGCAGCTGAGCGTCTCGAGGCCGTTGTGCGCGACAAAGCTCATCGTCAGCGGCGCCGCAGAGCGCGTGTCCCACACGTTCAGGTGCGACGACGAGCTGCACGAGATGAGCATGTTAGGATCGTGCGGCGAGAACTTGGCCTCGTAGACGCAGTCGCTCGCCGGGTTCGGCAGCAGCGGCTTGCTCGAGAGCGGCACCTGCGGCGGCTGGTTCGGGTTCACCACCTTCACGGAGGTGTCCCGCGGACACGTGAGCGTGACCAGCGACTTGGCCGCGTTTGGCGACCACACCTTCACGGACCCGTCCCACGACGACGAGCAGAACACCGTCTTGTCGGCGGTGTTCCAGCTGACGGAGAACACCTCCCGCTGGTGCTCTGCAAACTTCATGATCGGGAACCGCGGCAGCGTGGTGTCGAAGAGCGAGATCGAGCCGTCGCCCGACGACACCACGACCTGGTTCTCGTGCACCTCCGACCAGGTGAGGTCAAACAGCCCGTCCTGGGTCTCGAACGCGGCGTCCTGCGTTATCGCGCCATCGGCGTTAATTGAGAGTATGTACAGCTTCCCGTTCCCGACGAGCCCGTAGTTCGCCGACGCCGCGACAGCAATCTTGTTGTCGTAGAAGGGCGAGTACTTCACGCCGTAGCCATTAAACCCGGCGGTCCTGAAGGAGAGCATCTTCTCTGCAGGAGTCGCTCGCTCGCTCTCCCGCCGGTCTGCGCTTCTCCCGCTGAACACTTCTGATATTGAGTGGCGCACTGTAGATATGGCGCTGGCACATGCGATGGCCCCCGCGGCGCGCGCGAGGGGGGAGACTACAGGCAGGCTACGGAACGGCTGTCTATTGCGCACACAGTTAGGCTGTGTGGGTTTCGTCGTACTTCTTCGCGAGCGCGAGCACCTCGCTCGCCTGCACGATCACCGTCTGGTCCCTCTCCGGGTGCGCCACGCGCTCCTCGTACGCGAGCACGGCGGCCTTGACGATGTCGTCGCCCGAGACCGGGTGCGCCATCAGCGGCGCGAGAAAAGTCCCGCGCAGGCGCCCCGCGACACTCCGCAGCGCGTCGTCCATCCACCCGCGCGACACCGCGCGCTTGCCCGTGATGGTCCCCGGTCGCACGATCACGGTCACGGGGAACTTGAGCGCGAGCACATCCTCGTCGAGCTGTCCCTTCGTGCGCAGGTACAGGAAGCGCGACTTGGAGTTTGCGCCCACGGACGACACGAGGATGATCCCCCTGACGCCGGCGCCGCGCGCCGCTTTCGCCGCCGCGTAGTTGACGCCGTGGTCGATCCTCACAAACTCGTCCGCGCTCTTGTTGACGGCGCGCGTGCCGAACGCCGAGAAGAGCACGTCCGGCGGCGGCGATAGCGCCGCGATGGCCGCCGGCCACTTGTCGGTGTCTGTCTCGAGCACGTGTGTCACTTTAGCGGCCGCCGCCGGTGGCGACCGCGACACCGTCGTGATCTGCGCGAACTGCGGCGACGCGCTCGCCAGTCTCAGAAACGCCGACCCGGTGAACCCGGTGGTCCCTAGCGCCACTACTGTTGTCATTGCTGCTGCTGTCTGAACCTTTGCCAGTTAGAAGAAGACTCTTTATACGGCGGGACCCCGGAAATAGCGTACTTAAGAGAGTTCCTCCAAACACCCACGGCCGCGAGAACACCACAAGAGCCACTCCCGGCTACAACACCAACAGCGCCACAGCGACACCACCGCGCCCCTGCGCCTCTTCGCCACCGCGCCGCCGCGCCACCCGCACGGCCTCTGGCGGTGTCGCGTGGGGCTGGTGATGAGGGGCGTGCACCACCCACCCCTTTTGTCTATTTGTGTCCCGATTTGTCGAATTACCTCTTTTGGCTAATAGTGTAAACAAACCCTTGCGCTGTCTGCTGCTGCTGCCGATGAAGAGCAGAAAGGTGAGCTCTCCCCTCCAGGCCGCAGGCACGATGGGCGACACTCAGGGGATATACCACACGGGCGCGGAGACGCCGCACAGACACCGCGCGGTGTTCGGGTCTGTGAGCCCGAACCGGCTCTCGGGCCAGCGCTCGTCTCTGTACGACGGCAGCGGCGTGCTCTCGCCGCACTTCAACGTGGTGGCCAGCGACTGGTCGAGCCAGCGGAGACGGCAGCGCGCGGGCGGCGAGGCGCCCGGATCAGCCAGGGGCTCGGCCAGCAGCTCTGCGGGCGGCTCTGCGAACGGGTCGCCGCGGCGGCTGAAGCGCTCGAACACGACGGACAGGTTCATTCCGAGCAGGCACTCGGCGTCGGCGAAGGTGGCTGTCGACGAAAACATACCGCCGCCGGGCGCGCTGCCCGCGGCGGCACACATCTACGCGCACACACAGCGGATATACAAGAACAGCGTCGCGGAGGCGTGCGGGCTCGAGCTCGGCCAGCGGATCCTGCAGTTCCAGCCCGCGGCGCCCGAGAGCAGCGCGGTGCGCGACCTGAAGACCGGGTACCAGCGGCGGCCCGCCGCGCCGCAGAACAGGGCGCGCAAGGTGCCGAGCGCGCCTGAGAAGGTGCTCGACGCGCCGGGCATCGCCGACGACTTTTACCTGAACCTGCTCGCGTGGTCGGCCGCGAACCTGCTCGCGATCGCGCTCGGCGACACCGTGTACGTGTGGAACGCGAACGACGGCAGCGTCGAGCTGCTCACGCGGACGGCGCACGCGGTGTCGTCGGTGCGGTGGTCGGAGGACGCGTACTACTTGTCGCTCGGGCTCGCCGACGGCAGCGTCGAGGTGTGGGACGTTGAGACCACCACGAGGCTGCGCGTGATGCGCGCGCACGACGCGCGCGTCGGCGCGCAGTGCTGGTCGAAGCACATCGTGACGACCGGCGCGCGCACGGGGCAGATGTTCCACCACGACGTGCGTGTCTCGCAGCACATTGTCGCGAGCCTGAGCGCGCACGCGGCCGAGGTGTGCGGGATCGAGTGGCGCGCCGACGGACAGCAGCTGTGCTCGGGCGGGAACGACAACACCGTGAACATCTGGGACGCGCGCTCGGCGACACCGCAGTTCACGAAAACCGCGCACTGCGCGGCGGTGAAGGCGCTCGCGTGGAGCCCGTCGCAGACGGCGCTGCTCGCGACGGGCGGCGGCACCGCAGACAGACAGATCCACTTCTGGAACACCACGACGGGCGCGCGCACACACTCGATCGACGCCGGCGCACAGGTGTCTGCGCTGCACTGGGGCTGCCACGCGGGGACGCGCGAGATAGTCGCGACGCACGGCGTCACGAACAACGGCATGAGCCTGTACTCGTTCCCGCAGCTACACAAGACGGGCGCGGTTGCCGACGCGCACGACACGCGCATCCTCTACAGCGCGCTGAGCCCAGACGGCACCACGCTCGCGACCGCCGCCGCCGACGAGAACCTCAAGTTCTGGAAGCTGTTCGACTGCAGCCGCAGGGCCCCAGAGCAGCAGTCTGCGCTCGCGACGAAGGACATTGACAGAGTAGTCACCATAAGATGAGATACTCCCAGCTGTAATGTATTTTGTATCTCGCCCTCCCCCACGGTCCCTCCTTGCCCGAACCCGGAGATGCGCTGGTGAAAGACGTGCACCACCCACCCCACTCCAGCGAATCAGCGCAATGTTGATTATGCCTTCTGTCGCCAGGGCTGCTGTGCCTCCGGGGGAGTGCACTGCTCGAGTGACTAGCGGTGCAAGGGAAAGAGCACCCATCCGCCCGTGAGTGAGTAACACAGCTAACAGCACTACTGACTGACCACTACAGAGATATGTTTAGGAACCAGCTGGCGAGAGCGCTCAAGAGCGCGTGCGGGATGCGTGGTCTTGCGACCACTGCACCTGCACCAGTCTCCACACCGAGACTCAAGAAGTTCAAGATCTACCGCTGGTCGCCAGACACGCCAGAGGTGAAACCGCGCATGCAGGAGTACGAGGTGGACCTGAACGACTGCGGGCCGATGGTGCTCGATGCGATTCTCAAGATCAAGAACGAGCAGGACGCTACACTGACGTTCCGCAGATCGTGCCGCGAGGGCATCTGTGGCTCGTGCGCTATGAACATTGGCGGCCGCAACACACTGGCGTGTCTGTGTAGGATAGAGCCAGACACAGCGACAGAGACAAAGATCTACCCGCTGCCACACATGTTTGTCGTGAGAGACCTCGTGCCGGACCTCACGCATTTCTACAAGCAGTACAAGTCGATCCAGCCGTACCTGCAGAGAGAGGCTGTCCCGGCAGACGGTAAGGAGAACCTGCAGTCGATCGAGGACCGCAAGAAGCTGGACGGGCTGTACGAGTGCATACTGTGCGCGTGCTGCTCAACGTCGTGCCCGTCGTACTGGTGGAACCAGCAGGAGTATCTCGGGCCAGCCGTGCTGATGCAGGCGTACAGATGGCTGATAGACTCGAGAGACGAGGCGTCGGCTCTCAGAAAGGAAATGCTACAGAACTCAATGTCGCTGTACAGGTGTCACACAATCATGAACTGCTCGAAAACATGTCCCAAGGGCCTGAACCCGGGAAGAGCCATAGCGGAAATCAAGAAGTCGCTCGCGTTCGACTGAGCGGTGTCTATTTATTGGCTCTGCCGGAGGTGGGTGGCTGTTCTAGTCCCATTTAGTCACACACACACACACACTCACACACCATATGGTTTATACTGAATAAACGATCATCGTGCCAGTACTCGCTGCCCCAGAGCCCCCGCTGCCCCCCAGTAGACAGTTTTCCCGGTGTCCGATAGCAAGGTCGTGTATAGATAATAAAGCCGGAGGGCGGGAGAACACGACACGCGGAGAGCTCTACGGGAGAGAGAGACGGATATAGACAATGGCGGCTGAGGTTACAAAGAGCACTGTGTCCGGGTCGTTCCCGCAGACGCGGGTGCAGGCTCTGCAGCTGGAGAACAAGACTGAGGAGATGCTGTCGCGGTACTCGACGTATGCACAGACGTCGAGCAGCGCCGCGACAGGCGACGAGAAGGCGCTCGAGGAGCAGATCAACGCGCTGCTGCACAAGCGCGACGAGACGATAAACGCGCTCACACGGATATCCGAGTTTGACGCGTCGCTGCCGGCGTCCAAGCTGCAGCAGCTGCAGCGCCACAGAGACAACCTCGCGGAGCACTGGAAGGACTTTGCGCGGATCCGCTCCTCCATCCAGCAGGAGCGCAACAAGATGAACCTGCTTTTTTCTGTGCGGTCCGACATAGAGGCACACAAACAGAAGAGCGACGTGAGAAGCAGCGGGAGCAACAGGGGCGGCGCGGGCGCGGGCGCGGGCTCGGGCTCGGGCGGCGCCGACGGCGCCGACGAGGAGAGCTACATGAACGAGGAGCGGCTGCGTGTCGACAGCGCGAACTCGTTTGCAGACAGGCTGCTCGAGCAGGCGTACGACACGAGAGAGGAGTTCAGCAGACAGAGAGACGTGCTGAACACGGCGAGCACAAAGATAGTGGGTGTGCTGGAACACATACCGGGCATCAACATCATCCTCTCAAAGATAAACACCAGAAAGAAGAGAGACTCGCTGATCCTCGCGCTGCTCATCTCGACATGTATAATAGTGCTCTACCTGATAGCCTGACCTAGATAGAAAAGTAGCTAGCTAATGCCACGCAACTCCTGTGACGCCACCGCAGCGCGCACGTGGAGGATCCTTCACCGTCCGCCAGTAGCACTTCTCTGACAGACCGCTCTGTATTATAGCAGAGACACCTACACCACAAGTGTCACATTCCAGCGCGAGCGCGGTCGCACAAACCAGACGTTTCAGAATCGCACACACAAAAAACGAGTGTGCACCCCCACGGTGCACAGCAACGCACACACCGGCGCTGTCGCGCATGGCAGATCCGCGTAAAAATCGGGGATGCGCGCACAGCGGCAGCACAGACCAATCAGCCGTCTGCTGCCCCAGCCGGAATTCTGTCTCTCGCGCTATGACATCATGGCACAGACACAGACACATGCACTACTTTATTATTATTAGCTCCCCTTGCAGCACGGGCTCACTGCCCGCTGCCTCGCTCACCAGCAGACACCCCTGGCTCGCAGCCCGTAGCTCAGGCACACAGGACGACTGCCGCAGCCACAGCACGCTGCAGCCTGCCACTCCCACAGCCTGCTGCAGATATTAACACACACAGCGACGGCCGCCGAGGTTTCTGCGCTTTAAATCCCCCGGCTGGTACACTACCCTCTTTCTGTCGCTCTGTCTCTTCCACCTGGAACGAGAGAGTGGTGAACTTGACGCCACACAGCGAGCGCTTATTCCCGTGTATCTAATATATCTGACTGGAAGCATGGCGGACGTGTTGCGGATTCTCAACGATCCGCTGCTGTTTGCGCAGAACCACGAGCTCATCAGAGAGCAGATTCTGTGCGAGATGAACGGCCTCCACACGCGGGTCGCGTCGCTGGAGGACGAGCTCGCGGGCGCTAAAAAGGTGAATCTGCAGTTCCAGCAGGCGCTGTCTGAGTTTGGGACTGTGGTGATATCTGTGGCGATGGGCGACCTCTCGAAGAAGGTGCAGATACACCCGGTGGAGAACAACCCGGAGATCCTCAAGGTGAAGATCACGATAAACACCATGATGGACCAGCTGCAGACGTTTGCGAACGAGGTGACGAAGGTGGCGACAGAGGTGGCGAGCGGCGAGCTCGGCGGGCAGGCGAAGAACGAGGGCACTGTCGGCGTGTGGCGCAGCCTCACGAACAACGTGAACATCATGGCGCTGAACCTGACGAACCAGGTGCGCGAGATAGCCGACGTGACGAGGGCGGTCGCGACGGGAGACCTCAGCAGGAAGATCAACGTGCACGCGCAGGGCGAGATTCTGCAGCTGCAGATGACGATAAACACCATGGTGGACCAGCTGCGGACGTTTGCGTTCGAGGTTACGCGAGTGGCAAGAGAGACGGGCGTGGAAGGGCGGCTCGGCGGACAGGCGACCATAGAGGGCGTGGAGGGCATCTGGAGAGAGCTGACGGACAACGTGAACGCGATGGCGCTGAACCTGACGAACCAGGTGAGAAACATCGCGAACGTGACCACCGCGGTCGCGAAGGGCGACCTGTCGAAAAAAGTTACCGCCGACTGTAAAGGCGAGATCCTCGACCTGAAGCTGACGATCAACAAGATGGTGGACCGCCTGCAGACGTTTGCGGACGAGGTGACGACGCTCGCGACGGAGGTGGGCACGAAGGGCATCCTCGGCGGACAGGCAAACGTGCAGGACGTGGAGGGCGCGTGGAAGGCGGTCACCGAGAACGTGAATATCATGGCGGCGAACCTGACGAACCAGGTGCGCTCGATCGCGACGGTCACCACCGCGGTGGCGCACGGGAACCTGTCGCAGAAGATCACGGTGCGCGCGCAGGGGGAGATCCTGCAGCTCAAGGAGACCATAAACAAGATGGTGGACTCGCTGCAGGTGTTTGCGAGCGAGGTCACGCGGGTCGCGAAGGACGTGGGCATAGACGGGAAACTGGGCGTGCAGGCGCAGGTGTCGGACGTGGACGGACTGTGGAAGGAGATCACGACCAACGTGAACACCATGGCCGCGAACCTGACGTCGCAGGTGAGGGCGTTCGCGCAGATCACCGCCGCCGCGACCGACGGGGACTTCACGCGGTTCATCACGGTCGAGGCGTCGGGAGAGATGGACGCGCTGAAAACGAAGATCAACCAGATGGTGCTGAACCTGAGAGAGTCCATCCAGAGAAACACCGCCGCGAGAGAGGCGGCCGAGCTCGCGAACAGCGCCAAGTCTGAGTTTCTCGCCAACATGTCGCACGAGATCAGGACCCCCATGAACGGCATCATCGGCATGACCCAGCTGACGCTCGAGACGGAGCTGACGCAGTACCAGCGCGAGATGCTCTCGATTGTGCACAACCTCGCGAACTCGCTGCTGACAATCATCGACGACATCCTCGATATCTCGAAGATCGAGGCGAACAGGATGACGGTGGAGCAGATCGCGTTCTCGCTGCGGGGGACGGTGTTTGGCGCGCTGAAAACGCTCGCTGTGAAAGCGATCGAGAAGCAGCTGGACCTCATCTACATCGCGGACAACTCGTTCCCGGACAACCTGATCGGGGACTCGTTCCGCCTGAGGCAGGTGATCCTCAACCTCGCAGGAAACGCCATCAAGTTCACGACAAAGGGGAAGGTCACGCTGAGCGTGACGCAGACCTCGTCGCCGCAGAGCAGGGACGGTAAGCTGCTGCTGGAGTTTTGCGTGAGCGACACGGGCATCGGGATCGAGAAGGACAAGCTGGGGCTCATCTTTGACACGTTCTGCCAGGCGGACGGGTCGACGACGCGCAGGTTCGGCGGAACCGGGCTCGGTCTGTCGATCTCGAAGCAGCTGATACACCTGATGGGCGGCGAGATCTGGGTCACGTCCACGTACGGCGAGGGCTCGAATTTCTACTTCTCGATCGCTGTTGCACCGGCAAACATTGAGCTGTCGCACCAGCTCGAGGCGCTCATCCAGTTCAGAGAGCACCACGTGCTGTTCATATCTACCGAGCACGACGAGGCGGCCACGCGGGTGATAGCGCACAACATCGCGCAGCTGAACCTGCAGCCGTCGGTGATCACATCTGTCGACGAGAGCGAGACGCTCGCGGAGCCGGTCAAGTACGACACGATCATCATCGACTCGATCGAGACGGGCAAGAAACTGCGTCTGCTGACGCAGATAAAGTACATCCCGCTGGTGCTCCTGCACCCGTCGATCCCGGCGCTCAACATGCGCCTCTGCCTCGACCTGGGCATCTCGTCGTACGGGAACACGCCGTGCTCCGTGACCGACCTTGCGTCGATCCTGAAGCCCGCGCTGGAGTCGCGCGCTGCGCCTTCAGATGCAGACGGGTCCGTCAACCACAAGATTCTGCTCGCAGAGGACAACCCGGTCAACCAGAAGCTCGCGGTGCGGATCCTCGAGAAACACGGCCACCACGTCGAGGTGGTTGAGAACGGCAAGGAGGCGTTCGAGGCTGTCAAGAAGAACCGCTACGACGTTGTGCTGATGGATGTGCAGATGCCCGTGATGGGCGGGTTCGAGGCGACGGCAAAGATCAGGGAGTGGGAGCGCAAGATCAACCCGGTGGACGTGCTTGTGTTCCGCACACCGATCATCGCGCTCACTGCGCACGCGATGCTCGGCGACCGAGAGCGGTGCCTGAAAGCGCAGATGGATGAGTATCTGTCGAAGCCGCTGAAGCCGAATCTGCTCGTGCAGACGATCAGCAAGTGCATCCACAACATCAACCAGCTGAAGGAACTGTCTAAGAACAACACAAACCGGAACACAGCGCTGAAGTCTACGTATAGAAACGGCGTTATCGTCAACGGGAGCTCGTCGTCGCCGCTGTCTGAGACGATCTCAGACCTGCACAAGATGAGCGAGAGCTACAGGGGAGGGGTTGGCGAGAGCGGGCCCGCAGAGACAGCAGACGTCAGCCCCAAGGGAGACTCGAGGCGCGCCACCTCTGCAGACAGCCTCGCCACGCGGTTTAAGCCGCCGCCCCTCGAGAGCAGGTCGCGCACAGAAGGTGCCGTGGCGACGCTGAGCACGATCCGCGGCGGCGAGGCGCGCGCACAAGCGGAGGACACGGGCGATGCATCGAGGCCCGCAGTGCCCCTGTCGCCTACTGCGGCGATGAAGCGGAAGCACTCGGACGTGGCGGAGCCCAAAATTTACGAGGTGAGCGATTCAACCTAGTGGGCGGGGGCGCACGGGTATGCACAGCTTTTTTTTTTTTCTTTCCTGTATTGTATATTTTTTTATAAATAAAAAAGAACTACTGATCAACCTACCACGCTGTATCGTCCCACTTCTCCAGCTCCTCCGCTTGCTGGCAGACGTCTTTCTGGGCCTTTTTGCGCATGTAGAAAATTGGACAGTCTTTGTTCGAGCAGAGCACCTCCTGGTGTAGCGAGCCCTGGCAGCGCTGGCACTCAGTCCACAGCTTCGAGAACTTCACCTCGAGCGAGTTCATCAGGGCGAGCGCGTCGCCGTACAGCTCGCCGGCTCTGTCGATGCAGTTCACGCACAGCGCGGCGTTTCCGGTCGAGTTCGAGCTTGAGAGCGGCGTCCGGCAGCCCTTGCACAGGTTGCTTTTCTTCGCGAAGCGCATCAGCGCGCCGGTCTTGGGCGCGGCAATGATCACCGTGCGCGTGTGAGAGCCGTTCAGGAGCTCGCGCGCGCGGCGCTCGCCGAGGATCGGCTCGAATATCCTCGTCAGCGGCTTCGCGAGCTGGTTCTCGAGGTAGTACTTCGTGTCTATCGGGAGCGAGTGCTCGAGCACGTACAGCGGGTCCTCGGACTTCTCGTAGTTCTTGTCGCCCGAGGTCTTGATGATCACGTACGCGACTCTGTCGCCGAGCGTCGGCGCGGAGCCGGCGTCGCGCTTGCGCATGCGCTCGGCGAGCTCGACGTGCGCCTGCTTCCCCGCGTAGTCCTGCCGCGAGAGCGCCTTCGTGATCACCAGCTGCGACATGTCGACGCGGTTCTGCAGCAGGTCCGCGATCGTCTGCTTCACAAAGCTCTCAGCTCCCGGAACGTCGCGCTTCTCGAGAATGTACTCCAGGACGCGCGTGATCACATTCTGCACCAACCGGCAGTTGTCCCGGCGCACGGTCTCAATTCCCTTTGTGTCCATCTTGTCGTAGCTCTTCGGGTTTGTCCAGAACAGCCCGGCGTACCGCTTCTTGTTGATGAGAAGGTAGGGGAAGTAGACTTTCTCAAACTCCAGCTTTATCGGCTTGATGAACTTCTGGGAGACGTACTCCGCAGCCTCCTCGCCCAGCTTCATGCACGTCTCGAGGTCGCCGTAGCCGAACTTCACCATCACCGAGTCTGTGTCTCCGTAGATGACCTTGGCGTCAAAGGGGAACCCGTTCTTGATGCAGTACTTCTCTTCAACCTCGTTTTTCGTCTTCTCGATCATCACCCTTCCGAAGGCCGTCACAGAAGACGAGATAGCAAGGCACGGAAGCTTACCGACTGTCGCACCAGTGAACCCGTACACCGAGTTTGCTGATATTTTCAGCGCGAGCTGCCGGCCGTTGAGGACCTGCTTTTTGAACGAGTCCGTCTCTTTCTTCAGATCCTGTTTCGCCTTCTTTCTCGCGCCTAGCAGCTCCTGCAGGATCGTCGGCAGGATCCCCTGCCGCTTGCTCGACTTCACGAACGAGTCGCCGTTGGGCGTCAGCGTGTAGTCTTTATCCTTCTCAAGACCGAGCCTCTCTATGGTCTGCTTGTTGAGCAGTGTCGTGTAGCAAATATTGTGCGCCATCATGATGGACGGATACAGAGACGCAAAGTCGAGCGTCGCGATGGGCACGTCGTAGTAGCCGCGCGACGGCTCAATCACCGTTGCCCCCTCGTACTCTTCGTTGGTGCCCTCGCTCTTCATGTTTGGTATAATAATGTCGAGGTCAAGGCACTTTCTGAACAGCTGCGAGATAACCTTGATCTGCTGCCCTCTACTAAGCAGGAACGAAAAGGGCACACCCGTTACTCTCGCCATTTCCGTGTAGTTAACAAGACACATGAGTTTCTCCGCTAGCCTCAGAGGAAGGTACGCATCTTTCAGGCAGTATATGGCCAGCCGCCGCCTTGTTTCACTGTCGCCATTCTGCAGATCCGTAATGATCGAGTGGTGTACGTCTTCCTTCTGTTCGTTCAGAAAGTGCGACGACACAGAGTTCAAAGTGTAGGACCTCAATTTGTACTCTCTCTGGATCAGCTGCAGCAGATCCAGCTGCATTCTGCCTTCAATGTTCACAACTTTGTTCTCTCTTGTTCCGTACGCCCTGGAGCTGAAAACAGAGTCCTTCACCTCCTGCTTCGACGCCTTCATCCTGCTGAAGAACGGAAAGTCCCTAACGTTAAGAGCGGCCGCTCTGTTGATCAAGTACGGGAAGTCAAAGTTCGCGATGTTGTAGCCGATGATGACATCGGGGTCGGCCTTGACAACAAAGTCCCTCCATTTCCTGAGCATCTCCGTCTCCGTCTTGCACGAAAAGATCTCAGAGCCGACAATGTGCGAGCAGGTGCCGACTGTGAACACGTTTCTGATGAAGGGGGAGCTGTCACCTGTTCGTGAGACAACGTTGGCAATCTGTATGACAGGATCCTGTTCAGCTTCTGGAAATATGCCCTTGCGCCCGGCACACTCAATGTCGAAGCTCAGAACTCTCAGCGGCGCGATCTTGCTGTACTCTCCCTCTGACGAGAGCGAGATCAAGTTATCGAACGCGATCTGCACCTCCAGCTGGCAGGTGGACAGTTTCCTGTCCTCCTGAATCATCTGGTACTTCCCTGCAGGTAGCGTTATCCAGCTCATGCCTGTGATCTTGCAGTCCACCATCATCCGCAGCAGGTACTGGATATTGTCGAACGTGATCGAGCCGCCCTCTGGGAACAGAGACTGGTACTGCACATCTCCCCTCTCGAACCCAGTCCTGATTCGGGAAATATGCTTCGCGTCGTCCACGGTTATCTTCAGGAACGGCAGCTTCACGTTGTCGTTGAACCCCCAGATCGACTCTTTGAACTTGATCTCAACTGAATAAATACCCTGAAAGTTCTCGCTCAGGTACGCCTGGAACTGCGGCAGGTCCGACTGTCGCAGCCCCTTCGGCAGCCCCACATACAGATAGTGCCTGAAGCCGGTGACGTTACAGAGCACGCTGTGGCCCTTCTCTGTGACACCAAAGAACCGCACCATCGACATCCCGTGGATGGTTGTCTCCTCCGCGTCCAGCTGCTGGAACGTGATGTCGGACGTTGCCGGGTCAAACCCGACCAGCGGCGGCCTGAGCCACTGCTGATCTTCCAGCGCGCTCGACGAGTTCAGCTCCCTGATGATCTCCTCCTCGGCAGCGATCTGCGAGGAGAGGGTGTCCATCGCCACCAGCTCCTTCTCAAAAGCAGACTGCTCGGGTTCCTGCTGCGAGTACGTGATCTTCGCGTGGATATTGTTCTTGCGGGTCGGCAGGTTGAACCCCTTGTGCGACATTATAGACTGGTTGACCGTCGGCAGCGAGTGCGCAGAGTCTGTGCCCATAGACTGGTCAACCTCCAGGCTCAGTCTCGCCCTCTTGCCACCCAGGTTCGCGAGTGCCGCGGGGTCGACATCAACCAGATGTTTCTTCTTGGGCGATACCACCTCCGACATGATTCTCAGAAGTCACTACGCCACCGTCGAGCAGGAAAGTGCACACACACACAGCTGAGAGCACAGCCAGAGAGCGCGTCTGTCTCTGTCAGCGCGTCTTTTGGCGTTCGGGAAACGACCTTCGCGGGTAGTGCACAGGAGAGTGGCATTAGCTAAGGCACAGAGGAGACGGGGCCCGCGGTGGAGGCGAAGGGGGAGGACAGCGGTGAGCGAGGCAACAGGGAGAGATGCTGCCTAATTTCACCGGATCGACGAGGCGGCGCAACGTGAATCTCAGCGGGCGCTCGTCTGCGCTGATGAACCCGTCGACGTTTCTGCAGAATGCCGACAACGAGCGGAAGAAGAGGCAGAGGGCAAAGCTGGAGCAGACATCGGCCAAGGTGCTGCAGTCACACATACGCAGATATCTGGCACTGCTGCACTGGCGCGTGGAGTTCAGGGATGCGTGGCTGGACTCTGAGAGTAGCGTGGCGTCTGTGCGACAGTTCAGTTTCTTCTTCCCGGCTCTCGCGCGCTCACAGGAGCCGGACCTGTCGCTGCTCCAGCTGGAGCACCTCAGCGCCATTCTGGGCTCTGTGCGAGATTTGCGGAGCGTGTCTGCGACTCTTGCCGGACTGGCAAGTGCACTGGTGCGCTCATACGATAGCGTATCTGAGTTTCCCGAGGGAGAGGTGCAGTATAAACTGCTTGAGATCCTGAACACGCTTTTGGAAGCTGGCGCTGGCGCTTCCGTGAGCTATAGCGAGCTGCTTGATAAGCTGGCGGGGAGCATAGACGTGGGCGATTTCCCAGGGCTGCTTACGCTGAAGGCGACAATGCTGTTCAGGTTCAGCCGATTCAATTATGAGAGTCTGGCAAAGCTCCTATCACACAGGGATGTGGGCAGCATTATGTCCGCGCTACACGCAGAGGGCAGTGTGGGCGACCTGAAGTACTCTCTGACAGATTTTTTCAAGTTTTTAGAGCTGAATGCGGGCGCAGTGAACCACAGAGAGGGTCAGTTGCGACTATTCTCGAATATCGTGGAGCTGACGCTACTGAGCGAAACGCGCTACTTTGAAGTGGATACCGCAGAGGTGTTGAGAACTCTTGGGCATCTCCTCTCGAGTTTCACCGAGACCCCCGTGATATTCGAGGATGACCTAGAAGTCCACGACGAGATGGATATTGATAACGTGGGAGCGGCCGTGCCCGCTGCAGCCTCTGACAGTGTTCTGGTTATACCAGCGGCCGAGATTGATAGCATACGGTACGTGTACTCCAAGCAGTTTAACGACATGTTGCTGGAGCATTTTTCCGACGACGCGCCAGACACGCTGGTGAAGTTCTACGCCGATCTGCTGCTGCTGATTACGCCTCGGACGCATCACAGCCATGAAAAGCTGAGGAGATGTACCTTTGCCACAAACATTACCCTTAAAAACCAGTTTCTCGTGAATTTCAAAGTGTCAAGCATCCCGACGGGCATCCTGTCGTATATGCTTGATTTTTTAATCTCCAGTGATCTGAGCTCTAGGCTCTCCAAGTTGGTTGAAAGCAAGTTCACAAGCGGCGATTTCTCAGTTCCAAAGAATGGAAGAAGGCTGTGGGAATACCTGTACGTCATAGAAGAAATATACAGCTATCTCCTGGTGATGTCCACCGATGATGAATTCTCAAGCCCGGCCAACGGCTGGCTTGACATGGAGAGATTCCTCCAGTTTTGCCGCTTCATGAGAGACTTCACGGTCTTTGTAGTTGCGAGGAGAGCCCCCGCTCTTGCCGTCTTGAGAGGTTTAGGTGGCTCGCATGTGCTCACGATATCGTTCTTCAACTCGATCAGCAATCTCAGCGTGAAGCTCGTGAACCAGATATACATGCGCAACTTGCGGCTGCAGCTTGTGCCGACCGATTTCTGGGCACTGGAATTACTAGACGACAGCAGGATCATGGAAGTTCTGCCTGTGTTCCACGCACGCGAGTATAAGATCAAGCAGAGCGATGGTGGCTACGCCGGTGAGGTCTGGAAGAATGGGGGAGGCTACGACGACCTGCAGGACCTGGAAGACTCCGGCCTGGACGGGGTCTCGATAGACACACAGTCGCAGGCGTACGTGACCTACCAGATGCTTTTGAAGCTGCCGTTCACGATCAAATTTGAGCTGCGAGTGAAGATTTTTGAGTTTCTGATTGCTCTAGATAAAAAGGAGAATGTTGCTGGTGATGGGATGAATTTTTTCTTGTTCGGTAACGACGGAGCCAATAAGCTGAAAGTTGAAATCTCGCGAGAGAACTTGCTGTTTGACGCGTTTGAGTCCTTTTCCAAGGTCAGCGGCGCCACGTTCAAACAGCCACTCTCTGTTGAGTTCACTAATAAGTTTGGAAAAGAGGCAGGCATTGATGGCGGTGGTTTAACAAAGGAGCTCCTAACGAGCGTGAGCAAAGAGGGGTTCAACACGGTGTCGAACGAGGATACCGAACGGGGCGACAGTCCAACCGGGGGAATATACTTCTTCAGGCACACTCCCAACTTGTACCAAATTTATCCGAACCCGGACTTTTTCTGGAGACTGCAGCACCAGAAGCAAATGATAAAGCAGAATAACGGAGTGCTCAAGAACGAGTATGATTTCACGGAAGACAACCGACTATTCCTGCAGATGATGAGGTTTCTGGGCATGATTGTCGGGAAGTGCCTATATGAGAAGATCCTAATAGACTACTCTTTCGCGCCGTTTTTCCTGGCGAGGTGGTGCGAGCGCAACAGCGGGTTGGGCGCCCAGACGCCGAGCAGCGAGACACAGTATAAGAACACGTTCGACGATTTGAAGTACTTCGATGAGGATCTGTACAACAGTCTTCAGAAGCTTTTGAAGATGTCGCCCTCTGAGCTGGAGGCACTGGACCTGACATTCACCATATCAGAGAGAATCCCATATCCTGTCGGCACCGTCGTGAGCTTCGACCTGATACCCAACGGTGCGAGCATCAAGGTGGACAGCACCAACAGACTGCAGTATGTGTACTCGTTGACAAACTTCAAGCTTTTCTCTTCCATAAAAATACAGACAGATCACTTCCTGAATGGTCTGTTCGAGATGATTGCGCCACACTGGCTAAAGCTGTTCAATCCGTTTGAGCTGCAGATGCTGATATCTGGGGGAGAAAAGGAAATAGACGTAGACGATCTCTGGAGCAACCTCGAGTTTGGCGGATACAGCGCACAGGACGAGACCGTGCAGGATCTCCAGTGGCTACTGAGAAACGACTTCACCAGAGAAGAGAAGGCGCAGTTTGTGAAATTTGTCACATCGAGCTCGAAAGCGCCTCTTCTTGGATTCAAAGACCTCGTGCCGCGCTTTGGAATACGAAACAGCGGTTACAGTCACAACAGGCTCCCAACGGCCTCTACGTGTGTCAATCTCCTGAAGCTTCCCGATTATAGAAGCAGGAAACTTCTCAAGGAGAAGCTGCTGTACGCCATCCAGGCAGAGGCCGGCTTTGACCTATCTTAGGACACGGCCTTATAGCATTATTTATGAACGAATTAACGCGAAAATTAGAAGTACCTGCCTGGCCTTGTAGTTTCTCTCTCTCGTGTTCCACGACTCGCGCGTAACTCGAGGGCGCGATCAAAAGACAAGGGCATATACCAAGGTATCCACAGTTATGGCTGATTCAGCAACAGAAGTGGCTAGGATAAAGGTGAGTGGCGTGTATTCTAATCACCGGGGAGAGTGACTGACTTGTACGTCGCCAGCCTCTTGACACCGCGGTCGTGAACAAGATTGCTGCGGGAGAGATCATCATCGCACCCGCAAACGCGCTGAAGGAGCTTCTGGAGAACTCCATAGACGCCGGCGCTACGTCCATAGACATCCTGGTGAAAGGCGGTGGACTGAAGCTGCTGCAGATTACGGACAATGGTTCGGGCATCATGAAGGAGGACCTGCCGATCCTCTGCCAGCGGTTCACCACCTCGAAACTCTCCAAGTTTGAGGATCTGAACGAGATAGCCACGTACGGGTTCAGAGGCGAAGCGCTCGCAAGCATAACGCACATTGCGCATCTCTCTGTAACTACACGGACGAAGGAGTCTCCCTGTGCGTACCGATGCGCGTACTCTGACGGCGCTATATCCTCTAGATCACACGAGCCTGCCGAGCCGGCGCCTGTTGCAGGGAAGGTGGGGACACAGATAACCGTGGAGGACCTGTTCTTCAATGTCCCATCCCGGCTGAGGGTGCTGAAGTCTGCGAGCGATGAGTTTGCCAAGATACTAGATGTTGTCGGCAGGTACGCTGTTCACTCAGATGGGGTTGGCTTCTCGTGCAAGAAGGTGGAGGACTCGTACAGCTCTCTCGTGACCAGAAACACTCTTCCCATAAAGGAACGCATACGAACAGTGTTTGGGTCTGCTGTTGCTAATGAGCTTTTACCGCTGGAAGTTGAAGAGGAGGCCGACATCGGTCTCGTGCGGTGCAGTGGTCAGATATCTAACCTTAACTACTACAGCAAGAAGGTGATACAGCCTGTGTTTTTCATAAATAACAGACTTGTCACCTGCGACCCGCTGAGACGAGCAATCAATCAGCTGTACTCCACGTTTCTGCCTAAGGGGCACAAGCCTTTCATATACCTGAGCCTGTTGATAAACTCGAAGAACGTTGATGTCAATGTACACCCTACAAAGAGAGAGGTGCGATTTTTGTATGAAGAGGAGATAGTGGAGCGGGTCACAGCAAAGGTTCACGAAACACTGCAGACCCTGGACAGCAGCAGGTCGTTCAAGACGCAGCAGGTTTTAATAGGGGCGAAGAGAATGAGGGAAGAGGACTCTGGGTTGAGGGTCAGCACACCGCCACAGAAAGAGAAGAGGACAAACAGCTCTCCAGTGTCGCTGGCTTCTCTTTCTCAGAAGTATAAGAGACAGGACAACAAGCTTGTCAGAACAGACGCGAACCAGGCGAAGATAACGTCGTTTGCAACGCAGAGCCCGCAGCTGCGGCGGAATCGCGGCGCGGAAGCCGCCGATGCCTCTGAGGTAACAATAATTGAGGACTCGGATAATGAACAGGAGGTTATGGAAGACGATAGTACGAATATTACGAATTACACGGTACTGAAGAAGGATCACACAAGAGTCAAGCTGGCGAGTGTGCTAGCCCTGAGGAAGGAGGTTGAAGAAAGGACCCACGAAGAGCTGACTGAGGTTTTCTCAAAGCACTCATTTGTGGGAGTGGTTGATGAGGAACGCAGACTCTGCTGTCTGCAGCATGACGTTAAGTTGTTCCTCGTAGATTATGCGTCCGTCACTTACGAACTGTTTTACCAGATTGGGCTTTCAGACTTTAACAATTTCGGCACGATCACTCTGGAAGGCGGGCTCAGCGCCAAGAAGCTGCTGGAGGCGGTGTACTCTAACGCCGACTTCTTGGAAAAGGCGGCCACAAACTCCAGGGAGAGAGAATCGCTCCCCAGTGTCGGTGAAGTGTTGGAGACACTGTTAGGCATGTCAGAGATGCTTGAAGAGTACTTCTCTATCGGGATAGCAAGAAGCGAGGAGGACCCTAACGATGCCATCATATCATCCATCCCGCTCCTGCTCCGCAACTACACACCGCCAATGTCCAAGCTGCCTCTTTTTTTCTTCCGGCTGGGCACCCGTGTGGACTGGAGCGTTGAGAAGGACTGTCTATCTGGCATTCTCAAACAGATTGCCCTGCTGTATGTGCCTGAGAGTATACCCACCGACGATGCCTCGTCCACCGCTACAGAGAAGAGAAAAGAAACGGCCGCGAGTCTGGAAAATGTGATATTCCCGTGTGTCAGGAGGCGGCTGCTTGCGCCACGCATGATAACCAGAGACGTGGTTGAGATTGCAAATCTGCCTGGGCTATACAAGGTGTTTGAGAGATGCTGAAGAGTACTATATAATACATTAGCTGTACGATACTATAATGCAGGGGGTGCGTCTAAGCAGAGGGCCGGCGCGGCGGTCTATATACAACACCAAGAGTTATCTATCCTCTCGGATCAACCGCATGCACAGACCCCCTTACTCACTGCAGTCTCTCGCGCGGCGGGTCAGTGCTATCCAGGGCCCTGAGAGAAACCTGGTACAGCATGAGCATAACGCTGCTCTGGACGCTGGTCCACAGAAACCTGGGACCAACCCCAGAGAATAGCCCAACGACCCCTTCTGCTCTGTACACCTGTACTAATCCTTTATAAACGGAATCAGTGGCCAGCCTGTGCGCTCGCGGGCTCTTGCCCTGCGTCCCTGTGGGTGCCCCCGCGGGCGCCCCCGAGGGTGTCCCTGTTGCGGGGCTCTGTGTCTGTATTCTCGTCTTGATAACGTCCAGCGGTGTAGTCAGTGTGCCCGCCAGCCCGCCGGCGGCAGCCCCAGTGGCCAGCTCAAGGACGACTGACAGGTCATCTACCACCGGGTTTTTCCCACTCATCGCGAACGCAAAGCCCCTGAACTTTTCGTAGAACGCAAACTGCAGAGCGGAAAACGGCAGGTCCCTGACGAGAGTGGCCTTGTAGCCAAAAAAGAGCGCCTGCCAGCCTTCTCTCTTGACAATGGTAGTTATGGCATTGGCCGTGCCCTTATAGTTGTAGCCCGAGTTGAAAAACGGGTTGTTATGTCTGCCCTGCAGCTGCAGTCTGGTTTTCAGCACCTCAGACGGCACATACACAAAGCTCGAAAACAGATCTCCCAGAAACCCAGCTGTAAGGTAGCTCACTGTGTCGTTGACGTGGAGGTCTTTAATGAAGAGACGCTTGACGTACTCGTACGTGACAAAAAAGAGCGCGGCGCTCGGGAACGAGCCCGTCATGGCGCCTCCGTATCCTGCGTAGAGTCCCCTCGGAAACCCTTCCTCGCGGAATATCGTAGAGTACGCCTTCAGCGTGCTTCTGTACTTGACTTCATTGGGTGCGGCCTGCTGTCTTGTCTTCACCGTGTCCAGCGAGTGCATGGAAGTATCGCCAATCATGCCGCCAATTCCCCCCGCGAGCAGGCAGTGGAGCAGTGGCGATACCGTCTCGTCGGAGCTGGTCTTGGGAGCCGTCGACTGCGGGTGTGTCGGCCCGCCGCTCGTACCCTCGCGGCTGAAGCTCAGCGGCAGAGACGCTGACAGCGACAGAAAATCAAGCCAGCTATTCTGCATCGCTGTAGCTAATTCCTCTCACGAGAGCGGGTCGTATTCTCTCTCTAGCCAGCCTCGCGACCACGATATCCAGAATCAAATAAGATGCAATGCGAACGATGTAGCCTGTCTGCAAAAGCATACCAGTGAGAGTCGCAAGGGGAAATAACCGAGAGCGTCTATGTGGTTTCTCTCTATCCACCAGGCTCGGGTGGTGGGATTGTTTCTAGACGGGTGAGCCAGAAGCGTCGTCTGGCCTCGCTTTCACGCGCAAGCCCTACACAAGTGTCCCGCCCTTCCAGTCTGTCGCCTGCTTTCTCCAGCAGAGCTCCGTCCGGTGTATATGTGGCCCAGCGGGGAAGTCTGGTATCTCTTGCGGCGGCTTGTGTGTCCGTCCTCTCGCATCCAATGCGCTCGTGAAGAAATCAGAATTCTGCCCGGGTAAAGTCGAGCTGTGTTGTGCACACCTCCATGGATTTTCTCTTCGCTCAGACAACGCGCGGGCCATGTGGATGCGGTCGATAAAGGGGGCAGTGCGAGCGGCTGCGGGTGTCCGGAGTGGGATACGGGGGGCCGTGGTGCCGTCCCTGGTGGCTTCTGGCGGCAGCGCTCGTCGTGGCTACCGGGTGCTGAGCCTGGAGAGCTCGTGCGACGACTCGTGTGTCGCTCTGCTTGAGCGCGCAGGGCCCGACGTGCCAGCGGTCGTCATCGAGGAGATGAAGGCGACGCTAGACTCGCGTGCCGACGGGGGTGTTATTCCGACGCGCGCGCTCACGCACCACCAGGAGAACATGGCGACGCTGCTGAAGAGCATGTGCGAACGGCACGGGCTCAGCAGCGTAAGCCCGCCGGACCTGATCGCGTTCACGCGCGGGCCCGGCATGGTCGGCTCGCTGAGCATGTCCACGGAGATTGCGAAGGGTCTTAGCATAGCGTGGAACAGACCGCTGATAGGAGTGCACCACATGCTGGGCCACCTGCTGATCCCGAGACTGGCGACCAACGGCGCGGCTCCGCAGTTCCCCTTTCTGAGTCTGCTCGCGAGCGGCGGCCACACGGTGCTGGTGCTCTCGCGCGGCCTCATGCAGCACGACATCCTGCTGAACACGGTGGACATCGCTGTGGGTGACGCGCTCGACAAGTGCGGGAGAGAGATAGGCATCCGCGGGAACATGATAGCGCGCGAGATGGAGCGGTTTGTGTCAGCGAGCGCGTCGGCGCCGACCAGGGACGTGGAGATACGGCTGCCCACGCCCATGAGGGGCAAGCCGAACACGGCCGACGCTTTGGCTTTTTCCTTCGCTGCGTACCAGTCCGCGGTGTCCAAGTCTGTGGAGAGGTTCCACGGCGGCGCGGTGGAGTCGGACGAGGACCGCGCGGCGCTCGGGTACCAGATTCAGCGGTCTGTGTTTGGACACGTGGTGGGCCAGATAGACCGCGCGCTTGTCGCTAACGCCGAGAAGGTTGCGGGCGTCACGAGCTTCGTGTGCTCGGGCGGCGTTGCGTCTAACTCAACGCTGCGGGCGCTGCTGCAGGACCGGTTCAAGGGCATCGACAGCTACTTCTTCCCAGAGCCGTCGCTGTGTGTGGACAACGCCGTCATGATCGGGTGGGCGGGGATAGAGCTGTGGGAGGCCGGCCTGCGTTCTGACCTCAACGTGTCGCCTATACGGAAGTGGTCTCTCGAGGACATCGAGCCCTTGGGCGGCTGGGTAAAAAGATGAAGAAAAAAAAACTCTTGTAATTATAACGATTAACACCATTGAATATTATTAAATTATACACTGCGACGCTACTCGTCGTCGTCGCCTGCGGGTATGTTGTCGTCCAGAAACGACTCGGTGATGTGGAACTTGTCTATGAGGCCGAGCCACGTTGTGTACTCCAGTCTGAACACCAGGTGGAACCGCTGCGTTGCCACCTTCTTCCTGAAGTTCTCGATGCCCTTGAGCGACTCTGCGTTGGCCTCTCGCACGTGCGGAATTCCCTCCACCTCCTCAAGTATCAGCCTGCCCCTGAAAATGAGAAAGCTCGTGTAGAAGAGGTTCTCCACCGACTTTGAGAATGACCGCGGGTTCACGAAAAACTTAAACAGGTTCATGGGCTTCCCGTCGCCCTTGGCCGTGAGCGCCTTGAAGCACCTGATCACCTGCGCGCTTGTGTCTTTGTCGTTCTGGTCTGCCGAGATCTGTGTCGCGTCAACGTCCCGCGGTTTCGCCGCGCGCCCTGATTTCCTGTCGTCGCGCGCGGCGCGCCGCGTGTACTGGCGCGTCTTCGGTTCCAGCTCCAGCGAGCCAAGCAGAAAGTCCAGGCTCGGCGCCCTGTTGCTCGCCTCGAGATAGAGCGTGCCTATTCGCAGCCAGTTATACTCGCCGAACCTGTCGTTTGCCGCGCGCGTGTCGCCGCCGCGCGTGTCAACGTCGCCGTAGTCGTCGTCCTCATCGCCGTTGTCAGCCCCCACATCGCCCTCGCCGTTCTCCGCGCACCGGCAGAACCTGTTCACCTTCTGGACGAAGTCTCCCACGTCGAGCCCCTTTTCGCTCGCGCCCATCTTCATGTTCCGCGTGGCGACCAGCGCCTGCGTACTGATCTCCTTTATCGCCGCGGCGTCTGTGGCCATTATGCTCACATTTTCAGCCTTCCTGACCACCGTGAACAGCTCGTTCGCTTCATCCAGGCTATTCTGGACCATGGATATGCCGCCCTCGCGCGCTACCTGCGCGCGCTGGCCCTTGAGGTTGTCGCCGAGCTCTTTGTACTTTACCCGCAGCTCGTGGTCGGCCTCCTCTGTGAGCGTCTCGTTCGCGTCGCTGTACCCGCTATCATCGTCATCGTCGTCGTCGTCGTCGTCGTCGTCGTCGTCATCGTCATCGTTATCATCGTCTTCCTCAGTTTGGTCTTCCTCGGCGTCCTCACCGCCGCTGCCGGCGCCTGCCAGCTGTCCGAGTCCGACCCCATTGCCCATCTGCTCGACTTTCACGGTTCGCTCAAGCCCCGCCGCGCTGTTCCTGCTGCGCACGCGCCGCTTTCCCTCACTTGCCGGACCTTCAAACTCCCTCTTCACCCTGTGCGAAGTTCCTACGTCCACCATGCCAGCGCTCGCCGAGGGGAGATATCCAGCGTCTGCGTCTGCACCTGGATGTACCTCACTATTCCTGGCGTACCGCTCTAACTGTCGCGTTTAATGTGAGGGATCAGCGCTCATAACAGTACACCAGATCAGCCAGCAACGGGGACACAGTCTACAGCTCATACGATATATCTTTATATTTTATACTTCTAGAAGAAGCTACCCTCTGATGATCAGATCGTCGGGAATGCCCTCGTACTCTCCGTATCCCAGAGTCAGGTTGATGTTCTGCAGACACTGTGTTGCTGCGCCCTTCAGCAGGTTGTCGATGGTGGCCACCACCACGACTCTGTCCTGTTTCGCGTTCACCGCAAAGGCCCCGACAACCACGCCGTGCTTTCCGCTAATGTCCTTCACCAGCGGCGCCTCGCCCGAGATGTGCACGAGCTGCTCGCCCTGGTACCTGTCCTGGTATATGTTTCTGATGTCTCTCGACGTGAGCTTCTTGTTCAGCGGGATCGAGATCGTGTGCGTTATGCCCTGGAACCACTGTGCAACGTGCGGCATGAACGCCACCTCCACGCCGAGCTGCGACGAGATCTCGCGCTCGTGGATGTGGTCCGTGAGCGAGTACGGGATCAAGTTATTCGCCAGGAACTTCGGGTCGTTCTTCGGCGACGGCTTCGTACCGGCGCCCGAGTAACCCGACACCCCAAATATCGACGGGCGCTCGGCAATGTGCTCGAGCAGCGGCCTGATGGCGATCTGCGCCGCGGTCGCGTAGCACCCGGGGTTCGACACTTTTCTCGCGGCCGCGATGCGCTCGCGCGAGTTCAGCTCGGGCAGGCCGTACACCCACTCGCCCGTCGTGTCGAACCTGTAGTCCGCGCTGAGGTCGATGATCTTCGACGTGCCCTGCGAGCCGCTGTTGGCGGTCTCGATGGCCTCGACAAACGGTTTGCACACGCCATTCGGCAGCGCCATCACCCACACATCCACCTCGTTCGCGTTCTCGAGGCGCTTGATGTCCTCGGTCTGCAGGTTGTCGTAAACCACGTCACCCTTGTTGTAGCCCTGCAGCTTCTGTCCCTTGAGCTCGCGCGACGACACGTGGCTGATCTCTAAGAACGGGTGGCGGTCTATCATGTTGATGAGGTTCTGGCCGGTGTATCCGCGTGCGCCGATCAGCGCCACTTTCGCCTTCTTGCTGTTGGACCCCTCACGCAGCGGCGGGTTCGGGTTCGTCGCGTAGCCCCTCCTGCCGAGGCTCCAGTGCGAGCGCCGCGCGCCGAGCGTGCGGAGCAGACTGAACGAGCGCGCCTGCTCCTTCGAGCCAAACACACCGCTGCCGGCGCTGCCGGCGCTGCTCGCGCTGCTCGCGCTGCCGGGCACCGCAGACTCTCTCGCCGAGAACTGCGCAATCAGCGTGCCCACGGCGTCAGAGTCCGAGACTCCGTACCAGAACAGCGTCTTGCCGTTCTTGCTGAACGAGCCGTCGGAGCGGCTGAAGAACCACGCAATGTTCGGGTCGTCCTCGCGCACCACCCACTGCAGCGACGCAAAGTCCTTTTTGATCGCGTTGAAGATGTTGTCGGTCACGTTGTTGAGCCAGCCGCTCTTTGACGCGAGGAACTTGTCCAGCACGGGCACTTCGCTCGCCTCGGCGGGCCTGATGATCGCAAGCACCTCCATGGGCTCGTCGCCGTACGCGTGGAACTCAGTCGTCTCGAGCTGCCTCAGGTACGACGCGACAGACGTCTTCCCAGAACTCACGTCCGGGTCGCGCGCGAGCGCCGCGCGCAGCAGCTCCGGCTGCAAAAACTCGGAGAGCGAGCTGCGCTTCAGCAGCTTGTAGCCGCGCCTGATCAGCGTGCCCGCGCCGCTGTCCGTGAACAGCTCCTTCTGCAGGTCGTCAACGTTGATGATCGCGACCGACGACGACCGCGGGAGAAACATCAGCAGGTCTCTGATCTCCTTGATCTTCAGCTTCGTGCCGTACTTCACCCACCCTTGCTGCAGCAGGTCCTCGTACTCCTCGTCGAGGTTGATCATCGAGATCTTCTCGCCGGTGTCGCCGTTTATGATGCCGCCCTTCTCGTTCAGGTACACAATCTTGAGCGGCTCAAACACGCGCGCGAGCTCGCCCGCGGCCACGTCCGCGTTCACGTTCAGGATCTGTCCCGACGGCGTCTCCGCGAGCGACGTGAGGATCGGCAGGGCGCCCGCCGCGATCGCCGTCTCGATCGGCGCCTTGTTCACCGCGTTCACCGACCCGACGAGCTGGTACTTGTCTTTGTCGAGGTACTCTGCGCCAAACACGCCGCCGGTGATCGGTCTCGCGCGCACGCCCATCTTCTCGAGCGCCGTCACCAGCTTCAGGTTCTGCTCGAGAAAGCACTTCCGCACAACCGCCATTGTCTTCTCGTCGGTGATCCTGATGCCGTCCGAGTAGTTGGGCTCGACGCCCTCGTTCTCGAGCAGCTCGTTGATCTGCGGGCCCGTCCCGTGCAGCACGATCGGGTACAGCCCGACGTGGTACAGGAACGCGAGACACGACGCAAGCTCAGGGAGCTGCTGTGTGATGATCGCGCCGCCAACTTTAATCACCGCAAACTGCTGCTGCGAGACCGACGTGAAGTACTTGAGGTACTGCTCCACCTCGCGCTTCGAGCCAATGTTGTTGAGCAATTGGATCACCGTCGAGCGCGTGGAGTAGCCCCTGTACTGTCTCGCGCTGTTACAGCCACGGCCGCGCGCCGGCAGCTGTGCGCGCGCAAGCGCGCCGGCAGCGGCAGCGGCCCTCGTGGACCTCGCGACCCTTGTTCTCGCTATACTCCTGAGCATCCTGTTTGCGCGCTGTACAACTGGGAAAGCCTATATCTCAGACACCACAGCGAGAGCGAGTATATATATGAAACAGCCTGCGAGAGAGAAAAAAAATCTTCAGTAAAATATTTCAGACAGAAAAATTTACACTGAAAATGACTGACACATTTTCACTTTTGAGAGGAAAAGAAAAAGATCAGGGGGTCACGGGGTTACCCGGGGGTGGAGAGGGTGGCTAGAGAGTGGAGACAGAGAGAGACAGAGAGAGAGAGAGAGAGCAAGCAAGGACTACAGCACGATGACGGGAGAGAAGCTGAGCTACCTGCCCGGTGTGTATGGCTGCTGGTGTGGTTGTTGCGGTGTACTAACAGCAGACAGCGCTGGACGATACGAATGTGTGAGTGGTGTTGGCGCTTAGGCCAGTGGCGCGTGTACTAACAGCGCAGTCCGCTGAGCGAGCAACAGCTTGCGATACTCGAGCAGCAGGTGGAGTCTGAGGAGCCGAGTCCGACGATCCAGTCGCAGTTCAACTACGCGTGGGGGCTGATCAAGTCGGCAGAGCGCCGCGACAACAAGAAGGGCATCGACATCCTCGTGGACATATTCAAGAACGTGCCGCAGCGGAGACGCGAGTGTCTGTACTACCTCGCGATCGGGTGCTACAAGATCGACGAGCTGAGCGAGGCGAAGCGCTATGTGGACGCGCTGCTCCTCCACGAGCCGGACAACCTGCAGGCGGTGCAGCTGCAGCGCGCGGTCGAGGACAAGCTCGCGAAGGACGGGCTGATCGGCGTCGCGATTCTCGGCGGCACGGTCGCGGTCGGCGCCGCGCTGCTGACGAGTCTGATCAGGTACGGCCACAGGAAGCGCTGAGTGTGTATGTGTATATATAATAGAGAGCTGTCTCTGGCTGTTCTGTAGGTGGAGAAGAGAAGTAAAAATAAATAAAAAAAAGAGAGCCGCACACAACTTTTCCACGATCACCACCACGATCACCACCGCGGCAGCCACGATGGACGCCGCGCTGGGCGACAGGATCGCCGCGTGTGTGCTGGCGGAGTACCGCAGCCGGCGGCTCGTCTCGAAGGCTGCGCGGCCGCGCGCCGGCGAGTGGACCGTGCTCGCTGGTATCGTGCTGCTGCGCGACGGTGTGCCCGAGCGCGCGCTCTGCCTAGCGACGGGCGTGAAGGCGGCGCCCGACGAGCGCATCGCTCTCAGCAACGGCGGGCGGCTCGTGCACGACTCGCACGCCGAGGTGCTGTGTGTGCGGCTGTTCAACTACGTGCTGCTCGGCGAGATGGAGCGCCCGACGGACATCCTCGCGGCGGAGAGCAGCGGCAGCGCGAGCGCGTTTGCGTTCGCGCTGCAGCCGGGCGTCTCGTTTGCGATGTACGCGAGCGAGGTGCCGTGTGGCGATGCGTCGATGGACACGGCGGCCGAGCCGTGGGAGCGCGTGGAGCGGCACGCGGTCGGCGGCGGCGGCAGCGTGCTGCGCGGGCGCGCCGGGTTCGGCGAGGTTGGCTGTGTGCGGACCAAGCCCGGCAGGGCCGACTCGCGCGCGACGCTGTCGAAGAGCTGCTCGGACAAGCTAGCCGCGCGGCAGTACACCGGTCTGCTGAACTGCGCCGTGGCGCGCCTCGTGCGCCCCGTGTACCTCGCGCAGCTCGTCGTCCCTGCCGCGAGGCTGCAGCGCGACAGCGTCGAGCGGTGCTTCCGCGCGCGCATCGGCGTCGTCGCGCCGACGGCGGAGTACGCGCTCACGCCGCTCGCGGTGCTGCCGACGGCCGCGGTGTTCGAGCACGGCCGTCGCGCCGACTGTGTCCCGTCGAACCTGCAGCTGCTGTACGTCCCCGGGCGCCTCACGCAGATCGTGTGCCAGGGCGTGAGGCTCGGGTGCTTTGAGAAGCGCCGGCCGATAAGCGCGAGAGCGCAGACGGCGGTGTGCCGGCGGGCGATGGCGGAGTACGCCGTGCGCGTGTACGAGCGCGTGCTGGGCGCAGCGGAGTACGCGGCCGCGCGCGACGAGCTCGCCCACGGGTACTGCGCGTGGAAGGCGCGCGACCCGCACAGAGAGCGCGCGAAGCGCGCTATCCGCGCCGCGCTCGGCGGCTGGGTGCCCACGCACATAGATGATTTCGTGATATGACAGTGTATATATGTATATGCTACTCGGACTCTGACGGCGACCCGGACGGCGATCCGGAGCCCTCTTCCGGCTCTGCCTCCGCGCGAGCCTCTGGCTCTTCTGCCGCCTCTGCCCCGCCGGCAAACTCCTCCGCGTACTCGGCGCTCTCCAGCAGCTGCACGAGCTCTCCCTCGTTCTCGCCGCGCGCGAGGTCCGACGCGCGCAGCCCGCTGTTGTTCGCGATCCGGCAGTCCGCGCCCGCGTCAATCAGGTTCTCAACTATAAACGTGCCGTGCTCCGGCTCCGTCTCGCTGTAGCGCACCGCCACGTGCAGCGGCGTGTCGCCGTCCACCCTGTTGCGCGGGTCCAGCTCGACGCCCTCCTGGTCGAGCAGCACGTCGAGCACCTCGAACGACCCGTACCGGCAGCACAGGTGCAGCGGCGTGTTCCCGAGCGCGTCAACAGACCCGTTCACAAGCGCCGCCACGGCCGCGGTGTCGCCCGCGAGCTTCGCCAGGATCTCGTCGAGCAGCTCCGTGTTGTTCCGCCTCGCGGCCTCGATCAGCTGCTCCGCGAGACTCGCGCCCTCCGCCGGCCGCGTCTCCACCTCCGCCGTGCCCTTACCGGAAATAGACAGTTCTGCGAGCTCTCCCTCGATAGCCGTGCTCCCCATCGCGCCCAGCCGTCCTGCTCCTCCTCCTCCCTCCTCCTCCCGCTCGCGCGCTCCTTTTGGCGCCGCAGCGCCCCAGTTGCCGTCGTGCGAATACCAGAGACAACTATAAGTCGTGTGCTCACCTGAATATCCAAAAGTCGTGCCCCTACCACTACCTCCCTCTCTGCGGCTCCTTCTGCGCCGCAGCGCTGCGCTGCTTCTTTCTGCTGCAGCTCTCTGCTGCTCGCTCGCCGGCTGCTCCGCGCTCTGGGCGGTTCATATCGGGGCTGTTACCCCCTCCAGCGGGTTCTCCCGGAGCCCAATTGCGCGACTCCTTGCGCGTTTAGCCCGCTCTGCTCGCTGTGCTCGCTGCTGCTCCTCGCGGACGACTGCTCCCGCCGCGAGCCGTCGCGCCCTCTGTGCTCCCTCCCCGTCACGCACCTCCACGTGTTGGTTGCTGCTGCCGAGACCCACCCGACGAGTCCAGTCCTTCCCGGTCGTGTACGCGCTAGCACCTCACCCCCGATTGTGGTGTGGTGGCAGCTGGCTATAAAGCGGAACGGAGCTGCTCTGGGCCTCCTGCCCCCCTCGAGAGGAGACCCCCCTGTGCAACCACTTTTTTTTTTTTAGAGAGAGAGGTGATACAGTATCCATACAAAAGACCCCATCTCTCGGAAAGAACAGCAATGCAGAGAAGAGAGAGCATCAATGAGCCGGTCGCCATTAAGCGGCTGCACAAGCGGACTCTCACCGGGTTCACGCCTACCGAGATTCTGTCGATTGACTCTGCCATTCCGCTCAAGTGCAGAGAGATCTGGAAGAAGTTTGGCTCGCGCGAGTTCACCTCCATCGACGAGTTCCAGCAGTTCTTCATTGGCCACGTGGAGAAGACGCTCGCGCGGTCGATGTACAACTGCGACAACCTCGCGGCGTACCAGGCAACGTCCAACTCGATCAGAGACAAGCTGACGCTGCACTGGAACAAGACGCAGCAGCTGCACACCGCGAAGGACTCCAAGCGCATCTACTACCTGTCGCTGGAGTTTCTGATGGGCCGCGCGCTGGACAATGCGCTGATCAACCTCGACATCCGCGACCTCACGGGCAAGGCGGTGGACGAGCTCGGGTTCCGCCTGGAGGACGTGATCGCGGTCGAGCCGGACGCTGCGCTCGGGAACGGCGGGCTCGGGCGGCTCGCGGCGTGCTTCGTCGACTCGCTGTCGACGGGGAACTACCCCGGGTGGGGGTACGGGCTGCGCTACCAGTACGGCATCTTCTCGCAGAAGATTGTCGACGGGTACCAGGTGGAGACGCCCGACTACTGGCTGCGGTTCTCGAACCCGTGGGAGCTGCCGCGGCTGGAGATCCAGATCCCCGTGGACTTTTACGGGCAGGTGTCGACGGTGACGGACGCGCAGACGGGCGCGGTGCGCAGACAGTGGAACGGCGGCGAGCGCGTGCTCGCTGTCGCGTACGACTTCCCGATCCCCGGCTACGACACCACGAACGTGAACAACCTGCGGCTGTGGTCGTCGAAGCCGACGACGGAGTTTGACTTTCAGAAGTTCAACGAGGGCGACTACCAGAACTCGCTCGTCGAGCAGCAGCGCGCCGAGAGCATCACCGCGGTGCTGTACCCGAACGACAACTTCTACCAGGGCAAGGAGCTGCGTCTGAAGCAGCAGTACTTCTGGGTGTCGGCGTCGCTGCACGACATTGTGCGCCGCTTCATCAAGACGAAGCGCCCGTGGAGCGAGTTCTCGGACCACGTGGCGATCCAGCTGAACGACACACACCCGACGCTCGCGGTGGTGGAGCTGCAGCGGATCCTGGTGGACCTCGAGAACCTCAAGTGGGACGAGGCGTGGAAGATTGTCACAACCACGTTCGGCTACACCAACCACACGGTGATGCAGGAGGCGCTCGAGAAGTGGCCGCTCGACCTGTTTGAGAACCTGCTCCCGAGACACATCGAGATCATCTACGAGATCAACCTGCAGTTCCTGCAGTACGTCGAGAAGCTGTTCCCGAACGAGCGCGAGCTGCTCGGACGCGTGTCGATCATCGAGGAGTCGTCGCCGAAGAACGTGCGCATGGCGCACCTCGCGATCATCGGCTCGCACCGCGTCAACGGTGTCGCCGAGCTGCACTCGGAGCTGATCAAGACCACGATCTTCAAGGACTTTGTCAAGATCTACGGCGGCGAGAAGTTCACGAACGTGACGAACGGAATCACGCCGCGCCGCTGGCTGCGCCAGGCGAACCCGGAGCTGTCCGCGCTGATCGCGTCGAAGCTCGGCGGGTACTCGTACCTCAAGGACCTGAACCAGCTGAAGAAGCTCGAGGAGTTTGCGCACGACGCCGAGTTCAAGACCAAGTGGGCCGCGGTGAAGCTGAACAACAAGCGGAGGCTCGCGGCGCTCGTGAAGGAGCTCACGGGCACCGAGATCAACCCGGACGTGCTCTTTGACGTGCAGGTGAAGCGCATCCACGAGTACAAGAGACAGCAGCTGAACATCTTTGGCATCATCTGGCGCTACCTGCAGATCAAGGCGACGCCAGCGAGCGAGCGCGTCGCGAAGTGGATCCCAAAGGTGTGCATCATCGGCGGCAAGTCCGCGCCGGGCTACTACACCGCGAAGAAGATCATCAAGCTCGTCAACTCGGTCGGCGCCGTTGTGAACAACGACCCGGAGATTGGCGACCTGCTGAAGGTTGTGTTCGTGCCCGACTACAACGTGTCGAAGGCGGAGATCATCTGCCCGGCGTCGGACATCTCCGAGCACATCTCGACCGCAGGGACCGAGGCGTCCGGCACGTCGAACATGAAGTTTGTGCTGAACGGCGGGCTCATCATCGGCACCGTTGACGGCGCGAACGTGGAGATCACGAGGGAGATTGGCGAGGACAACATCTTCCTGTTCGGGAACCTCGCCGAGGACGTGGAGGACCTGAGACACGAGCACCGCATCGGGCGTCTGCACGTGCCGGAGTCGCTCACGTCTGTGTTTGACGCGATCAGCTCCGGCCTGTTTGGCACGCCCGAGGAGTTCCAGTCGCTGATCGACAACGTGCTCTCGCACGGAGACCACTACCTCGTGTCCGACGACTTCACGTCGTATCTCGAGGCGCAGGCGCTCGTCGACAAGGAGTACAAGGACAAGGAGGCGTGGTGGACCGCGAGCATCACGTCGGTCGCGAACATGGGCTTCTTCTCCTCGGACCGCTGCATCGAGGAGTACGCCGAGAACATCTGGAACGTGGAGCCCATCACCGAGAGAGTGTGAGCGAGCGAGAGCTCTTGCCGTTTTTTCGTTTATATCTTTGGAATTGCGATTTGTTTTACTGTGTGTTGCTGACTGCGCCCGTAGAGCCCGACTCTGGACCGTCGTGTAGTTATGAATATTTCTCTGACAGCTGAGCCCCCGAAGGCCGCAAGGAGGCTCTCCGCGACCAGATGCGCAGGCGGAGGTGGCTATCTGATACAGCGATGAAGCTGGTTCTGTTTGCAGCGGTGCTGTGTGCCGTCGGGTGTGCAGCGTCGCCCGTGGACCTGCAGAAGGGCTACCGCGTGACCGCGCTGCCCGGTCTGGATCAGCTACGGGCGGAGGAGGTGCCGGAGATGCACGCTGGCCACATTGCGCTGTACCCGGCAGCGGCAGACACAGATATTCACTACTTCTTCTGGCGGTTTGCGAAGCGCGCGGCGGCGGCGGCGGCAGACGCGGATGTGAAGACGAACACGAACACGGACACGAACATAAACGCGAACGCGAACGCAACCACAGCCCGCGCGCACGACAGGCTCGTGGTGTGGCTGAACGGCGGGCCCGGGTGCTCGTCGATGGACGGCGCGCTGATGGAGGTGGGCCCCTTGCGGGTCGACAGCGCCGAGCGCGTGTACTTCAACAACGGCTCGTGGGCGGAGGCCGCGGACATCGTGTTTGTCGACCAGCCGGGCGGGACAGGGTACTCGTACACGAGCAACTACCGGCGCGAGCTGACGGAGGTGGCGGACGACTTTGTCGAGTTCCTGCAGCAGTACTACGCGGTGTTCCCGGAGGATGCCGAAAAGGAGCTGTACCTCGCGGGCGAGAGCTACGCGGGGCAGTACATACCTTATTTCGCCGACTGGATACTGCGGGACGCTGGCCGCAAGCTGCCGGCGGGGCTGCGGCTGTCCGGGCTGCTGATCGGCAACGGGTGGATCTCCCCCAACGACCAGAGCCTGTCGATGATGGAGTTCGCGATCAAGGAGGGCGTGGTGGACGTGCACGCCGAGTACATGAGCGAGCTGCTGCACCAGCAGGAGGTGTGCCAGAACGCGATGAACGCGGGCGGCACTGCGGCGGCGGACGACATTGCGAACGCCGAGTGCGAGCGCATCCTCACGCTGATTCTCAAACTGACACAGCGGACAGACGCGCCGCGCGACCAGCGGTGCACGAACATGTACGACTACAGGCTGAACGACTCGTACCCGTCGTGCGGCATGAACTGGCCGCCGCTGCTGGCGAACGTGAACCCGTTTCTGAGAGACCCGGCGACGATGAAGGAGCTGCACCTGGACAAAGAGATCCACTGGGACGAGTGCTCCAACAGCGTCGGGCGCTACCTGAAAAACAAAAACTCCACGGCGTCGATCGGAGTGCTCCCGCACCTGCTGCAGCAGGTGCCGATCGTGCTGTTCAGCGGCGACAAAGACATAATATGCAACTACGTGGGCACGGAGAACATGATAAGCAGGATGCACTTTGGCGGACACACGGGGTTCTCGGACGACGCCGAGTCGCTGGCGTGGTTCTACAAGGACACGGGCGTGGGCACGGTGCGGTCCGAAAGCAACCTGACGTATGTGCGCGTGTTCAACTCGTCGCACATGGTGCCCTTCGACGTGCCTGAGGTGTCGCGCGGGCTGTTTGACATCATGACAAACACGTTCAGGGACGTGGTGGTGGGCAACGTTTCTGGAATAGGCACGCCGGTGTACGACGTCAAGTCCGGCGCGGTCACCTTCCCTGGCAACGCAGCGAGCGGGCCCGCCGCGGGCGGGGCGAAAACGCCGTCGTCGTCTGGGCCCACTGGCGGTGGCGGCGGCGGCGGCGGCGGTGGCCCGCCAGAGCACCACTCCGTGTACTTCTACCTGTTTGAGCTGACGGTGGTGTTGATCTTGCTGTACGGCATACGGTACTTCTACATATACTACACGTCGAGACAGCCGACGTCAATCCTCGCGAACAAGAACACGCGCAGAGAGACCGACAGCCAGGACGACGAGGCCGGCGCGAGGAGGAAGAACAAGACGGTGCACTGGCTGGACGACCTCGCCACAACGATAGACGCCGACTCGCCGTACGGGCCGTCGCCTGCGGGGCAGCCGGAGAAGGATGCTGGCGACAGCATTCTTGGGAAAGTGCTGAACAAACTGGGATACGGGCGCGGCGACGGGTACTCGCGCATGCAGAGAGAGGATATCGAGTTACAGGATGGCGAACAGAGACGTACAGATAATCTGATCATCGACAGCGACGACGAGGAGATCATACTATAGAGCTGTCGAATATTTAGGCATTTTTTCTTATATACACATGTATAGTGGTGGGATCGTTTTCCTACCAGCGCTCAATGTTACCTTTGATGTACTCGATGCACTCCTCCTGCGACCCCTGCGGGTTGTCCAGCTGCCATGTCAGAATGTGCTCTGTGGCGTGCTTCATCCAGGGGCCCTTCTTCCTGCCCGTGCGCTGCAGGATCGTGTTCCCGTCTACGAGAGGCTTCAGCAGGTACACGGTGGCGAGGTCTTCCGCTTGCACGTACCGGAGGAACTCCGCGTACTTCGCGATGATCGTGGGGAAGTCGCTGTCGCTGTGGCTCTGAAAGCAGTCCAGAATCGCGCACGCCACGGTCGCGAGCTCCCAGTTGGCGCCGTAGCGCATTATCGTCAATCCGACGTCCGAGCGGGTGCTGGTGCCGGCGCCGAGCGCGTCCACCACCTCGGTGAACGCGTCCGAGGCGTCCACGATGCTCGAGACAAGCGTCGACTCCTTCGTGGAGTACTTGAGCCCCGACCTCATCACCAGCTCGCACGCCCCTGTCGTCGCTTTCGTCTTCTTTTCGTTCGAGCACACGGCCAGGCCCGCCCACTCCCGCAGCGACAGAATGAGGTACAGCGCCTTACGCGCGTCACTATCACTGTACACTTTCTCGTACAGCTCCCTCGTGGCCGTCGGCAGCTGCCGGACAACCTCGGGGAGCGTGTTGAGGACCTTGTCCAGCGACTCTCGGGTGCCAGTTTCCAGCAGCCTCTTGGCTTGCGCAACGACATCGGTGGAGTTCAGCTTCGGGACAACCGTCTCCAGCTCGCCAAAGTTGAATATCGCAGAGTACAGCTCTGTCTGGAGGATGTACGCCAACCCTATCGCCGGGTTCGGCCCGCGCAGGATCTTGTCCATCTCCACGCCGACCCTCTCGCGGCTAACCTTCACGCCGAGCGCGTGCTTCACCTCGGGCTGTGCCATAGACTCCAGCGCGTCGTCTGCGATCCTGAAGTCGAAACGGCTCGCGAACCGTATCAGCCTCAGACACCGGAGCGGGTCGTCCAGAAACGTCTGGATCGGCTTCAGCGGTGTGCGCAGAATCCCCGCCTTCAGGTCCTGTATCCCGCGCTGTGTGAAGTCCTCCACTTCCCCGGTCGACAGGTTGTAAAAAAGTGCGTTCAGCGTGGCGTCTCTCCGCAGAGCGTCCTCCTCGGCAGTCCCGTACTCTACGGTGGGGATCCTGCTGTCGTCAGAGTACTGCTCGCTCCGCAGATTCACAAAGTCAATGTCCAGCCCGTACAGCTTCGTCGTACACGTTTCCAGGTGCTTGGACTTCTCGGGGTTCTTTTCAATCTTGTGGAAGCTGTGTGTGTCCGCAGCGCCCTTGATTTTGTGCCGCCTGATGTACTTCAGCAGCCCGCTGGCGAACTGCTCGCCGGACACGCTGTTTATGGCGATGTCGAGGTCGTTGCTGTGGTGCCCCAGCAGCTTGTCTCTGACCCAGCCGCCCGTGATTCTCAGCACAAGCGCCGGCTCGTGGTCCGTGTTGTACTCGTCGCAGTACGCCACTAGCAGGTTTCGTATCTTCTGCTCCGTGTCGCTGAGCGTGATGGGCGCCAGGCCCGTCGACGTGCTCATCTCTCTGTGCGCAAACCTGGTGGTTGGTGCCGCTGCTTGTGCGGAATACAGTGGTTTAAGTAGGCGAGGCAATAATCTGCTCAGCATACGCACCATCAGCGAGTCAGAGGCGCACTCTGAGCTGTTGCGGGATGAGCTGGTGCAAAAAAAAATCACGATCTGTTTAGCGATTACACGAGAGAGAACTACAACAAGACACACAGACCGAGCTACGCTCTCGGGAGCCGCTTCATAAAGGTATACGCTGTTTTCCACGCCAGTCTGATCGGCGTGTCCATCGTCCAGCCGAGTTTCGCGCTGAGCTCGCTGTAGTACAGCTTCTTCACGTCCTCTGCGGGCGCGACGCGAGGGTGCGCCGCGCACCACCGGTGGTAGCTGCTGTATGTCGAGAAGTAGTTGAAGAAGTCGCCCACCCGCACAGACTTCTGGATGCTCAGCAGGCCCGGGTCGTTCTCGCCGCGCGTCGGGTCGTACTTGTTGGCGACGACGCTGTGGAACACGTCCCGCGGGATCAGCCTGTCCACGTCGCGGTACATGTTGGCGATCTTGCTCCGCCCTGGCTGCTCCCAGTAGTTGCCCATGTACTGTTCCCCATACACGTATTTCTCGTACATGTCGTTGGCCTCCGGCGAGTCCACAAACACCGGATCCACGTACGACCAGTACGCCAGCGTCCCGTTGTCGGCGAGCGCAGCGGCACACGCCTTGAACCACGTCTCCAGCTGGAACCAGTGCACGCACTGCGCGGCGGTGATCATGTCGGCCTTCTCGCCCGCGGCGAGCACTTTCGGCAGCTCGTCCGCGCCGGCCTCGTAGAACGCCAGCCGCCCCGCCAGCTCCGGGTGCTGTGCCTGCGCAGACCTGTTGGCCTCGCTGATCATCACCGCCGACAGGTCCGTCCCGACGACGCGCTCAAAGTACTGCGTCAGCGGAATTGTGCCCTCGCCCGGCCCGCACCCGACGTCCACGGCGAGCCGCCGGCCGCCGGAGTGGTACTTCACGAGCCCCTCGAAGAACTCCGGCGGGTACCGCGGCCGGAAGCTGTTGTAGTCATTGGCGTTGAAATTGCTCTCAGAAAAGGCAGACATCTGTATTCTCTATACCTAGGGCGGTGCCTCGCACCGCACCCGACTCGTACGTATATATATTTATATGCCGTTCACTTCTCCGATCTCGTGGCAAGCACGTACACGGAGTCCCACACTATGGACACTACTGTCTCGTTAGTCCATCCGCACTCGGAAAAGAGCTCCTGCCTGAACAGCTCGACAATGTCGTCTCCGCTGCCCGGTTTTACTGCGGGGTTCTTCTTATACCACGTGAACACGGCGGACCACGTCTGCACGAACTTCATAAACTCGTCTACAGTCATCTGTCTCGAGAGCAGCAGCGGCTGCTCCGGTTCCCCCCACTCGCTGTCGCCCTGTTTGTAGTACACCACCTGCTCGTTCTCGAACTCGTCCATCCCGAGCAGCACGTCGTTCGTGGAGGTCTTCAGCAGGTCGCGGAAGATGGTTTTCCCCGGCTGCTCCCAGCACGGCCCGCAGAACCGCGCGTCCGCGTACGTATACTTGTCGTATATCTCGTTCGCCCGCTGCGAGTCCTGGAAGATGGGCTCGATGTAGAGCCAGTACGCGAGTGTGCCGCGCGGCCTGAGGATCCGGCTCATCTCCGCGAGCCACGCGCGCTGGTCGAACCAGTGCACACACTCGGCTGCCGCCGCGAGGTCCACCGACGCGTCCTCCACGCCTATCCCCGAGAGGTCCTCCGCGGGCGCGACCCGGAACTGCACGTTGCTGGCGCGCTCTGCTGCGAGCGCCATGGCCTCGCGGATCATCGTTGGCGACGCGTCTGTGCCGATGGTTTTCGCAAAGTACTTCGAGAGCGGGAACGTGGCGATCCCTGGGCCGCACCCGATGTCGACTGCGAGCTCGCGCCCACCGCTGTGGTAGCGCATGATCTTGGCGTACCACTCATCTGGGTACGTCGGGCGGAACCTCCCGTAGCTGTTTGAGTCGTATGCTTGCTCTGAGTAGCTGGCCATTGTGCGCGGAGTGGCTAAGGCGAGACGTCAAAAATACCGGTTAATACTTCAGTAGCTCAGAAGATGGTGCAACCAGTATGCAGAGCAGCAGACGTGCCATATATACTTGTTCTCCAGTTCCTCTTCCCCGTGGAGTGGGTGGGCGTGCGATGTGCCGGAACCGGCGCCTGTACCGGGGATCCTGCGGGCAACGACTACACGAAGAGAGGCGTGCCGGTGTGTATGCTACGTCTATAAACCACGGCGGAGAGCGCGTGTCCTGTCTATGCTGGGTATCGTGCGCGCAGGAGGTGCGCTAGGTCGGCGCTGTCTTCGCTCCTGCGCGGGTTGGCAGGCGCAAGTGCCTCCTGTAGAACCGCTCCGCGTCTTTTTCCGGGGTCAGCTCAGCGGCGATTATCTCAGCTGCTCTGCGGCTGAAGCCGTCCTCGGCACCGTCAACCAGCTCCAGGCGGTGGCTCGCACCGAGGGCGTTTGCGAACTGCGAGATCTCCGTCAGCGGCACGCTCGCCTCGCCCATCGCGTACACGCTCAGCACCGATACGTCGGCAGGCAGCAGCTCCACAGAGCTACAGAACCTCCCGCCCGAGTTCACAAGCAGAGACACCGCCGCCGCGTCTGGCGGCGGCGGTTGCTGCTGCTGCGCGCACCAGTCAAACATGCTCTGCGCGGCATCAGAGTGTCCCACCACCGCGACCACCGTATACCTCCGCGCAGCCAGGTAGCCCAGCGCAGCACTGATGGTGTCCGCAGACCCGCCAGTGGGCAGCGTGAGGCTCGAGACGCACAGTTTCTCAGCGAGCGCCTCCGCCAGCACTGAGCTGCCGCCGTGCCCGCCGCGCGCGCTGCCGAGCACCAGCACAGCACGCCTGGTCGCCGCAGTGGGGAACTCCCGCTGCAGGACACCGGTCTCGGTGTCCTGCTGCTGCGGAGTCACCAGCAAGCACTCTGCGCCGTCACCCAGCACCACCAGCTCGTGGCTGCCGAGCAGAGCGGCACTCATCTCCTTCAAACCTGGTGCGTCGCACGCGATAGGGAATATCCCAGAACAAAAACACCACCCACAACCAGAAGCAGCGCCCTAACACATCCAAGGGGGTATGTGCAGTCACTCAGGGAGGTATCCAGTTTCGTCGAACCGCGCTAGTGACGGCCGTCTGTGTGTCTGTGTGTCCGAGCGCGCGTTCCAGCTCTGACGAGACCCGCGAACTTAAAAGAAAAGAATTACGTAACTTATTACGTAATGTAGATCCTTTTCCTCAAATCCACTTTCTCCTGTACACTACTCCCTCCCGACTGGGACGCACACGCCAAAAGCGGTAAACGCCAAACAGAGAAAGTAAACAACACAGGCTGACCGCGCTACACGGGAACAGCTGGACTCTACAGCGCGCAGTTACAGAATCTCTCACACTCGTTTACACGCTGGGCTGTTAATTTTTTGTTGTTCGCGTGATATCTCAATCTCGCACTACGCTTTTCCCTACTCATTTCGCTATTCATTTCACTACTCATTTCGCAACGTCTGCAAGAGGTGGAAAAAAGTACCGGGAAATCTCAGCCGTTAGAGAACTGCCCCGCGATGGACACCGTTAAGCTTGAGAGCGACCAGCCGGGCTTGAGCGCGGCTCTGCCAGTGGGCGAGCCCGCGCAGGCGAGTCCCAAGCGCTCGCCTGTGAAGAGGGAATTGGCGCCTCCTGCACTGGGTGTGGGCGCAGCAGAGCTGGGGCGCTCCCCTACTAAGCCGCTGAATATTCTAGCGAAGGCGGGTGCGGGTGTTGTTGCAGCTGGCTCTGAGGGCCTCACTGAGCTGCCGCTGCCTTACAAGAGTGAGGCTACGAATGTTTCGCAGAGAAGCGCGCCGAAGCTGCGGGGGCCTAGAAAACTCGTGGAGCAGGCTGAAGAGCACACAGCAGAGCAGACAGCAGAGCAAACTGTGGAGCAGACTGTGGAGCAGACCGCGGCGCGGTCTGCTCTACAGTCTGCGGAGCCGAAGGAGGAAGAGGTGGAGGAGCTGGACATTCACGACGTGCCTCAAGTTGCAGGCGACCGCAGCTCTATCTCGTACTCCTCGCTCAAGCAGTTCTCAAAGTCGCTCGACGCGGCTGGCGAGCCTACCGCACTGGACCCGGATAACTCGCCGTCCAAGAAGTCCGTGACAATAGATATGTCTCCGCCAAAGGTGTGCGAGTACGACAGGCCGTCGTCCGACGAAGAGACACTTTCAGAACACGGCGCAGACCACAGCGGCAGCAGCGCGCAGATCACCTGGAACCCTGTTCCCTTGCAGGTGAACCCAGAGCACATGGGCAAGCCGCTGCCGCCCATAAGGCAGTTTGCGTCTGAGACGTCGCTCGCGTCGCTGCAGAGCTTCGAGGGGGCCGTGCTCTTCGGGAGGGACGCCGAGAACAAGCCACGCGGCGACGCCACCATCACCACAGACGAGCTGAAAACGCTCACGGGGAAGATAACGCCCGAAGAGAGGCTGCGCGCCGCACTGGACACCCACGACAGCCGCGCGAGTGTCCCTGACTTTGACCACGACACCTACATGGAGAGCAAGCGGCTGTCGAAGAACTCGCCCGGCGCGCGGAGCCAGCAGAGCAGGTCGACGTATTACGACGCTGTCCTGCTGCACAAGATCGGCGCGGACGCGGACCCCGCGGCCGGCGACGAGCACCTGGACGGGCTCGGCCAGCTGTACGAGTCGAACATGCGGAACACCGCAGACAGCCACTCGCTGAAAATAGACCTGCGCAGATCCGGCAGCATGCAGTCGCAGCTGAGCATCGCGTCGACAGAGTACAAACTGGACACCCGCGAAGACCACTCGGTCGCGCAGCCGGTCGTGCTGAACGACGGTGTGAAGGGGCTCTCCGACGAGGTCATCGAGGAGCTGCTACCGGAGCCAGAGAGGATCGTGGGGGGACAGTCACGCCAGCCCTCGGGCGAGAAGGACATAGAGCACTCGATAATGGAGATGCTGAGCCAGGCTCCGGCGGTCGCGCATCCTGCGCCTGCGAGAGACGGGGCTGAGGACGTACAGCGCGGCCCCGCGTCACACGCGCGGAGCGACTCGATCTCGCGGGTCGGCAGCATGATATACAACGGCATCAAGAACATGGTAAGTCCCGAGGTGGGCGGAAATGTGCAGGCTGTGCAGACTCCCAACGACTCGGAGAGGAACGAGCCCTCAGAGCCAGCAGAGCCAGCAGAGCCAGCCACGGAGAATGCGCCCGAGGTTATCAACATCTCCGACGAGTCTACCGCGAGTGCGGGCGAGCTCGACGATCCGAAGGCAGAGTCGACCCAGGACACGGTAGTCATAAGCGCGCCTGCGCCGCCAGCACTGGAACCTCTGCCGAAGGTGGACTACCAGCGCGAGTACGAGCTGCCGGACCCTGTCTTTGACGACAGCAACGAGTCCGTGTCGTTTGACCTTATCGGCAGCGAGTCGAAACTAGCGCTGCAGCCCACGTTCAGCCAGAAGCGACGCGGTAGCAAGGAGTCGTCGCCGCAGATCGACGTGTCTGCCATATGGCAGGCGCAGCCTGAGTTCAGGAGCCTCTCGTCGGCCAGGTCCTCGGGGACGGTGAAGAGCGAGGAGCCGAACGCGGCATCGCCGCGACTGCCGCCCACGCTGAAGGACCTGGTCAGCAAGCACATCCGCGTCGTCTCCCCCGAGAGCCTCCGCGGTGTCCCCAAGGACGAGCAGCCTGACGAGCACCTGGTCAGCTCGCCGCCTGCGCGGCGGTACGCGTCCGCGTCGACGAACCGCAGCTCGTCGTACGGTACGAACGGCATCGACGGGCTGTCCTACATATCGACCGGCTCGGACTTTGCCGGCCAGTTCGACCAGTGGAAGGTGAAAGAGGACGAGCGCGAGCAGAGCGCAGCCATCACCGCACTGGGGCCTGGCACGAGCAGTCTGCTGCCGCTCGAGCAACACCACGTGTCTGCGTCTAACGAGGCCATCAACAACATATGGCGCAGCGGCACACTCCGCTCGCCAGCCACCGCAGCGTCGCCGAGCGAGCTGCGGAGGGACTCGCTGGGCGAGATGTCGTCCACCGACCTCGAGCGCATGGTGATTGACCGCAAGCTCGCGAGCGAGGGCGAGGTGAAGGTGCGCGACGTCAAGATGGCCGTTAAAGTCGGCGACCGCGGCAATGGCCGGCCCGCGTCTCTGCGCGACGCTGTTAGCTACGCAGGGACGGTCCTGGAGGAGTCGTCGATCGACGAGGACTCGTACGAGGACGCGGCCGAGACGAACGAGGAGATACTGGAGCTGGAGCGCCACGAGCAAGGGGACGGAGATTTCCTAAAGGAGGACAGCGACAGCGACTTTGAGGTTGGCGTCGAGCGGGAGATCGACCGCTTCTTCCAGCTCAAGGAGAAGGGCTACATCACGAAAGAGAACCCGGGCGTCGTGGTGGCGTCGCCGTACGAGCGGAAGGATAGGGCACCGTCAACGTCCACGATCCGCCGCGACGCGCCGGACGAGAAGAGCGCGCTGGCGCCGCTGGCGCAGGCAGACCCGCACAGGATCAACTCGAAGGCCTTCACGGGCGCCGAGCTCGGGCTGCCGAAGCGCGAGAGCAAGCCGCACATCGGCGCGGGCCGCCCGGCCGCGACCCACGGCGGCCGGCAGTCGACGCTCTCTCTGAAGCAGCCGAAACTGACGAGCGGCGAGCGCGGGCGGCTCTTTGTGCGCGTGCTCGGGCTCAAAGACGTGGACCTGCCTGACATTGACGAGCACAGTGCCGAGCTGTCGCTCGTGCTGGACAACGGTATCCACTGCATCAGCAGCAGCTGCGCGGCGCTGCACCGGAACACGCCCGTCAACAAGGAGTTCGAGCTGATTGTCCCCGAGGGCAACCTCGAGTTCATTCTGACGATGAAGGCGAAGTACACGAAGCCTAAAGGCACGCTCGTGGAGGTGACCGAGAAGAAGCTCGTGAAGCCGCGGAGCCGGCTCGCGCGCTTCTTCCGGATGAAGGACCTCGTCACGACGTCCAAGTTTGTCGCGCGCGAGCCGGAGGTGGACCCGTGGACGACGCTGACGGCAAACGACGGCTCCTTCGCCCGCACGTATGTCGATCTGCAGCTGTACGAGGCGTCGGTCACGGGCCGCGTGTCTGACTTTGAGATTGCGTGTTTCAACGAGTGGCAGCTGTACCGGGAGGTGAAGAGCGGCGAGATGAAGAAGCGGCAGCCGTACAAGATCGGTAAGCTGCACGTACAGATGCTGTACATCCCGCGCACGTCGTACTACGAGATAATGCCGTCGAGCATCAAGTCTGCGCTTGACCAGGTGGCGCAGCTGCAGAGCCAGGCGCGCGTCTACCACGAGGGGTACCTCTTCCAGGAGGGCGGCGACTCGCCCATCTGGCGCCGGCGCTGGTTCATCCTGCGCGACACGGACCTGATTGCGCACAGCGCGGAGACGAAGAAGACACGCGCAAAGATCAACCTCGCGAAGGTGACGGAGCTCGTGTACATCCCCGGCGAGCCGAAGGAGAAGGAGAACGAGGAACCGGAGCACGCGCGCGCCTCCGACAGGAACTTCAGCGACACGCTGCTCATAAACGACGGCTTCAGACTCAAGTTCGCGAACGGCGAGATCATCGACTTTGGCGCAGACAACAAGGAGGAGAAGGCCGTCTGGGTGAAGCTCCTCGACGCGATTGTCAACAGAAACAAGTTCTCCCGCCAGCCGTGGGTCCGGCTGCTCACCAGCGAAATGGGCTGATCGCCCTCCCTTGTACCATATCAGTTTTTGTATTTTGTATACTCTTTCTTATCTTAATACCTCACTCTCTTATCTCACCGTGCTACACCTTCCACGTCCACACAGAGAAGAGGCCCAAGGCCCGTGCCGCTTATCGCCTGGCCAGCACACGTCCGCGGAGGGACCCCGTGGGCCGCGGAACAGCGCACCCGCTGTGGCGCTCGGTAAGGCGTGTGCCGCGGCTCTGGTGACCGGCCCGCGGAGCACGTTTAGGCCCATGAGCTCATTCCCCGTTTGCACGGGGAGATAAGAACATAGTTAAGCGTAGTTAAGCGTCTTATCGTTGCTGTCACATATCCCACTCTTGCGTGGGCTTGCTCTGTTTACTTCGCTTCCTCCGAGTGCGCAGCGGCCGATCGAGTCTATCGGGGAGATAAGTGGTAAGATGTGTATATAAGGGTGTGCTTTCTGCTGTGTCGCTGCGGTGGCCCATCACACAAACACAAACACAATAACAGAAAGAACAATGACTATTTCAGGAAAGCTAGACATCACTCCCTTGGAAGGCAAGGCCTTCGGAGCGAGAGTGACGCTGCCAGCAGGCGTTACCGACCCTTCGCAGCTGTCGGAAGAGGACTTTGCACAGCTGAAGGCGGCACTTCACAGACACCTCGTGCTCGTGGTGCCGAACCAGGCGGAGCTTCCGCCTCAGTCGCAGTACGAGCTCACGGTGCGGTTTGACCCAACGTGCGCTGGTCAGTACGGCCACGACGAGAAGCTCTTCCACCACAAGGACTCGGTGCTCGCGAAGGACGGCAAGTGCATTCCCGCGAGACCAGAGGTGGTGATGGTTGGCAACGGCGACTTTGAGGCTGGCCACGCAGAGGGGATGAAGGCGTTCAACCTCGAGCACCCGACGCACTTCACGTTCCACAAGGACGTGCTCAACGACGCGCAGGTGGCGGAGGGACAGACACGCTTCTACAGGTGGCACATTGACGCGGCGCTGTACGGGATGGCGCCGCCGATGGTGACGACGCTGCTCGGGATCCAGGTGCCCGCGGCGTCTGAGAAGCAGAAGATCGTGTACGAGGAGACGAGCGAGGAGCTGGCGGTTGCCAAGGGCGCGACCGCGTTCGCGAGCGGCGCGACCGCGTTCCAGCTGCTGTCGCCAGAGGACAAGGAGCTCGCGCTTAACACAACGGTGGAGTACGCGCCACACCCATACATATACATATCCAACGCGCGCGCCACGTCCGACGGGCTCACGATCGAGAACGAGGGCCGCGAGAAGCCGTTCGACGCGCTGCCGCCGTGGGAGGACGCGAAGGTTAAGCGCCTGCCGCTCGTGTGGACGAACCCAACCACCGGCGAGCCACACCTGCAGGTGCACGGGTGCTGTGTGTACAGACTGAAGAACAACAAGACGGGCGAGGTGACGGAGGTTGAAGCGGCGAGAAAAGAGGTGCACAGGCTGATGAAGCCGGCGATAGCGCCGAGCAAGGTGTACTGCCACGCGTGGGAGAAGGGCGACCTTGCCATCTTCTTCAACAGAGGCGTGTGGCACTCTGTCACCGGCGAGTTTGCGCCCGAAGAGAGGCGTCTCATGCACCAGTGCAACATCGCGTCCGGTCTCGACCCGGTTTGTACCAATTGAGCGGCGCTAGGAGTTAATTGAATTGAATTGAATATATGTATGACAACACTTTTTTTGTAATATACAGCTCACCTATGGCGACGGCTCCTACGCGAGCCACCTCTCTCTCGCTCTCTGTAGTTCTGCTGCGACCCAGCCTCCCTGTCTCTGTCGCTCTTGTCTCTCGCTGACCGCTCTCTCGTCTCTGAGTCCTGGCCCTTGGGGCCCTGCGGCAGCGCGGGCAGCGACGGGATCGGCGTCGGCGTCGACGACTGCCCGCCGCTGCCCGCGTCCGTCTGCGCAGGCGACCGCTGCTGGCCCTTGAGCCCGCCCGGGTCTGGCGTCGACGACGACTGTGTGTGTCTGCCGCCCGGCCGCGACGGCAGGTTCAGGTTCGGCTGCAGCGCTCTGCCGTCGTCGCCGCCGCCGTCGCCCTGGCTGCTGAAATTCTGCTGCTTGCCAAAGCCCTGGCCGTTGAACCCATGCGGCGGTGCCATCCCGGGCATCCCTGGCATCACTGGCATCCCCGGCATCCCAGGCATCCCAGGCATGAAGCCAGGCATGGGCGGCATGCCCATCATCCCGGGCATCAGCGCGGGCATGCCGTTCGGGCCGGACGCGCTGCCGCCCATGAGCTGCATCATCAGCTTCGACGGGTTGAAGTCCTTACGTGTCTTGTCCTGCTTTGAGCAGTAGTAGCTCCACGAAAACTCGTCAAAGCCGTAGTTGAAGTAGTCGGACACGTCTGCACCGGGCAGCCGCCACGGCTTCTCCCGCAGATCCTGCAGACTCAGCTGTGTTATTGGCTTCCCCTCGTACTCGCCCACCTTGTCCACGTCCAGCCCTTGCTCGCCGCCGCCGCTACCGCCGCTCGTCTTGGACACCGCCACCGTCTGCTCCTTCGCATCCGCACCGCCTGCACCCGGCGCGCCCTGCTGCGCGCCGGGCTCCGTGCCGATGTGTATCGTCGTCGACGGCGCGGCCTGCGTCCGCCCAGTGTCCGTGGACCCGATCACAAACTCGATGTCCGAGTCCGAATCCGACCCAGACTCGTCCGCAGACTCGTCCGTGCCGCTCTCGGCGTCGTCGTCGCTCGCGTGCGCCTTCGCGGCGCTCAGCTCCTCTCCATCTTTCAGGTCTGCGGGCGTTAGTACTCTGCCTGGCTCTGCCGCAGGTTATCTCACATACCTATCGTTGTCGTTGTTTTGCGCGTAGTTCCGTCATCGTCCGACCCATACAGGAACTCGTCGTCGTCGTCGATATTCGTCGACATCTTCCGCTGATGGATCCACCGCTCGCTCCCTCTGCTGTGCTGGTGAGTGAATACCTTCGCGATGTAAATACTTGGGTGGTGCACTTGAGACCAGCGACCACCAGCAGGACACCAACACCGAGTGTGGGGACCCGGCAGGCTTTCTGATTTTTTTATTATAATCAGTAGGTGATGAGCGGAAAACACAAAATAAATCGCGTATGTGCTATGTGTATTAGTCGTCTGAGCTGATATCTATGTAGTGGTGAAATGGAGTCGGGGCCCTCCCGTTTTTTGGTTATGTGTAGCTGTGCAAGGTATTAGAGCCTACTCGCTGTGTCTCATGAACACTCTCTGTCTGTCATACTTTATGGCCTGCAGTCTATCTTCTATCGTTAGTGACGCATAGCAGCCCAGCGCGGCGGAGATGAACCCTTCAAAGAGCTCAACGTGCTCAGCGGGAGCGCTGCACACGCGTGCGAAGAGCACCTCGTTCTCGCGTATGCTCTGGAGCTCCTCCGTGTGGGTTCCGTGCAGTGTGTCCAGGTAGCTGTCGTATGTGAGCACGTGGCGGCGGCGGCGGCGGCGGGGCGGCCGCAGCGGGCTGTCGTCTGCGCTCGCACTGCCCGCCGTGCTTTCTGCAAGCGACAGCAGCCGCACGAGCGCCTCGCGCTCTGCCCTCGCAAGCGCCTGCTGCTTCGCAGCCAGCAGTGCCGTCTCTGTCTTCGTCAGCGACTCTAAGATCCGCTGCTTCTTCAGCCGGAGCTCCTTGCGCTGGTGTCTCTTCGTGTGGCGCGCGTGCGCGGTTGTCTGCTGCGGAGCCGTCCCGCGCGGCGGGTGCGCGAGCCCCCCGCAGAACGCTGGCAGCGAGTACCGCAGAAACGCCTCGTCAAAGGGGAAGCTCCGCGCAACCTTCCGCTTCGCGCTCTCTGAGTGGAGCCCGCATGTAATCGGGAATCTGCAGCGCTCTCCAGCGGCGTCCGCCACTCCGCACTGCGACGTGTCCACAAGAAACGCCTTCTCCGTGTCTGGCAGCTCAGCGCCGCCGCTCTGCAGCGTGTAGAAACGCGTGTCTATAGCGCCGTGCGTCGGCGTGTGCGACAGCGCGCTGACCGCCTGTGGCGCATCCACTGCGCTTCCGCGCGGCGTCGCCTCGCACACCCTCACACACGCCGTTTCCGCTGACGCGTCGCTCGCGCGGTGGGTCTGTTCCAGAAAAGACAAGTAGTCGCGTCTAGCGCCGTCATCAGCGGGCGCATCCATTGCCCCCACAGCCTCGTCCAGAGACCACACCAGCGCCCCGCACTCCGTCCCGCTCCTCCAGTCCATTCCCACAGACTCCCGTGTGTCTACTCCCCAAAAGCGGCGCTGCTATACCTGGCCAGCACAACTCCCCCTGCTCTCGATCTTCCTCTTCCTTTGTCTCTCTCATCGGGGTAAACATGCATGATGCATAGAAGATCACATGGTGTACTCATAGGGCTGACCCATCATTATTGACAGGTATCCCAATTGAGCGATACACAGTCACTTAACTGCAATAAAAGAAAAGAAAAGCACGTGACCCCCGAAACTGGGTCTGTCATTTTCTATACGGGCAGGGAGGTGCACCACCCATTTTCGATCTTTTTGCGTTTCCTTTTCACAGCGAGTCGTCAATTTTTCAGCATAGCTCGTACAGACCTCTATCGACGTTCGGTTTATTATACAAAATGTATGTGTGGATGATGTTATCGCAGTGAGAGAAAGGGTGTGGATTACCGTGGGACCGTAGTTACGGAAATGAATGGTTGAATGTGGATGTCTGAAGTGCAGGGTGAAGCAGAGAAGAGGTGGAGCTCAGAACACCAGACACCTCCGGACAGAGCGGCAACCATTCCAGTTACGCGGTATCACACCACCCGTATTTATCCAGCCAGAGGTACTAACAGTGTTTCAGGACGAAGAGAACAAAGAAGGTTGGTATCACCGGTAAATATGGTGTCCGTTACGGTTCATCTCTGAGAAGACAGTGTAAGAAGCTCGAGGTGCAGCAACACGCTAAGTACGACTGCTCCTTCTGCGGGAAAAAGACCGTCAAGAGAGAGTCCACTGGTATCTGGTCTTGTAAATCATGCAGAAAGACTGTGGCTGGAGGCGCGTACACCGTGTCCACTGCTGCTGCGGCCACTGTCAGATCTACCATTCGTCGTTTGAGAGAGTTGGCTGAGGCTTAAGTTATTGAGTTTTCCTGGGTTAATTTGAAATGATGGCAGTACACCGTTTCGCAATAGACATAATATGAAGATCCATAGTTTGGCTGACTAAATGAAATGATATACTGAACTGCAGTGTAGAGCACACCAGGAGCACATTAGTAGAGAGCACCATCGGAATGTGCCGACCGATGAATGGGGCATGTTCGGAAAACAGACCGCGTGTGCGTGAGTAGAGGTGGTGGTAGAGAACATGCGAAGGTAGCACATGTAGTCGAATCGAGCAAAAAAAAAGAAAACCACCCACGCTGGGAGTCGAACCCAGAATCTTTTGATTAGAAGTCAAACGCGTTAACCATTACGCTACGCGGGCCGCTTTTTCGACAGAATATCCCGCCCGTGGCATAGGCGTGGCTGCCGTAGACGCGCGCTATTTACAGACAGCCAGCACGCAGTCGGCCGCACCGCAGGTCATCTACCCCCAGCAGAGCGGCCTCATAGACAGGGTACCTACTGTCCAGGTGTGGTGCTGATTCGGCGCTTCTGAGCGCTCAGAAGTGGCTGCTCCAGACAGCAACCAGGCCGCGCTATTTCCGCTTATATAAGCGGTAAACCTGCCAGTGGCGCTCTCCCTCCAGCGGGCGCCCCCTGGTCGAGACCCGCCTGCGACAGGGCGCAGTACCATGCGGAGGCTCAGCTGGCTGCTCCTCCGCAGATACTGGCATAGCTCGGCGTATTACTAATTCCCACGTGGAACCGCGCGCTATTGTTTGTGTCGTCAGCCCTGTGGAGCCGATTACATCATTTTTTTTTTAGGAGCCGTCACTGTTTTTTTACTATGGTGCGGCTCAAAATAAGACATCGGGTGAATTTTGTGGAGAAAGGTATTTAAACCCGGTGCAATCTTGTAGATCACTCTACTTTTTTTTATTCTCGCTGTTTTTTATAAATTGAGATAGTACTGATAGAATTTTATACCACACAGTTATTATAACCCAGTTAATGTCCACAGAGAACCAGAAAAATATGAGATTCCTATCGCTGACGACAGTGGTCTCCAAGCCATTTATAATCCCAGAGCTCTCGCCTGTGTCGCCTGAGCTGCTGCCAACCACTTCGAAGAAGTCGAGAAGCCTGAGTAACACATCAATCGAGTCGGAGATAACGCTGGATGGGAACAAAGAGTACATCAACCTGAACTGACGGACTGCAAGCGCGGTGGCGCGCGGGTTTAAGGTGGGGGTGTACACTAGAACTCTCCGGGCGTGGAGAGATGAGAGATGAGAGATGAGAGGACAGGATGTTTTTGCGATTTACAGGTTTCACCGGTTTAGAGGATACGTATATCAACTATAAATAAAATTCCTCGTATTTACGGAAGTAGTAAGCTGACGAAGCGGCACCGAGCACCGTGAGCAGAATCGGAACCGGCTTTCTGAACTTCGAGATAACCCCCCGATTCAGACCGGCAATGAACAGCACTGTAGAGCTCCCGAGCGCGAGGTGGATTCCGTACTCCTGGTTGGTTTTCAGCAGGTACCCGGCTAGCAGGTATGAGCTCGCTACCGCGGTGCCCGCTATGAGTGAAGGGAGAGAGCCCTTGCGGACATACCCTACAATTCCTCCGACAAGCGACAGTCCTCCTAGTGTAAAAGCTGGATGCTCCTAGACACTGTTAGCGCCTGCGTGGCGTCTTTCCGCCTAGAGTACTCACCATTGCGTGCAGATTTGTGTCTACTCTCTCGGTGCTTCATTCAAATTCCAAACAAAATTCAGGCTCGCCACTGGAAGGGGTGCCGGTGGGTGCACGCTACATTTCTTGGTCCCACCACTCGCCCGCTGCCTTGAGCTCGCTCTACACACTGTCGCGCTGGGTGGTCTGCTTAGCTTATATGTCGTCCTCTCGCATACGGCTCTGGCACTTTCCATGTTTTCCCCGCCGGTGGGCCATTCTCGCGTCTCTCGCGCCATGGCGCCCCGTCCGGCCTGCCGTGGTGTGCTACGTATGCTCTAGCCACCTACAGCCCCGGCCTCTTTGCTCTCGAGCTTGATGCTGCTCAGGTGCTCCTTCGTCTCCTTATCGGCGGTGGTGTTCTTTGTCTTCGTCTTGTAGCTGTCGCCGCCGAGCGTGTCGTCGTCCAGCACCTCGTCCTTCCCGCACCCGCAGTCGTAGTCCTCTAAGATGTGGCTACAGTCGTACTCCTTCTTGCCCAGCCTGTCGTTCACTTTGTTGTGTATGTGGCACCCCCACACCGCGGCCGCCTGTCTCGACGAGAGCTGCGGCGGGTATCTGTCCAGCAGCTTCCTGAAGTGCCGCGCACAGTCACCGCACGGGTACACCTGTGCGAACAACTGCACGTAGCTGTCCACCGCGGACCTCTGCTCCGCAGTCGGGTTGTCCGGATACCGCGACAGGATCGTGTGTAGCAGCTTCCACGCCGCGTTCCCCAGCTCAGCTCTGGCAGCGGTGTCAGTACCACGAACTTGCAAAAAATGAACCAAATCGGCACACTCACTTCAGCGTCTCGTTCGCCATCTTCGGCATGAACGGCTGCTCCAGCTCCACGGCGTCTGCGATCTTGTCATCCTTCTGCAGTGTCTCAACGGTGTGCGTGTTCAGCGGCAGCGGGTCAGTCAGCTGGCTCGCGTGCGTGGACCTGCTAGAGAAGAAATACAGAAACAGCACCACCGCGGACAGCGAGAGCAACAACAGATACGGCGACTTCCTTCTCATCGCGCGTGCTCTCCTCCGTCTGCTCTCACGCTCTCGCTCTGGCTCTGTGGGTGCGCATCTCCAGCGCGTCGTACCACGGGTGGTGCACGACCGTTTTATTCCTCTGTGAGAGGCCCCCCAGGAAGAGAATGGCGAGGACAGAGAGAAAGGGCTTTGCGGTATAGCAGAATGTCGCAGCGGAATCCAAACATAGACTCATTCCACATCAATGCCGCGCGCGAGATGGTGCAGCTGACGGCGCGCGCCCGCGTGCCTGTGAGAACAAGTCCCGCGGACAGCGCGCGACGGAGCTCTCCGGCGGTGCGTGTCCGCGACTTCACGTCGTCGTCGTCTGCCACGTCGTCGTCCGCGTCTGCGGGTTCGTCGCCGCTGAAGGTGCAAGTCCCCGCGGCGTCGCACGAGGGCGAGTGCCGCAACCCGCAGTGCGAGCACTGTGGGACGGTCATCATTCCGTCGCCGTCGGCGACGCTGCCGCTGAGAGACACGCCGTCGATCTCAGTCGGGGAGTGGCACATATACAGCACGCGGAAGCCGATTCTGGGCACGCGCGAGATGGACGAGCTGGAGGCGGAAGTGGAGTTCCCCTTACCGGAGATGATCTTTGGCGAGAACAGAGTTGAGGTACAGAAGATCAGCGACGGCGCGGTTGTGTTTGGAATCAACTTCAACGCTGTGGACGCGCTGCGGCGCGTGAAGAACCACCTGCGCATAGAGCCGAGCGAGCTGATACAGGTGAGCTACGCGAACGAGTGGTTCAGGTCGCGGCAGAACCGCAACGACAGCGAGATCATGGGGATGTACAAGCCGTATGACTGGACGTACAGCACAGACTACAAGGGGACGCTGAGCGCGAGGACAGAGGGAGAGCCCACGGAGGGCGCGATACCCACGGAGAAGCTGCAGCGGGAGGACCCGATCCTGTTTTTCGAGGATATGATACTGTACGAGGACGAGCTCGGCGACAACGGCGTGTCGATGCTCAACTGCAAGATACGCGTCATGGAGACGTGTCTGCTGATTCTGCAGCGGTTCTACCTCAGGGTGGACAACGTCATATTCAGGGTGTACGACACGCGGGTGTACGTCGACTTTGAGGAAGACACGGTGGTCCGCGAGTACAAGCAGCAGGAGGGCAAGTACGACGAGATCAGGCGACGCATATCCGCGACACACAACGACCCGCGGGCGCTCATGCGCGACACGAACTGGGTATCGCTGAACCTCGAGGTGCTGAAGACGGAGCGGGAGAGGTGGAGTGTGTAGCGCACGTAGCAAAAAAAAAGAGACGAGTGTAAAGCGGCGAACGGGACAAGAGTAGAGGGACACAGCAGAGATGAAGGAGCGCCTCCTGAAGATACACAGCTCCGGAGTGTATGCGACGCTGCCGCCGGCCGAGCTTGCGGAGCTGTACCGGCTGTCGAAGGCGTACATCTCCGCGAACACGCCGCCGGCGATAGAGTACTACACGCTTGTGGAGCTGCATTTCTTTCTCGCGCTGCAGACGAAGCACGACATTGACGCGAAGAGCATGCTCGACACGCTGGCCGACCGGTTTGGCGCGGTGGAGTCCGAGCGCGTGGCTGTGCTGCGGTCGATGTACGTCGAGGCAACGGCGGGGAACACGGCGGCGATGGAGTACCTGCGCGAGAGCGCGGCCGCGATGGCGAAGACGGGCGGCGGTGACGAGCCGCCCGCGGAGCGCGTCGAGAACCTGCTGCTGCTGAAGCGGCGCGCAGCGGTGCTGTCGAAGGCGGCGGGGACGCCGGGCTACGTGCAGCGGCTGTGCGAGTACCTCGAGGTGCGGCCGCTGGACGCTGCCGCGTGGAGCGAGCTCGCGCGCGTGTACGAGGAGCTCGCGCACTACGACAGAGCCATTCACTGCTACAGGGAGGTGCTGACTGTGCAGCCGTTCGCCTACGGGATATGGAGCAAGCTCGGCGAGCTGTACGTGTTGCAGGCGAAACAGGCGAAGCAGGGAAAACAGGCAAAGAGCGCCGGCGGCGCCGACGCTGCGATCAAGCACTTTTTGCGAGCGATAGAGCTGTGCGAGACATACACGCGAGCATGGTGCGGGCTGCTCGCTGTCGTCAGCGACCCGGCGTTCGAGAGAGAGGACAAAGACACGCTGCGGCGGCTGGCGGTGCGGCAGCTGGAGAGGATAAGCAGCGAGAAGCTGACTACGCGCGAGAACGTTGAGACCGCTATATCAGTCTTACATAAGTACACCTGAAAGATCATCTTTTACGAAATCACGCAGCACGACACGCCGCGGGCGCCCGCGCCCGCTTCGCTGTGCTGCAGCCGTGCCATCTTGTACCTGTTCATCTCCAGCGGCAGCGTCCCCCACACGGACGGAATCAGCGCGTCTGAGGTTGACTCAGCGTAGTCGATGAGCAGCAGCGCCGAGTTCGAGGCCGTGATGCGCTCTTTCGCCAGAACGCTCCGCAGCCGGCTGTTCAGCTCTGTGATGCGCCTCAGCTTCACCTGCGATATCTTCACCGCCATCAGCTGGTGCGTTACCTCCGCCGACTCCTCATCGCCACTCGTCTCTGTGACCACTGACATTCCCATGGCGCTCAGCTCTCAATTGCGCGAAGAAGAGCAGCCGCTGTCCTATCTCTCCACGCCCGGTGACAGATCGGGAAACAAGGGGGACCTTTGTGTCACCCACACATACTGCACACAGGTGTTTCAGGCTGTGTGACCTGCCACACACACGTAGCTCCACCAGCACAGCGCTAGATAGACACACATATGGCTCCGCTAATAGACTACAGCACAGAAGGCGGGCGCGGCGTAGACTACGCAGAGTGGTTCCACGCGAGCAGCGGGCTGCCCGACGAGCGCGTCGGGCTGGAGCTGTTCTCGCAGCTGGCGCAGACGAAGAGGCAGATGGCGCTATACGAGTGACTATGAACGGAGACCCTCCCGGCGCGCGCGCATACTCACACTTTGCAGGATGCAGACGGTGCTCGAGCTGCTCGAGAGCACCGCACAGCCGGTGTGTCGCCTGCGCGTGTGCGAGTGCTCCGGCTTCCTCGCCGAGCACAGCGAGAGCGTGAAACACGTGCGGACATTCGTGATGGCGCTCCGCACGGTAAACGTCCAGACAATGCTCGCCGACAGGTACATATCTGTGTCTGAGGCCAGACTGCGGCACTATACACGGCTGCTGTACGGGCTGTTGGTGTTTCTCGAGAGCGTACTCGTGGAGTACCTCGGCGAGGCCCGCTGCGACGACGTGCACAGCGAGTGCTGAAGCACTGCACCCAGTACACCCAATGCACATCCCACCCCCGCTCTCCCCTGTAGCCACCCGTGCCCGACGGCCACTCTGCTCGCTGCTGCTCCCGACAGAAAGTAAAACAGCGACGTGCACCACCCGATTGGCATTCCCCTCGGCGCATTTTGACACGAGACTCGACAACGCGGAGAGAAAGCGCTCTGGAGGCGCGTGGTATATATAGATCACATACACAGGAGCCGGTACTGCGCTGATAATTCGCTACGGAGACACACGCTACGACGCTCTCGCTGACGCACAGATACACAGGGGCCACTCGATGCAGCCGAGAATAGCCAGAAATAGCGACTAACTGATATATCTCTCCACTGACAAGCAACTCGGGAAGGGCGCACTTCACCTTGCCCGGCACCACCACCTTTCCAAAAAAATACACACTGATTCGCAAATAAAATACACTAGAAAGCTCTCTTCTCCCCTGCTACGATGAACCAGCAGGCGGATGCAAGTTTCCTGAGCGTGCCGGGAACCGTTTACGAATCGGGCACTGGATCATCGAACACGAAGGGGATCTCGACAAACTCGTCGTTCAGCACGGAGAACAGCTCTGCGGGATCCGTGCTGACGAACCCGCGCTCGCCGCTGTTCCAGTCGTCGACAGCGCGCTCGCCGTCTGTACCGCTACAGGGGAACAGACCGCTCTCGCTCGACTTTACCAATTTTTTATCCACAGAAACAACTACACACAGCCCGGCTGGCTCGGCCAGCTCCAACGTGGGCATACGCACAAGACACAGATCCGGAACGCTGCCGTCGAGGTTCTCGTCGGCCCAGCAGATTGCGCCGGTGTCGAACTTTTTTGGCGCCCCGTTCAGCGAAACGGCAAGTCCCGCGCTATCCGCCGTCAAGGAGGTGGAGCTGGGCGTGCTGGAGACGGCGAACAACATAAGCGCTAATAACCTGCTGAACTCGAACACTCACAGACTGCGCTCGAGCTCGTTCCAGAGCTCTATATGGAGCGACGGCAGCACGGGGCTCGGCGGCGTGGCGGCCGAGATCAAGTCGCCGTCGTTTTTGTCGCACAGCGCCGGCGCCGACCTGCTCTCCACGCCCACAATACCGGAGATCCAGTACAGCTCTCAGATACCGAACCTCAACATAGACTCGTCCGCGGGACAGCTGAACATCAGGGCCCGGTCGTACTCGACTAATAACGCGCTGACGACGCCCTCGGAGAAACAGTACTACCTGCAGCACTTTAACGGGCTCTCGAACTTTAACGCGGCAACGATAAAAGAGGAGTCGTATAGTAATAGCGACGCGCTGTTTGCCACCGGGGAGGAGCCGCATGTGCAGTACCGCCAGGTGCCAACCATGCAGCAGCCCTTCGACGAGCTGCTCCAGGAGAGCACCTCAGGCAGACCCAGAGCGCAGACATACGCGGGCGGAGTGAGCCCGCACGCGCCGCTGCCAGTGCCGCTGTCGATGGGCGAGCAGCAGCAGCAGCAGTCGACACAGGGCTACCATCCCGAGTTCCCGATCCTGGCCGATAACGTTCCGAGAGACAGCATTATCTTCACGTCGGCGTTCCAGGACTCGACGCTCGGGCCGACGAACACTGTCATCCTCGTCAACCTGCCGCAGAACGGGCTCGTGACGAGCCTGAACCTCTACAAGATGCTCAGCAAGTTCGGAGTGCTGCTGAGCGTGAGGGTGGTGACCTGCAACAACGGCGACCTACTGGCGATTGCCGAGTTCGACAGCGTAGAGTCGGCGATGAACTGCAAGGCGGTGCTGAACCACCAGGAGCTGATTCCGGGGCTCAGCTGCATCGTGTCGTTTGCGAATATTTTGTCAATCGGTGACCCTGTGAGCGTCCAACACACGGGAAACGGCAGGGGAGACACAGCCACACCGGCATACTCCATCAAAGCCGCGGTGCCCGCGGTGGTGCCTGAAGGAGACTATGCGGCGGAGTACGCTGAGGAGCACAGGAAGGGGACCACGCCGGAGAGGGCGTCTGTGCACTCGGGGCCCGCGCCGCCCCTTGCGCCTGCGTCGTTCAGAGACAGCATCGACGAGTTCCGGGAGATCACGCTCGTGTACCGAAGCACCCTGAGCGATAGCGAGTACAGCTACCTCGAGCACCTGATCAGGACGTCTCTGAGGTACGGCGAGGTGGAGCAGAGCGGCTTTGGCCCGCTGCCGGACCCGCTGGCAAACAGGGAGTTTGACTCGCCGAAGCTGCGCGAGATCAGGAAGGCCATCGACGCCGAGCAGATGTCCGAGCAGGATGTCGAGGAGCTCGCGCTGGCCATGGTCCCGGAGCTGCCCGAGCTGGCGAGCGACTACCTCGGAAACACCATCGTGCAGAAGCTGTTTGAGGTGTGCTCCACGCCGGTGAGAGACATCATGCTGCAGACGCTCGCGCCGTATATCTCGCAGATGGGCGCGCACAAGAACGGCACCTGGGCCGCGCAGAGACTGGTGTCCACGTCGAAGTCGAAGCGCGAGATGGAAATCGTGGCGCGCGCCCTCGCGCCGTACGCGTCCGCGCTGTTCAACGACCAGTACGGGAACTACGTGCTCCAGTGCGTCCTGAAGTTTGGGTCTCCCTGGAACGACTTCATCACGAACGCGGTGCTGTACGACTTTATGGGCATATCCAAGGGGCGTTTCGGTGCGCGCGCCATCCGCGCGTGTCTCGAGAGCCACGACATCACGAAGGAGCAGCTGGTGGCGATCGCGTCGCGGATTATCATAGACGTGAACGCGCTTGCCGTCAACTCCAACGGGTCTCTGTTAATCACGTGGTTCTTGGATACCTGCCAGCTGCCAAACAGGCACGCAGTGCTGACACCAAGACTTATCCCGCACCTCACGGAGCTCTGCACGCACAAGCTCGCGGGGCTCGCGGTACTCAAGGTGCTGAACTACAGGGGCGACCTGAGACCGCGGAACGCGATCCTCGAGGAGATCTTTGGCGCACTGCCGGCGGGCGGCGATGACCCGAAGCTGCACCTGCAGTACGTGGTTTCCGGGAAGCTCAAGGACATCCTCAGAGACAGTTCCAACGGCGCGACATTTGTGTACAAGGTGCTGTCTGTTCCGCTTCTGGAGTCGCACATACGCAGCTATATCCTACAGCAGATAAGGCTGGTGCTGCTGGAGCTGAATACCGCCTCGCAGCAGGGCTACAAGAGACTCATGGAGGAAGTTGGGCTGAAGACTCTATCAGCGGGAAGCACAGATAGTAGGAGCCACCAGAGAAACCACTCTAGCTCCAATAATTACAGATCTAGAAACGGCGGGAACGGCAATAACGGTAGCGCAAGCGGCAACGCGAACACGGGCAACGGGGGTAAGACGAGCAACGGGAACGGACGGCGTGCGGCGAATAACAGCGGCGGCGGCAGCAGTGGGTTCTTCCCCGCGCAGCAGGGGTTCAGCGATGGCGGCTACAACATGCAGCCCATGGCGCAACAGCAGCAGCAGCAGCAGCAGCAGCAACAGCAGGCGCAGCTTGCACCGTTTGCAGATTCGAACTACGGGTCGCAACTGCTTATGCCCAACGCGTACAACCTCGTTGACCAGTATCAGATGAGACAGTCGTACGAGTACCCGCCAATGCAGAAACAGCAGCTTCAGAACCAGCAGCCCCAGAACCGGCACCGACAGCAGCATCCGCAGCAGAGCCCATTTGACATATCCCAGCAGCTCGAGCAGATGTCGCTAAGCGGGACGGGCGCGTACCCGGGCGCGTTTGGCGATACCCGCGATGCCATCCGCGAGGGCGGGTTCTTCGAGCAGCAGCAGTTCTGACCCGAGGGCAACACACCTTCTGAGCTGCGCCCCACCACTATACATATAAACTGTTAATAGCCCTACATACAGACACAGGAAAACACATACGCAATCTCTCTCTCTCTCTCTCTCTCTCTGAAGTAATGCGTCGTCATCTGTTGCGTGCACGTCTTTCTCTTTGCGATCAACGGCGTTACACCGCTCGAGCAGCGAGGGAGTCACAGGCTGCGAGCTAATATATCCGTGCGCAACGGGAGGTAGCGCAGTATTTTTGAGAGAGAGCACGGCACGCAGACACAGTGTCTCTTTGATTGTCTGCATTTGCGTAGCGCGCGTGGCACATTTTGTTTTCCTTGGGCTCGCAGGGGAAGACGGGAAGAGGAGGGCGACACACACACAGACTGATCGCAGCGTGCTCTCGCAGATACGCTCACACTGATCCATTAAGCAAGAAGTGGATATACATCGGGCTCCCACTCTGTGTCAGCTGAAGTTGGCTAGCGGGAGTGTATAAGCGGCACTTGCGTTTGTAATTTTTCTGCTGATCCATACGGCGCAGACACAGCACAGCTATGCAGTCTAGGGGAGAGCTGACGTCCTCACCCGGAGAGTCGTCGTCTGAGTCGAGTTCTCTGCCCAGACACACGCCGCAGGATGGCACGCCTCGGCACGGTGGCGGAGAGGAGTACGTCGATGAGGACGAGGAGGTTATGGATGTTGAGACGGACCAGAGCGCAAGACAGCACTTTATAAGGAGACTATCGCAGATCGGAGGAGATAAGAGGAACGCAATGGTGCCACATGCGGATGTCCCATACGGACACATCCTGTCGCTGCCGCCAGAGGTTCTGCTGCTGGTGTTCTCGTACATAAACTCCAAGCAGGACCTGCTGGCTCTGACGCTGACGTGCCGGAGCTGGTCGAATCTGATTATAGATCTCATCTGGTTCAGGCCAGGGATCCAGAACTCGAAGGTCTACGACCAGCTGAACTCTGTTATGAAGATACCACATATTGAAACACACTGGGATTACAGAAAGATCATCAGACGGCTGAATCTGTCGCTTGTTCCATCGCTAGTTAAGGACGATTTTCTGAACCTGTTCGTCGGTTGCAGCAACCTGGAGAGAATAACACTTGTTAACTGTCAGAAGGTGTCGCATGTTCCTATATCTAACATCCTCGCTGGCTGCTCGAAGCTGCAGTCGATCGACCTCACAGGGGTGAAGGACATAACCGACGACATCTACAACTCGCTGGCCGCGAACTGCAAGAGACTGCAAGGGCTGTATGCCCCAGGTTCAAGGAACGTGTCGAAGGAGGCTGTTCTGAATCTGATACACTGCTGCCCGCTGCTGAAGCGAATCAAGCTGAGCGACTGCAACCAGATAGACGATGAGGTTGTGTTCGAGCTCATCGAGCACTGCAGCAACCTGGTGGAACTAGACCTGCACGGCTGCCTGAAAGTCACAGATGACTCGCTAAAGCACCTGTTTGCCGAGCTCGAGTTTCTGAAGGAGTTCAAGATCTCGCACAACAGTAACATCTCTGAAAGGTGCCTCGAGCTTCTGCCGGACGAGCCTTGCCTAGACAAGCTGAGAATCGTGGACTTTACGAGCTGTGTCAATATAACTGATAAGACCGTTGAGAAAATCGTGAGGGTGGCGCCTAAGCTGAGAAACGTGATTCTGTCCAAGTGTGTGAACATTGCGGATGCGTCGCTGAGAGCCCTGGCGTCTCTCGGGAAGAACTTACATTACATCCACCTAGGTCACTGCAGCAATATCACAGACTTTGGTGCGACCAACCTGATCAAAAACTGCCACAGGCTGCAGTACATAGATCTAGCATGCTGCACCCAGCTCACAAATGAAACCCTCTTTGAGCTGTCGCAGCTGCCGAGACTCAGGAGAATTGGGCTGGTGAAGTGCCACAATATCACTGACTACGGCATTCTGTATCTCGCGAGTAACAGAAGACCGACGGATGACTCTCTGGAGAGAGTGCATTTGTCATACTGCATGGGCATTGGGGTGTTCCCCATTTTCAGACTGTTGATGGCTTGTCCAAAGCTCACGCATCTTTCACTGACCGGTATCACGGCATTTCTGAGGGAAGACATCACGAGGTTCTGCAGAGACCCGCCGTCTGACTTCACACCGCACCAGAAATCGCAGTTTTGTGTCTTTAGCGGTGAGGGCGTTCAGCAGTTGCGCAGCCACTTAACGACCATATTTAACAATGAGAGATTGCGGCTGAATGAAGCACAGGTTGTCGAGATTGACGGCCTGGACGGAGATGACCAGGCGCTCGCGGACCTGGAGGGTCGACCTTTCAGGAGAGTTGCGCACAGACGATTGGTGGAGATCGTGAATGCGCTGAACATGGGGAACCCAGAGGCTGCCATTGATCAGCACCAGCTACAGAGGCAGCTGGAGCAGCGCATACAGTCAATTGCCACCAGGCGTGGTCTTCCGATACAGGTGATTATGCGCAACCAGCCATCGATAACCCCTCCGCCACACGGGACCCAGCCTGAGCGGGCATCCCCTGCCACAGCAGCACAGAGACCACAGGATAGAGCACAGGCACAAGCGCAGGCCCCGGACATGCCGACGGACGATGCGAGACGTCAGGCGCCGCCGCAAGGCACAGACCGCGCCAGAGACACCTACTTTCAGCCCCTGGATATTGACACTCTCCGCAGCACATTCCGGATGCCTGCGAGAATGTACAACCAGGACACGGCTCTCGACGATGTGCTGCTGAACACGCTGCTGTCCACTTCCGAGCTGCTACCAAGAGGACGGGAGAACGGCGACGGCGGTGCTGTGAACAGCGTTAGGGAGAATATCAGTAACGGAACCCAGGTTGACGAAGAAGACACTGTGATGGATGACATCTCCGAGGAGTGAAACTACCTAATAAAAGCAAGAGGATAGGAGGGGGGTAGGGACTTCGTTATCATTATATAAAATGCGTATCAGGTTATATCGTCGTCTTCGACGACGGGTAGACTATTTAAAAAAGCGATTGCTCTGCTTCCTTCTTTTGTAAACTCAGCGATCATCCTGTCGCACGATATCTCCAGCATTTTTCTTGTCTGTGCCGCGTTGTGTCTGCACCACTGTCGTATTGTCATCTTCAGCTCCTCGTCCGGCATCTCAGCGATGAAGTTTGTGAGTGTCCCGTCTATGTCGTCGCTCAGCTCGTACTGCGACTCGGAGACCGACACGAGGAACTCCACGGCTTTCTCTAGGTCGCCCAGCGATGAGTACACCGCGTCTCGGTCCGCGGGCGTCCACACTGGCGCCGCGCGTGTCTCCACGGCGTTCTCCTTGTCGGCTCTCACCACCACGCGCGGCGAGAGCGTGCGTCTCGGCGATGTCGAGATCCCGATCGGCGCAGGGCTCGAGCTCCGCTTCGGGCTGTCGCACACGTCCGCGTTCAGCGCCGGTATCAACAGGCGGTGTGCGGTGTTTGTCGACTCCTTGAGGACCACTGCACCGCTGATGATGGCCTTGACCTCCTCTGGCTGTTCCTCGAGCGCGCTTCCAGCAGTGGCATTGCCGCTCGCCGCGCTATCGGCTTTGACGCTTCGCGTGGGCGACTGCTGTTTCGGTGGTGTGCCATCCGCGGGATGAGCGGATCTCTTCGCGGGAGACGCCGGCTGTAACAGTGGTTCCGGGGCGGGCAGCAGCTCGATTCTACGAGCGTCAGCCGGTTCTAGAGCAGGCGTCGTTTCGGGAGCCACCGCGGTATACGGCGACGAGGGGTTCACAACTGCGGGCGGCAAATCGGCGACCGCGGACTCGGCATCGCTCTCGTCCGCGTTCCCGACAAGCCTTATCGGAGACCCGGCCAGGCCGCCGCGCTCTCTTTCCTCCTTGAGAGTCGATTCAGATGCCGCGCTGGCGTGGGCACGCAGCGTCGCGTCCCCGGAAACGCGCTCTCTATCAGACTCTGCCGAGTCCCAGAACGTCACCGCCGAGACGGTGGGCGTCGGTATCACCACGCTTGAGTCGCGATCTGCTAGCGCCGCGGCACTCTCTCGCCGCCCTGAGCCGCTCCTGCTCCTGCCGCCGACTGATGTGCGAAGTATATCTGTGAGAGCGTCGCGCTCCTGCGGTGGAGTCCTGTCGTGCCCGCGGGGCCCCGGAGCCGAGCTGGACTCCATAGAGAGAGTATCCAGCAGCGATGTCGATGCTCTGCTCTGTGGGGCCTTCTTCTGGCTCTTCTTAGGAGGCCTGGGCTTCGACGCGGCTTTCACCCTTTTGGTTTTCTTATTCGACTTCGGGAGAAAGTCCACCAGGTCGCCCTGCGACAGCTGGCTCTCCAGCTGAGGGGCCTCATGGCTACCAACAACCTCCGGCTCTGCCTCAGCCGAATTGACGCGCTTCTTCTTGGCGGCAGGCGCCTTGCCCTTGCTCACAGGCCTCTTTGCCTCGCTGCTTGTTTCTCTCTTCTCCTGTTTTGCAACCGGCGGATCCTGGCTTGCGTCCAGGGCTTTTGTGCTGGATGCAGTGCCGGTCTGCGAGCTGTGGGTGTTTGACGAATACTGGAACTCATCGTCGGAGAGCACGCTATCCGGCCTCCGTTCCTTTCTCTTTCTGTAAATCTTCAGCACCTTCGATGTCTGCGGCGGCGACACGTCTTCCAGCTCATACGAGCTTCTTTTCAGGCCCCCGCGTTCCTCGTGCCGCGTGGACTCGCCAACCACAGACACGTTCTTCGACGATACCGGCTGCGACCGCGGGAGCACGTCTCTTTCGTCTCCGCTCAGCGTCAGGTCAATGTAAGATCCGTCTCCCATGTCCTGCTGCTCCACGTCCGACACATCTTCCGTGTAGGTAGCGGTGCTCGCTCTTGAGCGCGTGCTGCGGCGCAGCGAGAGCGCAGACTCCTGCGAGCTGGTCTCGCGCGCGTGTGCAAACACGTAGCAGCGCGGCGACCGCTTTCTGTGCTCGTCGACCGGATCATCGTCCTCCTCCCAGCCTTCCAGAGACGTCCCGCAGTACAAGCACGTTGTGAGGTCGTCGCCCTCGTCATTCGGGCTATAGAAGAACCCGGTCCGGGACAGGTCGCCCGCCAGCGGCAGGCGCGACGCGCCGCTGCGCGGCCAGTGGTGGAACGTCTTCAGCCGCGCAGCAACTGACTGCGCGCCCAGCGGGTCGCTGAACACCGCGTGGCCCGCCCACTCGACCGAGTCAGGGTCGCTCACCATCTTCAGGTACGGCGCGAGCACCACGGAGAGGTAGCACTCCGGCGACGCGGCGAGGTGGCGCGCCGCCACCTCCGCTGGCGTGCACCCGGCGGCAAACCCGGCCTCCTTCTTCCCGCACGCGCAGCACGTCACCTGGTCCGCGCGCTCTCTCGTCGGCGTGAAGAAGAACCCGCTCTGCGCGAGCGCCCGCGCAGACGCGCTGTCGTGCGGCCAGTACGCCGTTTTCTTCGAGCGGCCGACCCGCGCGCCGCCGTCAAACGATGCCTGCCTGTGGACGGCATACGCCATCCTCTTGCTCTTCCTCGTCGGCGCCATCCTGCCTTCCCGCCGCTAAGCGCCCTGGCGGTCTCAGGAAACGTAAATAAACAAGAAAAAAGGGCGTGTAGCAGATAAATAGCGCTTATGTAATAAATTCGAGGTTTCTTACTAAGATATAAAATTGCGCTCACTCCGACTCTTCCTCAGACTCGGCCTCTGCGAGCCACGCGAGGAACGGTTTCGCAGCCTTCCTCACTTTCTTCGACACGTCCTTGGGCACGTACTTCTTGGACACCTTGGTGCCCCAGTCCTGGATCACGTCCTCGCTGACGAGGTCGTTCTCGTACAGGATCATCAGCACCTTCGGCACCTGCGGGACGAGCACGTCCGGGTGCGTGAGCCCCGCGAGTCTCTCGAACCCGCCGAGCAACGCCTTCTCGTCGTCCCTGCCCGTGATGAGCTTGTTGAGCAGCCCCACGTGGTCGGGGATCTGCGCCGCGATGCCCTCGTCGAACAGCGTCTGCGCGAGCACCTGCAGCGTCTTTGAGTCGTCGATGATGTCGAGGTCCACCGCTTTCTTGTAGATCTCAACGTCAGACGGCAGGCTGTCCTTCTCGTAGCTCAGCAGCCACTCGCCAAACCCGTTGAACGCGTTCTCTGCGTCGTCCTCGAGCGACAGGCCCTCGAGCTCGAGCGCTCTGCGCTTGATCGCCTCCTCCGACATGTCCACCGCCCAGTCGTCGTCCGCCACCTCCGTCTCCGGCAGCGCGGACAGCTCCGCGTGGATCTTGCGCGCGAGCACGTCGTCGTCGGAGTCGTAGTCGTTCTCGTCGTCGTCGGCCTCAGCAGCCGCCGCCTGCGACTTCTGGCCCGACGCGAGGTCCGAGATCGACACGCCGCCGCCCACCACGTTGGCAGACGCTGTCGCGGAGCGCTTGCTCTTCTTGGACTTGGAGTTCTCCGGCGGGTTCTTCAAGATAAACGTCGTCAGCTTGTTGCGCGGGTCGACGGCCGTTCTCTTACCGCACGCCTTGCAGTCTCTCGTGAGCGTGTCGTCCTTGTTGACGATGATCTCCGTCTCTGGGTTCTTGCAGGACCCACACAGCACAAACTTGTTGATGAAGCCGTCGAGCAGGTCCTGCAGCTTCGCCGAGTCGTGCTGCCCGTTCACGAGGTAGCGGTCGTTCACGTCGCTGATGGAGGTCTGCGCGCCGAGCTCAGACCCAAAGTACTTCACGAGGTACGCGGGCGGCCTGTTCAGCGCCCTGGCCACCTCAGAGAGATTGACACACGCCGTCTTGATACCGTTACCCCTGCCCTCTATCTTCGACTGGATGGGGGGCATCTTGTATCGATAGAACGGGTCGGTGTTGTCGCGGCAGATATTGATGAAAGACATTTTGGCTAGTGCGTGGATGACTGGTGCTCCTCAGATGATAGGTATTATGATGATACTTCGATATAAATCACGGTTTCTCGGAGTGGCGAACTTTGCTTGGTGAAAGAACTGGCACATATAGGTCTCTCGTGTAACTGTTCAGAAATTGGTGGGACGAGACTCTTTCAAAAGTGTAAATTCGTTGCTATATCACAAGTCGGAGCAAATATATATATATATGAGTGTCGAACGGCAAACTGCTGCTATTTCTGTCTCTGCGAAAGGGTCTGTCTTTTCTTCTTTTCTACATCTTTTTTTTTCCGTCTCATTTTTTTTCTTCTCGCGCTCAAAAGTCACGTGAGTATTTCTCACTGGTTCATCGCCTACTTACTGCCATGCCACTATCTAATCAGCTGAAGCTGTGCGCCACTAGGCTCTGTGTCGTTTTCAGCGCCTCGTACTTCACGCTGCTGTTCGGAGAGTTCATCAGCACCATGATCTTCGTCTTGGCGCCGATTTTCTCGAGCTCTCTGTAGGACTCCGGCAGGCGCTTCAGGATCTGCGCCACGTCGTGGCACACGATCGCCTGGTTCAGGTGGCCCTGCTCGAGCGTGGCCGCGTCCGCGGTGTCCTCGTCCACGTCGAGCAGCGTGAGCAGCCGCTTGAGCAGCTTCCACCCGTTCTCCTTGAACAGCGCCGCGTTCTCGATCCAGAACTCCTCGGACCTGTGGGGCGGCGACCAGTTCAGGTTTCTCGTTTTCAGCTCGTTCTCGTACTGGTCAAACGTCGTCAGCGTCGTCACCGCCTGGTCGAGAATCGACAGGATCGACTCCAGGTCAGCCTTCAGCTCCTCGTCCGCCCACTTCTTCTCGCTCAGCTGCTTCACGGTGTCGAGCCCCTTTTCGATCAGAAACGTCTTGATCACCGAGTCCGTCTTGCCGATTGTTATTATGTTCAGCAGCGTTGAGATCGACAGTCTGATGACCTTCTCCTTGACGGACTCCTTCGCGTTCGCGAGCAGCAGCTGGATGAGGCTCGAGTACTGCACCGAGATGTCCTCCGACGCCTGTCTGTTGAACGTTATCAGCCAGATCGACAGGATCGTGTAGTACTTCATCTGGAGGTCGCCGCGCTTATCGCTGAATGCCTTGAACAACGGCGGGAAGAACTTTGCCTGATACTTCCAGAAAAACTCTCTGTACGCCTTGAGCGAGAGCAGCTCCTTGAGACACTGCACAGCTATGAAGTTGAGGTTCAGGTTCGTCGACGACAGCAGCTTGACAGTGAGGAACTCAAAGAGGCTGTAGAGCACGTCCTCGAGGTCAGCCAGCTTCGCGTCGAGCGCCTTCGGCGGCTCGGCAATGAGCAGCGACGTCAGGTCGTACGCGGACACGAGCCGGATCGCCTCGTCGTTGTTGTTCAGCAGCTTCACAAACGGCTTGTACGGCAGGTCGCCGTCTATGTGCGACAGCCCGAGCAGGCCGTCGGCAAACGCAGGCAGCTCGGCGGTCAAGTCGCTCACAAGCACAACGAGGTACTTGATTATGTCGTCGCGCTCAATCTTGTTCAGCAGCGAGACGGTAGTGGTCGAGTAGAGGTCCAGTTTCTTTGCCACGATCTCGCTTTTGCTCGAGGAGGTCTGTTTGTCCAGCAGCTTCATCGAGCTGGCCTCCTCGTTCGAGAGCGCGCCGCTCCTCGCGAACCCCTCCCACGGGACCGGTCTCGTCCTTATGCTCGCCCGTATATCGTCCAGGTACGGGCTGTCAATGGTGAACGGCGGGTGCTCCTACACTCCAGTTAGTACACCAAACAGAAAGACCCACACGCCAACAACCACTCACAGTGTCTACAGTCATATTTGGCCTCCGCTAATGTATCCCCGTGTAAGCGCAATTGCTGTTACTCCCCACTGGTACAGCTGTTGTCTCCTCCTGTTAGGCAGCCAGTAGGGCCAGCGTCGGGTAACCCGCGGGAAAAGCGTATGTACACGGTGTTTCTATTAGTACACTACTCTATCATCCGCCAGCAGCAGCAGAAGCAGCAGAAGCAGCGGGGAACGGGTCCTTCTTGCTGAGCACCACGACGCCGTTGCCGTGGGATATGTAGCCCCGCATGTGTCCCTCGTAGATGAAGTTTGCGCAGAGCGCCTCGACCTCTGCGGCCGGGTGCCGGAACTCGTGGTCCGCGGCCAGCGGCGAGTGCGTGTAGCTGAACTCCAGCGCCACCTGCAGCTGGCGCACCGGCAGCAGGTGCTTCTCGCCGAGGAGCCTGTGTGTCTTTTTAAACAGCCGCAGGACCGCGAGCTGGCGCAGTTTCAGGAACACGACGTAGAGCCGCCGCCTGAGGACGACGCGCTCGGCCGCAGCGAAGCTGCGGTCAAACAGCGCCACGTCGCCGGTCTTGACCGCCGCGAAAACCGGCCTGTACGCGGCAGCGAGCACCGGGTACCGCGCCCACACGGCAGGCTTCGGCAGCTGCCGCGTGGCGAGGAAGCGGATCGGGATGAGCAGCAGCAGGATCGCCTGCTGCTGCTTCACGAAGCTGCGCCCGCACAGCGCAAGCGCCCGTGTGAGGCGCTCGTTCGCGGTCGCGGTGTCGCCGCCCGAGTAGCTCATCGCGCCAGAGAAGTACAGGTACGTGACCGCGTGGCTGCGCGGAACACTGCGCAGCGGCGGCAGAGCAACGCTCGGCGCGCGCAGCACCTTCTCGAGGCTGTTGCTCAGGTCGTACTTCTCCATGCGCGCGTACATCTTGAACAGCACGCCCGCGAAGTAGTAAGCGGCGATCTTCTTCGAGTACTGCATGTCCGGGAGCTTGTCGCTCAGACACACCTTGAACGTGCGGTTGACGGTGTCGGCCATCTTCTCTAGCGCGGACAGCTCTGGCGTCGCCGCCCCCGCTGCACCGGCCACCACCCGCTCGGCGGGCCGCTCGGCGCCAAACTGCTCCTTCGCCGCGAAGAGCGTCGTGAGCTCCGCGGTCGCGTACACGAGCGGGAGCACGATCCAGTTTGTCTCGTCGGCGGCTACGCGGTTCAGCGCCACGAGCAGCTCGTTCTGCAGCGCGAACGCGCGCTCGAGGTTCTGCTCGACGATGATCGCCTTCGTCAGCAGCAGGTATGTGCGCGCAACGGCCTGCCACTTGTCGTCCAGCACGAGCAGCGCGTGCGCTGGCGGCGGGTACGCCGCGCGCTCCTTCAGTATCTGCGCCGGGATCGACACCGCGATCAGCGACCGCAGCGCGCTACCGTCCCTCCGCGCCACCGCGCCCGCTACCTCGCTCGCATACGCGCTCAGATCCACCATCCTCGCGGTAGACCAGCCAGTCCCCCGGGACCCGCTGCCCGCCTGCCAAATGGAGAAGATAGAAAGGTCGTGTGCAAGCACATATGACAGCTGGGTGTTTAGAGATTTCTTGTTTCGGACGAGCCCCAAGAGCACACCAATGACTACGGTACAGGCGCAGCGCGGGACGCTGAGGACGCGGAAGAGCGTGGCGATCCTGTCAAGCAATGACCCGCGTGGGAACGTAGGGACTGCTGCGGCTGCGCAGCTGCCGGCGCGCGAGCGGCTGGTGAGCGACTCCACGGGGCTCTACAAGTTCTCGATCGCGCAGCAGCGGAACACGGACGAGAAGGAGAACGACCACGCGAGGCAGGGGCTGCCAATCTACGTCAAGGTCGGGTCTGGCGGCACGGGCGCAGAGCCTGCCCCGCAGCCGCAGCAGGGGCCCGGCAGGGCGCTGCTGTTTGAGCTGGCCTCGAAGCAGCGCGAGGTGCTCGACCTGAGGGCGCTGCTCGCGCGGAGCGAGGCCGAGCTCGCGGAGCTGGAGCGGCGGTGTGGCGGCAGCAGTAGCCACAGCAGCAGCGTCCCCGCCAGCCCGACGCGGCCGAGCATCGCGCGCCAGCTGAACCAGAGGAACGAGGAGCTCAAGCAGCACACGCTCAAGTTCAAGCAGTCGCTCATGAGCTTCGCGGGCGCGGGTTCCGCCCAGGAGGAGACGTCGACCACAAAGATCACCGCGCTGCAGAAGAAGCTGAACACGTTCTCCACGGCGCTGGTGAGCGACTCGCGCGAGCTCCTCGACCGCGGCCAGAAGATGTTTGCGCGGCAGCCAGAGCGCGCGCCGCAGCGCACACCGCAGCGCACGCCGCAGCTCAGCACCGCAGAGAGCGGAGACGCACCTTCAGACAGCGAGTCTGACTACGGCGACGACGGGTGTGTCGCGCTGCCGCTCACCACCTGAACGTTGCACGGGGTTATTTATGGGGTGCCACCGGAAAATCATTAGTTCCGTGCGCCGTCCGTTATGCAGGACACGACACGGCACCGGCGCCAGTTGGCGCCGCACGCCGCGCTGTCCACAGAGACAAAAAAAAAGCGCCCACGGAGACCCGCTGATTCCCCAGAGTGTATTGTAGAGTGTGTATGTACGTATGCCTAAAACCTGTTCGCAGCAATCTGTTTCTCAACGTCGGCCCTTCTGTGCTTGCCAAACAGTCTGCCAAAGCCGAAGTACGGCTGGTTCACCGGCGACTCTATGCCGGTGAAGACAAACACGTCGTAGAGAAAGCCGCCAAAGAGACACCCGAGGAAGGGCACGATGCACGGGACCCACGAGTAGCTGTGGTTGTAGGTCCACACCTCAGACCCGTAGCCGAGCGCCGCCGACGCCATGCGCGGGGCAAAGTCACGCGCCGCGTTCAGCGCATAGCCAGTCTGGTAGCCGAACGACGAGCCGAGGCCGACAATGAGCAAGAACAGGCCAAAGGGGAACCAGAAGACAGACGTGGCAACGTTCTTCGTGTCTGTGAGCGCGAAGATGCCAAACTGCAGAAACGTGGCGGCGACAAACTCAGACACAAACTGGTTCCGCGTCGGCAGGTACTCGACCGCATACGTGCAGAAGATCATCGCGGTCGCGGTGTCGCCGGTCACGGTGCGCGCGCTGCCGCCCTCGTACTCCTGGATCGACGAGTAGTACGTGCCGTACACCACGAAGCCGGCGAGGAAGCCGCCGAGCAGCTGCGAGAAGATGTAGCCGGGCACCTTGCGCCACGGGAAGTTGCGGAAGACCGCCGCCGAGAGCGTGACAGCCGGGTTCATGTGCCCGCCAGAGACGCCGCCAGACGAGATGAAGCCCAGCGTCACGCCGATCCCCCACGCCAGCACGATCGTGGTGTAGTTGCCCGCGCCCTCCTTCGAGAGCACCTTCTGCGCAACAACGCCGTCGCCGAACGACACCATCACGAGCGTCGCGATGAACTCGGCGAGATACTCGCGGTACTGGAAGCGGAACTTGGCCCACCAGTTGAGCATGTGTATCTCGTTCACCTGGTCGGACAGCTGCACCTCATTCTGCTTCTCGCGCACGGTCTCGATCCTGTCCGAGTTGGACGCAGAAGCGTCCTCAACGTCCTCCAGCTGCGTATCGTGTGCCTTGGACATTGCGGTAGATTTGTGTATTAGTAAACCAGAGCAGCTCCAGACCCGCTCGCTCCGTGATTAATAAGTTGAGGGAAACTAGACCCAGGCAGACAAGGGCATATATATAGGGCCCGTGGCCCGATATGTGAATACTCGGCGGAAAATGGCATCGCTGCAGGCCCGCCGGAGCCAGACAGCGTCGGTCGCTGCGGACATGTGCGTGACGGCGACTCCGCGGGACGCGAGAATCGGGGAAAACGGGGCGGATGAGAAAAGATCGCCGGAAAGAGCAAGAACATCCTCTCCCCCTGCGCGCGCGCGTGACTTGGAAGAACAAAGAGACCCGCCCGCGGCAGAGCTTCCCCACTAAGTCCCCAGTGTCGTCCCCACGGCGGACGCGGAGCGTCCAAAACTCGCGACCCGGAGAGAGCAATGTTATGCTAACCCAACTGCCTCGGACTTTCCCAGGACGCGAAAACGGAAGTTCGGAGTTTGCACACGGCGGGTGGAGATATTTTTTTTCTTTTGGCCTGCATGTGACACTCTCCCCCGAGGGTCTGGCTCCTATTTCACGGGGCCCCGCCGGGGCTGCAGCGCAGGGCGAGGGCGTCGCCGCCGGTCTCAGAGTGCGGTGGTGCTCGCGCGGTGTGCCCGCTGAGTGGCGCGTTGTCGAGCTCCGAATAGTCCGCTGTGCATTTGGGCGTTTTCCTTCATTGAGGGGAATATAACACAGCCCGCCTCCGAGTGACTGGCGCCTCCGCAAAAAAGTGTTGGGATCTCGCTCGGCGCTGTCGGCGCCCGGTGCTCGGTGTTCCCGAAACCGCGTGGTGAGCTGATCCCTGGCCTGACCTGCTCCACCCGCTACTCCTGTGCTCTGTGCGTTTCGCGACTCTGCGTCAAATATGTAATATGTGGACGCGGAGATTGCCCGCGTCGACGTTTTCTGCATATATAAGAGTCTGGGATTCCGCGTTATTTCGCTGGGGGAGTCCAGCAACACCACCACGGAAGATGTCTTATACGCCTCTCATTGCGACTATCGATATCGGAACCACCTCGACGAGAGCCATTCTCTTTGGGAGCAAGGGCGAGGAGGTGGCCAAGCACCAGATCGAGTACTCCACGTCTGCACAGGATGACGTTAAGAGCAAAGCTGCGCAGATTATCTCGAGCGAGGGTATCGCGCTGACGGTGAACGAGGACCTCGAGATCGAGGACGAGGCCAAGTCCGGGCCGACGCTGCAGTTCCCGCACCCGGGCTGGGTCGAGTGCCAGCCGAGCCACATCCTCGCGAACGGCGTGCAGTGTCTCGCGGTGTGTCTCGCGACGCTCGAGAAGCTGAACCGGACGGCCGCCGTGCCGTACCGCGTTGTGTCGATCGGCGTGGCGAACATGCGCGAGACGACGGTGCTGTGGTCGAAGAAGACGGGCCAGGCGCTGTACAACGGAATCGTGTGGAACGACACGCGGAACCACGACCTCGTCGAGGAGATCAAGCGCAGCACGGACGCGGCGGAGCTCGAGCGCATCCGCACGCTGTGCGGGTGCCCGATCTCGACGTACTTTTCGGCGACAAAGCTGCGGTGGATCTACGAGAACGTTCCGGAGGTGCGCGAGTCGTACGACTCGGGCGCGAAGGACATCATGTTCGGTACCATCGACACGTGGCTGATCTACAACCTGACGAAGGAGCACGCGTTCGTGTCGGACGTGACGAACGCGTCGAGAACGAACTTTATGAACATCGAGACGCTCAAGTACGACCCCGAGCTGCTCAAGTTCTGGAACGTGGACACGGCGAAGATCAACCTGCCCGAGATCGTGGCGAGCTCGCGGACGTACGGCCACTTTACGACCCCGCACCTCGCGGGCGTCGGCTACGCCGAGTCCGCGCTCTCGCAGGACGCGGTCAAGCTGCTCGAGACCCACCTGCACGGCGTGCCGATCTCCGGGTGTCTCGGCGACCAGTCCGCGTCGATGGTGGGGCTGCTCGCGGTGAAGCAGGGCGACGCAAAGTGCACGTACGGCACGGGCGCGTTTCTGCTCTACAACACGGGGAGCAAGACGCTCATCTCGAAGCACGGCGCGCTCACGACCGTCGGGTACTGGTTCCCGGAGCTCGACGAGAAGAGCGACGGCGAGAACGCTGCGAGCCCGCAGTACGCGCTCGAGGGCTCCATTGCCGTTGCCGGCTCTGTCGTGCAGTGGCTGAGAGACAACCTGCGCCTGATCACGAAGGCGCAGGACGTGGGCCCGCTTGCGTCGCAGGTGGACTCGTCCGGCGGCGTGGTGTTTGTGCCTGCGTTCTCGGGCCTCTTTGCGCCGTACTGGGATTCCGCGTCGCGCGGAACGATCCTCGGCCTCACCCAGTACACCTCGGCGTCGCACATTGCGCGCGCCGCGCTCGAGGGCGTCTGCTTCCAGACGCGAGCGATCCTGAAGGCGATGATCAGCGACGCTGGCGCTTCGGCGGCGTTCCTCGAAGAGAGCTCGCTCGGCGCTGCCAACTCACCGCTGTCGGTGCTCGCTGTTGACGGCGGGATGTCAAAGTCCGACGAGGTGATGCAGATCCAGGCCGACATCCTCGGCCCCTGCGTGACGGTGCGCAGAGCGGTGAACCCGGAGTGCACGGCGCTCGGCGCGGCGATTGCCGCGGGGCTCAGCGGCGACCGCCCAGTGTGGAAGTCCCTGCAGGAGTGCGTAGCCGAGATCCAGAAGGGTAACGACGAGTACGCCGAAGGGCCCGCGCTGTTCAAAGCCACGATGACTGACGAACCCAGAAGACACGCTTGGAAACTGTGGGAGAAGGCAGTCGAGCGTGCCAAGGGGTGGCTGACCGAGTAGGTCCGAGGGCCCTACGAGATATGACCTGCTTTTTTCGTTTATGTATGTAATAGATGACAGAGTTAAAGCTGCGTGTAGCCCTTGCCGGATAAATCCCACCAATCTTGGCGCCAAGAAACAACGGGGTCTCACGCCGCTGGTTTTGCGCGTGGTACGCGCGGCGGGAGGTCCACCGTCCAGGTTGCCGGTAGGTCGTCATCTGGCTTCGCGGCAGCGAGCCCCGCGATGAGCTCCTTCCTGGTCAGGGGCTCACAGTACACGGGCTTCCCGCGCTCGAAGCGCCAGCTGTCGGCGAGCGAGCCGGCGTCGACGTAGTCGAACCCGAAGTCTGCGATCACGCGCCCAACCACCTGCTTCGCGGCGCTGTCGTCGCCGGCAATGGGCAGCGAGCGCTGACCGGAGGGGAGATCTGCGCCGCCTGGGATAAGGTGCTTGTACCAGATGGCGTTGAACGCCTTCACGATGCGCGCACCGGGGAGCAGCTCGCTCACGAGCTGGCTGGTGGTCTTCTCGTGCGAGTCGAACACCGCGATGTGGCCGTCGCGGTCGGGATAGTAGTTGTTCGGGTCGATAACTATTTTCCCCTTGAACTCGTCGGCAGGCAGCTCGTGCAGACGGTGGAACGGGACCGCAACGAGCACCACGTCGCTGAAACGCACCGCCTCCAGCATGGTGCCCGCCCTTACGCCGATAGCTGCCGCGTCGTCGGCGATTGTCTCTGGACCGCGGCTGTTGCTGATGATAACGTCGTAACCGGCTGCGACAGCGAGCGATGCTACGGCCTTGCCGATATACCCAGCACCTACAATTCCTAGCTTCATCTTTTCTGGCGTGTGGACCGCATTCGCTTGCGGTTCTCACCTCCTTATATTCGAACTACATTACTAATCGTATCAAGCTCACTTGGTACAGACTGAATTACTAATCATGTCAATTTCACAGACTCACGAGACTCCCACGGTGGCCTATCAGGTGGCCTATAAGGCGTCCTATCAGGTGGCGTCCGTCTACACTGAGTCGGAGAGAAACACTGAGCTGAGCTGGTATACCCTAAATGCGAAGAGGCGGCATGTTCCCGAAGTGCACATTACAATGCCAGAGGTCCACCATCATGCAAAACTCTTATTTCGGGTAGGGCAGATCCACCCTCCAGGCCGGGTTCGGGTTGGTGTCGTCGTCGTCCACCTTCGCGGCAGCCAGACCGGCAGCGAGGGCTTTTTTGTTCAGCGCGGGCCCGTAGGTGGGCTTCCCGCGCTCGTAGCGCCAACTGTCGGCGAGCGACCCTGCATCCACGTAGTCGAACCCTATGTCGCTCAGCAGCTTCTCGACAGCCGCCTTCGCCGCCGCGTCGTCGCCCGCCACGGCCAGCGCGCGCTTGTCGCCAGAGGGCAGCACTGTGCCCTCGGTGACAAGGTGCTTGTACCAGATGGCGTTGAACGTCTTCACGACGCGCGCGCCAGGGAGCAGCTCGCTCACGAGCTGGCTAGTCGTCTTCTCGTGAGCATCGAGCGCGGCAATCTGTCCGTCACGCCCAGGGTAGTAATTGCCCGTGTCGATGACGATCTTCCCCTTGAACTCGCCAGCAGGCAGCTCCTTCGCACGGAATAACGGAATCGCGACCAGCACAACGTCGCTGGAGCGCACGGCTTCCTGCACCGTGCCAGCCTTCGCCCCAATGGCCGCCGCTTCGTCGGCGATCGTCTCCGGTCCGCGACTGTTGCTGATGGTAACGTCGTACCCTGCCTTGACAGCCAGCAACGCCACGGCCTTGCCGATACTTCCAGATCCCACAACTCCAAGCTTCGCCATTGTGGTCTGTCAGCAGCAGACCCTCCACAGGGAGAACCCCTTGCTTATAAAGCTCTCCATTACCCCCGATCACGTCCGCTCACGTGCACCCCATGAACCTGTCGTCCCTGACGGGTACCACATCTCTCAGGTCGTGCCCCAGGCCCCGCGCTAAGCCTCGAGTCCAAGCCCTGTTTGGAATTGATAAAAGGCGCTCTGTGCACCGAGGGGCGTGTGCTCTGGTGTATTCACCTCAGAATGCAGTTCGTGAAGTCATCCTGGCTGGCGTCTCTGCTCTTTGCGAGCGCGCTGCTCAATGTCTGTGCGCTGGTGGCCATATCGGCGTTATCGCCGCGGGTCCCCCGGTGGCCGCTTAACTGGAGCGGCCAGCGCGGAGCGACAGACCCGCTACCGCTCACGCCAGAAACGTTCGAGCAGATCGTGAGGCCCATGGATCCCGCCAACGCAAGCGCGCTGTTCAACGAGGTGAACAACGCGCTGAAACAGAAAAACGCAGACATCAGCCCGATCAGCGTGAGCTTCTTCCCGGCGTACATCCCGGAAGGGGTGCATCTATACCACTCGAACCGCAACGGGCTGGTGCCTGCGTCGTTTGACTGGATAGCCATGGACTACGAGTTCAGCTATAACTTTGCGCACTTTGACAGACCCGGCATGGGCCAGGTGAGTTAACTTTTGCTTCAGGGGGGACAAACGTAGGAACTTACACTGACAGACGTAGCACCATCCGAAGCCGCATGATAAGTCTGATTCTGGAGCAGATACAAGAGGGCCTCCAGGCGGACGCGGGCGCGGAGGGCCTCCAGGTGGGCGCGGAGGGCCTCCAGACGGACATGGAGGGCCTCCAGGCGGACCCGGAGGCCACGGCCCGCCCCACTTTTCTGGCTCTCCGTGTCTGCTGACATTCCAGACGGTGAAGCCGCTGACAAACGTGATCTACCTTGGCGGCGCGTCTGCTGCGAAGACGTCGACAGGGGAGATGGACACGCAGTTTGTGCTTTCGCGGTGGGATGACTACGAAACCTTCAACGAGCGCTCGTCGTCGGAGGTGATATGCAAATGGGGGAACTCGGATGGCAGAACACTGGACGGCGTGGTGAGGCTCGAGACTGGGTTTGAGATGATCCTCTGCGACTTCAACAGCGAAAAAATCCGGCTCGTGTCGAACGTGAGTCTGAGCAACGTGACGGAGGTTATCGGGTTCCCGCCCGAGCCCGTAAGCTCGGCGGTCCCGCTGGATACCACTGGCGCGGAGCAGGAGCGGTCTGCGATCATTGATCTGTACCAGGCGATGTCAGGGTATGACCAACTAAAGCTCGGTGCGACGCACTACAACAGGGAGAAGAGAATCCTGCTGGACTTTAGCAAGCTCGTGACGCCGCTGAACAAGACGTGGATCTCACCAGACACATACCTCAGACGCATCCACAACGTGTCAGAGGAGCTCAAGGAGAGCATGCTCGGTGAAGTGGACGTGCTGCTGCGAGGCGTGGCCGACCCGTACGTGTCGACCGACTGGCAGGTGGTCACTGACGCGATTATCGACAAGTTTGGCGCGACACTGCAGCTGTTTGACAAGGCGTTCGCAAGGTTCAGCGCCGACGCCGACGCCGACGCGCTCGCGCGGAATCTCACGACCCTCTCGTTTAACTTTGTGCGGCGGTACCTCGACGCGGCGGAGCATTCAGACCCAGACCAGCAGGACGCCGACGCCAAGCGGTTCGCGGTGTTCGACTACTCGCATCCGAACCAGCGTTTGCAGAGCGACGCAGACGTGGTGATATTCAGTGCGGTTGTCGCGATTCAGAGGGCGGTGGTCGACACGATGTTCGGTTGCTTCGCTCTCGGGAAGAAGATTATCGACGCGCGCTACACCGACGCGGCGAGCGCGTACTCTGCCGACGAAGTGGTGGGGGCGGCTAAAGCGCTGCACACACTGCTCGACACACTGCAGTGGCCTGACGTTTACGGCTGCAACAAGACGTGTGCGTGGGACGAGATATGCTATATCCCGACGTGGGGGCCGTCGCCGATGGGATGGGGACCCACTGTGGGGACTTATGTTGATGCGCAGGGAATCGAACGCATAAAACGGGACTGCAGCTGCGTGTCATACAAGATCCTGCTAGAACGCGGCGGGTGACTCGGTGCTGTCGCCTAGATATGAAGTAGTGTGTAACTCAATAGACCTTGCGAATGAAAATGTCGACAAAGCTGGCGAACAGGCGACTGGGCACAGCGCGAGCGCAGACAGACATGTTCAGACAGATTATCCGCAGACAGGTGCGCGGATACGCGTCTGTGGTGCCGCCCAAGGGCGAGGAGCCGGCGTCGAAGGAGTTTATCATGGATCTGCTGAACAAAGTGAAAGTTCTGGGCCAGCAGCAGCGCAAGTCTCCGCTGATGCAGCAGGGGACGCGCAAGAACCAGAGGACGCAGGGCAATGACAGGCAGACCCGCAGTCAGGGCGGTAGCGGTAACCGGAGCCAGAGACAGAGCGCTGATGGCGAGGGAAACCAGAGGCAGTACGCCGACAGAAGACCTGGTGGAGGAAACGGTGACAGGAACCAGAGACAGAATGCTGATAGACAGAATGGCAGCGGGAACGGTGACAGGAGCCAGAGGCAGAATGGCAGCGGGAACGGTGACAGGAGCCAGAGACAGTATGCTGATAGACAGAATGGCGACGGCTACAGAGGCAAGAGACAGAACGGCGATAGACAAAACGGAGACCGCAGCGGAGGCCAGAGACCAAACCAGCGAGCCCCGGCCTTCAAGAACCAGAACAGACAGAACCGTGGTGGCGAGAGCGCTTCCAGGTTCAGAGGCCAGACTGCCTTCGGTGGGGCCCGCCGCACGGACGGTGCTGCGCCCGAGCCGAGGAAGAGCAGATTTGCCGCAGACACTGGGGACATTGCCAATGCGATGGCGTCATTCTCGGCTGACAAGGGGGCCGCCGCGCAGCAGAAGAGCAAGAGCAGGAAGAGGTCGGGCAAGTCCTCCACGGTGAGACATACCGACACCGAGAGGACGCATCACCGCCGCTCTGCCACCCCTACATCAGAAGGTATCATTATTGGTGGTGCATACCGCCCTCCCACGATCACCGCCGCGTCACTCGTACCCACAAACCCCATGTTTGCGTACAGCGAGAGCAACAGACTCCTGAAGGCGTCCGAGATGATTCTGCAGAAGTTTGGTGTGGCTCCTTGGGGGATCGCCGGCGCCACCGCCGAAGGCACGGCTAGGTCTCCCTTGGAGTTCGTCGACCAGACCGACCTCGCCATGAGGTGTAGAATCCTTGGTGCCGTCAGGAGCCACCCCGTTGAGATCGACGAGCGCGAGCTGGTGGCCATCATCGACAGCACGGTGAAGGGACAGTTCGAGGCCGCGCCCACGACCGACCCGAAACTGAAGACAGACGCACTACAGTTCAACGCGCTCGTCGCGTCTAGGTCGCTGGAGTCGAACTGGACCCTCAGCTCTCCGTCGATCAGAGACAAGATATATCCCAGCGTGGTGGGCCTCGCTCCTGTCAAGGCGATCGCGGCGAGGACATAGATAATCTGTAAATACACGAACATAAAAAAAATTATTGGGAAGCTCATCGAGGGCCGTAGGAGCTGTCACAGGGGCACACGCGGCGAGATGACGGCTGAGGCTGAGGCAGTGTTTACTGGGTGCAACAGGGAGCTGTTTGTGAGCGACTACAGTGGTGAGCTTGGGCTTGTTGCTTTTGGAGCAGGTAGGAACATAGCGCTCTGGGACCCTCTGGACGGTGACAGCAGAGGAGTACTCGCGACGCTGAAGGGGCACTCTAAAGATATCACCACCGTGCGGTGGGGTTGCGACTCGAAGTACTTGTTCTCTGGCTCTGAGGATGCGAGCGTCAACGTCTGGCGCGTTTCTGCATCGGCGGGTGGCGGTGTACCTGAGAAGTTTCAGCTGGTGCAGACGCTGGACTTTCACAGTCACAGCGTGGTGTGCTGTAGCGTAGCTGACAGCGGTGTTTTTGCGACTGGGAGTACAGACGGGGTCATTGCTTTGTGGCAGGAAGGGGAGAATGGGTTCGACAAGCTCGCCGACTTCACCGTCAAGTCCGGATTCTACCCGCTCGCGCTGGCGCTTGAGCGCGTGGGCGACGGCACCCACGTTCTGGCTGTCGGCGGGACAAACACAATGATGTATGTGTACTCAGTCAGCGGTTTCGGGGATATAGAGCAGTGTGCGGTCCTCAGGGGACACGAGGACTGGATAAAGACAATTGCGATAAAGAAACAGTCGCCTGGCGACTTCCTCATAGCCAGTGGGTCGCAGGACAGGTACATACGACTGTGGCGACTTCAGATGAATGATAAGATAGACAACTCGGACGAAGACAAGACGAAGCTGACGCTGCTGTCTAACAAAAAGCACAGGTTCAGCGTGGGCGCCGACCGGTGTGCTATCAGTTTTGACGCAATTATTATGGGCCACGACGACTGGGTATCGTGCCTGAAGTGGCACCCGCACAAACTACAGCTGTTGTCATCGGCCTCGGACACCTCTGTGATGCTGTGGGAGCCCGACGTGGCGAGCGGTATCTGGATCGGCAAAACGAGGCTCGGCGAGCTCAGCATAAAGGGCGCGTCCACTGCAACGGGCGCTTCGGGTGGGTTTTGGTCTGCTCTTTGGATTATCACCGCCACCACTGAGCTGATACTGACGAACGGCAAAACCGGCTCGTGGAGAGGATGGCGCTCCAGTGATGGGCTCACGTGGGAGCCACATTTGACAACCACCGGAACGCTGAAGGAGGTCACGGATCTGTCGTGGTGCAGGGGAGGCAGATACCTCCTGGCGACGTCGCTTGACCAGACAACGCGTCTTTTTGCTCGGTGGTCGAAGCTTAGCACTGGTGCGCCGCGGAAGACTGCGACGTGGCACGAGTTTGCGAGACCACAGATACACGGCTACGACATGGTGTGTGTGTCGAGCCTCAGCAGCTCGCGGTTCATATCCGGCGGTGATGAGAAGATCCTGCGATCCTTTGACGAGCCGCGGTCGGTAGCGCTGCTGCTCGAGCGCTTTTGCGGTATCGCAACTGAAAAACTGGAGGAGATGCCAGAGAGCGCGTCGCTGCCAGTGCTGGGGCTGTCTAATAAAGCCGAGGAGGAGGAAGGCGGTGCCCCTACTAGAGAGCAGGGCGATGAAGAGAAGGAAGACAGAAATATGTCTTTTGACGTTCTGTCCAGACTAAAGACGCCACCGCTCGAGGACCATCTTCAGCGGCACACTCTGTGGCCCGAGATAGAGAAGCTCTATGGTCACGGGTATGACATAACGACGGTGGACTCCTCGTATGACAAGAAGCTTGTTGCGAGCGCGTGCCGCTCGAACTCAGAGGCACACGCGGTTATCAGAGTGTTCAGCACGGACAGCTGGCAGGAGCTAAAGCCGAACCTCGCCGGGCATAGTCTCACCATCACCAGACTGAGGTTCTCTCCGGATAACACACACCTGCTTGCCGCCTCGAGGGACAGGCAGTTCTCGCTGTGGCGGCGGGCCGGCGACAATTTGGATCAGTTCGAGCTCGTCAAGCTGCAGGAGCGCGCACACGCGCGAATCGTGTGGGACTGCTGCTGGAGTCCTTGCGAACTCAGCAGCTGCGTGTTCTTCACGGCTTCTAGGGATAGGACGATAAAAGCATGGGTAAGCGGCGAGGAAGGTGTGGTTAACGTTGCGTCGCTGAAGTTCAGCGCCGCCGTGACCGCCGTGGACGCTCTCTACAAGACTATAGGCACGCGGGTAATATTGGCTGCTGGGCTCGAAGACGGGACGGTGAGCGTGTGCTCGTTTTCACCGAAACACGAACTAAAGATAGAGTTCCAGGTGGAAGAGAGAATAGCGCCGGCAGATAGAGTATCGAGAATCGCGTTCAGCACGTCCGATGAGGGCAACCTGTTCATGGCAGTTGCCAGCACCGACACCTCCTGTCGGATCTACTCGATAAATCCCAACTGTCTCGGTTGAAGTCCATAATTATATATACGATGTACGAATATGCATTCCTGGGCTAAGTTATCTTCCATGTATGAAGCCAGTTCAGATAGGCATACTGCCGCAGCGGGCCAGTCATGCCGAGCGATATGGGCGAGAAGTACCAGAACGCTCCAGTCGTGCCGGCGTACAGCACGAGATACACCAATGTCTTGACGTACACGTTTGCCCACGTGAGATAGTGGTCAACCAGGAACCCGAAAGTGAAAATGGCAAAGTACAGAGCCGGCGCGTAGTGGTGCACATAAGTGACTCTGCCCATTACTGCAAATGGAGCGAGGTGCAAGAAGTACCCGAGTACTGGTAGTATTGCAGTGACAAGAAGGTGCCAGCGCTGCGCGACCGAGAGACTCAGTCTCTGTCTCTGCCAGAGAATCACATAGTATAAGAGTGTTAGCCCAAAGAGGACCAACCCGACGCTTGTGACCCAGACGTTGAATGGGTTACCCAGCAAGTAGTACCTCGCCATGTTTCTTCCCCACCCGCACATTCTCAGGCCGCTTCTGTCCAGCGGCCAGTTCCACCACTTGGAAGCCAGAGGGTCGTCTTTATCAGGGTCTGGAACCAGCGCGTTGTTCGACGCCATCATGGCATAGTTCAGCAGGACAAAGTCTCTCCAAAATTTGGACCGAGGTGGGACGTACTCTTCGGCTGTCGCTAAGTGAGGGTTCTCGTGGTCTTCAATGTTCCACCACGTTGCCTTGTCTCGCCTGCTCCACGATGACCTGCACACAACCTCGCCCTGCTTAAACCCCCAGGGCGGGTATGAAAGCCCTGTTGTTGCCAAGTAGCATCCAAGGTTCTGGTGTCTAAGTCTGAAGTTGGTGGACAGCGGGTGAATAATCTCTGTGAAGTTGCTCTCGCGGTGCTCCTCCGCAGAAACCTCTCCGCTCTCGGAGTACAGCTGCTCGGTTACCTCAATAATCCAGTGGTCGTTTGAGTCTGTGATGTCCAGGCTCCCGTAGCCTGTTGCCTCGTATCCAGATTTTGTTACGAATCCCTCAAAGTTATGCGAGTGGAGGTTTCCGTGCGTAGAGTCGTGGTTCAGTCTGATGGTGTCGCCGTCCTTGATGAAGTTTGTGTATACCGTGGAATTATCGTCCGGCTTGATCTGCGTAGCGCTATGGACTGGATGGTGGACGGTCCATTCGTTGTTGTTATCCCTGAACCCGTACACCGTTATCTGCAGTTGCCCTGACCCTGAAGGGTACAGTGAGGCGTGTGAGTGCAGCAGACTGGGTGACAGCCCCTGCGACCTGATGGTCACTTTGGACCCGTACGCCACGTTTCTCGGTGACGGCTTCAGCGGTGTCCCCACGAGATGCGCCTGGAATAGAGACGACATCGACGACGAGCCCTCACCCGTCTTGTAGAGAACCTTGAAATGAATCTTGAAGCTGACGACGTATATTATCAGCGGAATGACTATCAGTCCTAGGATACGCAGCGCCCAGTGGCAGTAGTACTTTCGTCTCGACAGCTTCGGGTCATAGTGCTTGATCCCCAGGTCCAGGATGGTATACATACCCACGAGTACGGTGACAAACAAACCTACCCATTTGACGCTGCATACGCACCCTATGGACAAACCCGTTATGAAGAGCCACAGTATCCACTTGACAGTCAGTTCTTTCCCTGACTGTCTCAGACTGTGGAGCTTAACGAGCGAGAAGAACGTGGACGTGGTGAACAGCAGCAGGATCGAGTCAAGCAAGATAAACTTCCCCAGTGACACGTAGTAGTTCTCGCAGATTACCATGAGAGAGATGAGGTACACCACAGGCAGCGACAACGCCAGTTGCTTAGCAGTCGCGTAGGCGACAGGCACACAGAGGACGCTGAAAGTGGCATTGAAGTATCTCATGAAGGCATAGTTGACCTCTTCCGGGTACACCGCCCCGCTCTCAAAGCCAAAAGAGCCGTTGTACCCCGCGAGGTAGCCCGAAAGTCCCACCAGGAGCTTTCCCAGCGGCGGGTGGACATCGAAGTAGAACTCGTTCTTCAGATAGAACGAGCCAAACTTGCCAAAGTGGGCCTCGTCCCACACTACCGCTGTCGAGAAATCAATCTTGTAGTACCTCAGCACGGCCGCCGCCAGCGTCAGCAGAAGCGGGCCCGCGACTGCCTCCACTTTGGAAAACTTTCCGCTGACGCGATGTACTTTCTCATCTGGTTCCTCCGACGCAGCTTCTTTTCCGCTTACGCTGTTTTCACCTCCCCGTCTTCGTCTCAATTGGGCATCCGTGTGAGCCATATCCATATAGCGTTCTCTCTTAAGCCCAGACGCGGTGGCACTTCCACATACGTCGGTGCTGTCGGTGCGTGGTGACTTCGATGCACCGTGTACGGTAGTGCCTTTACAGGGCTATTATTAAACGCTTTCCCCGTGCAGTTGGGTCTTTCCTCGGTAAAAGCATTAGCACTGCTTCAGAAAATGGGCTCTGACTCTCAGGAGTAGTACAAAGAGGTAACAGTGTATCTGTTTACTTACTTTTTTTATTTTTATGATTTTGTCAAATAGTGTTTTCTCTCTCTAGGAAATTTCTCCAAAGCAGAGTAGTTCTCACTACACTCTGATCTAAATTTCAAAAAAAATCACAAATAATATATAACAAGCCTTCAAGGATACAGCCTGCCAGTCGGCAATATAAGGGGTATACCAGCCTCCTAAACGCGTGAGGGTCACGGCTATCTGAGTGCGAATCGTTTCCCCATAAACCACCAGCGACGTGTACCAACCGACATGAAATGCTCGCTCAGCGAGTTGCCACTCGCAGAGCACCGCCAACAGCGAGTCCAGCGGAGAGTACGACAGACACACACGGCAGGATGAATCAGGCTGGCGCGACAATGTCTTCGGACTATAACTTTGAGGTGAAGTCGGTGCCCATAGAACACAGGTTTAACCCATATTCCGGTGAGTGGTTTGGACTGACTACGGAGAGTCTAAGGCTAACGAGAAACAGACAACGGAGGCACGATTCTGGGCATTGCCGGCGAGGACTTTGCGGTTCTTGCGGGAGACACGAGACACACCTCCGGGTACTCGATCAACTCGAGGTATGAGCCCAAGGTGTTTGCAGTGGGAGATAACATAGTGATGAGCGCTAACGGGTTCGCCGCAGACGGGAACGCTCTGATAAGCAGGTTCAAGAACCAGCTGAAGTGGTACCACTTCGACAACAACAAGAAGCTGTCGCTGAAGTCTGCCGCGCGCTTCATCCAGCACCTGCTGTACGGCAAGAGGATGTTCCCGTACTACGTCCACACGATCATCGCTGGTCTGGACGAGGACGGCAAGGGCGCGGTGTACTCGTTTGACCCCGTTGGCTCATACGAGAGAGAGCAGTGTAGGGCGGGAGGTGCCGCCGCCAGTTTGATCATGCCGTTCCTGGATAACCAGGTCAATTTCAAGAATCAGATGGACCCGGAGTCCAATGGCACCAAGAAGAAGGAGATAAAGTACCTGTCCCTGGATGAGGTGCTGGCCCTGGTGAGAGACTCGTTTTCGTCTGCCACGGAGAGGCATATCCATGTCGGGGATGGTTTAGAAATTCTAATTGTGACGAAGGACGGTGTCAGGACGGAGTACTTCCCACTGAAAAAAGACTAGAGAATCTACACAGAATGTTTATATATCCATTAGATTTGTTTTTATCTGTGTGGTAGGAGTGGATCTGCATTGGTACAACCCACTCACACTATGTTACAACTGTGGCTTAATGATGACATCTCTACTCGGGTAGCTTGAACTTCACCGCCTGGATGACTTTCTTGTAGTAAATGTAGAAGAAGTCCGAGTAGATGGCAGTCTGAATAACCCCCGTGAGGATCGCCAGTTTGTCAAAGCGGCCTTCCGAAATGTACCTGTAGAACCAATTGAGGATGTAAAGCGCCCGGTAGCTACCCAGTGCGAAGATGTAGTGAGTCGTCAGGACGTGGGCCTCGCCCGTCTTCTGCAGCATGAACAGCTGAGGCAGGATGGCGACGCTCTCGAGCCACAGACTGAAAGACCACAGCACCTCCAAGATCGTGAACTTGTAGTTGAAGAACAGACTGAGAACCGCGCTTCCTGCAACCAGATACTTTAGAGGGAAGAGGTCACCGTCCGCCTGGATATTTTTCTTATACTTGTGCAGGAGCATCACGACGTACACCGACGACGCAATGAAAAACACCTTCATGAGAGAGTTGTACAGAGACACATAGCTTGTGAACAGGTCCAGGTATCTCGTTATGAAGACAACAACATACAGCGCTTGCGTCTTGAAGGATATGCCCTCGGCGGACTTGGTGGTCTGCACCGACTGCAGAAGGATCAGTATGCTGATCAAATGGGAAATATCACCTACAGAAACAACAAGTTAGTGGGCCGGACAGCCACAGAAAGCAGCTACACAGAACATACCCGCAATTCTAAACACGTTCAACATCTTGCCGTGGAGTCTACAGGAGGACGGTGCTGTCAACTTCGATTTTGGAAACACGGTTCCGGTAGTGGGACAACTAATTGTTTTGCTCACAGCTCTCGCAGTTTTGCGTACTCGGCAAAAGCCTCGTCGTCGTCGTCGTCGTCGTCGGCGGGTTGGTTTTCCTGGCTGGCTGTCGCGAGGTCCGAGAGAAGAACCCGTTTCTGTCCGACATCTTCGGAGGAAAGCAGCCCGACGATGCTTCCCGGAGAGACGCCTGAGTCCAGCCTGAAGCACTCATCGGACCCGTCACGCGAAGACGCCCAGTGGACCACCGTAGGGTATTTATCTATCTGCAGCTTCGACACCAGCGGGGAACTGGACGGCTCTGTGACATCCACAAACCCGAATGTCACGTCTTTGTCTTTCATTTCATCCCTATAGAACTTGGCGAGCCGTTCGTAGTAGCTTACGTACTGTGACTCCCACCCGTCGACCCACGGCGCGCTGAAAGCTATTATGACATCTCTATCGAGATCAGACACCGTGCTTTCAAAATTCTCCGGCGTGACCCTGACGACCGCCGACTCGGGGTAGATGGGTTTCACACCGGTGCTTTCGAAGATGTAGTCTATCAGGTGCTGGGTGGTGCGCACGCCTTTGTAGAAGCCAACCTGCGACCCGTCCGAGGCAAACATCTGTGGGGGAGGTTAGTAACGTGAAACCACGGATTCACACCAATACTCACTTTCAGGAGAGGGAAGGCGACCAGCTCATACTGCTTCCTTATCCGCTTGTTGCTCAGGCCGTTGATCTTGGCCACAACCAGGTTCGTATTGTTGTACAGCTCCCCGAGAGGACTGAAATGAACATCCAAGCTCTTGCAGTGGCTACAGGCCGGCGAGTAGAACTGCGCTGTGTTAGTTTCCCGCTCGTGTTGGGCTTGCCATTCTATGGACTCACGTAGACGAACGAATATTTCCCCTTTTGTCCAAAAAGCTCTGCCTCGAAATCTTCGTCAGTCACTTCAATAATGTCGCCCAGGACACAGCAAAGCAGGAACTGCAGAGCCAGAGCCAGCGCTAGTGAAATATTCATCTCCGCGATATCTGCGCACCAGACTCGGCGCCTCTGGAAAATCTTTATCTTTTCGATCAGAGCAGGTAGTGGACGCAACCAACGTGAGTCTCGCATCGCCTGCGTCTCTTAGACGTTGCTCTAACGGGGGGAGGAGCGCCACGGGAGAGAGGAGAAGGGAAATGGCACAGACTTCGCTGGACAAGGCGCTGAAGAACCCGCGCCGGAATGCTATGCTTATGTTCACGACGCTCGTGTGCGTGAGCACGCTCACTACGATGTTCTTCACGACGGTGCCGAGCCTGGATGGGCCATCGAGACAGGAGAGCGCCAGGAAAGAGCAGAAGAAGGCAAAACCTAGCAGACCGTGGTGGCGGTTCTGGGAGGCGGGTGTAGAAAAGAAGGACGGGAAGACGGCGGAGAAGAAGGACGTGGATGACTGGAGCCGCCTGGAGTGTTTTGAGTTTTTATCTAAGGTGAGTACTGAGCTGTGCCACGGAGTAGCAGTATAAGCTAACGCGAAGCAGAGAAAAATATACCCGGACGTGGATACACCGGCGACTGAGCTGAAGCTGTCGGTGAAGCAGATAAAGCTGGAGGATGACTTCATCAACCAAAACTTTAACTAGACGCACGGGCCATCTCTCATCAGGCAGAGATGGCGCGCAGTATGCTGAGAGGGATGCCGCCATATCTGTGGGTAATTGACGAACGGGAGAGGTGCACTCCAATGCCTGCGGTGCTTGTCTTGTTTCGATGTACGCGTTTATCCTTAGTATGCACGCGCTCGAGCTATCCCGTAGACCGAGGCCCTAGTCCTTCATGATACCCGAAGATGATCAACGCCTAGCTTCCATATTTATTTTGTGTAGAATAATCGAGAGCGCTGCCGTCCCGCTCGGTGGAGTGTTCTGAACTGCCCCAGCCGCACACGTTTTTCAGATTCGAGAGAAACCGCTCGCAGGGGAGCCTCCACCGGAGAAACGCGACGAGTCAGCAATGGAATGGCACGAAATTAGAAGGCGGAAGAAGGAACAGCAGGAGTCACTGCTCCCCGATAAGTATCATGTGCCGGTGAGCGATTGGCCGTCCGGCCAACTGGACGTTGTTGACTGGATCGACGAATCGGCAAACGAGACTGGCGCGCGTAACCAGTTGACACTCAGCGAGAGAGATATCACGAACAAAGGCATTCCGGAGTTGATCAGCGATATAGCGGCCTTTAGGGTATCGGCGGTTGAGGTTGTCAGCGCATTCATGCACCGGGCCACAATCGCACAGCAGCTGACCAACTGTATCTCCGAAGTGCGGTTCAAAGAGGCGCTACAAGAGGCACAGCAGCTGGACGAGTACTACAAAGAGAACGGCAGGCTGTGCGGCCCACTGCACGGGATCCCCGTATCGGTGAAGGACAACATCAACGTGAAGGGCCTGGACACGTCGCTGGGCGTCATCTCGCGGTGCGAGTCTCCAGCCCAGCACGACTCTGAGCTGGTGAAGCAGCTGAGACGGCTCGGCGCAGTGATAATATGCAAGACCAACGTTCCAACCGGGCTGATGTTTCTGGAGTCGCAGAATGAGGTTTTCGGGAGAGCGCTGAACCCGCTGCACCGCGAGCTGAACAGCGGCGGCTCGTCGGGTGGAGAGGGCGTCATGCAGGCGATGAAGGGCTCGTGTGTAGGGTTTGGGAGCGACGTGGGTGGATCTGTCAGGCACCCGGCGGCGCTGCAGAACGTGTACGGGCTCAAGCCGTCGAGCGGGAGGATACCAGCGCTCGGGAACAGCACCTTACAGGATGGAATGGAGAGCGTGAAAACCGTATACGGGATACTCTCAGCACACCAACAGAACGTGGAGTACGTGTTCAGGGCGATTGTGAACTCCGAGCCATACAAGTTTGACTCCAGCTGTTTGCCACTGCCGTACCGCACTGGTGTCTCTCTTCCGCAGCGGATGAAGTTTGGGATAATGCTTTCAGACGGAGTCACCCACATCACGCCGCCCCTGAGAAGCCAGCTAGACCGGATAAAGCATAAGCTGGAGCTGGAGGGGCATGAGGTTATTCAGTGGGACGACAATGCACTTTTCGGAAGGTTCACTGGCATGATGCCGCAGTTTTTTAGTGCCAACGGTCACAAAAACGTGTTGAAGGCACTGGAGCAGCCAGTACTGCACGGCGAGGCCCAATACTGGGTGAGTCCGGGACAGTTTGCCGGTGCGAGAGACCTGCCCTCCTCCGAGGTGTGGGAGCTACACAGACAGAGAGACGCACTGTGCCAGGACCTTCTCGCCGCCTGGTACAAGAACGGCTTCGACGCTGTCATTACTGCAGTTTCGCCGTACCCCGCGTGCCTCTTTGGCTCAGTGCCCGATGTCAATTTCACGTCGATGTGGAACTGCGTGGACTACACTGCAAGCGTGATACCCGTGGGCAGAGTGGGAAGCACGGCGGCGCACATGGCGGAACCAGCGCAGTATCTGAGTGAAACCGACAGGGAAGTACACGAGACGTGGAACAAGCACCAAGCCGAGTTCATCGGTGGGCCGCTATCCGTCCAGATTGTGACAGAGAAACTGTCAGAGGAAAAAAATATGCTCATCTGCGAGCACATTAGCCATCTCCTAAGATGAGCAAATTACTACCAGTAGGGTTGCCAATAATAGATTCTGATCCAATGCACCACACGCAAAACGCATATGCACAAACTTGTAAAAAACGGCGTGACATATAAGAACCCCTTGCCCCCTCCAGTGCCTCTCTAGAGTCCTTGCCTCTCTCTCGCTGCCGGCAGCGCCAGAGCGCTCCTCCGCTGTGGGGTTGATCTGGTCCGCCCACTAAGCAATGGCGTAACTCCCTCCACTTCAGGGTAACCAGCAGAACAAGCGGGCTACCCGCTTCTGGACCATTCGCATTACTCAGATTCTCCGCTGGTGGCGGCAAGAGGGTGAATTTGCGAGAAACAGGTTTCTTCCAGTATATCTATCACCCACATTTATACTCACAAAATGGTTAAAGCAGGTATGTATGAGACGCAATTCGTGCCATTGAGCACGGTAGCGCTCAGGCGAGGCCGGATTCGCGGCTACAAGCCCGTGTGCGCTGTTTTTCCGGCGCCTTTGGAGTACGTGCTAACAGTTTTGCAGTTGCTGTGTTAAGAGGAGACTCCAAAGTCGGCGGCGTTGTCACTTTTGAGCAGTCGTCGGCTTCCGACCCAACCACAATCACCTGGGAGATTTCCGGTAATGACCCAAGTGCGCTGAGAGGCTTCCACGTTCACCAGTTTGGCGACAACACCAACGGGTGCACTTCGGCCGGCCCGCACTTCAACCCCTTTGGAAAGACCCACGGTGCGCCAGAGGACGAAGTCAGACACGTCGGAGATCTCGGTAACATCACCACTGACGCCAGTGGCGTCGCGAAGGGTGTCAAGAAGGACAAGCTGGTGACCTTGTTCGGCGAGAACTCTATTCTCGGGAGAACCGTCGTTGTCCACGGAGGCCAGGACGACCTTGGAAAGGGTGGACACCCAGACTCCCTCAAGACTGGTAACGCAGGAGGAAGGCCAGCTTGTGGCGTCATTGGATTTGCGTCCTAGTTCAGGAGGGACTCTCGCCTCGTGCGCGCCTAGTTTTGAGCGGATCTTACACTCCCTCTGCGGGTTTAGCGCTTTTTAGTATTGAGATATATACTATCCAGTGAATATGGCTGTTTCAGTGTGTTTTCTGTAGCGTCACTCGACGTCGCCGAAACTTAGGAATCCCCCGTTTCCTGAATGTCTGGAGAAGTAGTCAAAGTCGATACTCAGCGCGGTACCAAGCAGCACGGCCCTCTGGTCCAAGGTCATGCCCTTGTCGCTGACGCTATTGCCGTAGTAGTCCTCGAGTCCGGCAAAACTCGATGGGTCCATCCTCACTACATACACACCGGTATCTGTGAACAGCTCTCTGGCAAATCCGACAAAGTTCCTGGACACCGCGCCCAGTACCATCCCTTGCTCGTTTCGCACCGGGAACTCAAACGAGAGAAACGGCGAGTCCACAGCTCCAAACTGGTCGTATACGTCGTCCTCCGCCTCGCCGCCGGTCACCCGCGCCTTGAACAGGTTGTACCTTCTTCGCCACAGGTGCCAGCTCTGTATCGACTCGCCTATAACCATCTGCTGCGAATCGTTGATAGGCAGGATCGCCTTGATGTGCGAGTTAATGAAACTGAACGGCCGCTTAATGGTCAGCAGCAGGCTGCCGCTGTTGTCAAACACATCTACCGTGAACGGCCTGTGCAGCCTGTATATCTGTCTCATCACCACCTTCACGATTCCTATGTCCCGCTCCAGCATATAGCCCAGCTGGTTCCCCTGGGGGTCCATTATCACATACTTGTTCGCCTGCTCGAACCCGAGAAACACGTTCATCATCTCCAGCTGCCGCTCGATGACGAGCGTCGGCTGCGACAGTATGCTCGTGATGCTGTCATTAGGCAAAATCACCCCGTTGGAGTTGTCAACGCTGTACACACCGGGGTCCTGGTAGTACCCGCCCCCGTAGCTAGGAGCGCTCGCATACGAGTCCCGCTGCGCTCTGATGTGCCTGCGTCCCCGGCCCACGCTTTCGTTGCTGCTGTCGTACCTCAGCGGCGAGTAACTCCGGCAGAACAGAGCCACGGGCGCCCCCACACCTGCACGCAGCGGTGCCTTGAAACAGCTACGCACCACCGAAGCCCTAGCCACCTGACCTGTCACAAGCATTGTTCGCCAATTCGCGCGGTCCCAGCACTGTCTCTCTGCCGGCCGCCGCTCTCACACAGAGCTCCTCTAAGTGGTAGTGTGCACACACACATACAACAATAAATCCTTCCCGTTACGAGCCCCTCCGCTACCCGAGGAGCGCTCTCTCCATCTGAAGAGTGAAAAAAATCAGTGCTGGCGGTAGGTGGTTGAGCGCACACTGAGGCACCGCGGCACCACGTAATGCTACACAGAGGTATATCGGCGCCTTTTCTGAGGAGAATATGCTCACGCGGCGTGCACACAGTGCCTGACCTGGCCAGGCAGTCGGTGTACAGAAAAGCTGGGATTGAGGGCCTGTACTCGGCAGAGGGCTTCAAGATCGCGTGGACAGACTACCAGACCTATCTGACCATGAACCTGTCGATGCGGACTGCTGGCGGCATACACGAAACGAGGAGCGCGTTTGAGATACTGATCAACACTGCAAAGAGACAGGAGGAGTCGGCGCTCTTCCACTATGCATCACAGGCACACAACAACCACCTCTTCTTCCAGCAGCTGACCGACCAGCCCACTGCGGTCCCGTCTGTGGCACTGACGCAGAAGATAGAAAGAGACTTTGACAGCTGGGACGCGTTTAGAGAAGAGTTCCTGGTGGAAGCAGAGTCCCTGGCGGGCCAAGGGTGGGTGTTCCTCGTCGAGAACGCGGACAAAACGCTGTCTATTGTCAGCTGCAACAACGACGGCACGCCGTACCACTTTGGAAGAAACCAGTCGATGGACCTGAACGGACCCATAGATCAGGAGGACTACAAAAACATAGAAACAATGAAAGAGCTGATCGCTAGAAACGAGCGAGACCACACCATACCGCTGCTATGTGTCAGCGTCTGGGACTACGCTTATTTGTTAGACTACGGCATAAACGGGAAGGCCGACTATCTCGAGAACTTCTGGAGCAAGATCAACTGGGATGTCGTCAATTCCAGGTTATTCAACCCTGAAGCTCTCTAGAAGCGTTTCCGCACTCAGCGCATTGTATATAGTTGATTCCCTTGAACAAAACGTCATATCTCCTCTTCTTCTTCACCCAGCGTGTCGTCCCCACAATATAGTACAATTTCCCGCAACGTGTCGTCGGACCCCCAGTTCACCCCAGTGCTTGATATGAGAGACTGAGCTGAGTTAGTCAAGGCGATCTCCACAGAAATATATAGTTACTCACGAGAATAAACTCAGAAAGGATGCTGCACTTCATTTTCAGCCTTGTCGCTGTTCCTCGCTCCTTGTCCAGCTGTTCGCGTACCCTGGCGTCAGTCAGCTCTGCTGCCTTTGACTTGAGCGCCTGCTTCTCCGCCACTAAATCCAGCAGAAACGCCAACAGCTGTCTGCTGGCGCTCACTGTCTGGAGGTTATCGCTCTCCAGCAGGTCAAGAGCCTGCTTTTTTTCGTGTAGCTGTTTCTCTAGTGCAAGAATCTGAAGTGATAGCTCATCGCGCTTCCCTACAAGCTCATCAAGCGACCTAGACCTGTCAGCATAGAACACGCTCGCCACAAAATACTCACCTCTCCCTTCCCGCTATGTTTGGCGCTCGGTGGATCGATCTCAGTACCGGGTATGTTATCAATTCTCTGTGTGTTGTGTTAGCACTCGCTCGCGTAAGGGTCGCCGGGCTCCACTCACACCTGGAGTATATCTCTCCTCACCGAGGTCATCTGCCGCAGAAACTCCTCAATGCGCTCCGCCTCCGAGTCCTCGGTATCGTCGTTTCCTCTTGTGTACGCCCCGTGCAGACCAACTATATCCCTGAACTGGGGTACAACCTTCTCATCGTAAAAAGCCTCCACCTGCCCATCGGAAAAGCTGTTCCTCGTCGTGCTCGCCAGGAGCTCGTCCACCTTCTCAATGAGCTCCTGGTACACGTCCGAGTGGAGGAGGTCCTGTTTACTTGTGTCACTTGCGGCGCTCATCTATGCCGCTCGGTGGTGTTTACAGTTGAAGCGCGCGCCTGATCTCATCATTGAAAAGTAGTTCGCTTCTCAGAAGAGCACCCAACCGGCGTGGCGGCCTGTTGTGGAGAGAGTAAGTAGTAACCCTCCGCCAACTGAGCGCCTCCAGTGGATAATAGCACAATGTCAAATGGCAGCAGCCAGCAGTTTGCGTTCCCGTCGATATACAACTTCCCGCCGTTCTACACGAAACAGCCGAACTTGCAGACATGGCAGTCGCAGCTCAGCCACTGGGTGCAGCTGACGATTCTCTACTGTAAGCACTACAAGATATGGTCGCTGAACATGGACGGGCTTCCGCTGAACGCTACCGAAGACGACGGCGACAATGAGGACGCCGAGGTGGACGACCACGAGATTCCTTCGAAGTCTCTGTTCAGTAACGAGGGGATAGATAGAAAACTGAAGCCGGAGATCGTGAAGGAGATATACGTCGAAATGATACGGCAGAAGAAAGCCGACTGGTGCAGTTCTTCCCGAAACGCGATATTTGTATATTGGTATAGCCTGGATGACTGGGCGGACATTATAATGGAATGGGTATGTAAACGCAAACCGGTTGGAGTGAGGCGCATATACTAACGCAAAGCAGATTGAGAACACTGGCCAGAATGGATCAATTCTGACGCTATACGAACTACAGAAAAGCGATCTGACAACGTCACAGGAGTTCCACAACATGAACGCGGACCTGTTGATAAAGATAATAGAGGTGCTGGTTAAGCGCAACAGAGCTCAGATTCTGAAAGAAGACGGCCAGATAGTGGGTGTAAAGATTGTGTGATCGCACTGTCAGCACGAGGAGAAACGGCCAACTGCGCAGATGGAGAACACTGACCGGCGAGTCTCTGCTGTCGCGTGAGGTTGGCGGTGCTCTGTTTCGAGTTGAGAGAGACGCTCCCACCGGGTAACTTGAGAAGAACCACGACCTGGAACTTTTTTCTCTAAAGATAAATTTTTTGGTGAGATGCGTCTGCTTTGGACTCTCTTCTTCCCCGTTGAGTTTGTTAACCTCTAGGGGCATCTGTACTATACATAGCTGCTAATACTATCCGTTAACACACTTTCACTAGTCGTTTACAAGCAAAATGAAATACGTCGTCGTGTCTGGAGGTAAGTGGTTAACCTTGTAAATACGCCAACCTGGACGCGTTGTGCGAATTCCAACAGGCACTGGTGTGTGTGAAATTTTATAGGACTAACATATCTGTGTGCAGGTGTCATCTCCGGGATTGGAAAAGGTGTCATTGCCTCGTCGACAGGCTTGCTTTTGAAGACTCTTGGCTTGAGGGTTACCTCCATTAAGATTGACCCATACATGAACATCGATGCCGGTACGATGTCGCCACTTGAACACGGCGAGTGTTTTGTGCTGGACGATGGCGGCGAAGTCGACCTGGATTTAGGCAACTACGAGAGGTACCTGAATATCACCCTGACAAGAGACCACAACATTACCACCGGCAAGATTTACTCGCAGGTCATCGAGAAGGAGAGAAGAGGCGACTATCTGGGGAAAACTGTGCAAGTTGTTCCACACTTGACCAACGCCATCCAGGACTGGATTGAGAGAGTGGCGGTCATTCCTGTTGACAAGTCAGGGGCACAGCCCGATGTCTGTATTATCGAGCTGGGTGGCACCGTTGGTGACATCGAGAGCGCGCCGTTTGTTGAAGCCCTCAGACAGTTCCAGTTCAGAGTCGGCATTGACAACTTTGCACTGATCCACGTGTCGCTGGTGCCAGTGATTCACGGTGAGCAGAAGACCAAGCCCACTCAGGCGGCCGTGAAAGATCTGAGGTCTCTTGGGCTGACGCCAGACATGGTTGCCTGTCGCTGCCAGTCGGAGCTGGAGAGTCCCACTATCCAGAAGATAGCCATGTTCTGCCATGTCGGTCCCGACCAGGTCCTGGCTGTGCATGACGTGAACTCTACTTACCACGTTCCTCTGCTGCTAAAGGAGCAGAAACAGCTGCAGTTTTTATCCAAGAGACTGAGACTGGATACCATCAGCCTGAGTAGCGAAATGAAACAAAAGGGCCAGGACTTGCTTGAAAGCTGGACTGAGGTTACCACTTCGCACGATAGATCGTTTGAGAAGGTGTCCATTGCTATAGTCGGTAAGTACACAAACTTGCATGACTCCTATCTCTCTGTGATTAAGTCTCTGGAGCACGCTTCTTTGAGGTGCAAGAGAAAGCTGGAGATAATCTGGGTTGAGGCCTCAGATCTGGAGCCGGAGGCGCAGAACATAGCCAAGATCGACTTCCACAAGGCGTGGCACAACGTCTGCAGTGCTGACGGCATCTTAGTGCCTGGCGGTTTTGGACAGAGGGGATGTGAGGGTATGGCTGCTGCCGCTAAATGGGCAAGAGAGAACAACATCCCGTACCTTGGGGTGTGCCTGGGCTTGCAGATTGCCGTTATCGAATTTGTCAGAAGTGTTGTTGGTGTCCCTGAGTCAAACTCCACGGAGTTCGTTGAAGATCTACCCGAGGACATTGCGTCCGTGGTGTATATGCCCGAAATTGACAGAGAGAAACTCGGTGGGACCATGAGACTGGGACTAAGGCCCACCATTTTCCAGGACTCCACCGAGTGGTCTGTCATTAGGAAGCTGTACGGAGGGAGTGAGCGCGTCTTTGAGAGACACAGACATAGATACGAGATAAACCCCAAGATGGTTGACGCAGTCGAGGAGCACGGGCTGGTGTTTGTTGGCAGAGACGAGAAGGGCGAGAGAATGGAGATCTTTGAACTGAAGGGCCACCCGTACTTTGTCGGAACACAGTACCATCCTGAGTACGTTTCCAAAGTGTTGGACCCCTCGAAGCCTTTCTTGGGGCTTGTGGCTGCGTCAGCAGGTATTCTAGACAAGGTTTCAGCTGAGGAAGGGTTCCTGAAAGCGCGCGGTGAGTTCTAGCCGCCAACACCGGTCCGGCCTGTTCGTTTTTTGTTTTTTTGTTTGCCTGAACTTCTTTTTGGTGGTCTAACGTATATACTTATACTCCTCCAGCATCCCTGCATAATTTAATATAGATTAATGATCAAATACCGGAGGCACGCTCGCGCTCGCTGTGTATGAAGCTCGGTTTATCCGGTAGTGCGCGGGATACAACATTGAGAAAGTTGTGAAAAGTCACACAAAGAGAATCGCTTTAACAAGGAGGGAAGATGAGCCTCTACGGAAATTCACACAGGGGTGTCATAATGTTTTCAGCAACCAGCATATTAGACAATGCCGTGAAGGGAACTCAGGCGCCCATTGAAATATACAAAGACGAGAACACCCACGAAGGAGAAGCGCGCTCCACGCCCCGCGGCTTTGTCGAGCAGGTCAATGATCACGCGTTTGGAGTTTCCGCTTCCCTCACTCTGAATGTAATTTCTGAGTACTATAAGGTTGGTGATAGTATCACTGATAGGCATTTACTGTTGCTCTTCAGAAAGAGCCAACTGATCGCCTTAGTGCATGATCTGGAAAGGGACAAGCGCATACAGCTCAACACAGATGTAGGAGATCAGCTAAACGCAATAGCGCTCATAGAGGCTTCGGCAATAAGCTGTATGGGAGAATGGCTGGTGAGTGTGCGCTTCAAGACCGTTAACGCTTGGGAATGGGTACGTTTTGCCTAAAAGCTATCATGAATCACCACTAACATCCCCCCACAAAAGATCCTCAAGCACAGCTTTCTACCAGATGGGATAGAGTACTCAGTGAAGATACTGCTGCCCATTGGGGGGCCCGATGTTGCACAATTAGCACCTGAGAGTGACTCGGTGAAGGTCAGTAAATCGAGCATGGCAGTAGCACCAGCGCTGCTCTACGATATTACATCCACGAGAAAAGAAGCCGTCCTCCGCACACTTGAGAGAGTCTGCCTGGACTGTGAAAGGTACCATAGTGAGAGGATCGAAAGGCAGTTGCACCGCGTGAGACCCGCAGAGTCGATCTGCAGCTTCACCCGCAAAAGGAAAAGAGCGGCAGAGCAAGAAGCCGCGCTCACAGCAGCGGCGCCAGCCAATACAGAGCCAATCAGGCAAACTGAGAAGATACTAGAACTCACCAAGAAAGAGACCACATACCTCATCGGGAAGAAGGGCTGTGGAATAGAGGCCATACGAAGCGACTCCGGGGCTAAGATAAAAGTGTACCCGGTCGACGAAAACAACACAGTGGAGAACAGTCTCTTGCGCAGCTCACAGATAAAGCAGCGGATCCAGATCGTGGGCAGCAGAGAGCAGGTCGAGTACGCCATCGAGCTCATGGAGAAGCGCGTCGAGGCAGTTGTCCTCGGGCGCACCTCTTTCTGGAGCTGAGCTGAGCGGGTCTGGTTGTTAGTGCGGGAGCCAAAGACAGTAAATCCGGGTAATAGAGTGGCTAACACAAATTGATTCCTCCAGAAAATCGATCGCGCACAGCGGTTGGAGAGCCTGTGGTGGAAAGTGTGAAAAATTTTTTTTTTTGCGATATCAAAAATTCGTTCCGAAGATAAGTTCTTGACGTTCAACCACTAAATATCATAATACAAGATGGCTGACGGTGTATTTCCAGGTGCTATCGGTATCGATTTAGGTACCACATACTCATGTGTCGCTACTTACGACTCTGCAGTTGAGATTATTGCTAATGAACAAGGTAACCGTGTTACTCCATCGTTCGTTGCTTTCACTCCAGAGGAGAGACTAATTGGTGATGCTGCTAAGAACCAGGCCGCTCTGAACCCAAAGAACACTGTATTCGACGCCAAGCGTCTGATCGGTCGTGGTTTCAGCGACGACTCTGTGCAGAAGGATATCAAGACATGGCCATTCAAGGTCATCGACTCGAATGGTAACCCACTGATCGAGGTTGAGTACTTGGGCGAGACCAAGACCTTCTCCCCACAGGAGATCTCCTCAATGGTGCTAACCAAGATGAAGGAGATTGCTGAGGCTAAAATTGGAAAGAAGGTTGAGAAGGCTGTCATCACCGTCCCAGCCTACTTCAACGACGCCCAGCGTCAGGCCACCAAGGACGCCGGTGCCATTTCGGGACTGAACGTTCTGCGTATCATCAACGAGCCAACTGCCGCTGCTATTGCTTACGGTCTCGGTGCTGGTAAATCTGACAAAGAGAGATTTGTGCTGATCTTCGACCTGGGTGGTGGGACTTTCGATGTTTCCCTGTTACACATTGCTGGTGGTGTCTTCACCGTCAAGGCGACCGCTGGTGACACCCACTTGGGTGGTCAGGATTTTGACACCAACCTGCTGGAGCACTTCAAGGCTGACTTCAAAAGGAAGACCGGTCTCGACATCTCCGAGGACGCGAGAGCTCTGCGTCGTCTGAGAACCTCGTGTGAGCGTGCCAAGAGAACCCTGTCTTCTGTTACCCAGACCACCGTTGAGGTTGACTCCTTATTCGACGGTGAGGACTTTTCTTCTGACATAACCAGAGCCAAGTTTGAGGACATCAACTCTGCTCTGTTCAAATCTACCCTAGACCCAGTTGAGCAGGTCTTGAAGGATGCCAAATTGGGAAAATCACAGGTTGACGAGGTTGTGCTTGTTGGTGGTTCGACCAGAATTCCTAAAGTTCAGAAACTGCTCTCTGACTTCTTTGAGGGTAAACAGCTCGAGAAATCTATCAACCCCGATGAGGCTGTTGCTTACGGAGCTGCTGTGCAGGGTGCTATTCTGACTGGCCAGTCTACCTCCGAGGACACCAAGGACCTGTTATTACTGGATGTCATTCCTCTTTCCCTCGGTGTTGCTATGCAAGGTAATGTTTTCGCCCCAGTTGTTCCAAGAAACACCACTGTTCCTACCATCAAGCGTCGTACTTTCACAACTGTCGAGGACCACCAGACCACAGTTCAGTTCCCTGTTTACCAGGGTGAGCGTGTTAACTGTGCTGAGAACACTCTGCTGGGTGAGTTTGACCTGAAGAACATCCCACCTATGCAGGCTGGTGAGCCAGTCTTGGAGGCCATCTTCGAGGTTGACGCTAACGGAATCCTGAAGGTCACTGCCGTTGAGAAGTCAACTGGTAGATCTGCCAACATAACGATCTCCAACTCTATTGGACGTCTGTCTTCGACTGACATTGAGAAGATGATCAACGATGCTGACAAATTCAAGAAGGCTGACGAGGACTTCTCCAAGCGCCACGAGGCCAAGCAGAGACTGGAGTCGTACGTTTCTTCGATTGAATCCACTGTCACTGACCCTGTTCTGTCCGCCAAGATGAAGCGTGGTGCCAAGGACAGAGTTGAGGCTGCCCTGTCTGACGCTCTGGCTGCTCTGGAGCTCGAGGACGCGTCTGCCGACGACTTGAGAAAGGCCGAGCTGGGTCTTAAGCGTGTTGTCACCAAGGCCATGGCTACCCGTTAAGGTTGTTGGAAGGTGTACAGAAAAAAAGTAACATTGCTGGTTTCCTGGCAATCGTCAAATATATGTAAGAGACATGATATTAGGTAGTAAGAAGGGTTACTAGTAGTTTATTGTTTCAATCGCTCTTTTCAGTGAAGAAAAGTCGGAAAATTTAGTGTGGAGCATCCAAACACCCATTTATTCGTCTAGTATGTAGTTTCCCAGCTTGTCCATTCTTAACTTGCTGACGCCGGAAGAAATCGCCACTATGATTTTCTCGTTCTCCTCTTCTTCATCCTGAGCGTACTCGTCCTCTTCTTCACTCTCTGATACTTCTCTGTATCCGTCCGAGTCGTCCTCGCTTTCTTCTTCGTCAGATATGTCTTCGGCGTCATCCTCGACATTATCTCTCATGTTCTTCACTGCCGATTCTAGATCTCTATCCTGTGCCTTTGACTTCTTCGAGTATCCCGACGCCTGCACCTCAACATCGAGCGATGCCTTTCTTGTAATATCTCTGTCAAAGACAGGGTACGCATATCTGAATCCCTCGCCGTAGCCATCCTCATCCAACATCGTCTTGTCGTCTTTCGGAGCGTAGTTCATCTTCTTACTGAAGAACTTCCTTATACACTCAACGTCTCTCTGGAAGTAGTAGGCTGCGTCCTGGTGCTCAGTGGACACACACTGCGGGAAGTCAATCACCACAAACGACTTCTCATACTTGTGCTCTGCGTGGTCGTCCTCGTCTCTTATTATTATGTTAAACTCGTTGAAATCGCAGTGAATAAGGCCGCTCTCCGCCAGCTGCACTATGAACCCCATGAGTTCTGAGTACAGTGTCTTGTAGTGCTCGTGTTTCTTCAGCTGCCTCATGGGGAACCCTACGATCCTCTCCATGAGAACGCAGTGCCGCGAGTAGTCAAATGGCTCGGGAACAGAGAAGCCACTGTTATACAGCGTCACCATAAACTGGTGCTCTTTTTGTGCCGCCAGTCGGGACAAGTACATCCAGTTCGACGACTGCCTGTTTCTCAGGTAGTCTCTGTTGTCCTTGACCGTCTTGAACGATGTCCTCCCGAGTCTGTGTATCTTCAAAACTTTTTCTGTCCCCTCTGGATCCCGCACAGAGTACACGTCGGATTCTTTGCCCACCCCGATGGTGGTCCCCACAGAGAAGAGAGTGTTCCTGTTGATCATCGACTTCAGAGCCAGGTAGTCAAAACCAGAGAAGCTCAGCCGGTAGCCGTCGTACTTCGCGTTTCTCAGCTTCGAGATGAGCCCGAGTTTTGCCAGATCAGAAATCGCTCTGTTGGTGCCAGAAACCGATCTCAGACCGCCAACCTGGTGTATCATCTGCGTGGGGACAACCTCGTGGTTCCTGGAACCCAGTTCCACTGCAACCAGCACCCGAAAGTCGTCCACCGTCAGGTAGCGCATGTAAGAGGTATCCAGCTTCATCTTCACAGAGCTCCTTCGCTTATACAGTCCCACAGAGACGTCCTTCTCCTGACTGTTTCTCCTTCTCTCAGAAGAAAAAAAGATAATTTTCAGATGAGCTGCCATCTATTCTACGTGTCAGCTATAACAAAGGTAGTGCACAAAGCAACATCTTCTTCTCCCACTCTTCTGGGTGTCACGTGAAAGCACAGCTGGCCCGATCCCACTTGTCTGGGACCCCGACTCTGGTGCCGCCTGTCTCCCAGGGGAATCGGTCAGCTCTCTGCAGCAGAGGCGGCGCGAAAGAAGACGGGGGAAGAGGATGGGCACTACCGGCCCGGTGTCGAAAGGTGTCTGTCGCAGAGTCAGTTCGCAGCAGCTCGGAGAGTAAGGATAGAGCTGGCTGCCTGAACCGGGCGCCGAGTTGTGTTCTGTCGCCGTCCTGACAAATGCCGAGCGCCTCGCGGCGATCTGCTGATTCCCGGCCGGGGAACTTTTCGAACTGAAACAGGCAAATGTCGCGTATATAAATAGCACCGCCCCTCGTCAGGCGCTCTTTTGCCACATCAGAGGAATACTCAATTGGAAGACATTATTTCTCAAGCACTTTAATCATGTCGGCGAACGAATTCTACAGCTCTGGCGAGCAAGGTTCTTACCAACCCGAGCAGCAAAATGAGGGTCAGCAACAACCCCAGTCCGGCCAAAGTGGTGAGAGAGGGCTCTTTGCTACCGCAATTGGAGGGGCGGCAGGGGCTTACGGGTATGTGTTACTTTAGTTGAGGTCCTTTTTTGCAGTTGCATGCAGTTGCATGCAATTGCGTTGGATTCCAGCAGACTACTGCTGTTGTCCGATCTCGCCGACAGGATCACTAACAGGAGACATTGAACAGTGGCTCCAAGGTTTCTGGGAACCACAGTACTCTGGGTGAAATTGCCGGAGCCGTTGTGGGTGCCTTTGCCGCCAACAAGGCTGAAGATGCGTATGAAGACAGAAAACACGGCAATCAGCAGAGCTACGGCCAAGGTCAAGGTGGTTACAACCAAGGTCAGGGTGGTTACAACCAAGGTCAGGGTGGTCGCAACCAGGGTCAGGGTGGTTACAGCCAGGGTCAGGGAGGCTACGGTCAAGACCAAGGTGGCTATGGTCAAGGCGGATATGGTCAGGGCCAAGGCGGGTACGGTCAAGGCCAAGGCGGCTATGGCGAACAGGGCAACCATGGGCAGCACGAAGGCGGCCGCCACGGGAGACACGGTGTAAGTCAAAGCCCTTGAGCTTTCTTCGGGAAGAGCACTAACACGAGACAGGAGGACGGTTTCAGAGGCCAGGAGGACTTCGGCGGCAGAGGGCAAGGGGAGCAGGGTGGCTTTGGCGGCCGCGGTGGACCTGAGTTTGGTGGACAGGGCCCCCAAGGTGGTTTTGGCGGACAGGGCCCCCAGGGTGGGTTTGGTGGTCAGGGCGGCTACGGTATGTGATTTTCAGAAACAGAGTGCTCGCACAGTGAAACTGACTAGATCTAGGAGGTAACAAAGGTGGAAGATGGTAGAGAGAGTCTCAGCATAGTCTGACTATCCACAAGCAGTGTTATTTTTATCGTAGTATGCAATTGAATGAGAGCGTTGTGAACTACGCGCACGCGTCGCACTATGTAGAGGTCCTGTGCGTTGTCCTGCACGCACTACTGTATTTTCCCACCACGCGTTCCAGAAAGTCGCCAGTGTCTCTCACTGCACACTGATTTGTCTGTGTGGATAAAACGGCGCCGGAGCTCAGGATAAGTTTCTCACTATTCGAGAAGCAGAGACTCGTGGTGTCACGATGTCGCCGTTCAGCGGTTTACCCCCTAATTTGAAAATACAAGTGCAGGACACCATCAGTACGTTTCTAGGCATCGGGTCTCGCGCAGGCCCTGACTACAGCAACGACGTATTCTAACAGCAATATCTAGGTATCTATCCTGAAACAGAGGAGGTCTTCAAGCAACTGGTTCAGTACTACACTAGCTCGGAGACTTCTGAGAAGAAGAGGAAATTGGATTCTGGTGAGGCACAGTCTTCGTCTACCATAACGACCCTCAGCGACTGCCACATCATCCTCCAGCTACCAGAGCTCTCCGTACAGTCTCCGGTTCGGAAGAAACTGAACCTGGTGTTTGCGTGCCTGAGGTCTTCCACAAAGCCATTTCTCGCACTGACAGCCTCGATTTCTGATCAGCCGGAGCTCGTCCTAGAGTCGCTCAACACCGCCAACATCACCTTTGCCGCTATTCTGCCCGTACCAGAGAAGAAGTCGCTGAAGAACCTTGTCATATTCTATGTGGAAAACCAGGGGAACAGATATAAGAATGACCCTGTTCTCGTGCAGATGAACATAGACCTGCTCACGCCCCGGCTAGAGACCATCCTCAAGAAGTCAGCTCTCGATGACTATCTGAAAAGACAGTGTGCGGTATGCGGGTTTGAGTTGACACTGTATAACAGCAAGGACTGCTTTTTTGCTAATGCTTATAAAGGATCGAAGGAAGGAACTCTGTACTTCCTGCCTAACCATATCTTGTTCGGGTTCAAGAAGCCGATCTTGTACTTCAAAACAAGCGAGATCGAGAGCATCACATACTCGTCAATTACACGTGTTACTTTCAATGTGACACTTACATACAACGAAGACAGCGAAAAGGGAGCTGTGAGACATGAGTTTTCAATGATTGATCAGTCTGAGTTTGACAAGATTGACAAGTACGTTAAGCGGAAAGAAGTGAGGGACAAGTCGATGACCGAGGAGCTGAAGGCCAAATCAAAGATGAAGAACAACGAAAACTCGGGTGCGCTGGTAGAGGCTGCGAGACAAATACCCGGAGGAGAGCACATTGTTGGGGACGATGGCATACCCGTCGACCAGGACGAAGACGACAGCGACGACGAGGAGGAAGATGGAACCTACCAGTTTGGAAAAGAAAGCGACAGCGAGGGAAATGCCGACAGCGATGGCAACAACGACAGCGATCGCAGTGAGGACATCGGCGACGACGACTCCCAAGAGAGCTCGGGAGAAGAGGAGGAAGATGAAGAGGAGGAGGATGACTCAGCCTAAGAAAGCAGCGGGTAGAAAACAGAGCCCGTGCCTATGCCAGCGGACGTAGAAGGGACGCACAGCCAATCTAGTGTATTATTATCATGCATTCTATTACGTATTTATCCTCATAAGCAACGCAACACAAATAAATAGAGCCCACACTTTCCAGTGGGCATCGCTCAATACCATCATCCAGTATGCTTTCACAGTTACTCTTCAATCGCCTGAGCAGACCGCAGTTCTTTCAGTATAGATATGCGCTTCTCGATAATAGCGTCGTTCTTCTTATCCCACTGGATGAAAGCGTACCCGAACGCGGTCCACAACCCTCCAGAGACAACATAACCGATGGGCGCATACGTAAACGGAACTTTTCTCATCGAGCACTGGAATGCCCTAGCAGAAAGGCCTATTTGAACAGTCAGTAGATACTCTTTCACAGCGTCGCAGCTTGACCTTCTTTGACTGAGTCTTTGCTCGCGCAAAGTTCAACTAGCTTCAAATATACTCACCGAAAAGGGTCCACCCGGACAGCGAAAACAATAAAGACGACATCGCAAACACGGTTTGTGCGTTTTCAGTGTGCTCCAGTATTCACGAACACCGCTTCACCTCACCATCCATCTGCTTGAGAGCTGGTTGGTTTACCGTTACTGACACGGCAAACGTGTACAGAGAGGTCCCTGTTTCTCGTGAAGATGAGAGCAGCGCCAGTCTCCGGGCCCTTACACAAAGGGCAGAGGGGAGAACATGGCTACAGGTTTACAGCGCAAGCCGCCAGCATTGAAAACCCTATTTCTCCGCTGTCTAGCGTATTTCTGGCGCCTCCTCTCTGCGGTCGCGTCGCTGCTGGCTCCAGGATCACAGAGGAAGATCGTTTGGGACACGATTGTTATTTTGTAAATTTTGGAGAAAGAAGCTGTGGCCCTGCAAGATCATGTCGCCGAACACGCCATACACAACAGCAGGCATGTCTGATACCCGTGAGACAAACAAGAGGAAAGTGTCTGACCAGCGGGTTCACCTGACCCCGATTGTTGGGAGACCATCGAAGCTGGCGAGAGTGAAAAACAGCATCTTCAGTCTGCTCGGGCTTGAGAATCAGAGCTCGAGTCGCGGCGCTGAGAGCCACAGCGCTAAAGGTGATGCTGCGCCCGATACTGCGGGCGGCGGCTCATCTGTTGCAGGCGTAAGGCATCCAGGAGGCCGGCGCTCTGGGAATGCATCCCAGTCATTTTTCTCCTCTGCGGGAGATGATACCGCAAACAGACAGCAGCAACTCTCCAATCCAGCAACGCTTCAAATACTATCGCTGTACTATGACACGCTGCAGAAACAGAATCAGGCTCTGCAGAGTGGGCTGCGAGCAGGTGCCGTTGATGGCGGGTCGACAACAGAGGGTTCCGAGACATCTGATACACCAGAGTCGGCAACCGCATCTTCTCTGGAGTCGTCTTCGGAAACGCAAGATGAAAAGAATGTGCGTGAGGGGAAGCCCAGCACACAGCTGAGCAGGAAACGGAGGCTGCAAGAGCACGAGCTGTCGCATACGGCACCCCAGGGTCCGAAGGTTAGAGAGCCGTACATCATCGTCGACCCCGCAGAGAGGGCGATGCTCGTTCGGCTCCGTGAAAGAATGGAAATGGATAAATACTTCAGGAGCCGCTTGAGGTACATGACATATTACAACAGAAATGTCAATCCTGTAACAAAGTCCGTTGCAGCTAACGCCAAATATGTTGAATCAGGATCACAGTCACAGACTACGCCGCAACTAGTTTCGCTGAAGAGCGAGAGCCCGAGACACGTACAGATTTCTGCGAAGAGGAAGCGGGGGCTCGGGTATTTCAGCGGCGAATTTGAGTACGACCTAAAGGAAGAACCGGAGAAGAAACCAGAGCCGTCGGCTCCCGCTATAACATACAGACCAGCAATTGAGAGCGTAAAATTTCCGCCTAAGGAGGCTTCAAAATATGACCCCAGGCCGTTCACCCCTAGCTTGGAAAGCTCCATCAGCAAGAAGCCGATAAAAAGCATTCCGGCAGCGAAGGAAACCACCGAGAGACGGGATCCTGATTCTGCTGCTGAGATATCAGAGCCAAGTGCCGCATTTACTTTCGTCAGAAAGGATTCAGCGACAAACAAGGAATCTACACCCGCTAAGCTGTCATCTCCAGCGGTTGTTGAGACTAAGCCGGAGACGACGAAACCGGAGACGACGAGTCATGTGTCTGTTTCGAACGAAGCTCCAGCTAGCCTGGAAAAGAAGGAAAGCGTCCCAACGAGTACGCTTGCCCCTCCGGCTGTGTCATTTGGAGAGCCCGCAAGCGGCGCAAAGATCCCAACTTTCTCTTTTGGGAGCTCTGAGACGGTGACTGAGCCCGTGGATAAGAAGAAAGAAGAAACAAAACCCGCCTTCAATTTCTCTCTCGGTGCTCAGTCGGGAGCACCTAGCTTTGGAACGCCTGCAGAGGCGGCGAAAAGCAAGAATCCGGAAACTGCTGGGGGTTTCAAGTTCGACCTGGGTAAACAAACAGGTAGCCTCTTCAAGAGCAAACCTGAGAAGACCTCCGGCTTCAAGCTCGGCTCTTCTGAGAGCACGAAGAGTGACACGGTCATACCAAAATTTACATTTGGCGCCCCTAGCACGCCGGCGTCGGCCCCACATACTGATAGTGGTCCTCCTAAAGTGCCCTTTTCATTTGGTGCAAATCAGTCCAAAGTCGGAGAAAAGCCACAGTTCTCTTTTGGCGGCGTCAATAAGCTGTCAGAGGAAAACTCCGACGTTCCTCCAGCGAGTTTCTCTTTTGGTAAGAAAAACGCGGAGCCGACTAGTGAAGAATCGGAAGGGCAGTCGGCGCAGAAGCGCAGTAGAGCGTCCGAAGATGACAACACCAGCAAGCCGCTCTTTTCATTTCCTACTTCTACTTCGCAGGGCGATAAGCCGTCTATAGGATTTTCATTTGGGGATAACAAGAACGAGCCAGATTCCAAGAAAACGTTCCCTTCGACTCTATCCAAAGAGGCTAAGCCTGTTGCGAAGTTTGAGTTTGGAAATACAGCATCCACCGCCATGCCCACAAAGGAAAGCAAACTGGAGCAGCCGAAGCCCGTTTCTGGCTTTTCCTTTGGCGGTAGCTCTGTGTTGAACAAAGACGATGGCGGTGTGCCTGCCACGACGAGTGCTTTCTCATTTGCAGGCTCAAGTGCGGAAGCCAAGCCAAGCTTTTCGTTTGGTGCGCCAGCGAAACCGGCTTTTGGATCGGGAGCATCTGCTCCTGGTAGTGCGGGTTTTGGCGCAGCGGCTGCACCGAATACTGCATTTAAATTTGGCGACACCTCGAGTGCTCTGCCTGATCCTGCTAACATCTTTGGCGGCGTGAACTCTGGCAGTAACACAAACACAGGCTTCAGCTTTGGTGGTGCACAGAACTCTGCTCCACAGTCATTCAATCCTTCAAGGTCGGCTACTCCTAACTTCAACTTCACAGGCGCTGACAATGTTGACCCAGCTTCCGTATTCGGTAATCCGTCGGCGTCGGGCTCTCCGGCTCCGATGTTTGGCGCACCTCAACCGCAGGGTCAGGTTAACCCATCGATGGTCTTTGGCGGTACCAATAGCGCTTTTGGACAAGGTGCACCAGCCCCTACTGGAACTCCATCGCTGAGGGGAAGAAAGATTGCACAGATGAGAAACCGCCGTCCCCGCTGATTGTGTAGAATACGTTTTACACTATTAATGCCATGTATTCCACGTTTAGCATCGAAATAACTAGTATACACATCACTTCTATTAAAATCTCAGTTGATTATTCTCAAATCTTTGGGCTCAATCGCGGGCACATACTCCGTGCTATTAACCGCGGTATCAGTGGATGCACTTGACCGTCCCTTCTCATCCTCCTTCCCTTTCACCGTTTCCTCCATCTCCGGTTCAGCTTCCAGTTCTTCGATCTTCTTCACCAGCGAGACCATCTCCTTCTCTCCGTAGTTTACTCCATACACCGATAGCGTCACTAGCGAATTGCTTACCCACCCCATCACAATTCTGGCTCTCTGTTTTTCACCTAGGCGGGATATCGGGAATGATCCCTCTTTCACAAATGCCACTATGTCAATAATCAGATTGTGCGCATGAAGTACGGTGTTGACGATGAGAGGAACCAAAGACGCAAGCTTATTGTCACGCTTTGGCTCCACGACAACAATCGTGTAGCCATCACACTTGAAAACACATGCGCCATTAGTGCGCACATCACTGATCCGCTCAATAGTATTTTCGACGTCAATGGGGAAATACTGCAGGCCCATAACCTCCATTGTGTCTGAGATCTTCCCGAGCAAAAAGAGCAACTGCAGATCTATCACAGTGCCCTCATTCATCCCAGACCTTGTCACGCTGTGAAGAAATCCAAGATCTCCGGTTCTGAAGTATGAAATATCCTTGTTGCCGTTCTTAATCCTAGCATTGAACTGTGCCTCTGCGAGTTTATCCTTCGTGCCAGACTTCGAAGTATACGAATGCACATTCGACTCTGAGCATACCCAGATCTCGCCATACTCCCCCACATTACACAACTCACAAGTCTCAGGGTTAACAATTGCGATCTGGGTGCATATGGGAACAATACCGGAATCTTGTAAATGAATAGCAGTAGGCATCACGTTGGGATTGACCAACTGTACATACCCTTTCGAAAGCGCCTCCGGATCAAGCCATAAATCAATCGGCTCAAAGGATAGATACGACCTGGAGGTTACCATTGGATTGCACGGGTGGGAGTAAACATTGCTTATGGCGTCCGGGGAGAGCTGCGTCAAAGCAAAGTGAAGCTTGAAAGACTTTGCCAAGTTCACATCTGGTCTCCCATCGTAGCTGACCATTAAATTTTTCAAATCTGGTAACTCAAAATTCTTTGGTTTGAACTTCCTCATGGCGTGGGTCAGCATATTATCTGTCACGAACGCATTCTTAATCCTGTATCTTGAGATACTCAAGAATAAGCTCACCGGATTCTGGAAGTAATCTACTGGTGATAGAATGTAAGTCGAAGAGCCCAGAAACACACCCAACAGACAAGTCTGCAGAAAGCCCAACCCCGAACTGTGTCTAACACAGGCAAGCAATGGGTTAACACTACTCATCTGACAAGTTTCCTTGAAAACTTTGCACATACCCATAATGGTCTTGTGTGTCAGTTTCACAGCTACCCTATAATGATCTGGTGTCCAGTGCACGAGCACGACAGCTGTAGTACCCTCTTGTCTGTAACCAGATGCAGCCTGGAATTTCGCAATTTTCGAGTTCAGCTGACCCGCAGTCTGCGAAGCCTTCGTGTACTTTCCCGTGTTCTTGATCTTTGGCAAAATTGTGCGGCTTGCCAGTGAAGACTGCTTGATCATATGCATTATAGGCTTCGATTTCAATATAGACTCTGCTTCAGAATTCGCAAAGATCATTGCCACCTTGTAATCCTTCAGTACACCTGTGAAGGCGTTCACATCCTCCTCGGCTCTTGCAACATCTAATGGTATCAGCGGGATCGGGATCAGACCCGTCTTGAAGCACGCGTATAGGGCGATTATGAACTCCTCCGACAGAGTGTACATCAGTACGACGTAGTTGCCCGGTAGTAGTTTGGACTTATCAACGATATATGCACAGACCGCAGACACCCTCTGGTCAAACTTCTTCCACGAAAGCTGCTTAACTTCTTTGATACTGCTCTTCTCTATCATTGAGAAGGCAAGCTCATCAGCTTGGTTCGTGGATCTCCACTTCAGAATATCAACAATGTTCTTGAAATCCGTGAGGGGCGCGTTTGTCCTATCATCAACAGAAACGTCCCTATAATCTAAACCAGAGTATTGTTTCTCAGTATAGCTTAAAGACTCGTTCCTGACCTTGGACAAATATGATGACCACACCCCACCCAGAAGATCATCTCCCTTCGGTATGTTTCTAACTGAATTTGGGATGTTAAACTTCACAAACATGGACGTCAGCGAACCTTCGTTGAACTTCCTCTTGCATAACATATTGGCAATTTCATATCTACCACTTCTCATGGTTCTTGGGAGCTCATTGGGCGACGTGAGTAACACGCAGAACAGTCGCACATTATGTAGTTTCTCTAACACAGTGAACGATCGACTGGCTATGTTATCCAGCTGCACCTTATCAACTTTCATATGACCGGTTGATTTCTGCAGCATAGGCTTGGCAGCCGTTGATTCTATGATCGCAATTGGCAAGTACTCCTTATTCATATAAATGTCAAAAAATGAACAGTCTGACACCTGCTGAACATTTCTCGCCAATGTTTTAACAAGGTGGCTAGCATAGTGATACCTGTACTCACCGGATACACTTCGTTTTTCTCGCGTCAGATCCGTTTTCTCTGTTTTCTCTTTGCTCTTGTCGTTCAACATCTTGTCAACCCACGTAACTCGCTGTCTCAATCTATCTTCGTAGAGGCCCAGAACGTACACTTTACCGTTATAAGTAAATCCCAAAAGCCCCGTTCTCAAAAACTCTAAGTCCAGAAGCCCTTCAAAATCACTGCACTTTGCATGAAATATCGTTTCTGTGTCCTTCGTCAGTCCCCAGAAGCCTCCTGATATACAAGGGCTGTCCACCCAGATCTCTCCTACCGTCATCGTACCACTCAAAACACTGGTCTCTGGATTGACAATAGCCAGCGTCGCATCAGGCAAAGGAAATCCAAACGCACCAACCCTAATATACTCCTCGTTATCTGTAGCAGTGGCGGGAGGTTTATCACTCACCACCTTAACAGTATTAGTCATTAGCGAAGCTCTATCTATCAGAACCTCGGATAATCCTGCTGATCCAACAGTGTTATCTATCAAGTCGTCGTTTATTGGCTTGTGAAATGTACAGCCCATCTTGTCTTCGTTTCCAAGCCAGTCTCTCACAGATATGATCATTCCGCCGTATTCGGCCAACGAGAGAATCGGCGCGATCACCTGCTTGGCATTATTGCAGCCCAAGGGCTTGAACCACCTATCAGTTAGAAGCTGGTGGAACTCTCCATCTATTGTTAGAGAATTTATCAGGCACCACCTCACACTTGACAAGTCAACCTTCAATTTTTTGTTGAACGTCCGCGTCAACTGCGGGAATGATTGGTAATTGTAGGTTACTTGCTTCAGCCCCAAATAGTCTGCCAACACAATAGACACTTTGTACTTGGTTATAATATTAGCATAAAGGCCTGGCAGCTCCATAGACTTTTGCGGGGTCCAAATCAGCAAATTTCCAGAGTAAACGGTATACAAAATACCCACAATCAAACCGATCGACTGGCGAGCATCTAAGGTACTCAGTATAATATTCCTCGACTTTGTGAACGCAACCGCCGATCTCTTCAACGACCTCGAGTCGTACCCAGGCATACTGGAAAGAATAGATGTGAGACAGTTCATCTGGTGCATTATTGTTCTATGGGAAAGGACAACTCCTCTGGATTCACCGGTAGGGGACTTGCTGTACTCGATATACGCCAGGTCAGGTACTTGCAGAGCAGGAGGGTCCGCCTTTCTGGAATGCGTCTGGTAGGTACCCATATCTGTTGTTCTCCAAATTTCCACTCCTTTCGGCCACTTAACCTTGGATCCTTGAACGTTGATGATCTTATCAAAGTGCTTCTGAACTTGTTCCGACATCAAGCACAAATGTGCTTGTGTATCAGTCATAGCTTTAATGACCTCTCGTATCGGCGAGCTGCTGCTCATGGGAACCGCAACAGCCCCAGCGAGAAAACAGCCGAATAGAGATATGGTAAACTCTAAGATCTCCGAATTCTGATACACCATGCAAACTCTGTCTCCTCTGTATAGGCCAGATTTATCTCTAATTTGCTGCGCAACTTTCTCCGCTTTCAAATATAGCTTCTCCCAACTGATCGAAGCGGACTCCTTTCCTCTCTGGTCTATCACAGCTATTGCGATTTCTTTCTGGTACGTCGTCCCCCTGTGTCTCAAGATAGTGGGAAGATTCTCAAACGATTCTAAAGAAAACGCATCAGCTATCTCTCTTGGATCAAGAGGTTTCTGTAGCTCTATTCCGGGCGCTAGATCCTCTGACATGCGAGTGTAGTAGGCATCTGCGCCCAGGTGTGATCCGTAAGATGGTACTCCCTGACTGGAGGAGTCCCCTCTATATATGCTATCGCCCGTTAGAGAGCTCCCAAATTGCGATTGTGCGCCAGCAAGCTGGTGCCCTATCGACATGGGAGGAGGACTCTGCAGTATACCGCCGTAATCGCTGGTCGTGAGGCTCTGGTTCACAGATGAGGGCGAGGACAGAGTCCCTGGACTCCGCAGGCTCGAAAGAATGGTATCTCTTTTCTTCGTGAATCCCTTTTCGGTCAGGTACCCCTCTCTATAGTCGTTATTCAACTGGGACAACTGGTCCACAATCATCTGTGGTGCATTCGCAGGAATCGAAAAATCCATTGCTGCTGATCTCTCCTCCGCTGTGCAAGTGCTTTTTTTATTGTTGAAGGCCTCACGTAATTTCCATATACACTGATTTATAGCTTTCCCGCTCGCGTTATTGCAGCCAGTCGTGCGATGTCTCTCGCGCAAAGGCTGTTGCCGGCTGACGATGATGATGGAGCGCATTCCGAAACGATGAATCGTTATTGAGCACAGCACTACCTTCCCCACAGAGCAATTCACAGTTGTTGCTCTGTAAAGAATACTCAGGAAGCAGAGATGTCGAGCAGTCCAGATTCCGAAGGCACCAGCAGAAGCCTGCATGGTGCCACTGATGATACTGTTGAGGGTACTGTTGGAGACAGCACCAGAAACGGGTATGGGAGCAGGGGAGGGGGACAATCCTCGAGGACGGGCTTGAGAGTAGTACCACCCGACCCTGAAAGGAGACCTCTGTTGTCACCAGATGACCCACACGTAACACCCTTGAACGTGTCTAACGTTAGGATAGCGAGAGGAGTGTTGGGTTTCACTTCTGTTATCTCTCTCGTGTGGCTGACGCTGCTGCTGGTGAGTGATTTTGTGTCTATTCCAGGGTTTGACAATCGCGGCCGGAGCTTCCTGGAGCTGGATCTGATGGTGATCTCTCTTCTGTCAGCCGCATCCGCACTGCTGTTTTTCACTATACCCTCGGCCATTGAGAGGGTCATTGGCTACGTGTCAGCTGGTTTCCTACTTTTTGATCTCTTTCTCTCCCTGGTGGTCAACTACCTGAGGGCCCAGAGAGGATATCTGGGGATGATTGTTCTCACCTGGACATTGTTTTGCGTTGGCTTTGCCTCAATTGCCGATGGCTTCGTTGAGAGAGGTAAAATTCAGGAGGAAATACGTCTCACAGGGAGACCGGAGACGAGGAGAACGCTATACGAGTACTTTGCAGTTTTAATCAGAGTGTCCCTCAGAGCACTGATTCTGCTCTTAGTGTTTCTGATCTCTCTGAACATGTGGTTCCAGGCATTTGACGCAAGGATCAAGCCTTGGGGGAAAATGGTGGCCGTTGATGACAACTCCTTCAAGCTACACATTGCTTGCTACGGGGATGTGTACACTAACGAGACGCTCACTGCTGAGCAGCTGGCTTCTGGAAAACTGCCCCAAGATAAGAAAAGCCAGCCGATAGTTCTACTCGAATCCGGCCAGTATACCTCTGCGGAGGAGGTTTCTGTGTGGGTCGAGGAACTACATCACCTGAACAAGATTGACCGTTTCTGTCTGTACGACCATCCGGGTATGGGCTTCTCGGACTCTGCTCCATCACCCGTTTCCGTCGGGATAGTGACCGACCTTCTGCACGATGCACTGACCAAGGAGGGAATATACGGTCCCTTTGCACTGGTGGGTTTCGATATTGGCGGGCTGTACTCGAAAGTATTTGCATCCCGTCATATCTCGCAAGTCCACTCACTGCTACTAGTCGATAGCTGGTCCGAAAAGCTGCTGAAAAGAAACCCTTTCTATGAGGGATCTGGTCCAAAGCCTGGCAAGCAGAAGAAGGAAAACATATACAAAACTATAGGCATCAGGCAAATGAACTCCAGAGAAGGGTTCAGACTCTGGTTCCAAGGGCTTCTATCGCCCTTCTCCTTAAAGAACTTCCAGAAGTTTATACTCCACAGACATGGATCGAACTCCAGAATTTACGGTGACGATATGAAATATCAAGGAAAATTCCTCAGGGCTAAACTACAAGAGCAGGTTGCGGCAAACTTGTTGAGCTACAATGAAGTGGTGAACGGAAACATCGCTTTGGAAAATATTCCGGTTGCGGTGGCCAGCTCCGATATCATGATAAAGAAATCGTCCAACTGGGGGAAATGGCAGAGAGAACTCACCAAGACGAGCAATAACGGGGTTGAGTGGGTGATCGCTGAAGGCGATCACGAGATATGGGAGGATCCGAAAGGTAAGATCAAGCTGCAGGACCTGCTGCTGCGACTCTTGGGAGTCATTTGAGTCCTGAGCATGTATAAGTAGTTAAGTGTGTCCACTTCGTATTTTCAATCATTTATCACGCTTGATAGTAATCAGTCTGCAACGGTATTTATTTCATGTGTAAAATACTTATGAGCCGGACATATAATAACAACTAATTGCCTCAAGAGAATAAAAGAAAACGAAAAACAAAACATCCAGAAAAAAAAAAACAGCAAAGACAAAGATGCACAGACCTCAAGGAAATGCGAGGCCATTTGAAATAATAACAATAATAAACGTCTTAGATGATAAGGATGAATGAAGGATTCTGCCTGGCATCTACAGAACGGCAAAATACCCAAGGCCTAGTCAGAGTCCATATCATCTTCGTTGTCGACATCTGCTTCCAGGTCGCACATAGCCCGACAGTTCGGACACAGGAACTGGGGGTATGAGTTGACGATCAGAGGTCTTATACATTTGTAGTGCCACGAATGAGAGCACGGACTGATAAACACAGACTGGCATGGTTTGACCTGCAGCAAGCAGATAGCACACTCTGATAGCTCCTCCTCATCCTGCTTAAGAGTCAGCTGTTTCAACCTCTCGTGGGCCTCTTTGCTGAAGTTCTTCGTTCTTCTAGACCAAGACTTGTTCAGCTCCACTCTCATTTTGACACATCTGAAGATCTCCTCTGTGCCCCCTCTGAAGTCCATACCCAGTTGCAAAATATCTCCGTCCCTCAGCGCAAAGCAGGCGCTCTCGATATTTGCTGCGGATAGCCTAGCGTTGTTCAAGAATGTCCCGGACGAAGACTTCAAATCCTTTATGAACCACTCTCCACTGCCATCAACAAAGAGCTCAGCGTGGGTCCGCGACACAACTTTAGACTTGAACACCACCGAGTCGCTAGACCCCTGTGGGGACTGTGCTGCCGATCTGCACTTTTCCGTGTATCTCCCCACCGATATTTTCATACTCGGTTTAATTTTCCTAATCACAGGACCAAAGTACAACGCCGGTGTGGACGACGAGTGCGCTATATGCGGTGTCAGTCTGATGGAGTAGAACCCATCAGAGTCTGCCTTGTATATTCCTTGCTGCGAGTACGGTACCGTGGCTGTGTCTGGAGGCGGCTGTTGCTGTCCCTGGAGATTCTGCTCATCGTTTTCTCCTGTAACGTTGCTGTTATTGCTCGTATTGTCCGTTTGGTTCATGTCTGTGTCTTGGTCTAGTGCCACGTCCGAAGAGAAAACGCCAGTCCGGTTACCGCTGCTGCTCTGATTGTTAGGTATTTGTGATGATGGATCCGCATACACTGCATCGCTCTCCAGGTGAGACTCCAAGTTGGCTATGGTTGGACTGTTGGTCATCATCGCGGAGCCGTATAAGGATCCTGGTCCGCTCTGGCTTCCGGCTCTCAGTGTAGCGCCGCGTGGTCTCTCGAGCGAGCTTAGACCCACGGGCGAGCCTGATGAGTGCGAGGAGGTCTGATGTAGATTGTTCTGGGAAGGACTTCCGGTGGGTGTAGAAACCGACGGTGCTCTCATCGAGCTGGTAATATTTGTAAAGAAGCTCGAGCCAAATCCAAAAGAGGAGCCTCTTCTTCTAGTTGTTTGACCTGACTGTGTTGGGGTTCCCTGAATGGGAGGCGGTGGTGCGAAAGGTCCATTTCCGCCTGCACCCGAAGCAGAGCGAGAGATAGAAGTGTTCGAGTTGTTAGCCGACATCATTTGCAGTTACCAGTTCCCATATAGCAAGGCTATACTATTGTACGGCGTTGAAATTTCGTCAGATGAGATGGTCGCTAGTGCACGGACTCCTCTTTATACGATAAGGGGAGTAGCGCAACGTTTTCACTGGACCAGGTTCAAATAGGCGTAAATTCAGACACACGAATATCCGCCCTATTCTCAAATAGTTATCAGACTAACTGTGTGCCTGTCACAGACTATTCGTTTGTATGCCGTAGTTGATTGGTGCCGATATGTAATCCACGTTGATTAGCGGTGGTTTCTCCGTCGTCCTCACTCTCGTCCGCCAGGCGTGTAACACGCGAGATTGTTACGAAATCATTCGGAGAGCCACAGATCGGTCGCTGAACAGGCAGTTCTACACTTGGGGAGTTTGTACGGACATTGTTTGAGCGTTGGGCTTATCTATATACAGTCAACAAGCATGCTACGCCAGACCTCCACCCGGTGGGGTCTGTCTATGCCCCTGCAGGCCCTGAACACATGTCTAATTGCGTTTCTCGATCCTCACACGGTGGGACTTGGTACGCTCAACCAGCCAGACTCATCTCCACTCGAGAGGCGCCTTGTCCCGCTCGAAAGCAGAGACTCATACGTTGGTATTGTTCCTCTCTAGTACCTCTCCAGTCTATTCAGTTTCTTTGCTGTTCTAGCATTCGTCTTTGTTCTCTGGCCTCTAACAGGCAATCCCATTGCGTGCCTCAGACCAGCGTAAGATCCAGTAGAGCGCTTCAGCTTAATATTGTTTCTCACAGCTTCTCTCAGTTCTCCTTCTATCTTGAGCACGGACATCTCTTTTGAAAGCATCAGTATCTGCTGCTCTGATAACTGGTGCACTCTCATTTTGGGATATATACCAACTTTGGAGCAGAGCATCTCCGCCACATGGAGGCCGACGCCGTAGATATTCCTTGCGAGGGCAAACTGGTCGCTGTTAGTACTCCTGTTCCGGTGCGCCTATCCTACTTGATGCCGCGAAAAACCGGCGCTGCGCAATCCACAAAAGACCAGAGCGGACTGTCAGCAAAATGATACACATACGCGCACGACGGAGCTCGCCCTAAAGGACTTCCCCATAATATTCACCATCTTCGCTAACGGGAAGACTCGTCTGAACGGTGCTGTTCCAATTCATTTCACACCTGCCGAACTCTTCAAAGATGTGATTTTGCGGTTACCCGGATCTTTTGGTTTTGCGCTCTGGAGATGAAACATCGATAATGTCGCAGTGGGCAGTTTGTGATGTGTAGGTCAAACTACACGGCTCGCGCTGATTAGGGATAACTAAAAAACAGTCGAGGTTACTCGCCCGTTACATTCTAATATACAATCCTGTTCTACACATACAGAGGCACCTTCACGATACCTCTGAGCTTCTATGTCTCTTAGTATGGCATCCTTGCTTCCCGTAGCGTTCACTATCATAGTCTGACAGTACGGTATCGGCCTGCGCGTAGTCCTCCATGGCAGTATCGTCTGAGCGGGTCCGAATATCGCGCAGAGACTGTATCAGTGACTGGTAGTGTTTGCTCTGCATCAATTCTGCGGCATTTGGAAACTCAATGTCAAACTTAACAAGGAGGTTCCCTTTCATGCCGGTATCCTCAATTGGCATTCCATAACCCTGAATCACTTTTACGTCCAGAGGTTTCACCACCTCATCTTTTTCCAGTCTCAACTTGAGTTTCTCGCCCGTCAGAATATTTATGCTGATCTCCCCGCCAGTGAGAGCTGTCAGCAGATCAATTTTACACTCGCAAAGCAGGTCGCCGTTGCCCTGTCTCACGAAATGGGGGTGTCGCAATTCTTCGATCTCAATAATCACATCTCCCGGTATGATGTTGGGACCCTCATCACCCTCTCTCCACATAGTTATCGTCTCTCCATGAGTCATTCCTGGCCGCACGTACACATCTAGCACTTTCCGCGTCTCGACGTACCTTTGTCCGTGACACTCAATACAGCGCTCGCTCTCCAGGATATAGGCTCCGCTCCCTCCACATTTCCCACACGTGGTCTGAATCGTCTGTTGTATTGGACCTGTGGTTCTCTTGCGAGTTATCTGACCTGCTCCTCTGCACTGGCTGCACTGCCGCTTCTGCGCACCCCCTATGCCCTCGCACGCCACACACATTACCTGTTTACTCAGTCCCAGCTTCGCATGTTTTCCAGAGTACAACTCTTCCAGTGTGCACTTCAGCGAGTGCCTAATATCTCTACCTCTTCTGGGACCTTGCGGTTCGCGGAACGTGTTGAACATCGACCCGCGGCCCGCAGACGACTCGAAAAGCGAGTACATATCTCGCGAACCTCCAAACAGGTGGCTGAACAGGGACTCGGAGTCGACGAAAGCCCCAGAAAACGCACTTTTCGCAAAGCCTGTGCCACCGGGCTTAGCACCCACGTCGCTGAGACTGTTATTCAATCCTTCCTCTCCGAGGGCATCGTATATCCGCCTCTGTCCGCTATCAGATAGCACTTCGTATGCGCGGCATATGTCTTTGAACTTCTCTGTGGCCTCCTGATCCTGCTGGTTCTTATCCGGGTGGTACTTGAGAGCACTGACCCGGTATGCTCGCTTGATCTGATCTTCGCTGGCATCCACCGTGACCTCCAGCAGATCGTACAAACGTGTTTCTCTCACCATCGCCTTCTGTGGCCTGCTTTCCTCTCCTCTGGCTCGCTGTATCCCACAGCGCCTATACGCTCTCTACAATCACTATTTCCCCGCTTTGGTTAGCAGTTTAACGGAGCTCTTCCCCTCGAGGAGACCTGTGGTGAGAGGCTGCTGCGATAAGGGGAGGCATCGAATATTCTGGTAAAGTTTGTTACCTAATCGGGTAGTATGTGATTACATAATGTTATTGTACCAGAAGACTGTGGAGAGACCTGAGTATTACCCAAAGAGGTAGACTCCGAGGATTTTTGCACTGAAACTATCTGTGGTCCACTGGCGCCTGGTCTCCGCAGTGGGAAGCGCGCTTGCCGACTACCGAGAATGACGCCGTTTGTCGCTTGCGGGTCCCCTTTTGTCACTTTTAGAGATGCACACGACCTCATCAAGCGAGTGAAAAGTTCACTCTACTCCTCATTTGTGCGTATATAAGACGACGTACCCCAGGTTTGCGTCTCGCTCGAGGAATCTTCGAAATTGACAGGTGCTGCTGATACTATAGAGAGCCTAGACAAATCTGCAGGAACAATAGTCTACTTGCGATGAGCCAGAACGGGAACTCAGATAAGGCCCACGCGGTGCCGTTGGTTATATCCAACAGGTTTCTGCCGGCTAACTACCAGCTGCTGATCGACGTCTCGCCGAAAAAGACGAATTTTCTTGGATCCGAGATCGTGGACCTTGTGCCTAACGTGAACTACCAGGCTCCGCTTGGGATCGAGAGCACAGACAGACTGGCCGTTACTTTCCACTCCATGGACCTTTTCGTCACCGACTCATTCTTCACCTTGGGCGAGGAAAAGGCCAAGGCCAAAGTCACCCATGACAAGGAGACTATGACTGTAACGGTGGAGGTCACAGGCGAGAAAGCAGAGCTGTTTCTCGCGTCTACAGAGGGACTCAAGCTGCATCTCTTCTTCATGGGAATCATCAACAACGCATGGACCCACCAGGACAAGACTTATGGTGTTTTCAAGACCAACTTCTCCGATGATGAATCTGGCAAGGCTTCCAACTACATTGTAGCCACTCACTGTCAGCCGACATACGCCAGACAGATCTTCCCCTGTGTCGATGATCTCACTCACAAAACCACCATCGAGCTCTCGTTGAAAGTTGATCCGCAGTACACCTGTGTGAGCAACACCCCAGTTGCCAGCGGAGAGGTTGTCGTTGAGGACGAGAAGAAACCGGAAGAGACGAAGAAAGTCGTCGCGTTCAAGAAAACTCCGCCCATGATTGTGTCGCTTTTTGCGTTTGCAGTTGGCGACATGGAGTACGTTGAGCACATCGTCAAGACGCAGGAGAGAGAGCTGCCAGTCAGAATATACACCCCACGAGGGGATGTCGAAAAGGCTGCGTATTCCCTTAATGTCGCGTCGTCCTCTGTCAAGAAGATGGGTGAGCTCTTCAAGGAAGAATACCCTCTGGAGAAGCTGGATTTTGTGGCTCTACCATTTTTAACTGACGGAGGAATGGAGAACTGGGGCCTGATCAGTGTAGCTACCAACCACATTCTCCTTTCCAAGGAGGACATAGCGGACCCGGCTAATGCGTCGAAAGTGCTTAACATCAGACAGGTTGTTGCACACGAGATTGTCCACCAATGGCTTGGAAATCTGGTGTCCTTTGACGAGTGGACGCACATGTGGCTCAATGAAGCCTTCGCGACATGGTTGGCGTTGAACGTCCTTGCTGACCTGGACATTGACCCAGCTGACAAGCGGGTGTGGGAGAAACAGACAAACTCAGAACTCTACACTCTGATGAGACGCGATGGGTCCACTTATGCGAACCCCATTTTTGTTCCTCCTTCCAGGGAAGTTAGGACTATCCAGGACGCTTTCAAGGAACACTCGTACCAGAAGGGTATTTTCATCATGAGGATGCTGTCCAATCTATTTAGCGAGAACTGCGACGATGATATCAGTACATTTATGGAGATCATCGGGGGGTTCTTGAGAGAGTATAGGTACAAGTCTGTGAAGCCACAGGATCTGTGGTCTTACATTAAGCAGAGCCCCCTCAACAAGAGCAAAGTTGACGTGAACGCACTGCTGTATTCGTGGACCAGAACACCTGGGTACCCGATTGTCCACATCACAGTTAACGAGAGCGGGAAGCTCCACCTGGAGCAGCACAGGTTTTTGTTTAGAAAGCTGATCGAGAACACCAAGCTGGAGGATGTCCCTTATGTGATCCCCATCACCATCAAAAGCACCGATGGAAAAGTGCACAGCCACTTGATCAGCGACAGGAGTGCCAATCTCGATATCTCAGCCGACACTGTGGTTGCAGTGAATGTGAACTACTCCTCGATGATCAGAGTGCACTACAGTGGGATTCTCTACGATAACTTTGCCGAAGGCGTGAAGGCCAACAAAGTGTCGACACTGGAGCTGATCAACTTTTTCACCGACATTTCATTCATATTCTCCGAGCCGTACCAGACGAGCGACGACGTTGTTGGATTTCTGAAGGTGCTGAATGCGTTCTCCGCGAAGTCAACCCACCTCGACTTCTTGCCTCTCAACACCGGCCTGAACCTTCTGCAACACTACGAGAATGCTGTTTTCACTACTCCAACAAGTAGACAAGTCTACAAGAACTTGACGGAGTGGATCCGTGGATTTGTTTCGAGACTTTACAACAAGCTGAGTTGGAACAATGTGAAGTGGGCTGAGTTAAACGAGGACGAGCTGTATGCCAGAAACTCGATTATACAGATCTATGGGAGGTACAAGGACTCAGAAGCCCAGAGCATTGGCAAGAAGCTATACAAGCAGGTCAACCATGGACCTAAAGAAAGCGTCCCCAAGCAGCTTCTCTCTTCGGTGTTCATAATAGCGGCCTCGATGTCCCAGCAGAAAGAGTACAAGGAGATCCTTGCTCTCTGCAAGTCGTCAGGGACGACTGTAAACAATCTTGTGAAGGGTGGCAGTGACATTGACATCCAAACGGCGGCTGTATCTTCTCTCGGCTTTGCCAAAAGTCACCAATTGATCATGAAAACGCTCAACTTTGTGAAATCTAACATTGACTCGAGAATGATTGAACTCGCACTCTTGGGATTCAAGTTTAACAGCGACGCCACAGGTGATCTTTGGGATTGGTTCAGACAGAACTACGAGCCGTGGATGCTGAAGTCTGGAAAAGACACCACTGAGGAGTCCAAGCAGCTGAGGACCACTCTGAACAACATCGCGAAGCTTGTGTTTGAGGTGATGCTGAGCGATGAGGCGAGCACTATTGCGCTGGAGGTGTTTGTCGCGGACATGGAGACAAAATACCCGGGGTCAGAGAACACCAAGATTGTTTATGAGAGCGTTAAATCAGTCTATCAAGATAAGCTGAAGCTCACGGCAAGCAACCCGGAGGTTCTCAAGTATCTCAGATGAAACAAATTAGCCACGAAACATTTATATACATCTACGACTGACTACGCCTATTCCGTACGTAGTATACATTAAGCGCTACTCTCACTGCTAGCAGTATAGTTAACAAATCTGTCGTGAGGGATCTCACCATAGGTACAAGCGACCCTGCGCTTAGCGTTCTGCAGGACACTTTCATTTTTAATCGTATTCCCGTTGGCCAGAATCTCCAGACTCAGCTTTGCAGCTATGACTCTCCGCAAGTATATTTCATAGAGCAGCTGTGTCTCTCTGCGCTTGTTCAGGTTGAACTGCTCGCGCTGCTGAGCGTCGTAGTAGCCGTTCTGTGCCACCTCCTCGAGCTTTGTGTCCAGCTCCTTGGTGTCTTTGATTCGACTTCTCTTGAGGATGTGGTCGCGGAACTTCAGGTACTGCAGATCATCAGAGAGCGCCTGTGGGCCTGTGTTACCCACGTGCACATTCTGAAGTCTTGCAGGTCCGACGCCGCCAGTCGTCGGACTCCTCCGCCTCACTGCAGATCTCCTTCGTGGCGGCTCGAACGACGAGTCTAACGGATATACCCCAGTACCGAGAAGCTTGGCCTCCTCAGGAGTCAAGTATGACTCTTCCGCATCAGCAGGCTTCGGTAAGTCAAATCCATACCTGTCCTGGCCAAGAATGTCGAAATAGTGCTCTATGATCTCCTCGTTATCGATGGGTTTAAGGACCAACAATCCTCTGGCACTCACGCCAGTTTCAGCCACGCCAACACTCAAATTGGGATACCGCGCTATCCTTGGCTGTGGAGGCTGCAGCTCGTAGGTCGCGAGATAGTTAGGCACTGTCCCTGAGAAGAAACTGCGGTACGCCTTCTTCGCCTTCAACGCACCCGGTATATCGTACTTCACTTCGTCTCTTTCAAAATTGGCAAACACCTCATCGAGCTGCTTCTGACTCTTGAAGTTTTTATTCGTGGACTTCTGCTTCCTCAGAAGTGCGTACTTCCACTTCGGCCCTCTTCTGAACGAGCTCTTCCGCGTCACCTGTATACCTGAGGCAACAAGTTCAGACGGCGCAGGTCTCCTCCTTAAAAGAGAGTCCGCCGCTGGATGTCGCCGCGCTCCTGAAGAGAGAGCCTCCGTCGTCCTATACTGTGCCTGTGATCTTAGTGAAGAGTTTAAGGGGTATGGTCCTTCAAACGATCGTCTACCAGACTGCGCTGCGTCCAGATTCAGTCTCTTCGTTGGTCTCCTTCTCAAGCTGCTGGTGCGGGACGACGACGAGTCCGCACCGAGGTTTGTGATAACCACTGGCTTGGCGTACACGTCCGAGGGTCTGAACTGAGAATCTCGTCTCGTAATGCTGGAGTACTTCACGCCTGACACATACTGGGAAGAAGCTGAACTCGACCTGTCTATGTCGCTGCCTGGCGGCCTGTTGCTATGCGTTGAGCTATTGGGATTGGAAACAGAGTTCGACAGTGTGTATGTGATATGTGGCATCACGCTGTCCTGGTAAGAGCTCCGCTTAGACTCAGCGACCCTACTGACACCAACCATTGTGGGGGTTGAGATGCCTCTTCGATGGAGGGAAGCCAAGACTGTGAAAGGGCCTGTAGTTACTCGTGGGAGTGGAAAAGAAGGGAGAGCAAATCACATCGTGAAAATGCAACCGCACTAATTGTCATAAGCTGGGCAGAGATATCTGCCAGGATCATTCTCCGTCTGAGACTAGAGGGTGGCTGGTCCCGCGCATCCCAGAAGGGAACGAACAAAAGGAGAGGTAATCGATTAGTTAAGCAGCAAGCTAATATATACACGACCATTCCCCTTGTCTCCTTCAGGTTATGAGCCACGCCTCTGTTTATCTTTCGTGAATCTCATCGGCAGGTGCGAGTTGGTGAGCAGCGCCCGCTATTCTCGCCGTCTCCAAGAGGGATGCCACTGACATGATACCCAGGAAGCGAAGCGCCATTTACCGGTATCTGCCTCTTCCCCCCTCGCTGCTATGGCCCACTCTCCACACTCCACACTCCAAGTTCTCACTCGCTTGCAGATACTTGATTTTGGGACTACCTTTTTCTTGTGTATGAAGTTTTCCAAAGGGGCGTAGCGTGTCACGTTGATCTGAGCGCTGCCAGATCACCATCTCTTTTTGTTCTTGTGACCTAGCTTCTCAACACACATAATCAATCGACAATGGACAAGCTAAAGGAAGTAAGTACTCATACTCTTAGCAATACTCTCTGTGTGCAGTGCCGCTGGCACTCGGCGCGTCTGTTAATGTACTGAAGGCTCATTTCCTGCTCTAGTTCGCGCTACGCACAGGCGCAAGAGCATGGCCTATTGGCGCTTCCCGCGACGCGTCGACGCCACGCTAAATGCACAATTTTGACTGCTTTCAGTTGACTAACTAGGGTCTTTTCCCGCATTAGAAAATCAGTAAGCTAAAGCTAGACGCCGAGTCGTGGCAGGAGAAGCACGATTCTGTTTCAGACAAAATCAAGCAGCTGGAGCAAGAGCAGTTGGAGAAGGACAACCAGATCCAGGCTCTCACCAGAAAGAACCAGGTTCTGGATGAGCAGGTTGAGAAGCTCGAGGGTGAGCTGGCTGAGGCAAAGCAGACCGCCGAGGAGTCCACCACGCTCAAGACCTCCAACGACAGCTATACGAAAAAAAACCAGCTACTAGAGGAGGAGCTGGAGACTGCTGATAAGAACCTGAAAGAGACCACTGCGAAGCTGAGAGAAACAGACATCAAGGCCGAGCAGCTCGAGAAGAAGGTCACCTCTCTGGAGGCGTCTAGAGAGGAGTGGGAGGAGAAGTACGAACAGCTGAACGAGAAGTACAATGCGGCCAAGAGCGAACTGGAGTCTATCTCTGCTCAATTGGAGGCTCTATAGCTGAAGAAGTTTTCCGAAGCTACAATACATTCTTGTTCGTCATTTATATCATCGGGGGAGCCGGCGCACACCGGCGTGACGCCAGAGCATCAAATAGCGACTCCCACTGAATCGTGGGACAGAACTTCGTTGTTGTCTACGTGCTTCGTTTTCGTGTGTGCATTGTTGGTTTACTTATTCTCGCTGTGATCTCCGGGTTCAACAATTTGTGCCACCCTTCCTTTTTTCCTATATCTTTTTTGAATAACTTTCGATATTCCATCTTCTTCTTTAATGATGAAGGGGCGTACATCGCACATTAATATTTCTGAACATGCCGAGGGGCGCTGTAGGTGCTTTGGGAGGTAGGTGACCGCATATCAGGGACGATCTGAGACACGTTGGCACTCCCTTTCTTCCGCCGACCAGAATTACTTTCAGCTGCTCGTGTCGACTCTTGCGATGGACCGTATCTCTCGGCTCCCAGCTGAGGTCATCGCTCGTCTGGCGGCGAAGATCTCTAGCTCACGCACTACTTCGAGCAATAGGTTACGCGACTCGAACAATTAGTTCAAAGCTGAACACCGGGGAGAGCGAGAGAAACACAATACCCACTGAATACCAACTGCACCGCAACCCGGGCTTTTATTCCACCTGAGGATATCCCCGAAATATGATCTTGGAGAATGAGTCACCCTAGACCAGTGTTCCCTGTGGTGAATGTCCAGTCGCACAGCACGGGCACCGACCAGCTCGGGCTCTTAGCCGCTGAAGAGATACCGTCGTATGAAACATCGCAGCAGCTATACAACCACACGCGGAGTGGTTCCACAGCCAGTCAGGGTGCAGCTCCGCTGCCGCGAGACGGAAGTGGCACTCGTCCTGTAAGTTCGACATCGGTGATGGCGAAGAACCTGAATAAGGAGCGGAACTCCCTGAAGAGTCTGGGACTGCGATTCCTGAATCCGAAACAACACTTTGCTCTGGCAGCTTGTCGGGATATCTCGCTCCTGGTGATTATCAAGGACCTGTATGCTATCTGGCGGGAATGCTATAACCCGAACAGCCACGATCTGACCTCCGTGAGGTCTTCTGAGTTCTTCATGGCAGGAATATGGTGCATTGTGAGTGCCTACCTGACTTACTCGATACTGGACGGGTTGATGGTGCGGTGGATCGTGATATACTCCACTTCTGCCGCAATTGTGAGAATGCTGTCAATGTCGCTGCTCATAATCCTAGTGGTGAAACTGCTGTCGGTCGTTGTCAACCAGGACGGAAACTACTATCTCCCAGCATGGATCCTTATCTCATGCGTACTGACGTGCTTCTTCATAGTGCAGAACTTTGTCACTTCGAACCTGAGAGTTGACGACCATATCGGAGAAGGGGCGCTCGATGACCCAGGTCGTTCGGATGCTCGGGCTTCTGCTATTGTTAAGAAGAAGGTGCGGAGGTCGGTGGACTTGTACAATGTTGCTGTTTTTGCAGTGGTGCCCATAGGACTGGCAAGTTTCTTGACCATGGTGGGATTAATCAGGATCCTGCTTATACTGCGGTTCGATGTTGAGCTACAGAACTACCGATCCAGCGGCCAACCACAGTCGTAGCTGTCCTGACATTTTTTAAAAGGTAAACTGTCGCTTTTTATTCGCTTCTTATTTCGCATTTTTTTTTTCATCTCCTTATGTTTCTAATGCTTTGTAGATTATATCTTTGGCAGGTAAGCGACTTCGATTCACTGGCTCAAGTCTAGCTGACGTGCTTGACACAATGCGATAAAAAAAAATATTGAAATTAAAAGCCGTCTAGTCAGAGAGACATTCATCCTAGACTGGCCAGACACAGAAAATATGGCTTTCAAGACAGCATCCTCTAGAGGACTGGCGGAGAGCTCAGTGAATCAGATGCTGCTGGGGTTTCTTCCAGGCTCTGAGCATATAAGCCAAACGGCTGGGTTGCCTAGTGCAAGGAACAAGCAGGCCCACGCCTCTGCACAGATTGTCAACGAACAGATAAAGACCAAAAAGCACACGAAGCTGAACGAAGAGCAGAGGAGGCGCATTAAGAAGAAGGAAAACGAGAAAAAGAGGAAAGCCGTGAGGTCAAACAAGTTATCCGTGCAGAAAATGAACAGGACCGCGCAGCTATCGTTGCTGAGCGAGCAGGACTTGATAACCAGCGAGGATAATCTACTCAGGGATATACTAGAGAAGAATGTTACTGCGGTAAAGTCGTGGGATGCAGGCGCAGAAAGAAATGAGATAAAACGGATACAGACGCAGATAATTAAGACCAGAAATAGCTCGACGGATAGACGCAAGAAGAAAACGGGCGACAGAAAAAAGAGAGACTTCAACACCAAGGTCAAAAACGGTCTCATTGCATACCCAGGTCTCACGCCAGGTCTGGCGCCCGTTGGGCTGTCTGATGAAGAGGATTCGGATTCAGATTAAAACCTACATTGTACAAATACGTATTTCCATTTATCATTACACAAGACATGTAATACATTACACCGCTCTCTCCTGGCCAATATCATAATATGCCTGCCTTGTATCAGCTGCCAGTTTTCTCACGTTTCTTCTCCCGTGCCCGAGCACTTTCATTATGTTTCGCAACACGCCTTCTCTGTAAGGTATGATGCTGCTCAGAGGGACCACCTCAGCCAAACAGCCCAGGCAGCTCAACGAAGCCAGCTTCACCTCATCCGTATCAACATCGGGAAACTCTCCTTGGTAAAGCAGGTCTAAGAATTTGGGGATAAGGGATTGCAAATGCTTGCTCACCAAGTCCGGAGACTCTATGATTGTCAGCGCGATGATCTTGAGAGAAGCAGACACAATAGGGCCATTCTTAATGCTCAGCGTGGTGAGCAAAAGAGGGAAAACGGAGGGCAGATGCGGGCTCAGAATTTGTTTATCCAGGTATTTGAGAATGAGAGAAAGCGAAACGAGATAGTTCTGCTTGATATCCTCAGACTCGGCTGAACTGAATCCACTGATCAGCTGCGGAAGAACTGTGTTGGCAAACTTTTGCTTGTACAGCAGTCTCACGTTCAAATTGAAAACCACCTTTTTACCAGTTTTGGTATCGGTATGCTTCGCTAGTTCAAAGCACTCACAGTCTGCAACGAGAAGCTCCAGTGACTTCGGAACTATGGCACCAATTGTGGAATCAGCAAGCAAGTCTAGCAGCAGCGTTTGGTACTGGATTGACAGAGCATCACCCTTCAGGAGAAGAGCTTTTGTTATCCACGTGAAAGCCTCTAGGTATCTCACCCTTTCTCTAATGCCTGAGCTGCTGCTGCGCGTCACCGTGGCAAGCGACTCATAGACGGTCTGCAGATAAGCAGTATCATACTTCCACTTGTTAAAAGCGAGCCCTAGCGTCTGCAAATACCCCAACCGCTCGTAAACCGTGTTCACATTAGATTGTGTAACAATGGAAATGAGCCTCCCAGAAAACTGTTCAACTGGCTCTGGTATGGTTGCATTCTTAGACACAGCTGAGAGTATCTTCACAAATAGATTACTCAGAGCCGCTGTGCTTCCTTCCAATTCTATCCCTCCAGGGAGTGGCCGCGATAGCAAACGGGTTTCTCTAGAGCCGCTCACGAAAACGTTGAAGGCCTCCGTAAGAATTTCCTGATGCAACGACAAGTCGACATTGCAAACAAGAAGCTTGGTAATTCTTCCGCTCAGCTCAAGGATAAGGTCGCTTTTGTAAATTTGCGACTCTGGTGAATACTGAAACTCGGATATTATCAAATATAGAAATCTCGGTAAGAACTTTGTAGAGTAGTCTAAACTGAGGTAGTCACCATTTCCGAAAGAATTCCCAAACTTTTCAAATATCTTTATCAAAGTAAAGAGAATTCCCTTGATATATGAAACACGGACTCCCACCTGAAAAAGAGCCTCCAGCTTATTCAGTAACCGTAGAGTTATAGAATCTAGGAATAATCTGGTTTCACATATGGACGAAAGTATGTTAAGGACCTTTGCCACAGATGGCGCTGACTCGATTTTGTTGGCATCCAGTTCGACGTCGGACTCTGGCAGTAGCGACAGCAGTCTAGGTAAAGTCACTTCAAGAACCACCGCGGGCTTCTGTTTAGAGATATTATTCAGTGCCCTCAGGGCGTGATGGAAAGTCATCTCGTTTGAGTCTGTGAGAAGGACATCAGTAAGGTCAGCCACCAAAAGAGATACTTCGTCAGCAGTCAAAAATTTCTGAAGACCAACGAAACTGGCCACCCCTGTTGCAGCCAAACACCTCAGAGTAACCTCCACTTTGGAAGAGGACACCAATGATCTCGTCAACATTGTCATAATATCATCTTTATAAGTAAGGAGAGCTGTGGGTTCCGAGGACCCCTGGATCTTCTTGTACGCCGATGCAAAAGCTAAAACATTGCCTATTAGGGCTCTTTGTTTTGGGATGCTCAGAGCGTCATCCTGAAAAACTGTGGGAAAGACTTTTTCAACAATGAGGTCAAAGGATTTTAAGCTTGACGACGCCATATACGCCAGTAATACGCTTGACTGCTTGGAGTATTTCTTGTCTGGAGTTTCCAAGTTCTTCCCCAGCTCATCGACAGCAATTAAAATACAATCTTTTAAAGGACCATCCGAGCCATCAAACTTGCCGGTGAGGGCGGTGAACACCTCCAGTACTGCTGGAATAACATGATCTTCTTCGTTCGCTGATTCTTTGTAGTTCTTCCGGATGTCGTCGTCGACAACGACATTCCCAAGGTCATTGTACAACACCTCGAACTTTAGAGAATTATAAATGGACAGCCAGTACGGCTCAGTAGCGGCTCGATCATATTTCTGAAGGCAGAGGCGTATGCATGACAAACAGTCCAGTTTTACTGCAGGTGCAGTCGAAGACAGCTTTTCAATCAAATTTGGAAAAGAATCTTTCGCAAAAAGGGGACTTGACGCTAAAACATTTTTCAGCCCATTTTTCAAATCGTCACTTGTTATCTTGTATGGATCATTAGGTGGTGGCTTAAATGATATCGGAAAGTAACAGAAACAGTTGTCAAACAGCTCTTCGCTGTAGTCGTCTATGTGTAAATGCGTTGAAATCAAAGCGTTCAGCTGAAAAGAGAGCAGTAAGTTTTTCGGATCCTTTTCGTTTGTTGAAATGTGGATGAAAGTCTTGATGTACAGATCATTAGCAGTGACAATCAAGTAGTCGGGAAAGTTCTTGTAAATCTCGAAAACAATTTGAAACGACAGATGCCTGACCGGCGCCAGATGGCCACTCGGGTCATAGTTCTCTTTCAGCGCATTCAAAATCAACGTTGTCTTCGAAGACATGAATTTCTTCATCGTCAGCAAGGCGAGTAATCCTGCGAGCGCAGATTTTAAACAGACTTTATCATCCATCTTCGAAAGCAGAAAATCGAGTAGAACCAGTATGTCTGACTTCGTCAGCACGTCGGGCTTCAGAAAAGCCAATGACTCAGACATACAGGCTAACGATTTTTCTCTGATAGCATCATTGTCGTCTGTCATGTAAGGCCCAAGAAGCCTGATGAACTGTAGGAGTGACAGATTCCCTTGAGCTATTTGATCAGCAAGCCCCGCGGCAATTTCTGTATGCAAGTCTGTGACGCCCACAGACGCGATATACTTGTTCACAAGCGCACCTGTCTCAGAATCGACCCCCATAGTACTGTTGTTCGGCTGGTCCTGTGGCACTAGCTTGCACGCTCCATCTCTTGACCGATGTAGAGCGCCGGCATATGAGCCGTTCAGAAACGAATCAATAAATACACGACATGTGATAGTATCTGAGACACTCAAGAAACTTAAAGAAGAGCTTGTTCAGACAGAGGCGCGGTTTCGTCTCCAAGAAGTAGTACTGCTATTCACAGTTTTGTATTTTCAATTAGGGAAAATATAAATTTGTCCAAGGTATGTCTGGTGGTCATAACACGATAGAGATACCTGAGCTGGCTGAAATACCAGCTTCGGAACTACTCTACGCCCCACCAGGCCAGTTTGACCACACCAGCTACGATGAACAGTATAAGGCTGGGTTCGACAACACTAGGGTCCACTATTTGCCTATAAATGGCCACGATAGCAATGGAGATAACGAGAGCGAGGGATTCACGCCGCAGCCTCTTGACTTCAAGTTGGGGAATCCCTCTTCACAGACAGCTAACAGCTCCAACTCTTCACTGAACTACAGCCCCCAGGATACCGAGATGCAGCAGCCAACTAATTTGGATGGGAGGCGGCTCACCTTGTTGAACGGTCAGGACATAACAGATGTTCGGAAAAAATTGGCGACTGAATCAAAGACGCCTGCGGATTTCGCGCTTCATATATTGTTCACGAGGTTTGTGAGGCATACAGAAAGAAAGTTGAACATATGCTTGGAGTCGTATTCTCATAAGACTGAAGCACAGATAGTTTTGTCCCTGACAGAAGGAGAGGACCCGGTGTTTGACAAGATCATCGAATCTCTCGGGTACATCGCGAAGCGAGACCCAAGGCCAATTATAGAATCTGTGCTTTTTTGGAGGAAGGCCAAAGCAGAAGTGGCCGCAATGGCAGCAACGGAGGTTGACAAGAGCATTCAGGACTTGCAGGAAGAAGAGGCGCGTCTATACAAGACCTCTGCTAACGCTCTGAAAACACACAGGCGAAACACATCATCGAAGGCAACCATCATAACAAAAGATTCTTCACGATTGAAAGAACTCGAGCTACTGGTAGAGGAGGCTAAGGAAACCTCTATTCAAGCGGAGAGAAAGTCGATAATATCGTTGTTTCTCCTTTGCCGTGCTTTAATTGAAATCGTCAAGCAGACACCTATCAAAGCATTTCCGGATGACCTGGAGGATAAGCTCGAGGAAATAATATACAAGCAGATAAAGGAGACAGATCCAATTGCCGTTCAGAGCAATATCGTTCACTCATCTAACTGGCATCTTTTTGCTGAGCTCCTGGGGCACATGTCTGAGAAGAGATTTTTGAGCGTCAGCGATAGATTCGTCGCTGATTTGGAGAAATATCCTCAGGGCTTTGTGTCTGAAGGATCTACCGCTGGTGGACGCGCAAAAAGGTTTGTGGAAGGAAATCTCACTCTCTTGATCGGGGCCATGAGATACTTGAAACTGAAGAACTACCCTTTGGAGCTCTTTGAAGACAGCGCTGATTTCGTTCTGTCTATAGGGAAGTTTTTTTTACAATTCGAAAACGACAACATGCTGGTCAGTTATTGCAAAACGATATCTGTTCTTTTGTTGTCAGTTGCAGATGTGTTAACAGCGGAAGTTAATCACCCTACATGGGTTGAGGCTATGAACACAATCTTTAAGAAATGTTCGATGTTGATGAACTCTCCAAGACACCAAGGGATATGGCCTAGTGTGGTTGAGCTAATGACTTCCACTCTTTGTGTTAGTCCCGATAATATATTTCAGGATAACTGGATGGAAGTTTTGAACCAGATCATGAAGAGGCTAAGGCCGAAAACACCCATAGGCGAGAAGATTATCTATGTCAGTTGTATATCTCGTTTGGTGTGGGTGTTTTTGTATCGTTCGACCCTTTCACTTAACGTGACGACTAGAAATCTTGAGGTTGTGATAAAGCAGCTTCTATTCTCCACAACGGTAAATGGAGGAAAGAAACAACACTGGTTGGTATTGGATGAAGACTTGATCATGACATGTGTCCAGTTTTTCAGAGCGATTGGTTTCCTTCACATGAACTTCACGACTGAGAATGCTCTACTGCCATTGCTCAAATCTGCAGTTGGGATCAATAGCACAGAAAACTTATCACAAGAGAAGCTGATTTTAGTCATTCGCTCTTACATGGCAGTACTTTCTGATTATCAGCTAAAGGAGAAACCTGCATTTCCAACCGATGAAGTGATTGAGAGCTATACCGATTCTCTCGATACCGTCACCGATTTCTTCCCTGATAAATCATCGGGCAGCTCTAACCATGAGGAGATATCCAAAATCCTTGTGAAGCTATGTACCCTGCTCGATCAGACTGTTGGGTCAAAGGTAATGACGCTACAGGGAGCTCCGACTGGCTATTCTGGGGTAGACGAAAATTTTGGCAGTGCTTCCCCGGCAACTTTGAAGACTGCTTTCAGCTTTCACTTCCAAAGAGTTGACGACTCACCAGAACGAAACCTCAAACTTTTTTCGAGTGTCTTGCGAATTATTCCCTTTTGTTATACAGCGAAGTTCGTTTCTTACAGGAAGCTCATGGAGGTGTTAGTTAAAAACTCGGTTCATGAATCTGTGAGTGTCAGCTCAGCAGCTATAAGCAGTATGAAGGTATCAATTTCTGAACGACCTCAGACTCTCATCGACTCCTTTGCAAGATATGCGTTCAGATTAGATGAAAAAGGAGGAAATGAACTGAATTTTGGCTACCTGTCTTCTGGCGCTTACGTTAAGTTTCTCGCCACCTATGTCGAGCTTTTGAGGTTCTGGGTTGAATCACTCTCTGCTAAGAGAGATGCCGCAAGGAAGAAGTCTCAGGCCGTTCCGGAGAATCCGATGATGAAGGGACTCCCTGCCAAACTTGAGAACACGGGTGATCAAAGTGTCAGCGATCAGCTGGAACTTAAGAACATAGTGACAGTCATAGATGAGGTTGAAGGAAACGGTTTGTTTTTCTTGTGCGCGCATGACTACCAACTGAGGCGATTAGGTGTTCAGGTTTTGAAGATCGTGGTTCAGTTTGACGAGGTAATTTATGATCTATCGAATACTAAGGAAGGAAATGACGACCAGGCAGTGAATGGTAACGGCAGTACCCACACGAGGATGAATTCTAAATTTGCCGCAGACTTTGGGACGAGAATTATTCACGTGCTGGAGAATGCTGATTCCGTGGACTTGATGAGCAACGTCCGAGCGGAATTGAGTGTTCCGGAGAAGACCAGACTGACCAAACTTCAGCAGAAACAAAGAAAAGATATATTGCTGAGACTGGCCGAAAGCGATTATGGCATTGACGCAGCTCTCTGGTTCCGAGTGTATCCCAATGTCCTCTCTATATTTGTGAGTCAGTGTCCAATGCAGGTTGCTATAGTCAGATCATACAGCTGTGTGAGGCTAGTACAACTGTATGACCAATTGATCTCATCCGTTCAGAGAGGAAGGATCAATGTAGCAATGGTGAGAGCGTTCAAGATATACCTGATGATTGCGTGCTCGTCACTCACCTCCACGAATGAACAACGGATGCATATCCCTGCACTATCTGATAGCTCTGTCTCACAGGCGGTTACTTCGACAGCTTTAGTGAAAAGTCATAACAGGAAGAAATCTCAGCAGATGTTTACTGTTCAGCACCAGACTATCACCAGCGCCAAATCTATCTTTAAGATGGTGGTTCCTTTGATGAGAACGAAGGAGGCGTTGGTCAAAGATGCAGTCGTGTCAGGGCTGAGCTGTGTGAACATTAACATTTTCCGTTCCTTCTTGGAGAGTGTTGATCCCGTTATTCAATTATGGCAAGATGATGTCAAGCATAGGAACAACTCCTCGGAGGCCGAGGTAAGCTTAAGGATTGAATTGGCCCACACAATATTCAATGTGACGACCAAATTTTTGAAGCAGACATCGATATACAGAGATGAGTGGATAGCATCTAAGCTCATCGAACTGATTAAGTGTATGAAGCTCTTTTTGTCTGATTCTAGCGTTCAGATGGACTTCAGATTTCAAAAACTGAGACGCTACTTTACGGTCATTTTAGAGAATGCTCTCTTGAGCACGTTGGAAGAGGGTGATTCGGAGAAGTGGCTTCCTTTTGAAGCGAGAGCGGGATGCTTTTCTTTCCTGGAGGAGTGGTGCGGATTTGGCAAGTCTCTATCGCTATACGATGAAAGGTTTAGCTATATGTTGAAACAGGCTGCTAAAGTGAAAGATTCAGTAAGCGCCAAAGCAACCATTGAGATTGAGAGAGTGGCCATAAAATACGCGGCGGTAAGCTGCATGGCCAATATATGTGCTTGCCCTATAACGAAAACAATCAAAGGCTCAACCGGACCTGTGTCCATGTCGTTTGACACTCGGGAATTATTGGACTGGATTCACTGTCTTCTTATCACAAAAAATGAGAAACTACATGTTTTGGGGAGGAAGGCATTACTCAATGTACTCAGCGTAAATGCTACCTCGTCTAGCATCATAGATCAGACCATCACAAAATGTTACCTTGAATATGATAACGAGGCAACGGCTGAGAGCTATTATACTACCTTTGTGGAGACTGTTATCAATCAAGGAGACTTTCCCTGCTCTTCACACCAGCTTCTGGCTTTAGGGTTTTATGGAGCGAGTTCCAAATGCTATGCTGTAAGGGCCTCAGCTTCCAAATTGTTGAAGTACACTGAGAATAGGTTTTTTGGGAGCTCTCTGTGCGACAGATACACAGAGAGTATATGCAGTCGCACCAAGGTGATCTATAAGAGAGCTGTTTTCAAATCATCCTCATACTTTGCTGCTTCGCAGCGTGAGCAGAACTTCAAATTTATATCTGAACTCACAAGGCACTTGTACGCCATAAGTTGTGCGAGGAGAAGAGATGTTCTAGCGGTTCTTTTGCCTTGGATACAGACCGTGGAGTTGAACCTTGATGAGCAGCACGAGGACTATGCCTACTCTGGAATGGTGATGAACAACCTCTTTGATATTACGATACAGTTTACCGAGGATAATCAGAATGAGATTGAGGCTCTTTGGATAGCTTTAGGGAATGGGGCTAGCAATGTTAATGAGATTACAAGGTTTATCACAGTTAATAGCTTGGAAAGAAGAAGCTCCACTTTTGTGGATTATGCTCGTCAGGTTATTGTTTACCTTTCCTCTACATCTGCTGGCGAGGAGTTAACCGATCGCCTCATTTTGAATCTGCAACCGAAGCTGATGGTTCCCGTACAATCGAAGCCCCCACCTCAGCCTTTGGAGGCGAGAGATCTTCCTTTTGTTGCAAATCCCTGGAAGAATCTGTATCATGGTGATGTTGATGCCGTTTTTTCATTAGGGCAGCTGTCAATGATATTTTTGGTAGACCTGTTGGTGACACAAGCAGACTTAATGAAGTCGAAACTTCCTCTTTTGCTGCACGTCTGCTTTGTATTGCTTGACCATTATCTACGGATAGTGCAAGAGCAGTCATCGATAATGTTGATCCATTTGATTCATGAGCTGGCTATGAATGAGCCACAGTCGAAAGAAGTGATTTCTCTTCTACGCAAGTCATACCACCAGAAGGCCCTGTGGAGCTATGATGATTTGAACAACGACAAGTCAGGTGCGAGAACGCCCGAGAGTATGGACACCTTGATTAGGAAAATCCTGGAAATATTTGGGAGTAATATCGCCTCACTCCAGGAGGACTGGAGCAGAGTTGCGTTGTCATGGGCCACCACTTGCGCGGTGAGACATATCGCCTGCAGGTCGTTCCAAGTGTTCAGATCTTTATTGTCTTTTCTGGAGCAGGGAATGCTGAGAGATATGCTTCACCGATTATCGAACACTATATCTGATGAGACAGCTGATATCCAAGGATTTGCAATGCAAATTCTCATGACCTTGAACGCAATTACTGCAGAGCTGGACTCTGAAAAGCTTATCGATTTTCCTCAGCTGTTCTGGTCTAGTGTGGCTTGCCTGAGCTCAATTCACGAGCAGGAGTTCATCGAGGTCCTTTCCACTTTGTCCAAGTTTGTCTCCAAGATTGATTTAGACTCACCAGACACAGTTGAGTGCCTGGTTTCGACGTTTCCGCCTAAATGGGAAGGAAAATTCCATGGTCTACAGCAGATCGTCATGGTTGGCTTGAGATCCTCTCATGCTGCCGAGCCTTCTCTTAAGTTGTTAGATCGTCTGAACAAATTACATGATAGTCAGATCATCGGATCTGGTGATTCGAGACTTTTAATGGCTGTATTATCGAATATGCCCAGACTTTTGCGAGCGTTATCGACGAGAAGTTATTCTGAGGAGCTTTTGGAGGCTGGTGCGACTTTATGCCAGATGGCGGATGACAGAGGAAAGGATGCGTTGAGTGCCATTATGTCTTCGCTTCTGAAGAACAGGTTTAGAGCAAAAGATGATTTTCTTCGTCAAGTTGTCACAATAATCTCTCAGTACTTTTTCCCTACTTATGAGGCCCAGACTTTAGTATTTCTTCTAGGATTATTGTCTAACAAGACGCCATGGGTGAAGCTGGAGACGATGGATTTGTTGAAGTACGTTTTCCCAGTTGTTAACCTTCAGAGTGAGGCCTTTATTGGGGTTGGTGCCGATTTGATTTCTCCATTACTCAGGTTATTGATGACAGACTATGCTGAGCAAGCTCTGGAAGTCTTGGATAAAGACTTCTTGATACCAGGCTCTCAACTAGATAAGGTGGTCTTGAAAATGAGTGTCGGAAGCTTGGAAATCAGAAAGGAATATGAGAAAACTGCAATGCTGTTTGGTATTCCTGAGGATAGCGGTTGGGCAATTCCCATGCCTGCCGTTACGGCTGCTACTACGAGGAATAATGTCCATTCTGTTTTCTCAACCTGTGTTGCCGCTAGTAACACAGAATACGGAGAGCAACCGACAAACGCTGAAGATATTCAGTTTCATATGGAAGAATACAGACATGCTCATGCCTTTGCAGACTCTGTTGATGGTCAATCCACCGAGGAACGAGAAGGCTGGCTTGGCGACATGCTGGCTACTCTAAACAACCTTGATTCATTCTTTACAAGAGATGAACCAGGGAGATTTGCCCCTGTATATGGTGGACGTCATCAGTATAATGACTCGACTGATACGAAGAACAGTACCGGGGAACCCCTTGTGCCATTTGAGTCAGCTCCACAGGTTTACGATAAGAGAGTGTCTGTCATTCTGAACAAAAGTCTGGCACGTACAGCTTCTAATACGTCTTTCCGGACCTCCTTTGCCGAGACCCTCAATGCTTCAAGCCCAACGATGCTCAACACACGGGACACTAACGGGATGGACCGTGTTGGGAGAAGCTCCCCCCATCCTAGGTCATCGTACATTTCTTTCAAGAGTAACAGGAGTTCTGTGAGGAAGCACGTTCTTGAGAACCAGCACAGCTCACCGGTAGGGGAACAGGAGGAAACAATGAGAGAAGTCTCCCCCCACCGTTCGCCCGCTCTGTCTACCCCTACGATTGCTAGCGGCGAAAGCAGACACTCAGATGGAACACCCAGGCAGTTGTCGGACCAACAGCTGTACCAACAGCAATATTTGTCCCAACAGAGTCACACTCCGCACAAGTCGGTGCAGATGAACACAGCAAAAAAGCAACAACAGCTGCAGATTCCAAGCCTTCAGGAGATACAGCAATTGCAAGGACAGCTCCAGAGTCAACGGGAGAATTCGGTCCAGTTTAGGGAGCACCCCGCTGAATTATTAGGGCAGATTCAGCAGCAGTTGGAACAGTCTTCTTTAGCTACTCAGCAGCCAGGCGAAGCTCATTTCAGGTTTGATGGCTTGCTGAAGGGTTCAAGCAAGTCCAAAAAGAAATCCGGGATCTTTAGCAGTTCGCATCCTGCCGTGTACGAACCAGCAAACCAGCAGCCATTACCGGGAATGTCAGTTGGGCAGACCCAGCCGAGCAGGAGCAAAGAGAGAGCGTCGGTTTTTGGGCGCAGCAGCAAGCGTAACTCACCGAAGTTTGGGGTTGCCAGAGATGTGTAATGTGTGTAGCTTTTGAAGGTTTGAAGGTTATTCAAGGTTATGTAGCCCCGTCGACGCATAGGTGCTCCACATCGCCAAAACGAACAGCACCAGCTGCAGTCCGCGCCCTTCAAAAAGACAGCCTTCGAGGATATAGAAAGGAAGAGCGGTCAAGCGCGTTCTGGTCGACTTAAGAGGAGATTTTTGGTAAGCACGTCGAAATGTCTACACCGAAGTTAGAAGAGTGGGAAATAAAGAAGTACTGGGAGATCTTCAGTGGCTTAAACCCAGTGAACAGTAAGCTCTCAGGGGATAGAGTGTCTGTTGTATTCAAGAACTCACACCTGAATGCGGATCAACTGGCACGGATATGGGATCTATCGGATATTGATGTTGACGGGCAGCTTGACTTTGAAGAATTCTGCATTGCCATGAGACTGATATTCGATTTGGTCAACGGTAACGTCAGCCTGCCCTCCACACTGCCTGACTGGTTGGTTCCAGCGTCAAAGTCACATCTTGTACAGGCCGACAGGGCTGTGATTTCCAATTCAAACTCATACGCGGGTGGTAATAGCAGCAGCAGTGGTGATGAGGACGAGGATCTCAGTCTGTCCTCAGACTTTGACTGGTACATATCACCTACTGACAAGTCAACATATGAGACAATATATTTGTCTTCATCGGATAGAATGGGTAGAATAAAATTTGATTCCTTGTCGGATTTATACAAGACGTTACCCAATGTTCCGGAAACAGATATCAGTTCCGCTTGGAACTTGGTGAATCCCAAACAGTCCGAGTCCATCGATAAGGATCAGTGTCTGGTGTTCCTGCATATTCTCAACCAGAGATCAAACGGAAAAAGAGTCCCTAGGGGCGTTCCTGCTTCTCTTAGAGCCAATTTCTCCAAAGAGGTCCCAGAGTACAACATCAATTCTCACCAGGCCGACCAGAAGCCATCGCGCTCCTCGGTTGGCAGGCACTCCTTTGCCGATAACTACCTGAATAGGATCGGAACCACGTCATCGGCGAACCCAACGTCTGGTACTGATTTCAGCGCGACCAAGGGAACAGACTGGGAGGAAGTCAGACTCAGAAGGCAACTGCAGGACCTAGAGACATTGGTGACAAAGGCGGAAGCTGAGAGTGAACGGAAGAGCAATCCGAAGCCCCAGGATGACGAGCTATCAATGACAAAGTACGAATTCGAGCAACTGTTAAAACACAAAGAGTCGCAGTTGGAGTCGTCCCGTTCCAGTAACAACGGAGACCTGGCCGGTGTTGGCTCAGATATCGAATTGATTGAATCCCAAGTTCAGACGTTGGAGGAGTATCTGCTTCAGAAAAAAGAGGAACTGGGAAAGCTGACACAGCAGGTTCAGGCTGCGAGGTGAAATGGTGAGATCCATATTGTAAAAACGTTTTCAGCGTGGGGAGTATACTGTAATTTGTTTTCAGGTTCATACAAAATGTATCGATAAATAAATAAGTTAACACAAAGCGATGTGGCATAACGCTGAAACAACGCAAATAGCATATGCTGACTCGACAACTACTTGGATCCCAACTCCTTGAAACTATACATTTACATCAGAAGACATACCACGTCTCTGAATGATCTGCGACGCTGGTACCGCTCGTGCTTTTTTTTTTCCTTTTGCATTTCAGCTAGCTAAAATGAATGATTCTATCTATTTCTTCTTCTCCGCTCCGGCTTCTGGTTCTGGTTCCGGTTCTGGGGTCGGCAACTTGAAGCTCTCCGGTGTGACATCCTTTCCCTCGCCTACCTGTTCCCAAACAGATGATCCCACAGAAAAGTTTCTCCAAGCCTGTGTCAGTTCTAGCGGCTCGTACACAACTCTTCTCTTCTCAGCGTCGTACCTGACTTCTGTGTAACCGGTGGTGGGGAAATCTTTTCTCAGAGGGTGTCCTTCAAACCCGTAGTCTGTCATGATTCTGCGCAGATCTGGGTGCCCGTCGAAAAAGACGCCAAACAGATCGTATGTCTCTCTTTCAAACCAGTTAGCACCCTCGTACAGTGGCACTATGCTAGGCACTGGTGTCGTTTCCGAGGCGTACGTCTTGATCCTGATTCTAGAGTTGTAGCGAACAGACAGAAGTTCGTAGACGACGTCAAATCTGTTTGTCCTCGAAGGATAGTCCGCTGCAGTGACATCCATGCAGGCCTTGAACTGGGCGGCAGTGTGATCTTTCAGGAACGTGCCAACAGGTATTAGTGCACTTGGAGCGACAAATACAACCAGCTCGTCCTTCCAGACACTGAATTTCTGAACGAACTTGGGCAGACATGCCATCACGTAGCGACCAAACTTGTGGAGCTCCTCAGACTGCTCTTTATATTTATCGGCTGGGTTGACAATGGGAGCGTGTAGCTCTCCGTACTCTGGACGAGGTAGACTGCGAATATCAATGAGCTCCTCCTTGTCGGCCACTCTAACCGTGCGACTCGTGGAGAAGTGGGCAGACACAAATGCACCACGCTGTGGCGCAATCGCCTTTAAGCTGCGAGTCAGGCTCTTGGCGGTGCTACACCTCTGTGTGCACTTGAGCATGTTGATGTATGTATGTGTAAAATCGAGGCACTCCGCCAGAGCAAAACTGAAGAATAGTGGAAAGACGCGCTTCAAAAGACCTTATGCTCTAGGTGATAGCAGGAAACAAGTGTCACTACCTTCCCCTTCTTCAGGCCCTTTAGCTGCAGAGCTGTGGATTCTGTGGTCCCCGGCTTATTTGTCCAACTTTCGATTGGATTAAAACGAGTATGATATTTGTATCGCACACTACATTTCATTCGTCCCTACAAAAAATAGGCAGTCACGTGCGTAGGATTTCTATCTGTTGTCTCAGAGAACAGCAGCCGAAACGTCAGGCTGCAGTGCTCAGCGGTTTCTGTCTGCTGTCCGTGGCTTAGCCCTTATAATGTTGTCCACACGCAGCAGTACTTCGGCAGCCTCGCTGGCTGACGAGACTACAGCGCGCTTCAGCTTGAACGACTCGACGACACCCATCTCCTTCATGTCAGCAATCTTGCCGAGGTTCAGGTCGAGCCCCGAAGTGGTCATGCCGTTGTATATAGAGCTTCTGAGCTTGGCGACAAGCTCGCTCGAGTCGAAACCGGCGTTGTCCGCGAGAATCGTCGGCAGTTGTCTCAGAGCACGGGCAAACGCCTCAATGGCGAGCGATTTCTTCCCGTCGTGGTTCTGCGCCGCAGTGTCCACAGCCTTCGACATTATCATTTCAGAACAGCCACCTCCGAGAACCGTCCTTGTGTCTCTCGTTGTCTGGGATAGCACAGAAAGAGCATCATGTAAAGATCTCTCCGCCTCGTCGAGCACCTGTTCAGTCGCTCCTCTGAGCACAACAGTGCACGCCTCCCCCTTCGCCACACCGGAAAACTTGGTCATGACGTCCTCTCCAATCATTATCTCCTCAATCTTGTCGCAGTGTCCCAGCTTGACCTTGTCTGGGTGATCAAATGTGGAGCACACCTCTCCACCAGTCACTAGTGCGAGTCTCTCGACTCCCTCAAAGTCAGCGTGTTCGATGGAGTTGATGTTGCCGTCCGTGAATAACTGCTCTGGCCAGTCGTAAATCAGCTGTCTATTAACAAAACAGTTTATGCCAAATTTCTTGATCTTGTCAACTTTCGACTTCATCTTCTCGCGCTCCGCCTTCTCCAGCTCCGCCAGCTTGGTGGTAGAGTCAACTTTGAACTTGGCCCCAAAAATCTTGACCTTGTCTGTATCCATAGAGGTGTTTGCAATAAGTATGTTACAATTCGTGAGAGTCTTCGGCTGGTTGACACCAAACCTCTTGTTTAAAATAAAACCCTCATCCAGGAAAGAGTCTGACAGTCTACCTCCCGCTTTCTTGATGATCTGGATGTGGTCCAGGTTAGTCGAACCTTTGAGCCTCAGAACAGCATCAACTGCAATTCTCGCGAACTTCTCTTTGTCCTGCGACAAGATCTTAGACGACAGTGTTGTTTTAGCTATATTGAGCAAATCCTCCTCGAATTTTTTGGGATCCTCGACATTGTCAGCAGCGATCTTCTCCAGGGCTTCGATGGCAGTCTTGGAGGCTATTCTGAACCCTTCCACTATGGTCTGTGGGTGAATCTTCTTGTCCACCAGTTTCTCAGATTCCCTCAGCAGTTCAGAGGCCAGAACGGTCACCGACGTGGTACCGTCTCCCACCTCATCATCCTGCACCTTGGAGATGTTCACCAGCACTTTCGCCGCTGGGTTGTCCAAGGGAATGGCCTTCAGTATGGTTGCGCCATCGTTTGTGATGAGCGATTCTCCAGAAGATGCACTCGTTAGTAGCTTGTCCATTCCCTTGGGGCCAAGGGTGGTTTTCACCAGATCGCCAACGGCGATGGCGCCCACGAACGCTGAGAGTCTCGCATTCTCGGCCCTCTCCTCAGTGACCTGATCTCCAAAAATTTGAACAGACTAGTAAAGTTAGCTATACAGTCAACCACAAAAGTTAAGCATCCAATATACACACCATCTCTCCGCGTAGCTCTACCGGTCTATGTGGCACTCGCTGTACACCACCTTCTGCCTACACGCGTCGTTAACGAGCGAAAAATGTACCGTTTCCCTCATCCGGGTAACCCAATGAAGAATGTTGATACATTGGGCGCAACACGCACATGTAAATTTAGCTTCTAAAGGAAACGAGAGGTAACGGTCGGTATCTGAGAGAAGAGACACGCATTTCTGAACTGGACTAGCACGGAAGGCGGACTCTGCGGCTAGATCGATACCACTGACATATACCCATCTCTAGTTGAGTGTTTGGCGAGAAAAAACAGTGGCTGAGGATCAGTGTGTGCGAGAAGAGAAATTTGACAAGCTAGCACTCTGGTTCATGGATTCTTGAAGAGCACTGAGATATTCCAGCAACATGTCGGAGGAGAGCGACGAGGACAGAGAGAAGCGATACTATAAGCTCTTTAGCTCGCTCGATAGAAAGCATGAGGGCGAGATCAGTCTCAAGAACTTCAGGTCTTCCCTGCAGAGCTTGAACCACCCTCTCACGCAGTCTGATTATGCCATCCGGGAGTTGTTCTACTCGTTCCACTCCAATGACGCTAACTGCATAGATTTTGAAAACTTCAAGCAGTATCTTGTCATGGCTGAGAGACAGATAAAACTAGGGTTTGAGAAGCTGGACAAGGACAAGGATGGTGTGATAAATAAGAAGGACGTGAAGCTGTACCTGCAGAGCGTGGGTGTGTCAGAACCGTCTGAAGAGGAGATAGCTAGATTTTTCGAGATGCTGGATAGGAAGCATGATGGATTTGTCACGTACGACGAGTTCAGAGACTGCTTGCTGTTGATGCCCAGGATCGACGGGTCGCGCGTCAGAACTGCGTTCAACTTCTTTAACGACCACCTCGAGAATCTCTCATCAGAGGGAGATGTGACCATAAGTTCTGATATTCTCAACTCTTTTGGGTTCTTCCTTGCCGGCGGACTGTCGGGAGTTGTCTCCAGAACATGCACTGCGCCGTTTGACAGAATAAAGGTGTTCCTGATCGCGAGAACGGATCTTACGTCTACACTGCTGCACTCCAAGAAGGAGATATCGTCTCTGGTCAGCGAGACCAAGCACTCTAAGGTGGTGACTAAGAAAATAAAGTCTCCGCTCATAAAGGCTGCTCGCAGCTTATACAGACAGGGCGGGCTTCGGGCCTTTTATGTCGGTAATGGCCTGAACGTCCTCAAGGTGTTTCCCGAGAGTGCGATGAAGTTCGGGTCATTTGAGGCTGCCAAGAGGTTCTTCTGTGAGCTTGAAGGCGTTGCTGATCAGTCGCAGCTCTCTAAAGTCTCCACATACGTGGCCGGCGGGTTTGGTGGAGTTGTCGCACAGATGACAGTATACCCTATAGATACACTCAAGTATCGCGTTCAGTGCGCATCTCTGGACTCGTCTGTGAGGGGTAATCGACTGCTCTGGCAGACTGCGAAGCAGATGTACAGGGAAGGCGGTGTGAGACTTTTTTACAGAGGGTTGATTGTCGGGATAAGCGGGATGTTCCCATACGCCGCACTGGACCTGGGCACCTTCAGCACTGTCAAGAAATGGTACTTTCAGAAAGAAGCCCTAAAGCAAAACTGCTCCGTCGATGAGGTCTACCTTCCCAACTATGTTGTGCTCTCCATGGGGGCGCTCAGTGGAACTTTTGGAGCCACCGTGGTGTATCCCATTAATCTGCTGAGGACTCGTTTACAAGCGCAGGGGACATTTGCGCATCCATATACATATAACGGTTTTCTTGATGTTGCACGGAAAACAGTACAAAGAGAGGGCTATCCTGGATTGTTCAAGGGTCTGGTGCCAAATTTAGCTAAAGTGGCGCCTGCTGTGTCTATAAGCTATCTCATGTACGAAAATTTGAAAAGCGCCTTCGGTCTTCAGAGCTGAAGGCACGTACACACACACACACACACATAGAGACATGTTTGAGAACGATCGTACGGCGTTGCTTAGCCTGTTTTATGCATTATTTAATACACCTGTTAATACTTCGTATTTTTACAATCAAAACATATGCTTTGCATTTCAGGTAGACACCAGTCATGCAAAGGGAAAGAAAATTAGAAATAGACGAAAGCGCAGAAGGCGGCACACTGGCTGTGGCGGTCACGAAATTAGAAGAAAACACAAAGGGCTCTCAGAAAGCAGAAGGCAGACAGTATAACTTTTGGTATACTAAAAAGAGCTACCACGAGGTTCTTCCACGACTGGTTCTCTGTCGTAGCCTGCTTCTCTCCACTACTCGTTGTTCCTATAGTCGTCGTCTTCGGCGAGGTCGTCTATGTCATCCACCACTCGCACCCCTTGCTTGACTGAGAACTTGCGGGAAACGAAGAAGGAGTCCTGCGCCTTCTCTACATCGTCTCTGTTCAATGACCCGCCCGTGGAGCTGTCATCTCTGAACGTTCTCGACATACCGGAGTCGGTCGAGTGGCTGTAGGTCTTGCTCATCAGAGTGTATGCCGAGGAAGTTGGTACTGGATTAGTGTTCCTCGACCCTGCCCACATCGACGAGAGCGGTAATGACAGAGCGACAAACAATATTGCGAGAGCCGACATGCTGTTGTAAGTATCATTGACGTGCGAGTAACTGACAATTATGAAGATTGACGGAACGATCATAGACTGTGCGGACATAATCAGCAGGATGTGGAAGGTATCGAACTGTCTCAGACCCAGGAACCGTCTCGATCTGATCGCCATAATCAGCTTGACAACCAGTATCAGCGATGTAAAGTTAACAGACGAGGCAAACACTATCAACGGCACGTTGGCAAGCCAGTTTGGAATAGTCCTGCTGGCGGAGTAGAGCGAGATAATGGCCTCCACACACGAGTAGAGGTAGAGCACTATCGTCGCCACGGCCAGCGAAGCAGAGACAGCGAGGATAACATTTCCCACTTTTTTCACCTCGGAGGTTTTCAGAATGACGTGGGCCTGGTAAACGAGAGAGAGCTCTATGCATATGATTATCAGGACCTGGAACACATCCGCGGCAGCGGATATGTTAATATCATAAGTACCACCGTAAGGGAATCCTGTGAAGTAGAAAGTCGCACTTCCAAAGTACGTGGTCAAATAGTGCATGTAAAACCCCGAGTGCAGACACAAGAAGAACAGAGTCAGTTGATTGAGAACAAATATGGGAGATTTTTTGTTCGTAGAGAGAACAAATAGCACCAGAATGGTGAACGCAGCGACACCGATTCTGGCTCCAAATATTCCCGCTTTCAGCACGCTTGTGTCCAATAGATCATCGACATCCGCAAAAGTCGCCTGTGCAGGACCATCCACTGCAGTGAAGTTGAAGACAACCGTAGCTGGGTCGAAAGACATCTTGATTGCGTCGCTATTCCAAGATAAAAGAGAGTCTGAGACAAGAGTACATTTCGATGATTCATAACGAGACACGAAGCGACATATATACCTTTTTCAGAACATGCAGCGCAATCTGACGAAGCGGTCTTGAAACAGCGCTAAGATTAAAATAGCGAGTTTGGTCAGCTCCTGCTGACAGGAACCAGCAGGGATCGGCCAGTTACTCGTATCGACTGTGCGCTTAAGGCAGACGGATCAGGAAGTGCATGTTAGCATAGGACCTCTTATAGGATAATCGACTAGCAGCGCCTTATCAGTAGTCCCATGTTGTAAATTAACTCTGCTCCGTATGCGATCTACCGCAGTGGCGCCGAGGGGAAACCCACAACTCCAATGTGTTGTAACAAGAGAATTGCCTATTTCAGAGAATCCAATGGGAAAAGGTAGTGTTGGTACACAGAAAGCCATAGAGTGCGCTGTGCCTCTCGCGGAGCGGCTGCAACCACACTGATTTGTGTTTTTACAGGAAGAATTTTTTTTTTTACCATTATGTTCATTACGTCGATAATATACAGTACATTCATAGTCACACCAACTACAAATCACTATAACAGAGACAGACTAACTAAAGCCTATCCAGGTTAATAGTAACTTGTCAGACAGCCATTTGTGCCCACCCAAGCTGCACCTCTTCCGAAAAAGCACGTAACAGTGGGTCAAGATCATCGCTCCTTTCAGTATGTGACTTAGAAGTAAATCCAGCACAGGCAAAAGGCAAATATTAATAGATGACTAGACCGCAAAGGATCGCAGACAAGCTAGTAAAATTCTCACTCTAGGGCACAAAGGTATCCACCTCATCAACCAAGTTGGATTCAGTGGCTCTTTTGAAGAGTCAAAGAGGGACGTGACCTATAGAAATGATCCTACTATTCAATGGGTTAGTGACCGCTCTCGCAACAGAGCACTATGTGAAAGAACTTACTGAAGTACGTCGACACAGAAAAAAAAAAAAGAGGAAAAGAAAGCGGATTTGATTTGCTTTTATAGCCAAAAGCCAGAAAGACAGGGCTGCGAACCCACATGAAAAATTAAATTTTCATACATAAACTGAGTGGGATACGACATTCTCTAGGTGTAGTCTCTATCAAAGGGGAGCCACGAGTGGAGCTCCATTAGGTGCCTCATGGTGGGCCGCCCGTGGGGACAGTTCCACGGTTTGTCTAGGTCGCCAAGATTCTGCACGACAGATGTCATGGACTTGAAGCTAAGCGGCTTGCCCACCATAATGCTCATTCGGCAGGCCCGCATGGCAAACATGTTCCTGATCTTTGTCGGTCTAAGCGATGTTTTTGCCTTGCCGTCATTTTCCTTGATCATGTGAACAAGTTCGTGAAAGTCTCCGACGTCAAAGACAGTCTCCTTTGAGAGCGGAATAGAGACAAGCCTCACGCGTCTGCCGGGATCACCATTCTCATCAATCTGTAGCTTGTAGCCATTGCGCGTGAATGTCTCTGTGTTATCCATGACAGTTAGCTCGTCAATGGCACTCAGTTCGAGACTTGCCGGAGACACAAGAGGCTGGTTCTGGAATACTGTGTCTAGCTGTAGCTTCTCGAAATTGTACTTCTCATCTGAAGCGTGCTGGTCAATAATGAACAGATCGAGCGTATCGGTCTCGCTCTTCTTCCTCGTGACAATGATAAATCCGAGGTTGAACTGCCCGACAATTTTCATCTTTTTGAAGTCCGACTTGAGAACAGCAAGCGTCAGTTTCTCCTCCGCAACCTCGTTGCCTGGGATGCTTTCGACTTTCCCAGAGCTGAGCGCACTATCAGAACCGCTGAAACTTTTGAACTGTAGCCGACTGAAATCTGATAGCACTTTGACTGTGCTCGTTTTCGACTCCACCGTGAGAAGGGGAAGAGCTATACCATCGGAAGACTTCGCAAACGCCGCATGTGCGTTTCTCTTCGCAGATCTGGCGGAGCCTTCAGAATGATCGGTAACCACCACATTTTGGCTGAGCCTGGCAGTCTCCGCTTTGCTTGTGACGGCCTCGCCCGGAAATCTGATGTCGGTCTCTTCCACAATCTCACGGTCGTCGATGCTAATCACCATATTCTCTTTCGATCTCAGCTTGGGCACTCCTTGAGAGCTTTCTGTTTCCTGGCTGATGAAATCAGAGGAATTCAGGAGCCTCCTTCCTTTCTCCTGTATATCTCCTGAACTCTTTTCCTCATCCTCATCGGAAGCATCATGCTCACTGCCGGCGCTCTCCACATCGATCTCTATATCGGGGCCATGACCATCATTGTTCAAATCCCGTTCTCTCAGCAGCGACTCGCCATGTTCCTCGCTTTCGCTGCGAGGGCTGTCCTCTGTGAAATTTCCCTCTTCGGCTCTCTCCTCTTCAATATCGCCGGTGGGACTCTCTGAATTTTCTTCTAGGTGTGATTTTTCTCCCTCTTTCGGATCATCTAATTCTTCCACTTCCAGCGGTACACCGTGTCCTTCATTCTCTTCGTCCTGATTGCTGAATCTTTTCAACTTCTTCGATATGCCCAACAACTCACCCGTTCCAGAATCCACGCCCCTAACCTCCTGTGTGACAGTAGAGTTCCTCGGCACGATATGTCCCTGCGCATTGAAGAAGTTAGTGAGCTCGTCTGCGAGTGCGTCAATTAGGACGCCCTCGGAGTGTATCAGGATAGTCCTCTTGTCTGGAGTCACATTGAGATCCAGAAATTGGCTATCGATCTTCAGATCAAGCACAATAACGGGGTACTGCACGTGGTTGAAGGTCTTGTACACTTCATTTATGGCCTTCGCAAAACGAGGGAGTGCGACGGGCCTGCCGTTTATACAGAACAGCTGTCTATCCGTCGACGATCTACCTTGGCCGAAAGAGCAGTTCGACAGATATCCACTGACTCCCACCACCATTCCCCGTGTTTTCAGCTTAAAGCGAGTGCTCACGTCAAGATTAAGGTCGACCAGCTCGAGGCCACTCATGCCGCTGGCACCAAACACACTAGTAATGTTCCCTCTCATGCCTCGACTTCCCTGAGTTGTGAGTAGAGTGTGTTTACGTCCCGCTGCATTCACATGGTGCACCATAATCCGCGTATTCACACTCATAACTGCATAGGCCTGCAACAGAATCAGCAGCTTCTGAAACTCCCTCTTTGAGTTTTTGGTAAAGTCTTTTCTTCGCACCGGCAGGTTCGCAAACAGGTCTGTTATTGTAACCAGCGTGCCTTTAGTTCCAGCGATAACGGACACGCTTTCGAGTACCCCGCTATGATCATACTCCAGTTTGCTGGCCTTTGGCGCGTCTTCCGCCGTCGCTGTCACGATTGACACGTTAGCAATGGCGCACAGCGAGCTCATTGCCTCCCCTCTGAAACCAAACGACGAGACTGAGTTGACGCCTTCGAACGTCTCCAGCTTGGACGTGTGGTACTTCAGACACACGCTCTCGTAGCCATCGCGCGGTATCCCATCGCCATTGTCGCTCACCTCGATCGAGTCCAGTCCGTAGTTCCTGATTGTTATCTCAATTCGCGTCGCGTGTGCATCCAGTGCGTTCTCCAGTAGCTCCTTCACGGACGACGTCAGGTCCACAATAACCTGCCCCGAGGTTATTCTATGCACTTCTTGCACCTCTATGCGCTTGATATGGCCCATGTTCCGCGTGTGTCGCCACGGGTGTGTATCATCTGGTGTGTTCTCCTGCCCGAGAACGCGAAGCTCATCGCGACAAGATAGCGTGGTTTTCACTTACGCCGGTCGAGATCGCGAGAAACACCGGAGGCGGTACCATAGGCGGCACACCTAGAACGGGCGTGTTAGTGTCTGCCAGCACGTCAGAATGGAAGGCAAGGAGCCGTCGCAGGAGGTAATATCAATACCATCCGAAGGCTCTGAGCCAGTCGCCGCCGCTGTGGAACGCAGGAGGGAAGCCACCGACGACACCGACGCAGGAGGACGAGAGCGAGACTCTCCATTTCTGGAGGACACAGAGGTGCGTGTGTCCTCGTTGATCCCGCTACTACTGGAGTTCATAGCTGTCTGGGCGGAGCAGATCATGTACCACCGCAAGGTATACCCTGTGGAGTCGTACCAGAGAAACCGGTCGTTCAACCTCGCTGTCTACAGGAGCAGGCATCCGGGGGTCCAGAACTATCTTGAGCAGATGACGGACACCCTACGAGGGCTGTTGGAAAGGGGGCAGTTAATGAAAGTGTTCATCGAACTATACAATAGCGGCGATGAGGAAGTAGAGATGCATGGGCTCAACATCTCGGACTCGCTTGCTCTTTTCGACTCAGTTGTCAGAGAAGGTGGCCGGATAGGATATGAGTATACCCGAGAGATGATTTTTGCAGAGCTACGAGCAACGCTCTACTCTATCATTACGGAGTTGAGCGGTGGAGGGACGAGCTCGGGTCCACTGACGTTCAAGCTATTCATTGCGCCCGACGAAAGTAAGGAATCGTTTCAGGCGCTTGCGGTTGCCAGAGAGTGGATACTGAAGCACAAAAAAACAGGAAGCCACCCGGGAAAGATATCGAGCATCAGAGAACTTCGAGAGGCGGATTTAGGGTTCCTCAATATCCGTGGCTTCTGTGCCAAATTCTCAAGAGACAATCAGCACCATTCACCTGGTGAGTAGCCGCATGCTCTTCATCGCTGGCAAGCCACTGCTGCCTGCAGCAGGTCTAGCCGGTAATGGGGTTAGTCATTGGTCTGCGACAATTGCATCATCAGAAGCGTGCGCTGCCCACGCCAGCCCCCACTGGATACCGTGCACCCACAGGCTATACCCCCTTCATTTTCCCTTAACACTGCGAGGCGACTGTGATTATCGGCGATGACGAGCATATCGCTGGAGGAGGTAATGAAGTCGCTCATTGCGATGGCCAAGGAGGAGGCGCACCAACAGCGCAGTGAGGGAGAAGGTGAACGCCAGCCGATAGTTTCCCCGGTATTTGATAAGAAGCAGTTCAGGAAGCACAAGGCAAGCAGGCAACCGCCGCGGGACGTCGTTTCCGAGGACGACACATATTCTGAGGCGTCAACATCCTGTGAGACGCCGGAGTTTGTGCCTGCGGAAAGTGACTACTTTGGCGACTACGCCGAGGAGTACATAGACTTTACCTATAAGAGCCCCACGACATTCCACGTTGTGAACTTCGTCGGGGAGGAGCTGGAAGCCGCTGGGTTTTCGTTCCTGTCGGAGAAGACAGACTGGAGTGGACTGGTTCCAGGATTATACTACACCACTCGCTCCAACTCGTCTCTCGTGGCGTTTTCACTGGGAGCCAAATGGGTCCCGAAGAATGGAATTTCGGCGATCGGCTCCCACGTCGACGCACTGACGGCGAAGCTGAAACCAGTATCGCAGAAGGATAAAGTGGACGGATACGAGCTACTTGGCGTTGCGAACTACGCGGGTGCCCTTTCTGACGTGTGGTTCAGCAGAGACCTCGGAGTGGCGGGTAAGGTGCTCATCAAGACTGCGGACTCGAAGTCTCCCTCCGGATTCCGCATCACCTCGAAGCTGGTAGACTCCACTCCCCACCCAATTGGGCACATCCCGATACTTGCGCCGCATTTTGGAGACGCGGCCAACGGACCGTATAACAGGGAGACGCAACTTGTTCCTGTCGTCGGCTACAGCACCGAGTCGGCCGAGGAGACACCCGAGGAAAAGAAGGCGCCGTTGTACGGCAAGCACCCGATCCGCCTTCTGCGCTACGTTGCCAAACTTGCTGGTGTTGCCGTGCCCGAGCTTGTCAATCTCGACTTGGACATTTTTGACGTTCAGAAGGGCACACGCGGGGGACTGGAGAACGACTTTCTGTTTGCTCCCCGTATAGACGATAGAAGCTGCTCTTACTCGGCGATCCACGGTCTCATAGAGTACGTGGAGGCAGGTGCAGATCCTGCGGAGTTTGTGGCTGTTGGCCTGTATGACAACGAGGAGGTGGGCTCTCTGAGCAGACAGGGAGCGAAGGGCGGTATTCTTGAGGCTGTTGTAGAGCGCGTGCTCAACGCGCAGGACCTGCTATACGCCAAGGAGCAGCTCTACGCTAACTCGATCATTCTGTCGGCGGATGTGACGCACCTCTTGAATCCCAACTACACCAGTGTGTACCTGGAGCACCACAAGCCCGTGCCGAATAAAGGTCTCGCCATCGCGTGCGACTCGAACGGTCACATGGCCACCGACTCTGTTGGCGTGACAGTGGTACAGCAGATTGCGGCCCTCAATGGCGACGAGCTGCAGTTCTTCCAGATCAGAAACGACTCGAGGTCTGGCGGAACAATCGGGCCTTCGATAAGCAGCCAGACAGGCGCACGCACCATAGATATAGGAATCCCGCAGCTGTCAATGCACAGTATTCGCGCAAGCATCGGCTACAAAGACATTGGTCTTGCAGTCAAGTTCTTCAGAGGCTTCTTCAAGTACCGCTCCGCGGTGTACTCTTCATTTGACGAGAAATAGAAAAATATCACGCCATGATATAAAGATATGAGCACTATATACAGTTTTCTCCACTCCCTTATGTACACCACCTAGGTTGCGGCTTTGCTAGCATCAAAGAAGCTATCCCAGTATCTCTCATAAAAATGGTACACCTCAAAACACACCTCTACCGTGATGAGGTATATAATTATCCACTCAAGCCGGACGCCCTTCTCCTCGTTTATGGTCGCGAGAAGCGCTCTCGACTCATCTGTGGCGTAGTCCAGCTTCCTATTCAGGATAGCTATTCTGGGATTCACGTCCAGCGTTCTGGAAACGTCGTTGTATATTTTCTCCAGGCTTGGCTGCGACCAGTACAGGTCTGGAGTCTCTATCAGCTCAGAGTGCAGGTTGAGCTTCGCGCGTATGAGAAGCAGTCTCCCGGTGGATTTCAGAACCTCGCCGCCCGTGACACCGAGCTTCTTGCCGACAGATAAGTTCTCTGTGGCCTTCTTGTTCAGCTGGATGTGTTTTTCAAGTGCAGACTCAAGGACCGAGAGTCTCGTCGATCTCGCCAGCCCAAACGAAAACGCAACCTTATCAAGAAGCCTCTGTTCCTGGTTATCTCCACTCACCACTATAACTTCCCCGTCCATCCTGGAAGACACCCCACCTTGCTCCTGCTCGGGAATCTCCACATAGTCCATGTCTTCTGTTTCTATGGGGTACTCGCTGATCACCGCACCTCGGAGAAGAGGAACGATCTCTCTCACAGAGAAGGCCTCGTCCAGCCCCCACACAACCACCGTGCCAGTGTTCAGTAGTATGACATCGTGGGAAACTCCATCTTTAGGGAATGAGAGCAGCAGCGCCTCCTTAGGGATGACCACGGACGTGTCATAGTTGCCCAGCAGCGCCTGCGCCTTGTCCAGGTCGTAGCCCTGTCCTGTTGTGCACACTGTGCAGGGCTCCAGCCGGCGGCCAAGGTGCTCCAGACCCGCCGTCGTACTTTCCGCAGTCTGGATCTTCTGGTTTGTTCTCCTCAGCGCCTGAGTGCTCGATGTCTTTGAGGCTCTGGGGAGCTTGGCCGTGGTGATCTGCGACGCATAGCATCGAACTGACATGGGGCGCACCTCTCGGACCCAAATCCTAAAACAGCCTCTGGGCAGACACCTTACAGGCGCCCGAACAAACCTCAAACTAAGAGGAAACATAAACTGTGCAGCTGTACCGCTCTTCCCTGCGCATCTCCTGCTCTTCAGCAGGAGATGAATAGTCGTGCTACACTCATCAAAAGAATCAGCACGTGATTGACCAACTACTGACACGTCAGTTTTCTGGCAGACGGAAAAACGCGTTCTCGTTTTCCGGTTGTAGCACGTCCCTCAGCAGTCTCACCGCTGAGACACGCGATGCAGGGGGAAGGAGAGATAGTATCACGCTGCCTCGCAGACTTTTTCCCAGAGCCGTTCCAGGCCTGCTAGTGTCAATATCCACTGGCTCGCTATCCTTGATCCAGGGTGTCTATCTGGAGACCTTGCGAGGAGTCGTATATTTTGGGGACGTTGTGCTCGCTTCACGGCCCCCAGTACTAATGCACCTAATGGCCTGCGCAGTAACAGTCATGCGTTCCCAGTGAAAGAACTCTCAGAACCACGGCGGCACACGCGTGCTGTGGTACATTTACGCTGTGCGGTTATCTGCTCTTTACTTACGCGAGACATTCATTATTTTGTCACGCTCGCAAAACGCGCTTTTTCTTACGCGTCGATATGCAGGCTGGCAGCTGTGGGAGACTCAACCCCTTGAGCTTTAGCCCTATCTCACTTGTTTATACCTGGTACTTGGCGCCTGCCATCCCTGCGGGCTGACCCTTTGGGGACGGTCAGATACTCCCTGTCTCTGCTGTTACATGGCTATTGTATTGTGTGGGCTGGGCATTTCCCGTTTTCCTAGCTGCTCACATTCTCTCTATCGACACAGCCAAACCTCTTTTGACTAATTGTACTTTTATTATTTTTTTTCTTCCCACCCACCACAGAGCATTCTGACACCTCTCCTTTGCTGGCTATCTCGCTTTTCAGAGCTGCTTGGAAGCTCAATTCATTCTTTTGCAGGGTCAAAGGAATACGATAAAGGGCGACTGATTTACTCAAAGGGCGAGCGAGAGAGCGAGAGAGCGCAAATACACAAGAATGCAGATAGCCATCGCGTTCTGCGTGGTACTGGCGAAACTGACTCGAATAGCGCTGGCCGAGCCGTTTGAAGGTTTCCCGTTCGACGAACAGCTGCCGAACGTTGCGAGAGTGGACGAGTTTTACTCGTTTGCGATAAATAACCAGACGTACAAGTCGGATAGCGGAGAAGTCGCGTACTCCGCGCCAAACCTGCCGGGCTGGCTCAGCTTCGACAACACGTCTCTGCTGTTTTCAGGAACCCCTTCTGCGAGCGACGTTTCAAGTGACCTGACCATCACACTGGTTGGCGACGACGGCAACGGCGAGCTGTGGAAGAACTACTCTATAGCAGTCTCCGATCAGCCCAGTCCGTATCTGTCCTCGCCAGACATCATATTCCAGGATCTGTCCTCCTTTGGTGTCACGAACGGGGTCGACGGGCTGGTTCTGGCCCCAGGCGAGGCTTTCACGTTGAACTTCTCGAAGAACATATTTGTGGAGCCCGCAGACTCGAAGAACTCTATCGTGGCGTACTACGGCCGCTCTGCCAACAGGACCTCCTTGCCCAGCTGGATAAAGTTCAGCGAGGACTCTGTCTCGTTTTCAGGAATCGCGCCTGCTGTGAACTCGGAGATCGCGCCGAGTGTGGAGTACGGGTTCATCCTCGTCGCGACGGACTATGAAGACTTCACCGCCGTGTACGGCGCCTTCAAGATAGTTGTAGGCGCCCACCAGCTCGCAACGACAATATACGACACCGTCGTGCTCAACGTGACGGCGGGCGGGGACGTCAACTACACTGTGCCAGTCGGCGCCATCACGCTAGACGGTGCCAATATCCAGTCGGCCAATATCTCCTCCGAGGGGCTGGTTGACGCTCCGACGTGGGTCTCGCTCAGCGACATGAGGTTGTCTGGCGAGGTGCCGACGTCTACGGGCACCTCTAACTACACGTTCAACGCAACCTATGCGGACGACTTTGGCGATTCCATATCGCTGCAGTTCCGCATAGACATTGTGGACTCGCTCTTCACGGTGGACTCGCTGGCCGACGTCAATGCGACTAAAGGGAAGTACTTTAGCTACAAGCTGGACAAGACCATATTCACAGACCTGAATGACACGAAGGTGAGCGCAGACACGAGCGGGGTGGACTGGGTCACCTTCCACGAGTCGAACCTGACGTTTAACGGAGAGACGCCCAGCGACTTCAGCAAAGCCAACGTGACGGTGAGCGCGTCATCTGAGGTGTCAGACTCGAGCCTCGATGACACGATCAGCTTCGCTATCAAGGGCGTGAACGTGGTCACAGCAACCTCCTCGAGCTCTGCGGCGTCCTCCTCCTCCTCGGCATCAGCCACGGGCTCTCAAACGGCTACCGCGACAAGCTCGGCTGGCAGCCCTGCAGGAACTGCGGCGGTGTCGCGGTCTTCCACGTCGCATAAAAAGGCTCTCGCGATCGGTCTCGGTGTGGGGATCCCCGTTTTCGTGATCCTCGCAGCGCTCCTCCTGTTCTTCTGCTGCTGCTGGAGGCGCCGCAAGAGCAAGAAGGACGAGGAGAAGACGGACCCCAACACGCCGATCTCGAACCCCATCCTGAACAACCCGTCGAACAGCTCGAACGGGCACTCGGCGACCGCGTCCGAGGACATGGACATGCCACAGCGCCTATCGACGCTCAACATGCTGAAGCTGGATGCGAAGGAGTCTCACAGCCAGACGAGCTCCACCACGAACGTCGGCTCCCTCAGCGACGCCGACTCGGCGGTGTACGTTGACGCGCTTGAGCGCTCCCCAGAAGACCTGCTCGACAGACCAGCGGACGACGACGCGCCCAGGCGGCGCGGGTACGCTGGTGCTGCAGGGGCCGGAGTCGGGGCCGGCGCGGGTGAGGTGAAGAGATCGTGGAGACAGCAGGCGGACGGCAACGGCGCGTGGAGGGCGAGAGACTCGGTCAACTCGCTCGCGACGGTGGCGACGAACGAGCTCTTCAGCGTGCGTGTCGTTGACGACGAGGCGCGTCGGGCCTCAGACATGTCTGTGTTCAAAGACACAGAGAAGCTGCCGAGACGGTCGTCGTCCCAGTCTCTGATCGCGCGCGACGACTCTAGCGGGAACTTCCAGTTGCTGGACAGCGAGGGGAACCTAGCGTCAATTGCGCACGGCAGCAACTACAAGCGCGTTTCGTCGAATATGCGTCTCGCCTCGCAGACGAACCTGGACGTGCTCCACGAGGAGACAACGCCGGACGAGCACTTTGTGACGCTCGAGAACGACTCGATCCAGCCGCTGTCCAACTCGAACTCCGCGAACATCCTGCGCGACCCTTCGGTTGTCGAGGACTTCAAGCCTACAGTGATGGAGGACGGTGAGATCAAGTGGACGCCAACGTCCGGCGAAGAGCCGTCGACGCTGCGTGACCTGAGTGCGGTGTCGAGGCCGTCGGACGTGTTCACCTTCGAGTCGCACAGCTCGTCGTACAACACGCCCAACGCGAGCGCGCCGTCGGACCCGAGCCTGGCGAACAAGCCCGCGTCCGCGAGCCGCAGGGCGATGCTGCTCGACACCGAGGGCCAGAGGCGGACCTCCAGTGTGAGGGCCGCGGACCACGATAACAAGTCGATAACGGGGAACATCATATACGACAGCGACTAGACCCGCAGGGGGGTTATATTTTTATGTACTATAATATCTCTTTTCTGTTCTTCTTCTTTTCACAGTGCTTCTCTCTAGCGGCGCCCTACTCTTACTTCTAATCTTTCCAAGTTAAATATTAATGTATGTTATCAAAAGAATATGAAAACAAAAATGTATCTAGAGGGGTCGCGCGCGGCCTTCAAAGCAACGGGAAGCGGGGTATATGGGTGTATAGCTATGCCACACCGGCGTCTTTGATCTGCTGGACATACTCGGCGGTGTCCTTCGCTCTTCTGCGGCCCTCGATGTACTGGATCATCTCGTCGTACGTCTCGGGCAGCACGGAGAAGTACCCGGGCTCGTCGTGCTTGCCCTCGTGGTCCCTCGGGACGAAGAACGAGAACACAAACGTGCCGCTCTCCTTGTGCTTCACGCTCGACAACTCCCTGATGGATGTGTCCACCTGCACCTGCACCAGCGTCCCCGGCGAGCTCAGAAAGTCGTGCTCGTCCGTGGAGAGCTGGTTAGCGGACGGCAGGTCAAAGTCTGCGAGCGCGTTCTTCACGCTCTCCGCGGACGCTGACGACTCGTCCTTCTCGTGGATGTGCTCCGTATACGAGACAGACGCCTTCATGTACAGCACGGACCCGACCGGCACCGGCGCCTTGAAGGTGGTTGAGTCGAGCGAGACAAACCGCGGCGGCGCGTGTGCAAACGCGCCTGCAGCGCAGTACGCGAGCTCAAACGTCTGGCGCAGCAGGTAGCCGCCGAAAATCATGTACGAGTGTCTGTTCCTGTACTGCGGCTGCATGAAGAGCGCCGACCGCAGCACCGAGTCCTTCATGAACACGATGTTCCTCGGCTTCTCCTCAGTTGTGCCGAGTCTGCGCGCGAGCCCCCAGATGTCGTGCATCAGCTTCGACTCGTCTGCCGTCGGCGGCACCTTCTCCAGCACCTCGAGCTTAGCGCGCAGCTTCTTCGACGCGTTGTGCGACTCGGCGCGCCTGAAGTCTATCCACTCGGCCTCCGACGTTGGCAGCAGGTGGTTGATCGGGAACGACTTGTGGGTCTCCGGGTTCCGCGCGACAAACGTGAAGTTCGCCGTGAGGAACACTTTATCCTGCGGCAGCGTCTGCTCGGACACCTCTTTCGGCAGCTCGCCGTTGAACGCGTACCCCTTCACGCTGATCTCCATCGACGACCGCCCGGTCCACGTGACGGTCCCCGCCACAATGAAGTTGTAGTTCTCGATGTCGTCCACCTTCTTCACCATGTATATTCTGTCGACGGACGCCGTCACGTTGACAGGCTCCGCCGGCGCGCAGTGCCGGTACGCGATGCGGCCCGCGAGCGCGTCCAGGTCCTGGAACAGCTGTCCGACCCTCAGTCTCCCCGCGGAGTTGATGTACGAGTCTCTCAGCCACACGTCGTCTTTGAAAGGGAGCGTCAGGTACGAAAACGAGTCTGCGCGTGTCTTTTCGCCGACCGCCGACGTCTTGGTGGTCTTGTACGCAAAGGAGTCCAGCACACGCCCCTGTGCGAGCTGGCGCTTGCGCTCCTTCAGCGCCTCCAGCCAGGTCGCCTTGTTGGGCGTCTCCGCAGCGGCATCGGTGGCGGGCTTGATTCTCTTCTGGAAGTCGAGGCTGTCCGCGAGAATCGTCGCGGTCGCGTCAGCAGCGTCGGCAGCGTTCCCAGAGCCGGCGGTGTCCGGCCTGTGGAAGTTCTGCGCCACTGCAGACTTGAAACGCACACAGCGCACCACAGGACTAGCCTGGCGCGAGATAGATCTGAGCATGGCTGTGTGACTGTACTTTTGCCTCTGTCACACGGGCTATTGTCTCAGGGACGTGAGCGGCGTTTTATGAAAACTACGGCTCGTGTATTCCCAGAATGTTGAGTAAAGAGGGGAACAGCCAGTAAACAAGGTTAGATATATTGGGCGTCCCCGATAGTACGCCGAGATGTTGGCTACGCCCGGGGGGAGGCTACGTCGCAGAGTTTGTTTGTTTGTTTGTGTTTGTTTGTTTGTTTTGTTGAATGTTACGCTACATCTGTAACCGAAGGTGACTCACTAAACAGTTTTTCCGGGTGCTAACAGCCCGGGACCGGCGCAGGGCTGTTAAGTACTCCACCGGAAGGTAACTGCGCTCCTCTCGCCACGTAGGTATGTGTGCACCGCCACACACACAGACACACACACACACACACGCACTGGCTCCGCGCTGAAACGGGAGCGTCTCTCGCTGCAGCCTCTGCTGTCGGCGTGCCGGTACAGCTGATAGACACTGCACGACCTTCCAGTTTCACGATAAAGCGCTCTCGTGGCCTCTGGGAGACAGCCGCCGTCGAACTGGTCAGGAAGAAACAGAAAATGGCAAAGCCAGAGTTTTCGGTGTGTGTATTTTGCGGGTCGTCCTTCGGGAACGACGAGGTGTACGAGAAGGCTGCTGCCGAGCTAGGGCGCGCGTTTGCGTCCAAGTCGTGGGGGATAGTGTACGGCGGCGGCACCACGGGTTTGATGGGCGCGCTCGCGAAGGCGTCCACGCAGAGCGGCGGTTACGTACACGGGATCATCCCGGAGGCGCTGCTGAGCAAAGAGCGCGTCAACGAGGAGGCGCTGAACGAGAAGCTGCGGAAGAGCGTCGATAACCACCACGGGCTCACGCCCGTGCCGGACGAGAACGAGTACGGTGCAACCACGGTCGTGAAGGACATGCACACGAGGAAGAAGACGATGTCGCTCCTGTCGAACGCGTTCGTCGCGATGCCCGGCGGCTACGGGACGCTCGAGGAGCTGATGGAGATCGTCACGTGGAGCCAGCTTGGCATCCACAAGCTGCCGATAGTGCTGTTCAACGTGAACGGCTTCTACGACGGGCTGATCGACTTCGTCAAGAAGTCGATCGGGTCCGGGTTTGTGTCTGAGCAGAATGGTAACATCATAGTGGTGGCAACCACCATCGAGGAAGTGGTTGAGGGGATTGAAAACTACGTTGTTCCGAAGGGGAGGTTCCACCTCAACTGGAACAACGAACTGTCTGATAAATAATACTAATGCAGCTGCCAAGCCAATTGGATACACTGTAGCGCTGTGCTCTCTGCGCCTCGGAGAGCCGGTGGTGCCGACAAGACCCCATGTGAGCACTGCACGCTGGCTCTCGGCGTGTTCCCCACGTGCCGGCGACTACCACTCAGCCAGCCAGTGCCTTGGTAACCGTAGCACTGTCACGCGAGGCATCCGGGGAGAACTCACACAGTCACGGGCAGAGAGGGGGACTTGGACCCGTCTGTGGAAGCACAGCCAGCTGTCGGCAGAGACCGGATAAACTCTGTAAATGCTGACAACTATATATAGCACATATCAGGCCCACCTCGGGAGCTCCGGCCGGGCTGCTGCACGAGGGGCTACCACGCGCTCACCTTCTGCGGACTCAAAGCACCGACACCGCTGACACTCCTCGTTAACGTCCCGCCGCACTACTCCCCCTCTTCACAGAACATACACAGACAACCATCTTCAGCGCCGCGCTCGCCCACCCCAGCGCGAGTGGGCACCGTTCTGCCAGCGAGCTGCGAGCTGCCCGCACCGTCCGCTGAGCTGGCGTGTTGTGCGGCTCGCGCTTATCTATTATGCGACACACTACATTTGTTTACCTGTCTGTGTCCCTGCGGCTGTCCAGGCCTCCGCCACCACGCGCACACAGCAGAAAGCACCGAAGCGTTGCAGAGTGTATTTGCATCTCAGCGATAGTAATAGAAACCGTAGCGACCCTCCACAGGGTAACTGTAATAACAACCAAATCCGATTATAAACAAGCAAAAGCAAAAGCAAAAGCAAAAGCAAAAGCAGCTGATCAATAGCAGTCTCTTACTAAGCAACAGCTCAAAGACAAACAAAAGAAAAAGAAAAAAAGGCACCACATCCCGTGTAATCCTCCTCCGCCTCCGTGTATAATCGCTCACTCATCATTTCCGCACGTATCTGACATCCTCGTCCTCCGTGTCGGATATCACAAACTCCTTGCTTGTCTCTGACCGTGAGTCATCTCTGTCAGCACAGCCTCCAATTGCGTAAACAGACAAACTACCTTTACTCTTCGGCCTGCGACCTCGCGGCAGCGCCGACGACTCCTCAGACGGGTATGTGAATGTGTAGGCGTCACTGTACGCGGCAGACTGAGACTGCCGCGACGAGTTTGACGATGTGGACGACTTGGCTGATCTGTTGGCGAGCGCAGCTCGCTGGTTCTGCGCTGTGGGTGTCTGCGACCCCATCTGTCTGCGCAGGAAAGCGTTCTCGTCTTTCAGCACGTTGATTTCTCTTATCAGCCTCAGCACAATGGCGTCCTGTTCCTTCTCCATCACGTTGATCAGCTCCTCCTGGCTCAGGTGCGGGTAGCTCGCCGGGCTCGCCGGCTGCGGGTAGCCACCCGCAGACGAGCAGCTGCTCGCCCTCCTGGCAGCAGCAGTCCCGTAGTACCTCTCTCTGCTGGAGAAAGGCTCGTCAAAGGCCTCAGAGTGCGTCGACGAGTACCTCCGTCTGCCGCTGCTGGAGAGCGAGTCTCGCGGGCTGATTGGAGAAACTCCGCGCGCCGGCGAGCGATCCGGAATTGGCAGCACGTGTGTCTGTATAAGCGGCACTCCTATTGAACTCATGTGTCTCGACTCTGACGCACTCATAATATGTATGTCAGTGCAGCTCCGCTCTCCTGTGGTGGCGAGACTTCTGCTTTTATTTCACACCTCCCCACAATGCAGAAAAATAGATAACACGTGCACGACTAAAATGTGGCACTTTCACACCGTCAAATTACGTCAGCTGCGCGATCCTGCCGCGTGCAGAGCAGAGTCAAAGTTAGAGAACTGCTGGCGGCGCTCGGCGGCGCGTCTCATGGCACGGAACTTCTGCGACTCCAGGTGCGAGTTTGGCTCCAGCACCACCGGGTACCGCGGGTCGCCGAAGGGCAGGTGCCGCTTGGCAAACTGGTACAGCCGGTCGTCCTGCGCCAGCTCCTCGCGCGACGCCGGCTCGATCTCGTCGTGCTCGGCGTCATTCACGGCTGACTCATCGTCGCTGCGCGCCGGTCCGGCCGACGGCGCGTACAGGCCCGTTATCGAAGCCCTGGAGGACGCAAATGAGCTCGACCGGCGGGGAACGCCGGCGAGCAGCGGTGTTTTCGCGTGCGGCTTCTGCTGCTGCTGGGCGCCGCTGTAGTCGAGGTAGATGGACTTTGGCGACTTTGACACAACAACGTCGGTGTAGTCAGGCGACATGCTGGTGGACAGCCAGTACTTCCTGCTCCCGCCGTCGGTGTACCGCATGCCCTGGTTGATCCTGCTAACGCGCTGTGTCGACTCAGGGTGCGACATCAGCGCCTCCACGGAGTCAAACTCCCTGTAGCCGTACATGTCTCCGAAGAACGTGAGCCTGAAATCGAAAACGAGGTCTGCGACCCCGCAGCAGTCCTTCAGCGCGTGCCAGACGTTGAGCCGCGCGCAGTGCGGGAGGACGTCCGGCGTGTACTCCGTATAGCTGAACGAGTACCAGTGGCCCACCGCGAACGCGATGAGCTCGACACACAACATCGCGTTCTGGATCGCGATGCCCGGGTTGTTCTCGACGCTGTTGCTGTCGTCGTCGAGCTTCAGCAGCCCGAGCCAGTTCACGATCGCGAGGAGCACGCCCTGCCAGTACGACGCGAAGATGATCAGCTTCACACACAAAAACTTCCCCCACGGGTTGAACCGCTTGAGGTCGTCGTAGAGACACTTCCAGAAGAGCGCCAACGCATACAGCGACACAGATACGGTGAGGTTGTACACCACGCCAGTCCACACGTACACGCTGAACAGCGACACATCGTTAACGTCGTACAGCCCCAGCGCCGACGACACCAGTATCACCAGGCACAGCAGTGGCTTCACCCACACATACTGTAGGATGCCGCGCTTCACCGCGAGAAACGAGCGCGGGTCTGAGATGTCGATGGGCCGCAGAAACAGGCTCATCGGCGGCAGGTGTCTCACCGGCGGTCGGCCAGAGGTCTGCAGTATGATATTTCGCTCGCCGCCCAGCAGCATGGTGAGCAGGCTGAAGAAAGTGTAGATGACGAACGCCTCGTACACCTCTCGTATGGGCTCCATCACTTTCGAGCCAAACATGGGGTATATCAGAGACGCATAGCAGGATACCGCAAACAGCGGCACCATGAACTGTATTCGTATGATGAGTCTCTGCTCCATGGGCTTCCTGTAGTTTATCAACTGCAGACATATCGCGAGCACAGATATCAGTATCGATATCCCGCTGCACACACCGCAGAGTGTCACCAGCGTGCTGGTTTGCGCTGTTAGTGCCCAGCGCCTCGGAGTTGCTTTTTTTTTTCGCGGTTGAATACTCACCTCGACAGAATCTCACTCATCTCTGCAGGAGCGGATACACCAGCCTCCGTTACCTCCCACGAGCTATATATCCCACACCCGTCTGGACCCCGGCCCGAGCCACTGTTCCCTGCTCTGACGGCAAGCAGGTCTGCGGTAGTGCGCGCTCCCCATATCATCTCGCCCCAAACACGACCATCTGCTCGGGATCAGCTGGCTGGAGACCCAGGGGCAGAGCGACGGGAGACGAGCAGGAAGCACGGTAGGCGCGGCAGAGACTTCATTCACAGCTGCTGAAGGACCGTAGCTGATTACTGTCTACTGCCAGGAGCGCGGTGGGATTTGTGAGCAAAGAGCAGTGGTATAGCCGGGGCCTCTTTGATCTTTCCTGCTGATCTAAGCACTGGGGCGGAGCGAGTATCCCTCTGCAAAAAGAGTCTCCAGCCTTGGGACGCATACGCTATGAACTGATAGACTCACACGCAGACATTGCATTTTCTCAGAGTAACACCCCCCAGCCTGACCTGAGCCGCAATGGTTGTGCTCACTGCCGTGGTGGCTGTGGTGGTGGTGTTTGTGTGCCTGCTGCGACAGACAGCGGCTAGTGGGGTGTCAGTGCACATGACGCTGTCCTCCAGGGTGCACTCTCTGCTCCCACCTGAGGTGAAGTCACTCTACGGATCGCTTCTTGCGGGCGCGTTCTACCCTGACGCCTTCTACAACTGTCTTGGCGAGCCCGACGCGGCAGAGGAGAGCCACTGGCCGCCGTTCCTCAAGGCGCTGGTCATCCACCAGCTGCGGAAGTATGGTCCGGGTGACAGGTCCCCGAAAGCGCTGCAGCTCAAGGCCTTCACGTATGGGGTGTTTGGACACCAGGTGGCTGACGTGTGCTGGCACTCGCTGCGGCTGCGCGAGGGCCTGCTGAAACAGCTGGCGGAGGTGGATTTTGGCGGCGACATGGCGGCGGCTCACAGCTTCCTCGACTCTGGTGGTGACTTTCTGCTTTTAGACAGGCTTGTGGGGAACAAAAGAGACCTCGCGGACGTGAAGGAGTTCTTCCAGGCCGAGTGGGTGTACCCGGCAGAGGACATTGTCGAGGTCCTGCGAAGCATGCACTATGACATTTCTGTGTCAGCGCTGAAGACATGCATGTTTCTGGGCTACTCGGCCGCACAGGCGGAGGTGGGCGCCAGTACGAGGCGGAGTCTCCCGTCTCGCGTGTACCAGAAGAAGTCGCCGTTGCTCGACGACATCCTCGATGACTACTACCTGGGCGGGCTGCAGGAGATTATCCGCTCTATATCTGTGTGTTTTGAGGGACTCGACAGCTGGTTTGCAGGCGGCGCGAGAGACTCAGACCCGTGGAGCGTCTGCTCGCTGTTCGTGAAGCACACGATCAACAGCGAGGCCGTGGCACCAAGCACTGTGTCGGCGCGTGGCAACGTCACTGTGGGTGCGGCAGCGTCAGGCCCGCTGGTTCTCTCTCCGCTGGTTCCGAACGCGTACTTCGGGTCCAGCATCGTCGCGGGGCGGCTCCTCTCTCCACCGCACGACGGCAACTGCATAGCCGTGGGGTCGCCGTTCGAGGGCAACGACGGCGCGGTGTACGTTATCCCCTTGGGCGACCTGAGCGCGCAGACGGTAACGGCGCTAGTGCACACAGCGGGCTCGCCGACGAGCGTTGTTTTCCCGCCGCGGTTTGGCCTCTCTGTCGGCATCCTCAACGTACAGGGCGAGGATCTGCTGGTGGCGGCCGAGCCCGGGACTTCGACGATAAGGCTCTTCAACAGGAACGCCGAGGTGCTGAGCATAGTGAGCCCTGGGGCCGGGCTCCGGCTGGGATCTGGCGGGAGCAAGGAACTCGGCGTTAGGATTCTTGTCGATCGCGTCACCGACGGCCGTACGCCAGACATCGTGGTCGGGTCGTACCTGAGCGACGTGGACGGCTACAGCCAGCGCGGCACTGTTTCGGTGTTGAGCGGCTCGATCATCAGCCAGCACCTTGCGTCTGGTGAAGCAGACGGTGTGCAGCGCACGCTGCGGGACGGCACGGTCAGGATAGATTTCACATCGCTGGAGATTATCAGGTATACTCTGCCCATTATATGCTTTCAGTCGGGTGCGTACGAGCAGTTTGGGTCTGCGCTGGCAACAACGCGGAGCACAGCGCTCGTTGGGGTGAGCTCCATAGCCGCGGTGCTGGTCTACGACAAGGCAAAGGCAACGCCGCTCTTCTTCATCGCGCGGGACAGGATACTCGCGTTTGCAGATGTGACCCGGAACGACACGCGGCGGCGGCCGTCTGGCGAGACTGGCCAGTTTGGCACGAAAAGCATCCTCGCCGGCGAGTTCGCCGGCACTGAGTGGATACTGGTATCTGCGCACAGCGAGTCCTTTGGCGCGTGTGAGAACTGCGGGGCAGCGTACCTGTACGCGCTTACTGACGCTACCCCTGTGCGTGTTGCTCGTCTAGAAGTGTCCTCCGATGCCGAGAACGCGTACTCGAAGTTCGGGTACACCGCTGTCAGGTCGAAAAAGTGGGATGGCGTGGTGTACATTGCGGCACCGGAGTATGGTGATGTGCAGGGCGCGGTGTACGCGGTGGATATTGGTAAGCTGCTGCAGCGGTTCAGGAGGAAAGGCGACCTCGGCGACGTCACGCTCGGCGAGCCCGTTGTCGTCGGACCTGTCGACGAAGGGTACACCGGGTTCGGCAACGCCCTTGAGGTTGTCGAGCGCGACGGGCACGAGCAGCTATTCGTGGGCATGCCGTTTTACGGCTACAGCGAGCTCCGCGACGACCCGGCTACTCTGGTTGGTAAAGTTTCCGCTTATGACATTTTCCTGTGAGCTTTACGTCTATGTACACCGTCTATTCTTCCTCGCTCTTGCCCTCCTCTGTGTCTCGTTTTCTGTGTCTATCTTTTTTTGATCTCTCCACTGGCTTCGGTTTAGCATGATACATATACACTGTCGACATGTCGCCGCTGCTCCCCACCTTCACGACGTGGTCGCTGATGCTCTCTCTGATCGTCTGCAAAATTTTCTCGCGCCTCACAAACTCCAGCTCGTCGAGCTTGCCCTCTAGATACCCTCTCCTCGGGCGGCTCTCGTCATCGTCGTACTCCAGTGTGCCGCCGTTGCTGAACGCTGCAGCGTCAAACCTCTTTGACTTTGTGCCGACAATTATGTCCACCTTCATCCCCTTCTGCAGGAACTTGACAATGTCCTTGACCTTCTGCTGCGCCAGGTCCTGCATCGTTATCGACCACGTCATCTTCACGCTTTTCAGCCCGCTGATCTTCTTGCTCTGCTGCTGCTGGCTGAAGTCCGCTCTCCGCTGCGTTGCTGTGTGCAGCCCCTCGGACACCTCCTCGTGCAGGTAGTCCGAGTAGTTTTGCATCGCCTGCCGGCGGTCGACGATCTTCACCACCGCCACCTCGTCGTTGCCCCTGCCCACCGCCTTCCGCCCGATCACCGCCACGCCGTGCTGGTCGAGGTCCAGAGCGCGCACAAGCGCGCCGATCGTCGTATACCGCTCCTGTCCTTCCTCGCGGTGCATGATCTCGCCGCGCCGGCTGATCTCGCGGATCTGGCCCACCACCACCTTCATCGCCTCGTGGTCGCGCTCCGACCCGCTCGTGAACAGCGCCTCGCGCCGCGTGTGCGCGTCCTGTCTGGACCTGCTGCGCGGGTCCCGGTCCCACGGCTGCAGCCGCCTCCCGTCCCCGCCGCCTGCTGCACCAGGCCTCCGCGCGCTCTTCCACGGCTCGGGCCTCCTCGCGCTCTTCTCCTCCACGGCCGCCGGCTCTGTTTTCTTCCCGCGCCCAGCGCGCAGCCCTCTCAGCTCATCCACGTTCAAAAGAACGCCCCTCCGCTGCGACACCACACCGGCACCTACCGCCCGCACCCGCGGACCGCATGCCCTCAAGCGAAGCACAAACATCGCTGGTACCCGCTCGCTCTGCACATCTCTTGACCAATTTTTCGTGGATGAGTGCGGCGGTGGGTGCACGCCGCCGAAGTCAAGTATATCCCCCCCACGGCGTGCTGGAGCTGACTTCTCTCGCGTATCCCGCGCGTTCTTATCAGGAGGGCCAGGGATATATAAGGAGCACAGGCTGTTTTCTTTACTGCTGTTTTTCCCGGGATGTTCAAGCACGCTGTGAAACACTACTCCAGCATGTCGAGACCGAAGGTGCTGCAGCTGGCGCCCGTGAGATTTGCGCAGGCCGCGTGGGACGAGCTCGCGGCTGTCGCCGACGTTGTGCACAGCGCGGCGCAGAGCCGTACCGAGTTTATAGACGAGCTCAAGTCCGGCAAGTTTGACGGCGTGGTGTCGATCACACGCACGTTCGAGTCTGTCGCGCAGACGGGCCGGTTCGACGAGGAGCTGGTCGCGCTGTTCCCCGCGAGCGTGCGGAGCGTGAGCCACAACGGCGCCGGTTACGACTCCATCGACGTGGCGCCGCTCACGCAGCGCGGCATCCAGCTGTCGAACGTGCCGTCGCTCGTCGACCCGGCGACCGCAGACACACACGTGTACCTGATGCTCGCGGCGCTGCGGAACTTCCAGCTCGGAGCGCAGAACCTGCTCAAGGGCCGCTGGCCGAAGGAGAAGTGCGCGGGCACGCCGATCGGCCACGATCCGGAGGGGAAGAACCTGTGCATCCTCGGGATGGGCGGGATCGGGCGCGCGTTCCGCGACAGGGCGAAGCCGTTCGGGTTCAAGAAGATCTACTACCACAACCGCCGGCGGCTCGCGCCAGAGCTCGAGGGCGGCGCGGAGTACCTCTCCTTCGACGACCTGCTCGCCAAGGCGGACGTGCTCTCGATCCACATCCCGCTGAACGCGCACACGAGACACATCATCGACGCCGGCGCGCTCGCGAAGATGAAGGACGGCGTCGTGGTCGTGAACACCGCGCGCGGCGCGGTGATCGACGAAAGCGCGCTCTACGAGGGGCTCAAGAGCGGCAAGATCGGGTCTGCGGGTGTGGACGTGTTTGAGTTCGAGCCCAGGGTCCCGCAGGAGCTGCTCGAGCTGCCGAACCTCGTGTCGCTGCCGCACATGGGCACGCACACGTTCGAGACGATGAAGGCGATGGAGGAGTACGTCGTGCACAACGTGACCGAGTTCCTGACTACAGGCAAGGTGGTTGCGATAGTGCCAGAGCAGAGCAACGAGAAATTCGACATAAAGCCGATTGTCGGGTGACTCGATCCGAGAGCGCGCTAAAATCCGATATCCTCCAGCTGTCAAACACCGGCCACGCTTCTGCCCTCTGTCCGCAGATGACTCCGGAGAATATATATATGTACACCTAGAGTAATCTTATTCTGACACTGTTATTAACACTGCGACTGCGCCTGGTACGCCTGCGAACTGCAATACACTTCTGAAACCAGCCAGTGAGCGGCCTTTGCGACACACATTTTTGCTGCTGGAGATTCAAACGGGAAATTTTTCGGGGACGTGTAGTACCCACTAAATTTCCGGCTTGTCTCAGCACTGACAATTCCAAGCGGGAGGAAGCCATTTTCCAGGCTGGCACTAGCACCGCATACACACACACGGGGAGTGGATTGTTTTTCTGTTGCCGCTGTCTCCCACGCTGACACAGCTGTGTGCCAGAACCTGAACCCACTGATACCATCCGGACATGCCTCCGCAGTTTAAGGACCCTCCGGAGATTATAGCAATGACACCGCCAGAGCGCGAGCAGCGCGGCGAGCGGGTAGCGTTCCACATGGGCCACGACGGTGTCGAGATAGACTACGAGTCGCTGCCGGCGAACTCGTCGATAGTCGCGAACCTGTGTGCCGGTGCGTTCGCAGGGATAATGGAGCACACGGTGATGTACCCTGTGGACGCCATAAAAACGAGAATGCAGATAGCCAAAACGGCGACGCTGCTGCCCACGGGCGTGATTGCGTCTGTCGGGCGCATAGCGAGCAGCGAGGGCGCGAACGCGCTGTGGCGCGGCGTCAGCTCTGTCGTGCTCGGCGCGGGCCCCGCGCACGCTGTGTACTTCTTCGTCTTTGAGACGACCAAGACGTCGCTCGTGAACGCCTTTGCGCGCATACCGCCGCCCACCGGCGCGCACGGCGACCCGGGCGGCGCGCGCATGAAGAAGCTGATCACAGACGAGAACCACCCGGTCATCGCGGCGCTGTCCGGAGTGTGCGCAACCACGGCGTCAGACGCGCTGATGACGCCGTTCGACGTGGTGAAGCAGAGAATGCAGCTCTACAAAGAGAAGCGCGGCTCTGCCGCGCGCAAGATGAACATAGTCACGCTCTCGCAACACATGTACAGGACAGAGGGCTTTGGCACGTTTTTCCTGTCGTACCCGACAACGCTGCTGCTGAACATCCCCTTCGCAGCGCTCAACTTTGGGATGTACGAGTGGTCGTCGCTAATGATAAACCCGACACACCAGTACGACCCGATGGCGCACTGCATCTCGGGCGCGATCTCGGGCGCGCTCGCGGCGGGGATAACAACGCCGCTCGACTGCGTGAAGACGGCGCTGCAGACGCGGAGCCTCTCGCAGGACCCGAACCTGATCAACGCCTCAGGGTTCAGGGACGCGGCCACGGCTCTGTGGAAACAGGGCGGCTACCGCAGTTTCATTCGCGGACTCAGACCGCGCATAATATTCAACGTTCCCTCTACAGCAATCAGCTGGACTGCATACGAGATGGCCAAGGCTTATCTACTCGGGTGAAGAGAGACGTGTATAATTTATAACGATAATGAAAAAAGAAAAAAAAGGAAAGTCATCCTGTAAGCAGACGCTGCTGCTGTCGCGCGATGGACAGCAGCTCGTTGGGCTTCTTTGCGAGCTTCTGCGCCACAAACGAAAACATCACGCACGACGCGAGAAAGCCGATAAAGTTGTAGAACTGCGCGTTAGCCAGAGCTCTCAGCTAAACAGAGCCACAAAACACCACACATACAGCTTTGCGCGAGTACGACCTCTCCTCCTCCTCCGTGCGGAAGGAGGCAAATATCCGCCTCAGATTCGGCAGCACCATTAGTGAGGTGCTGCGAACGTGCTCGGTGGCTCCGCTGTAAATGCGCCGTGGAATTTGTCGTGTGCTAAACCACCACCACCACCACACCCAGCGGTTCCACCACCAAAAAAAGAACTTTCTGTGTAAGTGATCGGTATCGGGTTCACTGGATGTACCAGTGTCTGTTAATTGCACTAAACAACTCAATAACGTCAACCATCCACAGCGCCTCCCATGTGCACGAGAACGTACACTGTTTTCTGATGGCGCTGCCCGGCGCTTACGCGCCCAGGAAATTCTCTCAGGAGATGCGGATAGAGGATGGAGTGTACCACCGAATTTCCCACTCGCACTTGTGCTTAACACACGACTGTTCTACCGCTCAGGTAACAGTTTAGTCAGCGAGTATTTACAGAAAAACACAGAAAGCCGAGGTGAAATCCACTGCGCCACAGCGCGCTGTTTTCGGCGCTTGAGCGAATTTAGCGGGTCACGATGGGTTGATGTGGTTGTGTGCCCGGGGGCGCGCTGCCGGTGGTCGTGTCTCTCGTGTGACTACAGGTGGCTGCTCCGGCGTCTGGCGACGGTAGCCATGGCAGTGATGAAGGGCGCGCTGGCGAGAGAGTGGTCGCTGTGGCACAGAGTCAAGAGCAGTGCTGAGATGGAAGAGAAGCAGGGCAATTATGCTCCCCGGAGATATGCGCTGGGCGGGAGGTTCCGCAAGGCGGTCGCGGCCGTGCTCCTGCTGTATGTGTGTGTGAGCACATTCCCCCGCGACAGGCGCGCAGCGCCTGTCTCAGGGGAGCGCGAGCGCCCGCTCGAGGAGCGCCCGCTGGCAGGGCTCGCGGGGCTCGCGGGGCTCGCGGGGCTGGCCCATCCGCTGGCGCTCAATGAGACCGCGCGCGAGGTGTTTGCCGTGTCGCTGCCGTACCCGGACTTTGGCGCTCCCGTGTACAACCAAACCATTCTCCCCGAGTACTCGTTCGGCGACTGCTGGGGCCGCCCAGCAGTCGTGAACTACACCGCGCCGCCGGCAGAGCTGGAGTACAACAAAGTTGTGGTTGTGCTGAACGCGACCGTCAACGGCGTGCAGTACGACCGGCTCGCGCACCTCTACCTGGCGGGCGTGCCGCTCTGGCGCACGTCCACCGCGGAGCCCGGCGGGAAGCTCACGCACTTTTCGTCGTCGAAAGACGTGTCGACGTACCTCAAGCTTTTCGCTGCGAACGGCACGGAGCTCATGTTCCAGCTCGACAACCTGCTCACGGGCCGTCTCACGGGCGCATTCAACGTGACGCTCGACGCGTTCTACTACAACGTGCCGCCGGGGTCGTCGGCGCTGCCCAAGGTGCCCACGGCGCCCAAGGCGCCGACGGCCGCCGACATCGACGACGAGATCGCGGTGCCCGGGTCTGCGAAGCACTTTTTCGCGTCGAACGGCCCCGCCGACACCGTCACGCCGCTGGTGGACGCGCCCGCGGGCCGCCCGCCGCTCGTGTACGTGCCGTCGCGGCCGTTTTCCGTGAAGCTGCCGCCGCTCGCGGCAAACACGACCGTGGTGAAGCTCGCGCTCTTCACGTCCGGCAACGCTGGCGAGGAGTTCTGGTACTCGAACGTGCTCGACGCGTACCAGAGCGCGTTTGGGAAGCAGGGCCACTTTTTCCCCGGGCACGGGCCGTGCCGCGTCGTGAACGTGTTTGTCGACGGCGCGCGCGTCGCGTCGGCCGCGCCGGAGCCCGTCATCTTCACCGGCGGGCTGTCGCCTGCGCTGTGGAGCCCGGTTGTCGGGAACGGCGCGTTCGACGTGCGCCCGCTCGAGATCAACCTGACGCCGCTGCTGCCGCTCTTCTGGGACGGGTCTGCGTCGCGGCTCGACGTTGAGGTGTCGAACTGCCTCGACGACGACCCGGTCGCGAACCCGGGCCCGCCGTCGTCGATCGGCCAGAACTGGATCACCACCGGCAGTCTGCTCACGTGGGAGAACGAGAACGTGACGGCGTCCGCGGGGCGCGTGCTCGACATTGCGAGCGCGACGAACGCGAGCGCGTTCGCGCTCGCGCCGCCGTTCTCAGGCATGCTCACGCAGATCGTGACGGCGAAGTTCACGAACGCTGTCTCGGCGGAGCTCAACTACACGCTCGCGAACGGCTCCGACGTGCGTGTCGTGGCGGAGGTGTCGTCGAAGTACAAGCACATCAACATGCAGCGCTACAAGAAGTTTGGCGACGAGCAGAGCGTGCTCGCGATCCCGGCGTCGGAGTACTCGTTCACGCTCCTCGACAACAGCAACGGGACTGCCGCCAGCATCACCAAAAAGAAGAAGACGCTGCCCGCGGGGCTCATCTCGATGGCGAACTCGTCGCGCGCGTACCCGCTCAAGGTGAGTCTGAACACCGAGCCGATCACAGGCAAGGACGTGCACTACGAGGTGAACGTGACCACGTCGTCGAAGTACAAGACGCGCATCGGCCTCGACACCGCGCTGCGTGTGTCTGTGAAGCAGAACGGCACGAGCTCGTTCGTGCTGTCGCCGAGCGGGAACTACGGGTTCGGGTCGACCGAGGAGAAGGTGAAGGCGAAGATCGACACGCCGTTCCCGAAGGCAACGTACCAGCGCCACGTGCTGACGGCGAACGGCACGCTCGTGTACGATGTCGAGGGCCCAGCGAAGCCGGCCGCTGACGCGGCTGCCGCCGACGCCACGGCCGCCAACGCCGACTGGGACAGCAGCGACGGGGGCGTGTGCGAGCTGCTGGAGTACTGCGGCATATCTGCAGAGTCGCTCTACGACACTTATGCGAGTGGCGTCATAGATAGCCACTTTGCGTACGGAGATAGCGAAAACCTGCCAGTGGACGAACCAGAGTGGGGTGAGACACCGCACCCGCACTTCAGATTCAGGATCCCTTTATAAATATAATAGATCAGCCCCGCTCCACTACTACACACCGTAACTGATTGCAGCGAGGTCAGCCATGAGGGTATCGAGAAGCCTGTTGCAGAGCGCAGGGGGTGTGGTTAAAAACGCAGCTACGCACGCGGAGAAGAGCCAGGGCCAGAACAGTTACAAGACGTTCGTCGAGTACCGCCACCGCATGGCGAAGAAAGACGAGCTGCAGTACTACAGAGAGCTACACGAGCACGACATCAAGCAGAACACGCTCGAGAACGACAACCAGAAGTGGGAGCGGCCGCCGGCGGCCGAGCCTGCACTGAGCTGAGCGGGCTGCTCAGTGGCAGATCTGTTTACGTCTCTCTCTCTCAAGACTCCCGCTCCCTCTACACACACCCTGTGGGTAATTCAAGTTGGATGACTATTTCGTTATCTCTGAGAAATAGCACGTGATGCGTCTTCCTCTCGCCTGCAGCGATCAGAGGCCACAGCGCGAGCGAAAGAGGGGAGAGAGCGCTGCTAGTGCGCAGGGTAACGCGCGGTCACAGAGATAGCGACTAGTGGGGTCGTGTTTGTTAGCGCAAAGTGTGTGCTATGGCGTAACCACGGGCAACCCCCGTGGGCTCTCTCTACTTTTACTTAAATTTGGCGTGCATGCACGTATCTACATATTCACATACTAAACGTTTTCTCTCACTTTGGCAACTTTGGCACGGTCTGCGACCGCAGCGCACGCGTGGGCCCAGCGTCTCGGAGTCCTCGCGAGGACGCTGCCCACAATAGCGTCCCGCGTTGACCGTTTAATTTATGTACACACTTTTATTTTTGCGAATTTCTTTTTGCCAGCTCTATATAACGTACCCACCCCTCCTTTCGCTTTCTGTCTGGCCTGGCCTCTGAGAGCAGATTCTCCGTCGCGCGTGGCACGATGGGTTCCACATACACGCTAGTTCCGTCGCTGGATAACGTGCTACAGGATGAGGCGCTCGCGCCGTACTCGCGCGAGCGCTTTGTGCGGTTTCTGAGCGAGCGGCACTGTCTCGAGAACCTCGAGTTCTACGATAAACTGGAGGAGTATCTGGCGCGCGAGGAGAGCGCTACGTGGGCATACATATACAGCACGTTCATAGAGCACAACTGCGAGCGCGAGATCAACCTGCCGTGCAAGATACGCACGCCGCTCGTGGCGAACAGCGAGAGCGCGGACGTGGCGCTGCTGCGCGACGCGAAGGTTATCGCAAAGAACTACCTGCACGCGAGCTTCCTCGACTTCACGAGCGACGCCCGCAGCGTGGCGGGCGTGCGGGAGAAGCACACGCGGTGTGTGTCGCCGCTGTCGCCGATCCGCTCGAGAGCGAGCGGCGCGAGCGGCGCGAGCGGCGCCAGCAGAACAAGCAAGACAAGCAGGACAAGCAAGACGAGCAGCGCAGAGGAGAGCGCTAACAGCATGGCGGACGACGACGACATGCTGATATTCGCAGACGATGACCAGCTGCAGGAGCAGGTTGAGAAGCACAAGAGCAGGATACACGACACGGAGTACAAACTACACAGCGTGCCGACACAGACAGACGCGCAGATGGAGCGCAAGAACTCGCAGGGCACACATAGCTCGCGCAGCTCGCTGAGCGGGAACTTTCTCGGCTCGTTCAAAAACGACTCGAACTGGAAGAACATAGGAAAGAAACTTAAATGGAAAAGGGAAAATAGCTGATTTTACTGGAGGGAAATAAGTAATGAACAAAATAGTGCATTGATTAAAACATCTTGTAGGCAGAGGCACGTGGTGTCTTCACTGCGGTAGGTCGCCAGGGACTGGGAACTGCGACACGAACTGCGTGACGGTCTTGCCGAGCTCTGCTACGCGCGCGTCTGCCGCGGCGAGCTGCTTGAAGTGCGCGAGGCGGTCGCGCGGCGACGCGCCCTCCTCGCGCTGTTTCAGCGCCTGCGCGGCGGCGACGGCCTCGTCGAGGAACTCCACCACGCGCGCAAACTCGTTCTTGCCGAACCCGCGCGTGGTCATCGCGGGCGTGCCGACACGCAGCCCGGAGGGGAACAGCGCAGACACGTCGCCGGGGATCGTGTTCTTGTTCGCGGCTATGTTCATCTGCTCAAGCACGGTCTCGACGCGCGCGCCGTCAATCTGCTTCGAGCGCAGGTCTATCAGCACGAGGTGCGTGTCGGTGCCGCCAGACACGAGACTGAACCCCTTTGCTCCAAGCTGCGCGGCAAACTCCGCGGCGTTCTCGACGACCGCGCGCTGGTACTCGCGGAACTCGGGCGTCTGTGTCTGCCCGAGCGCGACTGCGAGCGCCGAGATCGTGTGGTTGTGCGGCCCGCCCTGGTGGCCGGGGAACACCGAGAAGTTGATGCGCTTGTCAAGGTCAAAGAGCACCTCTTTGCCCTTCTTCGTCACCTTGCGCACGCCCTTGCGGTAGAAGATCATCGCGCCGCGCGGACCGCGCAGCGACTTGTGCGTCGTCGTCGTCACGATGTCCGAGTACGGGAACGGCGACTCTGTCACGCCGGCGGCAACGAGCCCGGAAATGTGCGCCATGTCCGAGAGCAGGTACGCGCCAACGCTGTCGGCAATCTCGCGCATGCGCGCGTAGTCAATCACACGCGAGTACGCAGACGCGCCGGCAACGATGATCTTCGGGCGGAACAGCTCGGCCGTCTCGGCGAGCTTCGCGTAGTCGATGAGCCCCGTCGCCTCGTCGAGCCTGTACGGCATCGTCTGGAAGTACTTCGAGATGTACGAGATCTTTGTCGTCGCGGTCTGGTAGCCGTGCGAGAGATGCCCGCCGTGCGGAAGATCAAGCCCCATGAGCCGGTCGCCAACACCGAGCACAGCGGAGTACGCGTACAGGTTCGCAGGCGCGCCCGACAGCGGCTGCACGTTCACGCCCCAGCGCTGCGGGTCGAGATCGAACGCCTGCAGCGCGCGCCGCTGGCACAGCGTCTCGGCCTCGTCGATGAACTCGTTCCCGCCGTAGTAGCGCTCGCCGGGATACCCCTCCGAGTACTTGTTCTGCATCTCCGAGCCGAGCAGGTCCATCACCGCCTTGGACGTGAAGTTCTCAGACGGGATCAGCGTGATGGAGTTGCGCTGTCTGTTGCGCTCGCTCTGCAGGATCGCAGCCATCTCCGGGTCCACCTCGGAAACGCTCTTCGAAATCAGCTACACCGTTAGCGCTCGCGCAGAAAGTGGTGGTGCTTCACCAGATAGATACTCACAGCCAGAGAGTTCGACGAGAGCGTGTACGAGCGCTGAATTGTCAGTAAGAACTCCGGGGAAAAAGGGTGAAAAGCGCACTCACTCTCAGCACACGCGGCGCGGAGGCCACCGAACAGCGCACCGATTGTCTGATCATGTCTTGTTCCTGTGGAAGTGACAGTGTCTCTGAGTCAGTCGCTGATGGTTTTCTCCACCGCAGAAGTTGGGATGCGATGCACGACCCAGACAATTTGACTCTGTGCGATTGTGACTCTGTCGAGCTTCTGACTCCTGCTATTCACAGAGTCTCGCTGCGTTTCACCCTCACACCACCACGTCTTCGAGGTTTAGTGGCTTGGCGGTGTCTGTCAAAAGTTTAAAGCCTTTTTTTTATTGAGGTAGCGATAGGAGAGGAGGCTAGAAGGTCATCTGGCTGCAGTTTACACACACACGTCGTAGAGTATTTATTTTACAGAAAAAGTAATCAGGAGAAAAAAAAAACAGAATCACAGCTCTAGAGCCATCAGCGATCCGATAAACGTCAGGATGAGTCTGGACCTGACTTCGTTTATGTCCTCGGGGACCAGCCAGATCAGCGCGCCGAGCTTTCTGGCTATCGAGATGGCGAGACGCGCGTTTGCGTAGCGCTCCTCGTCGGTGTTGCCCGCGTGCACCAGGTCGTAGTCGACGTAGCCGGGCTTCACGCCGTGCAGCACGTCCAGCAGGAACACGCCCGTCGCGAGCGACGGGTCTTTGAACGAGCGCACGCTCGACGACTTGCCGCCCTTGGCGGCGCGCTCGTTCGCCCACCGCAGAATCTCCGAGTCCGAGAGCTCCTTCCCGTTCTTTGACAGCGACCCGAGCGTGTTGTTGATGTTTCTGCGCATCAGCTGCCAGATCAGTCCGAGCGTGAGCACCTTGTTGCCGTCGGTGATGTCGGAGCCCTCGATCCCGACGAGCGAGAACTTGTTCGCGAGCCCGATCTCGACACAGTAGTTGGTGTTTTCGAGCGCCTTGAAGCGCGACAGGTCTGCGCCCGACGCGGGGCGCTTGTTGATGTGTCTCGCGTTCACGCTGCCGGGCATCACCTTGTCGTACGCCTGCAGCAGCGTGGTGCCGTCCTTGAGGTCCTCAAACAGCGACACGATCGGCGGGTCCACGTCGAGCGAGTTCAGCCACAGCGTGAACACGCGCGCCTCGCGCTCGCCCTCCGCGTCAAACTCCTCAATGTCGAGCTTCTCCTCCTCCTCGATCGGCTCCAGCCCAGGATACGTGTTGAACAGGTGCGCGACAAACGCGAGGTTCAGCTTCGGGTTCCCTGCGACAAGCGCGGTCGGCGTCAGGTACTTCCGCACGCCGATGCGCTCGGCTGAATCGAGAATCTCCGACGCGCGCTGCAGCAGGTCTTCGGTCTGCAGCGGCTTCAGCGAGCAGTGCTCCGGCTGTATCTGGTTCAGCAGGTATGTGTACGCCTCACCGTCGCTCACGTCCCTACCAAAGTTTGCCACGCGGCGCGGTGTACCGGCCGCCTTGAGGTGGTAGTTGAACCACCGCAGCAAAATCTGCTCCGGCGGCAGTCTGAGGAACTGCTCGAGCGTCTCGTCCTCCTCGAGCAGTCGGTACAGCTCCGGGTGCAGCTTTATGTCGATCTTGCTCAGCAGCCCCCTCCTGATGATCTGCCAGATGAGCCCCAGCAGCAGGTGCTCCTTGCCGGCGATTATGTCCTCCGAGTGCACGTTCACGACGACACACCCGATCGCCTTTGCCGAGTTGATAACGATGTTCGCGTTCTCGTTCATCGTGAAGTTGTTCAGCTTCTTGCCCTTCTTGGGGAAGTTCAGCACACGCGTGTCGATGGTGTCCGGCACAGAGTCGTTGATCAGCTTCGACAGCACCAGCCCGTCCGTGCACTCGTCAAAGATCTGGAACGTCTCAGTCGGGATCGGCAGCCTGTCGCCAATGTCGGAGTCGCCCGCCAGCACCGAGTTGATGTGCCTCGTGAACTCGACGCGCTCCTCGTCGTTGATGGTGTGCGTCGAGCCCGCCGTCGAGCCGCTCACCACCACCTTCGCCCTCACCCCGGTGCCCTTGTGCTGTAGCCCCAAGTCAGGGTGCTGCTTCTCCTCCTTCAGCTTCGCCTGCAGCTGCACAAAGTCGTCCAGCTCAACGTGGCCGGACGCATCAACGTCCACTTTCTTCAGCGTCTCGCGGATGTTGTCGTAGCTGCCCTGTCCAGCCTTCGCCACAGACTCTATAACCTGCTGCTTCTCAACCCACCCTTTCTCGTCAATGTCGATCTTCCTGAACTCATCAATCAGCCCGAACATCTCGGACTGATCAAAGATAGGGTATTTTTTCTGCGCGCGCCCCTGTTAGTGTGCTGTTCCTTAGTGGGTGGGTCTTGCCCCTCCCGCACCGACTCGCCACGCCGGCACCAATCGCAACAACATACCTGTAGCCTGATGACATTCATCTTCCCTGGTACGCTCTCGCACTATAATATCCGTGTATCCTACTATATATATTTGCCTACTAGCTCTACCGCCCTATAGACCGACCTCTCGCCGCAGTTTCTCTGTCTCGTGAAACGCTCTTGAGATGAGCGCAGGGTCAGCCATTTTTTATGTTGCGCACGCCGCAATTTCGGGACCCCCCACACAGCCACCTGCGCCGAGAGAGCACCGGCTACCGCAGGAAGTCGTCGACAGCGCGGTCAAAGCCGGCGGCAAAGGTCATGCCGAGCGCGAGCTCCCACACGCCGCTCGTGAGTCCGTCGTCCCGCAGCGCGTACTCCTTCTGCTCGTAGAGCGTGACCCAGCCGAGCTTCACGTCGTTCGGCGAGTCGTCGCGCGGGTGCTTCTCGAGGTACCCGTCGCCGGCTTTGTAGTAGTGGCTGCGCGCCGGCATGCTCCCCGTGCTGGACCGCTTCGGCTTCGCCAGTATATCGACGTCAATCTTCTCCGTGTGGATGAAGCTGGCGCGCGCGCCCGAGCGCGCCTGGATGGCCGACTTGAGCCGCTTCTTTGCCTTTGTCTCTGTCGGGCGGAACAGCGCCAGCAGGTCCGTGGACTTCTGCGCGGCGCTCCGCCGGCGCGTGTCCTGTGCTGTGTTCTTCGTGAAGAATATGTTGTACTTCTCCGTCAGCTTGTACGTCTCGTCCGAGAGCTTAAGTATGTGCAGTGTCTTCTCCTTCAGCCGCGGCATCGGGCCCACTGTGTACTCGGCGCCGTCGGCGCTGAGCTTGTACCGGTGAAGCTGTTTCAGCTCCCGGGAGTCGTACTCCTTGTACGTCTCCAGTTCCGGGATGGGCATCTCCTCCGTGCGCGCGTCGAGCGGCAGCTGCCGCGCGTCGTCGATTTCCTTGACGACGCCGCTGTGCGCGAGGTAGTTGCACCGCCGCAGCCACACGGCAAACTGGCCGCCCTTCGCGGCCGGCAGCTTTTCAATCAGCATGATCACCTTCAGGTCCTTGACGGACTTCTTCCCGTCTGCGCCCACGCCCCCAAGCATGTCCCGCTCCTCGCGGAAGCATAGTCTGTACCCGACATCCGCCTGCGACGCTGCAGCGCCAACAGGAACGTTCGGTATTTGTAGCTCAACGTAGTACCCGGGCGCAAACCGGCAGTACATGTGTTTGAGGTCCGGTATCGTCGTCAGGTATATGTCGCGCTGTCCTATGCAGATGGCGTGGAACTTCCAGAACTTTTGCTCGAGCGAGTCGGAAAAGAGCCGCGAGCGCTCCAGCGACGTTTCGGCCGACGCCTCTCCCAGGACGACCGAGCTTCTCGAGCTCCTCGCGCCCATGGGCGGCGCGCTCGCGTGCCGCCTCGCCTTCACCTCGCGCGCATCGTCGTCCTCGCCGTCACCGTCGTCTCTCACCATGTCTGTGCCCTCGCCGTGCAGGTTCGGGTTGCTCCGCCGTATCATGTTAATCTCCTCCTGCGGGTCCCGTAGCTCGCCGCTCACGGTGCGCTCTGCGGTGTCCCCGCTTCCCTCAGCGTCGAGTGGCTCTTCCTTAAGCCCTTCGCCAGCACGCTCCACGCGGTTTTCCTGCTTGTGTGCATCCTGCGCACCGCTCCCGGTGGCCTCCTGTTCCCGCGGCACGTTCGCTCGCTGGCTCATGCTCACACTCCGCAGAGGCGCTGCCGCAGGCACACTGGCACCCGCGCTCGCCACAGTCTTTCGCCTCCGCTCAGCGGGCAAGGCCCCCGTCACACCGCCGGGCCCTCCTATGTGATACTCGCCGTCAGAGCCGTTGCGCGGCGGCAGCCGCGGAGGCTGGCCCGGCTCGGCATGCGCGATGTCTGTGCTCTGCGCTGGCTCTGTCGCGGTAACCCGCGCCTGTACGGCTCCTCCCGCTCCCGCAACACCGTCGCCGCCACTCCCACGGACCTCACTATGCGTCCGCCTGAAATCGTACATCTCTCGCGCGTCCCGTGTTCAGACTCTCTCCGCCGCTGTGAGTCCCGCTCTGCCTGCGCTTCTGCCTGGAAAGCAAAAAGACGTGCTTTCACCAATGGTCTGGTTTGTTTACGCCTAAACAAGAGCGCAGTAAGCGCGGTGAGATGATCGGGCAGAGAGAGAGCGCCAGACAGAGAGAGGAGAGCCGGGATGTCGTTCAATATGCGGCTGTCGCAGCTGGCGCCGCTGCCGCAGATCAAGGAGCTGGAGTACGGGAAGACCATTGGCCAAGGGTCGTTTGCGATGTGAGTATGTACGTAGCTAGCTTCTGGGAGATCGGCTGACTGACTGGCGATGTAGGGTCAAGATCGCCACTGTGCGCTCGAAGAAGCGCCAGGTGTACGCTGTCAAGTTCATACATAAGGCGTTTGCGCAGCGATCGGGGCTCACCGAGCAGCAGATCAGCAAGGAGATAGCGATCCACGCCAACTGCGGGCACCACCCGAACATCACCACGCTGGTGAACGCTGGAGAGGACAAGAACTGGCTGTTTCTGATTCTCGAGCTGGCGACGAACGGCGATCTGTTTGACAAAATCGAGCCTGACTTTGGCGTCGACGAGGAGATCGCCAATTTCTACTTCAAACAGCTGCTCAGCGCGATAGAGTACATCCACAGCAAAGGTGTAGCGCACCGCGACATCAAGCCGGAGAACATACTGCTGGACGGTAAAGGGAACCTGAAGCTGGCGGACTTTGGGCTGGCGTGTGTGTATAAGAAGAACGGCAAGAAGCGGCTGGCCAACACGCCGTGCGGGTCTCCGCCGTACATGGCGCCCGAAGTTGCGTTCAACGGAGGGTACGACCCGGAAATCGCAGATATATGGTCCTGCGGGATCCTGCTGTACGTCCTGCTCTCCGGGAAGACGCCGTGGGACGAGCCCACTGAGTACGATGCCGACTTCAGCGAGTTCCTCGCGAGCGACGGCAAGGTGATCTCCGGACCCTGGGGCAGGTTCCCGCCGCTGATCCTGTCGCTGCTGCGGTCTATCCTCAAGCCCGACGCCGCGAAGCGGCTCGCACTGAGCGACGTGAAGCGGCACATGTGGGTTTCTGAGGCGAACGCGTTCATGGACAGCAGCGGGTTGTGCAAGAACCCCAAGTCACTCAAGATAAGACTGCTGTCGAACCTGCAGGTGGGCCTGACGGAGGAGGACGTCCGGAAGCAGGAAGCGCTGCTGAGCTCGGTGCGCCAGTCGCAGCCGCCGCAGTTCTTCTCCACGCAGCCGAACGCACCCTCGAACGACGCGGAAGACATAGCGGAGATGATCGACGACGACTTTGACCGCAAGGGCGGCGCCGCCATATTCAGAGACAGCGTCGACGTGGCGAACGCGCAGTACTTCCCGGCGACACAGGAGCCGTACTCGGAGCACTCGCGCAAGAAGCGGAAACTGACCGAGGAGCCGTCGCTAGACGAGCTCGTGACGTCGCTGGTGGCGAAGGACCCGGCGAGCCTGCAGTTCTCGCAGAACAAACTGCTGCGGCTGAACAGCACGACGACGCTGCGCGACGGCACGACACAGATATCCAGCCGCTCGCTGTATGACACCAGGCAGGTGCTCACGGAGCGACTCACGCGGTTCTTCTCCGTTGCGCCGGTTGTAACGCTGCTGCCGGTGATTCTGCGCGTGCTGGACAGGCTCAGCATCAAAACGGTGCGAAACCTCAGCAACGAGCAGGAAATCGAGGAGTACTTCACGGGAAACACGATAAACTCGCTGATATTCATTCCCATCCGGACGTGCGACCGGCGAAAGATGCCCTTGTTCGGCTCGATAAAGATCTCCAAGATGGCAGACAACCTGGAGCTGCGGAAGGTGGAGTTCAACAAAACCAAGGGAGACCCACTGGAGTGGCGGTGGTTCTTCAAAACTGTCACTACGCTCTGCAAAGACGTGGTCTACGTCGACCGAAGTCAGTGAATATATCTTGCATTTAGTGAGGCTTATCGCCGCTCCTTAAAATGAAACAAACACAAAATCACTAAAAGTAAGGGAATAGTTGATAGAGAAAAATAACAGTCGTTAACAAAAATGCATTTCATCCCTCCTCCTCCGCATCGCCGTCACCCTCTATATGTGCATCGCGCTGAGGGCCGCTTCTTTGATGCCTCCGTGAGCTTCCGTCTATCGCGACAGTCTCAACCCCAGAAGCCGTGCGTCTGCTGCTGACGCCCACAGGGAAAAGCGGGTCTCTGTTCACCGCGCGCTGCGAAGCCCCCAAGGACGACGGCAAATTGACGCCGCCCACGCGTGACAGAGGGTGGTTCAACAGGAAGAACTCGAGAGAGCTTCGGCGAGACGTGTCTCCGTCGTCACTGTCCGCTGCATTCTCGCCGATAGCTCCGCGCGGTCTCACGGGCCCGCGCAGGCCATACGGCCCCGGGGGCACACGCGCCTGGATCCCCCTGAGTGTATCCATGAATCTGCCCATGATGCTTCGGCTGCTGCCAGTGCGCGGCACCACGTCAGAGCTCACAGCCCTCGAGCGCGTCATTCGCACATTCGATCTATTCTCGCGAGAGACAGGCCGTGTCTGTGACCCCGCGGGAGCCACTGTGTTCGGCACACCGGGAGGCCTAAAGTGCGACAGCACCGGCGCCTCTGCAGAGTTCACGAAATCCATGGGACCGCCGACGAGAGAGCTCACGGTGCTCCTGTTATCGTGCACAACGCGCGCAAGATTAGGAAGGCTCATGGTTATCACGTTGTTGTCTGCGTTCGCATCAACACCGCCTCTCGCGACCTTGATCTTCGATCTGCAAAGCGGACATGTGTTATTACTCTTGAGCCACACGTACAGACACGATTGTCCGAAGATGTGTCCACACGGCATTTTAACAGCGACATGTCGGTAGCCATCCTCGTCTTTGTCACCTGCAGCAGCACCGCTGTGCAGCTCTTTGTCGGTGGTTTTGGTGTTCTTCCTCGCGGAGGCGTTACTACGTCTCGACTTCAGTGCAGGCGTGTCTTCCACCTCTTCCTCCTCTTGTTCAGCATCTTCATCTCCGGTTCCACTGTCACTGAAGTGGGTTCTCGTGCGCTTCCGCGTTTTAAATATGTTGTCGTTAGCCTTTTCAGCCAGGTCGTCGTAGCATATCGAGCAGCTCTTATCCTTGACCTCCGATAGACTCATAACAGGCAGTTTATTAAACGCCTCCTTGGGGACACCGCCGTTTTTCCGTATGGCTGTTGCTATCGTTCTGAACGCTATTCCCGTGGCCAACCGTATAACTATGTGTAGGCTCTCGTCATCCTGGTCGTTGGGTATGTTGGGGACATGCAGAACAAGCGACCCAACTCTATTTTCATTATTCTCTTCCGCCACATCTGCTGCTTCAGCTGTGACAGCACCTGCTGTGTCGTCGCCCCCGGCGGGCTGGGCGCCGTCCGCCGTGTCAGCAGAGGCTCCCACTCCGCCCGCGGCAAACCCAGCAGCTGGGCTCGCAAGGGCGCCGTTGTTGTTCGTCGAGTAGACGTAGTTAACCGTTAGTATGATGTTCCTCGTTGTCAGGGCAGTATCAGAAGGCATCAACGACCCAGCACCCATTCTGGCGCCCGAGTTGTATCTGGATGACCTGTCATGACTAATGCGCTCCAAAAGCCTCTCTAGAACACGGCCACCGCTCTCCACGTCGTATACCCCATCAGCGCTGACATCAAATGAAGGGTAGTCAACTCCACGGATACCCTCCCTCTCGGTACCCGTGCTACTGTCAGCACCCGCACCGTTGCGCGGGTCTGGGGCGTCGTGCAAGTGAACAGCTCCGCTCTCAGGGGTTCGACCGGCAGCCGCCGCCGCCGCCTCAGAGTCGAGGTCAACCCTGCCCACACTCACACCGTCAGTTCCTACTGTGGCGGTGGTGATTCCCGTCTCACCCATCTGCTGTTCTGCGTCTGTCGCTATCGTTATTCCCTCTCCGTTTCGCCCAACCTCAATGGTCACATTCTGTTCTGTTCCGTCTCCAAACTGCAATAGCACAAACGGCAATCGGCTATTTGCCGGTTCGCTTGCCGCGCCTCCTGGTCTCTCCATCGTCTCCATATCTATAGTGCGCTATCGCACTCCTATTGCATGCTACTGTGGCCTCTACTCGCCACCCGCGACTCGTCTCCTGTGCACTCCTCTGACATCGAGGAGCCACCGATCCGTCTCACCGCCCGTTACACAATTTGGGTTTTCGCGCACGACCACCTGCCCACAGAACTCTGCACCACAGAGAGACCCGTGCGGATCCGCGTCTCTGACTCGTGGCGTAAGAGGCAGTCTACATTTCTCCGCAGTGAGGAGGTGTGTGAATATGTGCTGTATTGCTGTCAAGAGAAACAGCGGTCTAGAACCGAGAACCATACCCCGCCAGGTCGAAACTGACGTTGAACTGCTGCTGTAGCTCGGCTATCAGTTGGAGCACTTCAAATACGTCTGGAGTCGCTATCAGGTAGTTTGTGCCATTCACTTCTGCGCCGGTGCGATGCATCTCATGTGGTGCCTCTGCCTCGTGCAGTGCGGTGCTGTCCGTGAATTTCACATTCCCGCTGTCGTTGAACATCGGGTCCTCGCAGGCGCCCTCGCTCGCGCCCTCACTCGCGTCCTCTGAGCTGTACGAGTCATCGTCGCCGGAACTGAAGTCCGCCAGGATATCGTGGCCTATGCGCGTACAGCCCCCACTCAGCTGGGTCTTCATATCTGCGAGACACTCGTTCACCAAGTGCTGAGGTGGCGCAAATCCCCAGATGCCGTTGTACGTGCTTTCCGTCGCAGAGTCCATGAACCTGATGGCTGACGCCACAGATTTCTCGTCGCCATCGTGCTCCTTCTCTATCAGAAACCTCTTCTTCACTTCGGCCAACAGCCTGTGCGCGGATTGTCCGAAGCAAAGCTCTTTTTCAAACATGGAGGAGATGTCCTGGAGGCGGTCAACCATCTTGATCACTTTTCTCTCGAGAGGCGCCTTTCTGAAGCGGTCCATGTCCCGCTCCGCGGTTACGTAAAACAGCACAGGTCCGAATCCGAAGAAGAGCAGCTTTGGGAAAGTGACTTTGTACCTGCTCGCCTGGCCGCCGCGGATGTCGTACTTCGACGTCATCGCCAAAAACGCGTCAACAAGAACGTCGCACACAGAGTAGCAGATCGAGTTGAATAAAGGGATGTTCAGGCTCATGAAGCTCTGGTACATCTTGAACCTGTGGAAAGCAGTGGATATCCGGAGCAGATACATGTGGAAGTTTCTGGAGATCATATCCTCGGGGTCGAGATGCGTCAGACTGTAGCTCTCACCCAGCAGGCTCGGCGATACCTCTAGGCCACAGAGCTCTCTGTCAAGCTCGGCCAGCTTCTTCATTTTGGCAACCACAACCTCACACTCGCACGCCGTGCTGATGTGGAGCGTCTCTCCCAGGAAAAAAATCTTGTTCAGCAGCCTCGCGTGCATGTACTTGGCAATGTGGAAGCTCGCCTCCGTGTACACGCCGTAGTCTGCCCCCTCTGGGGTGTCCTGGGTGCCGTTAGGGGGGAACGGGACCGTCGACGGGTAGCACCTGAGTATGGGCGTTCCGGAGAACATAAGTGCATTCTCGGTGTCATTGAGACACAGAGACCACCACGCGTTCCTCTTTGCCCGCTCGCTCTCGTGGAGCTCGTCCGCCGCTGCGTAGTTCTGCGGGTCATTCAGGCGCATATTGCACAAGAGAGAGATCACCATTCTGTCGTTGTAGTTATCCTTCAGGTGCCCTGTGATGACCATGCACGTCTTGTTGATCGAGTGCGCCATCACCACGTTCCTCAGAGAGTGCGAGCAGTCCTCGTCTCGCATCAGAGCCCTGCAGGTGCCAAAGGAACGAGAGCACTCCAGCGATTGCTCTCTGTAAACACGAACCATTTCGAGCTTACAGCTCCCAAACGACTCCTCCGCCGCGTGGGTGGTGGCATTGTCTCTTATGATCAGTGTCACAGCGAGGACAGCGTACACGAGAGCGAGGAAATCAAACCCGATGTGCCGTATGAGCTGGTTGCGCTCATTCGCTTCCATCAGCAGCTTCAGCTGGCCGTATACTGCATCCCGTCCCAAGGGTATATACGTGAAGCTTGTCTTCTCAAAGAAGAACGTGAAGTGCTGTAAGACATAGAAGGGAGGCGGCAGCAGCCTTATGCACGCGAGCTTCATAGCGTCCACGTCCTCGAGGCGGTTGCTGCTCGCAAACTTGGTGTTCGCTAAGCCAGATAGGTCAATCTGCATCTGCGGTCGACACCTCTCGCGCGGCCCATATCTGACTGCAGTGTCTCCTTCGCCGCTGTTCACCTCTCTCAGCTCGACCTCGCTCTCGCTCTCCTCCGTGCCGCTGCTCAGATGCCGCCAGCTCCTGGGGTCCCGCCCCATCGCCGAATTCAATCGTTTTCCCTCGGCACTCGGATCCACCGAGCCCCGCCCGCTCGCCCGCTGTTGGCATGCAGCGGCGCGCTTTGAGGGCTCCCGCTCATGACCATACTGCGGGCCGTATTCGGCTCCTCTACCAGGAGGGGGAGCATCGAAGTACGACGACAGGTCCATGTCTGGCGGTATCGTCGTCGGGGTAATCATGCCCTGTGGCTCGAGGACAGCCCGCAGCTGTGGCGCGCTGAACGACGAAGCAGTCATCAGCGGCGTCAGCAGACTCGCTCCATCTGCACCTGCGCGGCTTTCTCTCCGGTCAGCAGACGCACTGTCCTGCATGGGGACCGACAGCGGGTAGAACAGCGGAGGTGTGGGGAAGCCAGACACGCCACGCTGGTACTGCTGCTGCACCGACGACGGCTGCCAGTCAAGCAGTTGAGGGTTCGCGGGGAAGAGAGACTCACCTGCAGGTGCCTGATACCCGCCCTGCGCCACGTTGTTCTGCAGGGATAGGGGCTGAGATATCTGCCCGCCAGCTCCCACCTCTGCGGCTGCAACAGTGGGCTCGCCAAAAGGAGGAGCGCTGGGCTGCGTGCCGTGGTTCCACCCTTCCTCACCGACGTGTTTCCTCCCCCACATCTCCTGTGGATCCGACTGCACGGCTGAGGAAGGCACAGCCACATGCTGCAGCGCCTGCTGGTAGCTCTCCACGACTTCAGACACGCCGTGATCGGGTTCCCCGCCGTGCGGCCCCGGTCCCTGGAGTACCTTTCGCTGCTTCGCCCTCTCTCTCCTGATCTTCTTCCGCTGCTTAGCCAGCAGCTCGTCGTCGGTCGGAGGGTTTGGCGGCTCGGCCCAGCACTTGTGCTCCATGCCGAACTTCAGACAGTTGTTACACGGCAGTTTCATATCGCACCTGCTTTTCTTCCGCTTACAGGGCCCACAGTTGTACGATCTCCGTTGCCGCTTGATCTTCTGCAGCTCAGGAGAGGAGGCGGCATCCACCCCACCAGTCTCAGTGTAATAGTGATGGTACGGGTGTTGCAAGCGGTGTTGCCCCTCCAAACTTGAGTCCCCGCCATTCAGGGTGCTAGCTCTTTCACTTCTGTCTTCCATGTGTTCCTGTTTGCGAGCGCTAAGGAATGTCTCTCGCAGAGACAGCTTGCGGAGAACGTGAAACGCCGGTGTTGGTATTTGTTGGCTCAGTGGCAAGCTGCCGCTCGGTGTCTTGAGAACAAGACACCAGGAGAGAGAGAGAGACTTTGTAAATTGCGAGGTCTATCGCTCGAGTATTTATACTAAAATGAATTAGCTGACGGAAAATATCTCGCCGAGAGTGGATAATCCGCTAGAGGATGGCGAATTCCAACACGTTCAGAGTCAGCAAACAGACAGGAGGCAGACGTGACGATAGCGAACAGACTCAGCGTGCCGAAGCCTCAGGCCCAATAAGAGAGCGGAAACTGACAATCGGTGTCGAGCTGCTCAATTAACAAGAAAGATGCTTAGCACACAAATATTATTATTCCGTTTGGTGATACTAAACTATAGAGATAACCTTCAAAACCGTATCAGCAAACTAGCAAACCGACATGCAGCGTGCATGTAATTATTCCCTATGCGGAGATCGACTAGATGCAGCGACCCAACTCCCGAACAATAGGAGCCAATAGCGAACTTATTCTGGGAGATGCAGGGCGCGGTACGCCGCCTGTGTTGCTCCGTGGCAAACAATAGAATACACTCGGCGGAAGTCATCTGGCTAAAGGGGGCGCGATCCATCCCCAGGAGCCACGCGTGCACGGGCTGCGATAAGGTGGGTAGCTCGCCCAGATGCCGCCAACTCGTCCTTACCTGGCTCCGCAGCCCTCTCTCTGAATCAGCTCTGATCTGAGAACCGCGGGCCCACGCACCACACCACCGATATGCACCCTACACTCGCCACACGCTAGCCATCGCAGCTATCATGATAGCGCATGATCTTAGTCTCTGCCTCTCACCACAGCGCAGAGGTCAGCTGACGCTTGTAATGTGAAATACGTCAAGCCAGCAATACTAGCCAGGTGGGCGCCAGAGTGGCTCTCTGCGAGCCCGGTATCCTGGCGTAGGTGTGTCTGGCTGTCTGTGAGGCTGCTTCCACCCGCCAGTGTCGGCCTCCGCCTGCGATGCAGACGTGTGACGCTGGACTCCACACGACCTCTTTGACCTCTCTGTAGCGAAGAAACTTTGCTCCGAGATTTTAGCAGCAGGCGTTTGACACCACTACGGCTATCGATGGCTCCTGCACGGAAGAGGCAAAAGCTTCGAAATGGTCTGAAGGGTCTTCTAGATAGGAATTTACAGAATAGACATAACGCGAACACGCCACGGGGCCCTAAGGGCCGAGTTGCGAAACAGGGAGGCGACCGGAAATCTTCAGGCATCTCGGCGTCATTCGTTCCCTTATCGAAGCTGTCAAAACTGCTTCTTGTCGGAGAGGGCGACTTCAGCTTCGCTGAGAGTATAGTTACGAATAATTACGTTACTGCCGAAAACGTTATCGCATCGTCGTTTGACAGTGTGCAGGAACTATCGGAAAAGTATAAGTGCGAGCAGACGCTGAGCGCGCTGGTGACGCACGGAGTTACTCTGATCCACGGTATAGACGCACAGGACCTGGTCACGTCTTTGGGGTTGTCTCGGAGTACGGCTAAGAACGGCAAGAGAAACCTTGATAAGCTGGGTACCAAAGTCGACACTGTCATGTTTAATTTCCCTCACGTTGGCAAGGGCATAAAGGACGTTGACAGAAACATAAGGGAAAACCAGAAACTGCTGGACAGCTTCTTCCGGTCGACAGTGGAGCTCTTCAAGACTATCGCTGAGAGCGGGCGCAAGCGCAGCTCTGGGTACTCCGAGATCGACGAGCCCTCCGAGGGCGATGGGAAAAACAGAGTGATTGTTTCGCTGTTCGAAGGCGAGCCGTACGAGCAATGGAACATCAGGGAGATCGCCAGAGCGAACGGATACAAAGTGGAGCGGTCAGGCAAGTTTGTTTGGGATAGTTTCTCGGGGTACCAGCACCGGAGGACTGCAGGAGACTCGCAGAGTACAACAAAACACTTTGCAGCCAGAGATGCGAGGATATACGTGTTTACGCAGAGCGATGAGTAATAAAATCACTTAATAACGAAGATAGCGTATATTCAAGGCCAATTAAACCTGACTCGTCGCTTCTGACTCGCGTCGATACCTCATCTCATCTCAGTCACATCATGGAATTCCTGGAGCGTTTCTGTTCAGGGCCCAACAATAGGCCGCGGTTATACGCGGGTTAAACAAAACACGGAAACCTCTTCCCTTATCGGTTTCACATTTGGTCCTCCCACCTTCGCATAACCGGATTATGTAATCCCGGCAATACGCACTGGAAATGGAGCCAGCCTAAAGAGAAACCACTCCCTATGGCAGTAGCTCTCAAAGCCGATCCGCCAGCGTCACAGGTAGGAATTGGTCATTCCCAAGTAATCCCGCGAGATAAGTTTCTGATGGGTACATGAGAACATGTCCAACGGTACTCAGATCCCCAACAGAAACCCGATGAGCCTGCCCCCCGCGTGAGCCGCCGTGATACAACGTCATCAATCACCACCTGGCACCTCCACGCCCTCCAGTGGCCGGGTCTCTTCTTTACTCACGAGCAGAGCATCGGTGGCCCCCCCGCCAGGCAAGTTGTAGCTCGGTAGGCCGGTTACGCGAGAGGGCATAGCCCCTATGCGAACGCGAATGTTCGTCCGGCGATAGTCACTCCTTCTCGCATCAGCAGTCCTATTCCGTGATTCCCGCTGTTGGTTCGGCCGTAGACCGCTGAGTATCTCCTGGTAGGCGCCGACAGGCAGTTCAGCGGAGTAACACAACACCTTTCATTCGAAATCGCGCCCCTCTCTCAGCAACCCTCTCTCAGAGCCCCTTTTCTGGACCTGTAGGAAGCCTGTAGCGCCATTTCAAAGGCGTCTTTCAAGCGAAAAAACGACGAAAATTCATCAAAAACCAACACAAAGACCGGAGAGAGATTCCTCACAACGAAGTAACGCCTAAGCAGGTCACGCTGCCGGGCTTAAACGCACCTTTCATAGAGAAAGAGGAGCACTGGAACCACAGTTTCGCAGCTAGCGAGAGGAACAAGTCGGGTTTTTACCGCTGGCAGCACCGAAACACCTTTTCCTGGAGTTGAAACAGTATTCCGGAGAGCCCCGCTTGCTCGATGGCAATAACGGCTTGAAATATAAAGCAAGAGAGCAAATAGCAAAGATATCCCTGTAGAAAACAATTAAAAACAGCGAAAATCTAAGTGTCCTATCCGCATTGAATCACATAAGAGATAGAATAAAGCCGAACAAAGAGCCACCAGGACCCGCAAGGGGCATCTCTGGCCCACGCCGACCTCGTATATTGGAGTCGCCCCCCTTGTCGTCCAAATAGTACGGATACTTGTCATGGAATGACTAAATTTTTTGATGCAGTAGTCAGAGCGGACTTATGTGGGAGTGAGGATGCGACACCCAATAAAACACGAGGACTGGCGCCGGTCATAGGAAAACATTGCATACCACACTTACTCCGCATAATGAACATGCGCATCTCTGCTCAATAAACAAACTCTGACCACTGCATGGAGTACTATTGTCGGATTGCCCAAGTAGTTAAAAGAGCGCACCACGCAGCACTCGCGCCTTGTGACTGACATGAGGCATGTACCCCCTATCTGTACCATATAACACAGCACCTGTTTGCTCCATCCGCGCGACTGCCGGTTTCTGAAAACAGAAAAAGGCAGGCCGACTCAAAGCCATGGTTACACAGAATGAGACAACCCCTGAAGTGTGGCCAGCAGCTCATGTGGGATACATCTTCTCTAGAGAGCCCCTCGAGAACATAGCACCAGTGACAGGGTCTTTGATCAGATATGAACTCACATTGTCAGAGTCTAACAGGCTGTCATGCGATGTTCCGCCCTCAGGTAGGTCTGACTTGAATATTTGTATTCCTTCAAGTTCTGTTTGGAGAAGACTGTCATCTGTGCCATATCCGTCCTCAGTTCTTGCCCTCTTGTCTGCAGGAGAGACGCCCGATAAGATCCCAGCAATATGTGGGTCCTGTGGAGCTCTCTTGTTGAGAGAACGCACCCTGTAAACTGAATTCAGTTTCATAAGCCTGTCCAGCTGATAGATGTTACCATTGGGAAACATGACGGGGTTCTCAAAAATGTTGCTTTTAACCTGGTGTGAGTATGGCAGATACTTGACTATATCATACAGCTCAACAGAGCAGACGGGACAGTTGCTTAGAGAATGTAGGGACGTTCTGCCTTCGTGTTGTTCATTTAAAAAATCATCAAACGTGACCTCCTCCTCACCTTCATCAGATTCAGCTTCCTCATCAGCGGCCGGTTTACTAGACCATCCTTTCTTCTTCGTCGTCGTTGTCGTCGCCGCCGCCGTCGCATGTGTTGATGCTTTCGCGGCACTCTTGTATCCGTTGCAGCTCCTTGTCTTCAGAGAGCTTATGCCGATGCTCAGCATGACCAGGAACTCAACATTCTGGTCCATGCCGTATATCATGTTATAGTTGTACATGAAAAAGTCGGCTAGTTGGACCCATTTCTCGTCAGACATCAGATTCCGGTATGGTTTCAGATTGCTGTTTATCCTGTTGAAGGTTGCCATGTCGGGGTCATAGTACGAGAGTGGCGAAGCCGCCGCGCCATCGCCGTGGCGGATGGCCGCACTCTCGGACGACCTTGCAGGTATCTCATTGAGCCCCAAGATCTTATCGAAGCTAATGGAGTTGAAAAGCAAAAGCCCTGCAGCCGAGATTATCTTGTCAAAGTTCTCCTTCGCCCTGCCGCTGTGCCCTCTCGCCGATGACTCGGACGCCACTCCAGGAGTGAGGGTAGTGATCAAATGCCGGCGCGCGATCTCGAGCGCCTCGTATATTTTCTGGTCTTTGATGAGCTCGATGAAGTTCTGGTAGTACGTTTCAAAGTCAAGAGTGCTGTTGGTTGTTCCATCACGGGGCTCCTCACTGTCCTCGTTCCTTTTTGATGATACCTCCTTCATGGTCTTAAGCAGCTTCTTGTTCTCATTGCACCAGTCAATCAAAATCTTCAGGTTCTTATTATACCGGATCTCCTTGTATATGTCTAGTCCCTGAACTATAACGTCATAGTCTGTGTATTTCTCCAACTGCAAATTGTGCAACAGCGTCACCCCTGAGTTTGTGGAGATGGAAGAGCCCTGGCTGTTTCTAATCAGATACCCTGCAATCAGCAGGTTCACCTGCTCCTTGTACCAGTCTGCGAGCTCCCCGCTGAGAGAATCGTTGCTGGAGTTGCTGTTGTCAATCTCCTCTAGTATCTTCTTCAGTCTCTTAAACCTCTCAATCCTAGCAACCAGGCGCGAAACAAACTCGTTGTGCTGCTCGACTCTTATTGTGAGCTTCCTGTGGAAGATCTCGTGGTTCGCTATGATTTTCCTGAGAGCCTTCTGCTTGTCATCCTTGGACAAACCCTGCTCCATAGCGCTCCTCAGTGACGAAGTCAGAACCTGGTTCTGCTTCTCTATGAGTTTTTGGATGCTTTTGAAATTCTTCTTTATCACCTCTACTGGTGTTCTGAACTGCGATTTCTGCAGTTGCAGATGGAAGTCCAGAGACGTGGTGGAAGTCATGGTTTGTTGACTCCAAGTCTCGAGGGCCAAATTCTTCAGTGGAAAAAGCAGCTGTGTACCCTCACGGCATATATAAATCCAGACCGCACAAGACTGAGAAGCAAAAGACGCCACTCGATGATTTCCTGCTCCTGTTCCCAAATATAGCAGATCCCGGTTCCAGCGGCGCAGGCACGAGACAAGAACACTCTACCCCGTAATCTCTTCCCTCTTTCAGAGCTATGGACCAGACACACGTAATTTATGCGCTGCTGTATCAAAATAGGCAGACAGGCCGTGGCGCGCGGAAGGATAGGGCTTATCTTTCTGTGAAGTACGGGGGAGGAGTGATGCGATTTCAAAGCCATCTGTCATTTAGTGCCGTGTCACGGAGAGGGTCGTGAGCAGCTCTGAGCTCTGTCTGCTTGTAAATGCGAAGCGCCTGGCCTGTGTCTAGTCATATTTTTAAAGGGTTGCCTATACAGTTATACAGTTTAGGCTGACAGCTTCCTGAGAACAGCCTCGGTGAACTCTGTGGTTGTGCTCTTACCACCAATGTCTGGGGTTCTCACCTTACCCTCGGCGAGCACAGCGTACGTAGCGCCAGAGATGTTGTCCGCGTAGGCATCGAGACCCAGGTGTCTCAGCATCATCGTAGCCGACAGGATCATGGCGGTGGGGTTCGCAACGTTCTTGTCCTTTATGTCCAGGCCTACGTGTCTGCAGCCCGGCTCGAAAACAGCGTGCTCTCTACCGAAATTGGCGCCAGGGACTAAGCCTGGGCCTCCGATCAGCGCAGCACCGATGTTGGAGAGAATGGAGCCGTACAGGTTTGGTGTAACCAGCACGTCGAACTGCTGCGGCCACGAAACAGCCTGCATGGAGGCGTTGTCCACAATCATGTCCTTAACCTCGATACCCGGGTAGTCCACGCCAACTTCCTTGACGGTCTGTCTGAACAGGCCGTCGGCCAGCTTCATGATGTTTGCCTTGTGGATGGCGGTCACCAGCTTTCTGTCGTTCTTCAGCGCAAAGTCAAACGCAAACTTCGCAATTCTCTCGGTCTTGTACTTGGTAACGATCTTCAGAGACTCAACCACGCCTGGGATCGACTGGTGCTCCAGACCGGAGTACTCGCCCTCGGTGTTCTCTCTCACGAGCACCATGTCGATGTCCTTCAGCTTGGTGTCGACACCGGGGATGTTCTTGATCAGCACGAGCGACGCAAAGATGTCCAGCTGCTTTCTCAGCGCGACATTCAGAGACTTGCTGACGGGCGTGGTCGGGGTGTACAGTATTCCCTTCAGCCCAATTTTGTTTCTCTTTAGCGAGCTGATGGCCTCCTCAATGTGCGAGTCCTCGCCGTCGAGCCCTGTCACATGCACAGTCTCAAAGTCGATCGGCACGTTCTCCTGCTTGAAAATCGACTTGACCGACTCGGTAACCTCGTGGCCAATACCGTCACCGGGAATGAGCGTGACGGTGTACTTCCCGCCGTACTTCTTGGGCAGAAAGTTCTCGTTCGCCACGGTGGCGAGCGAGCGGGTGGCAGTCCTTCCCTGGACCAGAGACTGGTGTAGTGTTAGTTCGCCGTGGTTGGTGCAACAGAGATAAACAGACTCCCGTGGGAGCGGCCGCGCGGGCACGCGCGCTGGTGGATAAATATAGTACGCACTCTTCTAGTAGCTGACAACATCGTGAAATGGGTGTGTAGGATTGCTGGCGGTAACCTGGTACAGAATGCTCAGTGCAAAGGTAATCAATCAATCCTGCTGAATCGTAGTATACCAGATTCACCATCTGGAAATACTGGCAGCACCAGAGAGGACACCAGACTCGGCTCCGGATCTGGATTGGTGGATGCACGTCTGATCATCCGGCCTTTTGGGTTGCACACAGCTACAGCGACTTGCACATCATGTATTTCCATCTATTCAATAGAAAACGAAAGAATAACTCCACTCACATAAACAACTATACGAAAAAAAAGGTTCATCCCAAAAGAAAGCACACTGGTATCACACGTATGAAAAAAAAAAAAATGCTCGTCATCATCAGACATACAAACACACATCAAAAAAAATGCTCATCATCATCTATATCATCATCCTCTCAAACGACGAATGAAATGGCCTCTAACTCAGCTGGTCATTGTCATTCATCAGGTTCAGGACCTTCTCTCTCCACCTGAATGAGCTCCATGTGGCGCCGTAGCTCCACGTGAGGTCCTCGGCACCCTCCATGTATCCGCTGTACTTGTTGAACTGCTCGCTCATGTGGCCGTCGTTATCAACGTGCTCTCTGATAACGTCCAGGAATGAGTCTGCGTACTTAACCAGGTTTATAGTGGTCTCCTCGAATGCCGGCGACCCAAACGGCAGCACCAGGTCGCTCTCGATTTTGATCGACAGCAGCTCCTCAAAGAACTGCCTGCTCGACATGTCTATGGCCAGGTCCTCCTCGTACTTGTACAGCTTGTACAGGATCTTATAAATAACCTCGGACGCGGACGCCGTGGCTATGAACCACGGGTTCCCCTCCGTCATGCGCACACCGTCATACTCGTCTTCCGGGTATCTTCCTAATGCAAACCCCATGCTCGGGTCGAAACCGAGCCTCTTGTGGTTGATGGGGTATCTATATTTCATGTCGTTGACCATCGCGGTCAGCGTGTTGAGTACAACGGGGTCATCCACTGGGAACGGAATGTCGACAGAGTCGCTGACAGAGTCAAGGTCGTGCGACCTCAGCGTCGCCAGCAGAGAAGCGGCATCGAGCCCCATCCTCTTGCCCTGCAGCAGCAGGCTCGGTGTCTCGATCAGATATGGGATCTCGTTGCTCCTGTAGCCGCTCTCAAACTCGATGTAGAACCTCAGAGCCTGGAACTGCACAAACATCTCCTTGTAGAAATCCTCGTCGCCAAACTTGGACGCAAACGACATCCCAACCTTCAGCGCCTTCAGCTGTGTCAGACTGGTGAAGAGGTGCATAGAGTTGATCTCCTCCCACAGGTCAAACCCGACAGAGTTCCAGTTCTGTACAACGTACTCCAGGTCCGGCTTGAGGATCTTCTCGTACACAAACCTGGGCGATTGCAGAAAAGAATCCTCCGCAAAAGTTCTGTTGTACTCATCCATCAGCGTCAGGTAGTTCCCGATCGTGATAGCCCTGAGAGGCGGGCCGTCTCTCTGCGGCCTCCCCCAGTTCTCTTTGAACGGAGAGCCGTCCATCATGAACTTGGGCTCACCGAGCCCGGACAGGTCGTCAAAGGAGCCCGAAGGATTTGTCTGTCTCTGCACCTGGTACGAGTTCGTGATGTACGCCTCGATGACCCGCGCGAGCCCGTACTCAGAGTCGTCAAACTCAGAGTCCTGTAGGTGGTCCACCAGAGAGTTCATGGTGATGGCCGCGTCCCTCGTCCACTGGTAAAAGTAGTTCGGGCTCGCCTTGGAGGGCGACGCAGCAACCGCCCCTACCGACACGTTGTCGCTCTTGTCAAAGGAGCCAAACCCGCCAATGTTGTTCAAAACTCCCTTGAACGCAATCTCCTTCTGCTGCGACAGCCACTTGTCAAAGTCTCCTCTGACGATGCTCTCTTTCTTGATCGGCGTTAGTTGCTCGACAACCTGGGGTTGCTTCGCAGCAAAAAAGCAAGCGTACACCGCATCGAGTATACGCTGCGCAAACAGCGGCTCCTTACTGTTTTTTATTCTAGGGATGCCAGCACCCAGATCGTCTAGACCAGAGCCGGTAACGCTCTCATAGCTCCCCCACTGCTTGCTGGAAAGCACAGCTTGCGATTCGTGGTCAAAGGTCAGAGGAACTAGCAACCCTGAACACAAATTGAATAATAGCACAACAGAGAGAAAGTTAGTCTTCATTGTGTGTGTGTATATATATGTGTGTATGTCTCTCTGTATCAGTCAGCACCTCATACGCCCATAGATTGTCACTCTGGGGTAAAAGTGTTCTTTTTATCGTTTTTCCTTGCGGTTTCGTAGATCAGTAGTGTCCATAAAGTGTCCCACTTTATAAACTCTAATGGAATATGGTAATATATGGGAAATCTATATAGCTTATAAGTAGCCAGTATATATTTATAAGCAACTCAGCTCAGCACCGGGAGAAGAGAAAAAAGCAAGCTGTTTATATATATGTCTACCCCGGCGTCGCAATAATATTTGGGGTCAGTTAGCAAGTCACTGTAATGACGCAAACCCATATTCTGTGCACCGGCTGTAAAAAGAAAGATAGTCACATGCGTTTGAAACACAAAAACGAGAAAAAAGTTTTTCCGGAACCGCTGGGAAGTGGACTCACCGCGAGCAGCGGAGGACCAGTCTCTGCGCCGCTGTGCGGTGCAGAGACTGGTCTTCACAGTGCTACGGTGCTGTGCACAGCGGTGGCCCCCGTCTCCTTGCCCGCTGTTCCTGCCGTTGCCCCGAGGTGTCTTTTTGTTGTTGTTGTTGTTGTTGTTGTGGTTCGTGCAAAGCGAAAAACTAGGCACAGAATCTGGGGGTCACACTTTACTCTGTTTTTATTAAATTCCGAGTTTTGAAAGAGAGGAACATTAGGCTATTGCATACCCCTCACACACACCGACGTAGTGTGCGGCACCGGGGGAGTGGTGCCGAGAGAATCTATACCAAAACACACAGTCTTTCAAATCCGGGGTAGCCAGAAGTGCCATGGTGATTCACCGAGTTTTGTGGCTGATCTGCTTACTGGGTTTAACGCTCGGACCGGCAGAGAGAGAGACAGAGCGTGCACTTTCCCCACACCGTGCGGGCCGCGGGTGCCACGGCCACGCGCCTCCCGTGCGGTGCCTGCCCGCCCAGCGCGCGAGCCAGACGGCTCGTGCCCGTCGACGCCCGCTGTCGACACCGGGCGTGCGAAACACATAATCCGCCCCCAAAAATCGGAGGAGACATAGGTCGTGCGCTGTTCCCAAATTGCAGCTCTGTGCACAGCCCTTCTCTTCTAAGCGGTGACGCTTCTTTTTTGCCTAGCATCTCTAATTGTTCGATACCCGTTTATTCCGTTTCCCGCGGGCGGGCACGCACCCTCGAGGGGTAGCTCGAACTGTCTCCGCCCCGCAGACCTGGAGTCCGCACCGGCCGGGTGCTCTGTCGGTCCACTTAGTAATGTGTGACCGACCTACTGACATCTTTAACGCGAAGAAGACGAGCTCGGCGACCCCGGACCGACTGTTCAGTCCCGGCGTATGCCACAGTCCGCGGCCGTCACTGGAGACGAGCGCAGTTCCGCAGGGTCCGCAGGGGCAGCCACCTGCCCAGCGAGGGAGCGTGTCCCGGTGCAGCGGGTGTTCTTTCCCTCTACACCCCTGGCTCGGAGTGCGGGTTACAAAGGTTCCACACCACCTGGCTGCGCCTGCTACGCCAGGTGTAGCCATGTCTCTGCGATGACATCAACAGACCCGTTAACTATGGTACACCTCCCAAACCAACCTCTGACGTCTCTCTCTGTGCAGCTTTCACTATAGCACAAGAAAAATATCCAGATGTGTAAGAGAATAAATTTTCTTTTAGTTTACGCCACGGGTGTGGTGGTAGTCATCCTATATATATATATATATCTGTATATATATATGGCGTATCTGGCTGTAAGCTCCTATGACATGTCCCAGCTGGCGAGCTGAGTCTACTCTTAGAATTCTAACCACAGTAAAAGAAACGGCAAAGAGGCAGCAGCAGCACACACACTGGCCCAGATATATCAGTCAGTACCGCGTCGCCATGGGTAAAGCCAACATAGAGGCGTTCGAGGACGACACCGATCTCGTCACGATCGGCAAGGACGAGCTGCCCTTCAGACTCAGCAAGAAGTCTTTCCTGAAGGACTACCTGTTACAGAACAAGAGAACCACAGAAAGAATACTGAACGAGGCGCCCGGGATATACGCGCACAACGCAAAGGGACAGACTCCGCACACGCTCTGGATCGGCTGCTCAGACTCGAGAATAAGCGAGAGCTGTCTCGGCGTGCTTCCGGGCGAGGTGTTCACACATAGAAACATAGCCAACATAATCACGGCTAACGACCTGGCGTCATCTTCCGCGATCCAGTTTGCAATTGACGTGCTCAAAGTCCGCACGGTTATAGTGTGCGGGCACACGGACTGCGGCGGCGTGTGGGCGTCGCTGGCGTCTAAAAAACTGGGCGGCGTGCTCGACCACTGGCTGCACCCGATCAGATACGTCAGAGCACACAACCGCAAGCGGCTGGCAGACATTGCGAACCCGACAGACAGGTGCGCGGAGCTCGCGGAGCTCAACGTGATAAATTCTGTGAGCCAGCTGAAACGGCACACAAGCTGCACGGCCGCGCTCAAGAAGGGCGACATACAGGTGTTTGGTCTCATATACGACGTTGGCAAGGGGCTGCTTTCGGAGGTGGACATACCGATAGACCACGAGTTCGAACAGGTGTTTGACGTGAGCGATGAAGGTAACGAAAATGACCTGGATGGCGGTCACTAGATAGATTTTTTCTTTTGCTCTTCACCTTTATTTATTATTAATTTTACACGGCATCACTATATCTTTGTGGGAACGTCTTTCGGCGGCTCTGTCAAAATCTGCACCCCCCACGTCTGCTTCGTGATTCCGTACACCGTCGCGAGCAGCTTGTCGTCGAACGGCTTCGACTCGATCAGCTGGAACCTGGCTTTCTTCAGGTACTCGATGTCCTCAGCCTGGAACGAGTACACGTCGATTAGCAGTTTCACGTTCACGTTTGTCTTCTTGCGGTGCGCCTTCTTGTACTCCTGGTACATGAGCCGCGACCTGTAGATTGACCATGTCAGCAGGTCCTCCAGGATCCCAGACTTGTAGTACACGCGTCTCACGCCCACACCCGAGATCCGTACAACGTACTGGTCGTCTCTCGTGAGCTCTTCGTCCTGCAGTAGCGTTATCGCAGAGATCGGCACCTCTCTGTACGAGAACACGAGTGTGTTCCTCCCGCGGGCCAGCTCCCGCTCGAACCGCGCCGTCTGCTGCGGCGTCGCGCGCGGGTTCTGCGCCTTAAACTCTTCCAAGTTGTCCGGCAGCAGCGAGTAGTCCTTGAGGTCGAACCCGAACGTGTACTTCGACTTCTCCGCCACCTCGTCAGCCGCATCCCTGAAGCCCGTGCTGCGCATGCCGATGAAGGTGAACACCGCCGCGAGCGACATCGCAGTGAACACCAGCACCATGAACACGTCTGTGCGGAAGGCGCTGTTCTTCTTCAGCTGCGCGAACGAGCTGTGGTAGATGTAGTCGCTCAGCTTGCTGTACGTGAAGTAGCTGCCTACGACAGACACCAGCGCCCACGTCCGCAGACTCCAGAAGAGCTGCATGTTCATCTGCGACTCGAGCATGCGCTTGCTGTCGATCACAAGGTTGAGCGCGGCAGACGCCAGCGCGGGGGTGAGCACGCCAGACTCGATCTTCGGCTCCACGTCATTGGACAGCGGCTGCTCTAGCTTCACTTCCTTCTGAATCGCCATCGTCGTTTACCGGGAGTGGTCTGCGAGACGGGGAAAACTTTTCCTCTCATCGCCAGCGAGACACTCCCATCTGCACAAACGTGCGGGAAAGGGTAAACTCGCACGTGCGTGTCTTCCGCCTGGGCTATCAGTGGAAACACGACCCATCACAGCGAGCGGGCGAGCCGATGGGGACAGAGGGACGCTCTTTGTGACACAGGTGACTCCCGACTCTCTCACAATGCAAGGCACGCGGGGCGGTGTCCCTGCTGGTCACTTCTCTGGGAGCGCGTGGTGTGACCGTGTGCCGTAGTGCCAGAGTAGGCAGGTGGAGGGACAGCGCGCGGATCTGGAAAATTCTAGAGTGGGTGTCCGCACACCACTCCGTGCTCACAGCGGGAGCCGACATCACGGGCTGTTACTGGCTGTGTGCCTGCGACTTCCTGCATTGGCATATCCGCTTTGAGACTGGGTCTCTGCTCCTGGGGTTTCTGGGGTTTCTCGATCATTCCAGACCGGTGCCGAGTGACGTGATGCGGCTCGCTCTAAGCACTACCGGAAATTTCTAGAGACGGGCCGGGGAAATATATAAGGAGCTGCTGATGCACTGTTAGCGGAGCAGAGAAATTGTCTAACATTTTCACAATATTTAGCATTCAAGTATAGCGATGTCTTTATTCAACGATCCATTCTTCCAGAGACCATTCTTGGACTTCTTCACGAACGTCAGCGACGAGGTGAACAACTTCCAGACTGCGATTGATACCGCCAGGCAGCAGGCGCCTAAGCAGGCGAACAAGAAGGGTGCCATTGAGGGCGCCAGTAACACTGGTGCTTTAACCAAGCAGGGCCAGGGAAAGGGCGTGGCGCCGTTCTTCAACTTACTCGACGCCAACACGTTTGACCTGGTTCCGCCCGTGGACCTGGTGGACAACGAGAAGGACTACCAGCTGCACGTGTCTCTGCCAGGTGCAGCGAAGGAGAACGTCACAGTTGACTTCGACAAGGACGAGAACGAAATTGTGATCAAGGGCGTGATCCCAGAGGTTGAAACCAAGAGCGACAAGAGCGTCAAGTACACAGAGCGGTCGAGCGGCAAGTTCGAGAGGCACATCGTGCTGCCTGCAAAAGTCGACGGTGACAAGCTGGCGGCGAAGTTTGAGAACGGTGTGCTGAATCTCAGTTTGCAGAAGCTACCAGAAAGTGAGTCGAAGAAGTACAAGCGTATTGAGATTAGTTCCTCAGACTCATGGGAGTCGCATGCAGAGTAGTCTGGTATTACCGCGAGAGCACAGGTGGCTGGTTTGCCTTTTAGTTCCAAGTGTGGTTTTTTATCTTTTTTTTTTTTATTTTAATTATGAATATGGTTTTATGGTTTTGTCAAGCTCATTCCTTGACTAATTAATTGTCTCTCGCGGTTGTCGTACCTTTAAGATTCGTTTCCAAGAGATGATTTTGAGTTTATAGTTATATTATATAGCTGGAATTCGAAAACATCATATTATAATTATTGTAGATTTCGGCGATGTGTCAGATTATAGCCAGTGCGTTTATCCTAGTGCAACATTCATGGTGTTGTAGTCCCTGATGGCCGTTTCGAGACGCCGGTCTGCGATCTTTCGACCAGGTTGCACAATAGTAAAATCAAAGATCCTTGGCCACTTCGGACCTCGAGCAGCTTTGCCTACATGCAGGCACATAGCCAGCACCTCTGCAGTTTATTCCTCCCTTCGGCGAGTAGTCGTGGTACCCGGTCGAGTGCGCGGATCTCCAACGGCGCAGATCCCCGGGTAACACTTAGTCGGTGGTGTCTGTGCCACACTCGTAATTGTCCTCCCACTCCCGCAGGTGCTGTTTGCCATAGTTAGCCATAGTTAACGACCTGCCGCACACCGCCACAGGAATCCCACTGGCTGGCCTTCGCCGACAGGCGAAAATGTCAGTAAATCGAAAAGGGTTGAACAAAAATGTTGAGCCTGTTTAGATTCGCGTAGACAGGGAACGGAACACACCGGCACCGATCCATCACTGTCTCTCTGCAACCACTATAGCACCTGACCAAGTGCAGTGCTACATTGATAAGATACTTATCTACAGACTATATTGCGGTGTTTAGCTTTTGCGACACGTCTGTAAGGTATAGAGGACACTTTCACTATTTACCCTTTGATACACACATTTTTTCCAGAGGTTGAACATAGCGTACAGATAGCTTAGCTTCTGAAGGCAATCAATACAGAAAGTGGCAGGCGCGGTTATATTAATAATCAGAGCGTTCGCCGTGCTGAAATCTCATTTAGTCTTTGTGGCCTTCCCTTCCGCCTTGTTTTCTTTGCAAAGTTACGCTGCGCTAGTCTTTCCCGAGGAATATATCCCCACTGCATAATAACCTGGCATCTTGGCGCGTTAGCACGGAGTGAAGAGAAACTAGAACCATAAAAAAAATAGCTTAATGTTAGGATTCCAATAGCTGATATGTCTTCAAGAGCTCAGATAACATCGTCCCCAGCAGCTGCGGCGGCTGTTGCTGCTTCAAACGGGAACCAGCAAACGTCGTCTGGCTCCTCCAACTCGCAGTCGTCGCAGGTTGTGGGAATGCATTATAAAATCGGGAAGAAGATAGGCGAGGGTTCTTTTGGCGTTATTTTTGAAGGAACAAACATGTTGAATGCCGTTCCCGTAGCTATCAAATTTGAACCGCGCAAGACAGAGGCCCCGCAGCTGAGAGACGAGTACAGAACCTACAAGCACCTGTCTGGATCTGAGGGAGTACCAAACGCATACTACTTTGGCCAGGAGGGCCTCCACAACATCCTTGTTATTGATCTGCTGGGGCCCTCGCTGGAGGACTTGTTCGACTGGTGTGGCCGCAGATTCTCCGTGAAGACCGTGGTGCAGGTTGCTGTGCAGATGCTGTCCCTGATTGAGACGGTCCACGCCCACGATCTCATATACAGAGACATCAAACCGGATAATTTCTTGATCGGAAGACCGGGACTGCCTGACGAAAACAAGGTTCATCTCGTTGACTTTGGAATGGCTAAGCAATATAGAGACTCTAGAACTAAACAGCACATTCCTTACAGAGAGAAGAAGTCTCTGAGCGGAACGGCGCGTTATATGTCGGTGAACACGCACCTCGGCAGAGAGCAGTCGAGAAGAGACGATCTCGAGGCGCTGGGTCATGTGTTTTTCTACTTTTTGAGAGGACAGCTGCCATGGCAGGGACTGAAGGCGCCGACTAATAAACAGAAATACGAGAAGATTGGAGAAAAGAAAAGGACAACGCCCGTGTATGACCTGTGTGCAGGTTTACCGAGGCAGTTTGCACAGTACCTCGAGAATGTCAGAGGTTTAGGATTTGATGCTGACCCTGACTACGACGGCTATAGAGCGCTGCTTCTGAGTGTGCTCGATGACATTAATGAAACACCGGATGGACAGTACGACTGGATGAAGCTGAACGGCGGCAGAGGGTGGGACGCCACGATAAACAAGAAGCCAAACCTACACGGATACGGCCACCCGAACCCGCCGGGCGATAGGCACCACCGCCACGGCCAGCAGAGACGCTCGAGACAGCCACAGCAGCAGGGTTCGCCCCAGCAGCTGAACGGCTCTGTGGGCCACCACGGACAGGGCGCCGTGAACAGACCTCTGCCGAACCTGCCGGGCGCTGGCCCCCCGTACACGTCGGCAGCGCAGCAGAAACCGGTTGGCGCCGTCAACCCGCAGCAGCTCTTGAGACTGCAGCAGCAGCCGCAGCCAACACATGAGCCCCAGGTAAACCAGTACAATGGCGTGTCGCAACAACAGGCGCAGCAGGCACAGCAGCAGGCACATGCCAGAGTGCTGCAGGGAGACAACCAGTCGGCCGACTCCAAAGACGGCTTCTGGTCGAAGTATGGGTGTTGCTCTTAAATGCCGATGTCTCGCTCTCCCACAAGCATCTGCTATTGAATCTTGTTGCATATTGTCTACCTTTACCCTGACATATCCCACGGGAAGGAAAAAGTTTTGTGTTACGTTGCTGTTTTATTTAACCTGTTCTCTCATTCTCATTTTTAATTAATGCGTAAATACGTACATATAAGAACAACGACGCCTGTAAGAGAATCAGATCCCTGCCCCCGGCCCTTCCATTCTGCATCGTTTTGGAGCCGGCTGTCAGCTATACGCGCCTCTAACTAGAAACAAATGGTCTCCATCCTTGACTTCCTTGGCCACCCTGCTGTTGGGGTCTATGAACTTGACGCCCGCCAAGTCCGTCTCTCCGGCCCTCAGTTTCCTGAACACTGTTAGCCTCTTGGCCACGTCGGTCGTTTTGTTGTTCTCATTCTTGATCTTCATGAGCGTAGCCACAGAGTCGAGGAGCCTACCGACCGGCCAGCTCCTAGAGACATACACGGCAGACTTCTCAGCCACGCTGTCGAAAGAGCTGTCCTCCGGTATGTACTGCACCCAGAAGAAGACCCTCTCTGAGGCTGAAACCTTCGCGTCGCCTTTCGCAAACTTCTTCAAGCTGGAAAGGTCCAAAATGCGCTGTGTTGCCTTCGAGACCGTGCTTCCCTTGCTCAGCAGCCGCGACGGCTTCTTCCTCGATGACATGAACTTCTGCAGTACGAGCAGCGCCTCTCTCGCATTCTGCGATATCTTCGAGCCCGTGTCGTTCGACTCGACAATAAGTTTCTCTTTTATGCTCACTGGCTCTCTCCTTGCAAACTCGGCCGCCTGCTTCTTCTCCCGCTGGGCGAGTATCTGTGCGATTTTCTCCTTGGTCGACGACGCCTTCGTACCCGCGCTCTTCTGGCCGAGTCCTTGCGGCGCCGCCTTCTCCGCCTTTTTCTTCTTCAGCGCCGCGCAGTCATGGTCACCCACGAAGCTCCTGTGGTCCGAGCAGAACACCCGCCCGCAGTCGAAGCACTTATACGGAAGAAAGTCTATCTGGTTGCAGATCTGGCAGTGCTGACCAATCTCCATGAGTGTCGTTCCCTTATCTATGCTCGTCTCACCCTTATCCGTCATATTAGTTCGCCCTATCTCTAGTATCTGTTTGGTCGTTCTCACACACCGGTGCGTGAACCTGCTGCTATATATACATCCACAGAGTGGCAAAATTCCTGTAGCTGTTTACTAATGGCGTACTTACTGCTTTTGCCTCCCCGGAGCCATGACGCTTCTCGTGCATTCTACGAAAGTGGTCACGTGACCATTTTCATCCTTCCAGCAAGAAGGCAGAGAGACACACGAGCGGGAGCACCGCTCGCTCTCACGCAGCTGGTCGGCGTGGGTTAGGCTCGGGGATGATTTGCGATTTGAGTGTGCCGTGGCCCGTTGCTGACTACCAGGGCAGGCCGACTGCACAGCAAGTGCTAGGTGTGAAGGCGATACTGAGCATGCTCGAGGAGCTGGCGTACACGCATGTGGCTCTGGACTTCCAGATAGACCAGACCGTGAAGGTTCCGCCAAACGAGGGTGCGAACCCGATAGATCTCTCGGTGTTTGAAGAGTTTGCCGGGCGGCTGAAGCTGTTCACGCGGATAACAATCACGGTAGACGATCCGGCGCAGTTTCAGAGCCTGAACAAGGTACAGAACGCGTTCGACATAATAGCGATACGGCCCCGGTCAGAGAAGGCGCTGTTGCTCGCGTGCACGAACCTGGACATAGACCTGATATCATTCAGCAGCAGCGAGCGACTGCCGTGCTTCCTTAGACACAAGACCGTGTGCTCCGCCATAGACAAGGGCATCCTGTTTGAGATTCTGTACAGCCCGTCCATAGCGGGCACGGGCGGCGGCTCGGACGAGCTGAGCAGCCGGCGCAGCTTTTTCACAAACGCAAAGTCGCTGATAAGGGCGTCGCGGTCGCGCGGACTGATCGTGTCGAGCGGGGCGTCTTCGCCGCTGCAGTGCCGCGGGTCGTTTGACGTGGTGAACCTGCTCGTGCTGCTCGGCCTGGACCACTCGCGCGCCAAGGCGACGATGACCGACGTCGCGGCTCGGGTGCTGCTGAGCGGGAGACTGCGGGTGAAGAGCTACAAGCAGACAGTCGCCGTGGGGGGAAGCGGAGACCTAGCGGAGAACGATACGGAGGACAAGCGCGATAAGCAGAACCTCGAGCCGTACCTGAAAAAGAGAAAGAACAACGACGTTCTGGACAGAGTGAAGAAGAAGGTAAATAAGCAGACAGTGCATTAAAACGAGAAGCTCTCAGTATGTAAGTATATCTCCCTATAAGTGGTGCCCTGGTCGCTCTTAGCGCCCTTCAGCACTAGCTGCTGCAGCTGCGCCACTGTCGAGGACACCTCGTAGGTGAACTCGCCGGTCCCGCACGCAGCAATCAGGGTGCGGCTTCCAAAAGCACGGCTCCACTCTGCGAGCTGTGCGTCCACCTGCGGGCGCAGTCTCTCCACCTCCAGAGACGTGGTCGACTCGTTCAGCGACTGCTTTTCGCTAGCCTCTGCAGACGTGGTTCCGGTGCAGCAGACGCGCACAGACAGCTCTACGCCCTCGGGCAGATTCCCGGCAGCTTTGTCGAGCTGACTGCTGAACCACTCGTACGTGCCCATGTCTCGCAGCACCCACAGAAGACGCACCCTGCGCGTTCCGAGGCTCCTCCGCGGCGCCTTCCTGCACATGTCCAGCACTATAGGAATGACAGCCGTCGCCCCTGAGCCGCAGCACAGGCACACCACGTCGTCGAACGAGCTGATGTCTCTGTCAATGCCACCGTAAGGGCCGTCGATCGCGACCCTTATCCTCGTGGGTTTTTCCGACTGCGTCGCCAGGTCCAGGAGGCGTTTTGTAAATCCTCTCCTGGGTCTGATTTTCATCTCTAGAACGCTATTATCTCTGTTCTTCCCGTCTGGTACCGACGCAATGGAGAAAGGGTGCGCCGCGTATCCTCGCGCGACTGCCGACCTCACGAGAACGTGCTGACCGGGCCTCCAGTTTGCCATCGCGGGCGACACCACGGTGAGGCCAACCCCGCCGTCTGGGAGAACGCTCAGAGACGCTGCCTCGCTCATGAGTCTCGGCGTGAGGATATTCGTCCTGAAAAGAAACCTGTAGATGTAGCCCACCATGAGGAAAGAAACGCTTAGCCAGACGTAGTTCCACGAGTTGAGGTCATTGCCGGTGTGCCACGGCAGTATGGCAATGTAAGCGAGTCCGACCGGCCAGTGGACAACGAGGAAAATCTCATAGAACCTCGTCCTGATGAATGTGAGAGAGCAGACGCACTGCAAAAATAGACATGTGAAGAGCACAACGCCCGCAACGTACATTGGGTCTCCGAAAAACACCTCCTTGCGCCAAGCAAAACCGCCCTCCCAGAACGGCTGCGACAGCATTGCGATGACGTGGATCAGTGCAAATACAAAAGTGAACCACGCTGTGAGACGGTGGAACACGTTGAGCTTCTCGTAGCTCACGCCAGTCAGCATCGTGACGATGTTGACCTTGCCGGCGAATGCATATATGAACGGCGTCATGGTGTTTGCAATCAGCGCCGCGCGCTGGCTCACCGGAGGCGCGCCAAACTCGCGGCACGCCCTATACCACGGCTTCGGCACGAGGCATATCAGCAGTGCAAACAGAAAACCCGCATACAGCAGGAGCCCAGACCCAACAGACGAAGGGAACCCGAAATTGCGCGAGAAAAAGGGAGGCACCTTTCTGTACCCCACAAAACGCAGCGCCGCAATGGCCCTGTCGTACACATCCGGAACGACAGGCCGGCCCTTAAGTCTATATGAGTAGTCGCTGCACCATGACACTATCCTGTACACTGCGCGCAAAAACAGCACACTCGCGATGAAGTAGATAGTCCAGTTACTGTATTTCACAGCACTGATGTCTGGGAGCTCCTCCTGCGCCTCGGCAATGCCAGCCTGGAAGTAATCGCTGTCAGGCGCTGTACAATCGTACGGCTGACCGTGGAAATAGCGCACAGACATATCGGCGACACCAAGCTAGCCTCTAACAGACCAGTGAAACACTCTTGGCACCGGCCCAGTCTTATATACCAGCGAGAATAGGTGGAAAAGTACAGCCCCGGTGAATTTGCTCAAAATCTGTCATAATTTGCTCGCTCTATTCGAGCTCGAGGTAATTTGCTCATTTTTTTCCAGCCAGTGAGAGCGGCTCGCTTTCCGATCTCTGCGGGGGATTCTCCTGAGCTGGGGCTGCACGCGATCACACCGACAGAAATTGTCTTCCTGCGCACGCTCCCAGTCGCCCTGGCCCCACACAGCTTCCGCTCATCTTCTGGCGCCTGAGACCTCACCAGGGGGGGGCAGGGTCTCGTCTGGGACCCGCCGCAGATCGAGATAGAGTGGAGTGCGCCACTCAATTGAGCAGTGCACCACGCTAAAGATGTGCACTACTCAATTGAGCCGTTTTTTTCTTCTTCTTTTTATTTCCTCGGAAATTAAGGGGAGGGAGAGCAAGGCTTCGAGAGCCGCACGTAGAGAGCTCTTTGTTCTCCTGCTCGCGCTACAGCAGGCGCTACCGGCGAGAAACAGCCGTACGAACTCGCAGGTACTGACTCGGGGGAGCCCCAGCTGGGCTGGCCGACCTCCGGGAGATGGATGAGGCTGCTGCAGGCGTCCCGTGCGGTCCATCGGGTCGTCGTAGGGCATAGCGGAATATGGGATTTGAGCGTGCTGCACAGGCGAGCAGCTGCGTCTCGTGCACATATTGCCAGGCTGCCAAGTGTTTGTCGAGAGGGGTGCTATCACACACTGCCCGCGACATCACTGGGGAGGGTGTGGCGTACGGTCCAGGCTCTGAAACGGAACTGAAACTGCGTTTTCGGCACTTTGCAGTTATGCGCTGGCGTTGTCGGCAAATGAGCAGTATGCACCCGCCAGGGCAAGAAGGCTAACAGCAGTTGCACGCAAAAAGAAACTTTGGCACGCATCCTAAGGCAATACGGCTAACACAACGTGAAGCAAGAATAGCCGTAAGCAGTTCAACGGTGAGGCCGTCCACGGCAGCAGCTGATGCTTTGTCCGGCATTCAGAGGAACACCACCCCGCTCGCCGTCATCTGGAGAGCACCTGCTGACGCCAAAGTAAAAGGAAATAGGGTTATGCCTCAGTAGTGCGGTGGTGTTGGGCCGGATTTTGGGGTCTGAAATCACGAGGTTGAAACACTCCCCGATCCATTGTTTGCTGGCCGTGACGCCTGAGCAGGGTGTAATAAGCCCCACATACGCGCCCTAGCCTCACTCTGGCAAATCGCCGCGGTCACCCAGAGACAGAGAAGATGGAAAGGGAGGCGTCACAACGGCATCGCAACGGCGCGTGTGTGATCCTGATCAATAGGCGAGTACATTTTCAGCAACGACCGCAAATACTCTATCCGTGAAGCCCTTCACAAGGAATGAAATTGGTCTCTATCTGTCTGAGCAACTTTCCTGTTACTGTGATCGTCTCGGATGTACAGTAGCTGCTTTTGTATTTCATGGGAAGCGCTATTTTCAAATTTGAAGGGCTGAAATGCACGATGGCGCCGCCACCGGGGCCATAAACAAACCCATTGCCGATATTACCACCATCGGACACGTTCTGGGGTTCGTTGGTGGTCTATTGCGGCAGTCTCTCACGGACGAGCGAGCTCAGTTTTGTATTTTTTGAGTGTTGATAGCGCAATACGAGCATTTTCTGATCTCTAAGAACCAGCAAAGTGGCGCATGGGCCCATAAAATTGTTCAAAACATACCTTTGCTGTGCTATAGTTGGTCTAGAAGCCAGTTCGTCTACTTCGTGAAGAGAAAATAGGTGAGAGGAAGATAAGCGGAGAAAAGAAATACAAATTAGTGCCATTTTCCCGCTCCAACAGCATACACGGAATGAATGCGCCAGTTACATAAACCTGAAACACGATTAACTAACTAAGCAACAGCTCAGGAGGTGTTGGCGACAGAGGACTAGCATTATAATGTGTTCAATCTGGAGGCCCATCTCGTTTTGTGGACGTTTTTGCTCTCACCAGTCTCTGGGCTCGCTCTGAAAAGGGATCTCTGTATGTCACCGGGAACAGGGACACAGCAGGCTACGGAGTCGCTGGTGCAGATGGTAGCGAGTAGGAAAGTCGTGATGTCGGCCGGTGTCGTTCCATCCACTGGCCCAGAGGGCTCCCGAACATTTCAACACGGCGCTCGACTCTGCGCCCCATTTTGAGCATTGGCCTAAAAATTCGCACTCAGCACCGCGCATCTCACAAAGGGAATCATCTTTAAATAGGTAAACGCAAAATCCAGCGCAGTTACTGGAAATTGCCTTCTACGGACATAGCATAAAAAGTGACACTTTTTGGGAGGGTGCATGGCACCTTGTAATTTGTGTCATAGAATAGCCTCACGATCGCCACCTAGCCCACAAGTACCGCCTCTGGTAGAAAAGTGCCACACCTCGTTGGGCATCTCTGTGTTTCTAAGATACTACGAATAGCAGGTTGCGCAGCTTCTCTTGACCACTGCCGGAAGGACCGCTACATCACGGGAAAAAAGGAATTGCATGCCTCCACACGTACGCTCCGCCAAACGACGCAGACGCCACATACACAGAGTCAGCAGCTTGCTTGCTCCCTGAGTGGTTGTGTTCACATGTGATCCCACCTTTCCCTAGCAGCCTCGGAGAGTACGGTAAAATAAAAAGTGCCGGAACATCGCAGTTTCATGCACTGTGTTCTAGCCACAGATGTGGACATGTACTGGTCGCATATTATTTTAAACAGAACGGGCTAATCTGAGACGCTCTAAAGTTTGAGCAATACGAACTTCGTTTGCATCAATGGCGTGGTTTATTAAGTACTGTCGCATTGAGTGGATGGACACAAATAGGTCGGCAGCCCGGGCGACCGCTTCCCCCTGCTTCCACAACCAGCGCTCGTTCCTAGCCCTCCTATCCAGCGAGTCACTTGTGCGCCCGGAGACTACGGTTCATCGCTCAGAGCCAGCAGTGTTTCAGAGGCGTGGGATCTATTGTCCGAGGCTGAAACTGATATTTTTTTCTGGCTCAAAGGCTACAGCAGAAACAAAGAGCCCCCAGCGTCGTAGGATTAGTACCGCTTATTATGTGCCACCAGAAGGGGTCGCAAGATGGGTGCCGAGTTCTCTGAAACCATTAGTATTGTAAACGCCGGCTCTCGACTGTGGCTGCGAGGAGCGCGTCGCTCTCACCCGGTGAGAATATCCGGTGAGCTGAAAACGGCTTTCTCAGTCCACGCAAAAAGAGGTGAAACAAGATTCTTCCGTCTAGGCGAGTGATCCCGTGGCACCGACAGGTAAGGACCCCGTGTGGCTGACCACTTTGTAGACATAATAGTCGGCCAAGACAAAATCAGAAAGGTGATTTGCTCAGGGTTGTATGCGTTGGATCTTCAAGACAAATTTCGAGATAGTTGCGGAGGTAGGCAATCGCCGAGAAAAAAAAATTAAGATCTAGGCTACCTACACCACACAATGTGCTTATTTCGGGGCGCCGGTGGTTTATTTTCTAGTCCTCCTCCCTGCGACGGGGGGACATGCACTCATGCAACATCTCCGGACCTATCTCACAGCTCGATAGTAGCGGTGTAGTAGCTGGGGAGATGTGTTTGAAGAGAAAAGAAAATTAGGAGATGGCTTAGCTCAGGGCTTAGAGCCTAATGGCTCGCGAAGAAGGGCCGACGAGCCCCTGAGTCTGCTTTCGATTGAGCACCCACTCTAGTGTAAGTTTATGTACGCCGACCGGCGGTGATCCCTCTCTATGGGTCCCCCTCTTGCCACGGTGAAATTTCGTTCCGCAGGTATGCGGTATAAACTTCAGCCGCGTTCACCTGCCGAGAGAGACCTGGAGGAAGTTCGCCATTGAGCAGGGTGAGGACGGAGAGTTCGTTTACTGTAGCGAGCACACGTTAGCATGACAACTCTTCTCCCAAACCTGCTATTTCCAGAGATGAAAGTGGTGCAGATATCAGCTGTGAATAGCACACTAGCGCCTCCAAGCAGCCGAGAAGGTCAGCGAGCCTACAGGGAAGAATATTTCGTAACCATGACATGGAAGTGAACGATTTGTCCAGTTACGGTATACCGGTAAGACTAGAGCCCACGAGAAACACAGTGCCGAGAAACCTGCTCACTACGCTGGAGACGCTCGAGACGTCCTACCTGATCTCCCTGAGTGATCTCACCTCTGGAACAGCGAATGCCACGGCGCCGGAGCCTCTCCTGTTGCGAGAGTTATCTCTCGCTGAAGCATGAAAAGCTTCTTCTGTGCGCGGCTTACCGGTGGGTGAGCGAGATGACCTACAGAGGGAGATCTAATCGACTACAAAAAGAAAACCCCTTAGCGGATCTGGTATATAATAATTCCTCTGGCGTAAGACGTAGGTTCTGTTTACCTTTCAGATATACATATTAACACCGAGTTCTAGTAGTAGAGAATGAAAAAATGAGGAGTCCATTAGAAACAGTTGTATGCATGCACGTTACCTTTTGCATGATAAAGTACCAGAGATTGCTGTAGTTGCAGCTGGAAGCCTGGCCAATAAAATACTTTTAGCCAAACGGTGACAATTGCATATTCCACCCAGTGTTCTATGTGAAGAGGTGAAATAGCGGGAGCGGCAGGCCCTTACCACCGCCGACAGCCACCTGTCACCGCGAGGGCTGCGCGCGGAGAGAGTACCGCCTGCGCGCCTAGCGGCGTGGCCAGAAGCTCGCGCTGTAGCCGCTTCGCATACGCCCGGGTGGCTTTCGCGCCTTCTCGAGTCGCATATGTGCCTCTCTCTCTCTCTCTACTCAGCTGTATGTATTTCAACGACGGCCTGCCGGTGGTCGACGTAAACTGTGAGCCATTTTCCATGGCTCATGCTTGGCCCCAACTGTGCATTGTCCATCATGTACCTTTGGTACCTTATCTGTATTTACTGTCTCGTTGTTTCCGTATCGTTTTTTTTTAGGTATGTATGTGGGTTTTGGGTTACTGCAGCTTCGGGGCTTTTACATCGCAGCTCCCACCTTACATAGATAAAAGAGAGGTCTACTCCACGATTATCATTCTCTAAAAGTTTTCCGTCCTCGCGTGTCTATGAAAATGTCACAGACAGCATCGGCATTTTTGTATTTTATATAAAAGCACCATAGCAGGGCACATATAGCCAGAGAGCCAAAGCGATCTCTATAAAATTTTAGCCATAGGTGCGGTTTTGCCGAGAAGTGGGAACATCTGAAGATCCGCAAGATCAACTCGCAACATATATATATTCAAACAATTGATCTCTTCCGAGTATTACCGTTTCAACTAAGAATACACAGTCAGGAAGGTCCCCTATCCACACACTGCCAGGGAATTACACGGCCATTGTTCCGTCCTGAAACACATCTGTCACCGGGACGTTCCTACATAGCTGCGTCTTGCAGGTGTATGCCTCGTTCCCTGATTTTTATTCAAAAGTCAGGCTCGCAGCGAAGAACATCATCTCCTACAGCTTGAAACCGACTCTGTTAACTGGCTGGAACTGAGTACCAGAGGCGGTAGTTCCATGTTGTCTGCGTGATCCTTTTTCGTGACACCATAGGACAGAGAAGGTGTACGTCGTTTAGAGATTCACGCAACTGACTTGAACATTAGCTTCTAGTGTGCTTCTGTTTTGAAGAGTTCATGGCTGAGTCCAGGCCGACGATTGCGTGTCTTGTATGACCAAAGTAATGGGCATCACCAATTCGCCAAACATATCCCATCAGGAAATAAAAGCACATTCCTGCACATAATTCCACCAAAAAGACACATTGAGCTGAAGGAGGACGGAGGACGGAAATCAGACAACAGGAGAAGAGGGAGAGCGTTCTTTGAGCGAAGAGAGAAGAGACGTGGACCCCTCCCCTGCTTATTGAGACGCCTTCTCCTGAAGAAGACAAACACAAACACAAACCGCAGCACACCTGGGTCAGCCTCACCAACCGGGAAAGATAGCAGTTCAATTGCAGAGTCTGTTTCCCACAAAGTATGGAATATCCGGGGGGATCCGACAACAGTTCTCATTCAGATGCGATCAAGGAAGAACCGCTCGAAGAATCTAGCGATGCCTCCTCTAGCAGCAGACCACCGCGCCAGCGGCAGCACGTTATCAGTATTTCGGACTCTCTGGCAAAGAACTCCAGGCAGCTCCTCTTCGCACATTTAGTTTATTACCTGGTGCAGAACAACTACCACGAGACGGTAACAACACTCATACGGGAAGACCTGGCACAGAGGGGCAACTCACTGCCACTGCTGCTCAATGTCGGACGGAGACTGAGGGACAGACAGCGCGAAGAGCCTGAGGCCTCCGGTGATGGTCTGCCCTATACATCGGACGACCTGAAAGCATTGTATGAGCAGGTCAGCATGGAAGAGCTGGATCTTTCCAGTGACGTTGCTGTGAAGATGATGATGAAGTCCAACGAGGCCTTCCTAGTGGAGTGGTGGAACATGCTGCTGGAACTTCAGAGAAATACGCGCAAGGTCGCAGCCACCCCGCTTGTGTCCTTGCAGCAGCAGCAGCAATTCCAGCAGCAGATGCGACAGCAGTCTGCCGGGCAGCCGAACCCAGCACAGCTTGTTCCATTTCGACAGAGCTCGATGGCTGGACACGAGATGCTGAACCGGCCACTGTACACTCCCGTAAAGACGGGAAAACAGCCAATGGGCGCGCAGATGGCATACCAGAATCTCCAGGGTCCATCGCTGGGACCCGAGACTATCAACGAGATCCTGAAACACAGCGCCAGGCAAGGGTCAGCACAGACACTCCGACCAGACAACACGCGCGCCAGCAGCGTGGGTGTCCATGTTACACGACAGAGACAGGCAGACACAGACACTCTGTCGCGGCAGGAAGAGCTGGCAGGCGAGGATTCCGCGTCGCAGGACGTGATCGGCTCAGCCGTGTACCAGAAAAATAGGCACGTGAACCCAACGACGGGGTTATTTAAAAGGACTGATAGCATGGGGCAGCTAGGCGGTGTCAGTTCGCAGAGCGACACATACGCCCAGCAGACGGCTTACAGAGGTGTGCTCCACCGCACAGCGGCGGAGATGGCGAGGGCGAGAGGTGCACAGCTGTCCGCGTCGCACTCGTTGGCGCTCGCTGGCAGAGAGGAGACCGTTCCAAAAAGCACACACACAGGCGTGACAGTCTTCCCGCAGTCTCAGCAGTCGCCGGCGGCGTCAGTCATCGGGGTACCTGGGACAGCGTCGGTCGGCGCGCATGGCGATTATCGCCCCCTCCAGCCTCTGGCGTACTCTCGCGTGGCGGAGTCGCCGTACGCTGGTGTACTGCCTCCGCAGACCAGAGAGGACAGCCCGTCGGCGACACGCGCAGTTGCCTCTGAAGTGTTTCCTCCTATTGAAGTTGTCCACAAACTGAATAAAGCGCCAAACAGGAGACGCAGACAGTCGCAGAACAAGAATCTTGTCCAGCAGGTCATCGACCTCCCACCAGTGCTCCCAGAGGGCAGAGAACCGATCACGAAGCGAGACAAGTTTGACACGCCTATTCTCGAGGGCCGTGCCGTAGCACCAGAGGCACAGATGGGGACGTGGAGCAGGCAGCCGCAGAGCAGGGACCCGGCGCACGCCGATATATCTGTCACTGACAGCATGGAGGAGTTCCTACAGCACCTTGAACACGAAGAAGAAGCCGAGCCCGAGGGAGAGCCGCAGCCGCCAGATCAGTAGCGGCTGCTGGCGAGCACACACACACACACACACACACACACATATACACCTCTGGCCGTAGAGAACAGTCTCTCAGCGTCATCGACTTGTTATTTCTGGGGTTCTTCTTTTTTTTTCCGGGACGTGCTTCAGCGAAACTGCGACACTATCTCGGGCTCAGGAGAGAGAACCCTACCCTGTATACATTTGTAGAAATAAAGAGCTAATTGTTCAACTATCGACTCACATGGGCAAAAGCCCTCGGCCTGTTCAGTAGAGCGTGCCCAGAGCGAAAACGACGGGACCCCTTTAGAGTTTCCGCACGACCATTATTTTCAACCCAAAAATTTTCCATCTTTTGTTATGCGCATGGGCCCTTCACATTCCTAGTCACTCGTTTGGATAGCAGGGAACACGGCACAGGGCACATCTCAGAGGGTCGTAGACAGCTGAGTTTTGGGTGTGAATATTTAATTTTTTTATCGCTTTTGGTTTTGGTTCTGCGAGGAGTACGGCTTTTTTTTTTTGGTTGGGGACATCTATGGTATTGGCCCTAGGAGCGACTGGACAGTATAGATTTCGACGCGCGTTTTAGACAAGCACGGTGGAAACAGAGCGAAAAGATGTCTGTTGAATACAGCAGAGACGCAGCGGTGAATCTACCGCTGGGACACCCAGTCCAGGTGGCCAGTGCAGGCAGTGGCTCCTCTGGAAAACAGGAGAACGGCGCAGAGCAGACGGGAGCGGATGCAGTGCCTTTCATGTACCAGATGGCTCTCATTGACGAGGCGATAGACAGTTACGCGAAGTCGCCAGTGTATCCGCACCAGAACAACGGGTATAACGCTTCATATCTGGGCAACAGGAATAACGGCGGTCAGAGGAACAACCAAAGCCACAGGAGCAGTGGCAGCGCGGTCCCTAGCCACATGAACAATCTCTACAGAGCAAACTCGCATATTCCCTGGAACTCGCAGGGGCTCGGCAACGGGAGCTCCGCCCAGCAGTACCAGCAGTACCAACAGGTGCCGCAGACGCCTATGGGCGCTCAGGCGCAGAACACGAGCATCATGAAATTCAACAGCATTGGGAACCAGCGGCAAGAGCATACATTGCAGAGAGTGGACTCTCTACCTGAGGGCATCATCGGATCCGGTAATCAGCTGACCCAGTCCTACGGATTTCCACCTCTCACAAGATCCGCGACGGCTGGGTACCCTACACCGTTTGGCGCACACACCAGCGGAGAGTTCTCCGTCCAGCCAGATACGCCGCAGTCGATGGCGTCACTGGACAACAACAATGTGGGCATAAACGACCTGAAGCTGCACTTCCACCCTTTTGATAATTTCAAGGGATCCCACTTCCCGATCAGCGAAACTGGCAATGACTTCAGCTCTAGATCCAACTCCGGCATCGGAAGTAGCAATACCGGGTCCGCGCTGAACAGAGTGCTGACACCGACCTCGTCCATTTCAACATCGTTTTTGACATCGTTCGGGAATATTGACGCGGAGAGCATAGCGCTAGGACAGCAGCCTCAGACACAGTATGGGAGGAACGGCTCGTCTGAATCACCGAGCTTCGGGTCAGGAACAAACACCTCGGTGCCGGGGACTCTGAGATCTCTCGGGTCCCAGTCATACGGACAAGCGGCGGATATTGCGGGCCTGGAGAAGCTTCAGGCGACTACCAAGAGAGTGTGGAGCACTGGATTTGAGAACAGCCAGTACTATCGTCTATCGGGGGCCATGGGTAACAATGTGTCGACGGACTCTTTCTCTAACATCCCAGTAGAGACTAATAATACCTCTCTGGGGTGGTCTAGTGTCTGGGGCTCGAATTGAGATCATATCAGACTCGCCCAAGCTCAAAAACCGCTGAAATAGTAATTTATTTGACTTTTGCATGCCGGACCAAAAGTTCACTGACATTTGCACTTCCTGTCTTGTTACTTTTTTGTTTCTTGGGGTCAGTCATATTGTACGAATGCGCGTGGGAAATGCGTATGCCATTTTGTTATTGCGATTAGAAAGTTTGTTTTGGTAATCTAGATGTTTGGACGCCTTGTTTATTATTAGAACATACACAGTCTATATCTATTAAGTATTAGCATAAGATAGAACTGTGCACTTTGTGTATTTATTTGGCTTCTTTCCCCTGACAAGTGCGATGATGCTGGGCATTTTTAGTCGCCTTGTTCGAGGAGAGATTTGACAGATATTCGCGACACTGGTCATGTTGTATATCACACACGACCCTGTAAATAACCCTGCACGCTCGCCATCAATCAGCGCATCAATAGTCTTGCCAGCTCTCAGCTGATAGGCACTCCGTCTCAAGTTCTCCTATCTCTTGCCACGAAGATGTGTGACGTGCGTCATCGCGGCTGCACCAAACACGCGTGCCACGATAAACGACCCGTCTCTGCGAGAATCACCATCATAGATTAGGACGCGCTTGAGAGAGTAGCGGCTAGTCAGCGGGTCTCAAGGGTATGAAAATTATTCGAGCGCCCTATCCTGTGTTCCAGAGTAGCATACAGCTTCTTCTGATATGAAAAGTAAATTAATATACAACCATCAGCTCCCCGCTAACTGCCAGGCAGGGATACCCGCCTTCTTTTCCGCAGCTTCAGCAGGCTCGGGCGTCTTCTCGCTAACAGGTTCAGTTGCGCTTTCAGGCTCAGTCCCTGAGGATGGCTTCGGCAGCATATTTGAGGCAGCTGAAAACTCGTCCACGGCCTTCATCTTCTCCTTGGCCAGAATATCCTTCAGCGAAGGCACTGCAGTCACTGGAGGCACACTTAGATTGCTGACAGAGGACTGCTCATGAGAGTGGCCGTTCGACTGGGAGTGGCCGTTGGTCTGAGAGACGCCATTGGTCTGAACGCCGCTTTTCCTCTGAAAGTCACCAGTGTGGAGCATTTCCTTCAGCGCAGTCAGATCGTCCTCGATCTTGGACAGCTCAGTCGTCACTGTGTGCTTTTGCTCGTCAACGGTCTTCATGAGAGTGCTCTTTATGCTCTCCACCTCGTATTTAAGGTACTTCAGGGATTCCTCGTTATTCAGGTTTTTCTCGTTCGTCTTGGAGATGATCGCATCAATCTCATTCAGGGTATGGTCTATCTTGGCAGATTTGGCATTTTGCTCTTCATAGAAAGTGTGCTGCTCATCCTCAAAGCTCTTCAGCAGAGCCTCCACCCTCACAAATTCCTGATCCACCGCCTCTTTATCGTTCTCAATCGCTTCCTTCGAAGGGGGAATGATGTTAGGCAAGACATACCTCTTGACTATCTGGTAGAGCCCATATGTGACTCCAACGGAGACAGATGCCATGATAAAGTAGTCCTTCCAGTCTCTCTCAGGGAGCGGGGGAGCGTTGTAGTAGCGGTCTGGCGCGGAAACTGGATAGGAAGACGTCGCCGCGGGGACAGATGATGCTGACGTCAAGCTAGACAATGTCACAGAACTGGGGCTCCCAGCCTTCTGTGAGCGCAGCAGTGCCTCCTTCACTTCCTCTTCGTTGAGGCCCTTCGTCTCAATGAACTCCACTTTCTTAGCCAGCGGAGAATCAGCTATCTGAGGGTTCTGCAAGAACTCAACAGCGCTCGCCACCAGGTCCTCGCGTATTCCAGTACTCGAGGGTGTGCTCGACATCTTTGCTGTCTCTGTTGTTTATATCCAAGTCCGCAAACTCTCTGGACGCTCTCCACAGCTCCTTGCCACACGCGCTGGGCTTCAGCTGAAAAGGGTAGCTTTAGACGGCTTTTGGTTTTGATGCACGACTATCTGTGGAGTCAGAGATTCTCCCCCGGACGGCGGCGACACACTCACTTGTCCCGCTGTTATGCTGAAGAAGGGCGCAGCTGCGCCCATATATGAACAGCTATGTCGTGATGTGTTTGGCCGGAGTCAGTTTGTGCTATTTGTGATCCGTTTTGACGAAGATTCAGCCGTGCATGACGTGTACAACTACGAGGTAGTCGCAAGAACTCTACCACTAGCGACGCAGGTCAAGCTGCGGCGCGTCAAACGCGAACAGGATAGAGTCGCGAAGCTGCTGGGACAGGCCCTATTGTGGTTTGTCGTGTGCATGTACGAGGGAAAGCTGCTGCGGAGCATAAAGACTAAACGCCACAGGTTTGGCAAGCCGTCTCTGGTTGATAGGCCCTACAAGTTCAATCTTTCGGACGAAGAGGGAGTTGTATCGCTGGTCATGGACTTCTCTGAGGCGGCCGGTGAGAATGGTGTTGATCTAGCGAGCATTGAGGACATACAGTCTTTCGGTCTAGCCGACCTGAACGCCTTCTACTCAGAAGATTTCAAGGATATCTTTACAGAACGTGAGAGGGAGGACTTACGAAGACTTTTCGCAGAGGTGACAAGCGTGGAGGCGCGATTAGGTGTTCTCACGCAGCACTGGGCGCTAAAGGAGAGCGTGGCGAAGTATCACGGGTACGGGCTACACAGACCGCTCAGTAACTACAGCTTTCCGCCCACAGTATCCAGCGATCCAGTGCTCCGTGGTACGCTATGTGAGAGCGGCCTTAGAGTTACCGAACCACGGTGGGATACATTGAGTCAGCATGACCTACAGAAACCAGACTGCTCGGTGCTGAAGCTCACACAGGGGATTATCTGCTCGGTTGCGGCAGCGAAAGCTCCACCGCTACTGGTGGAGCTGTCGATAGCTAGTATAATTCAGCTGTGTGCCCTTCGCGAGCAGTGTGAAGACGATGACCGCGACGCTGACATGGGCGTTTGACGCACAGCCACGCAAATGCGAGGCCGTCAGACCTCGATAACCTCCCACGCCTGCTGGTGGCTTCTCGAGGCGAAGCACCACAGAGTTGCATATAGACCCGAATATACCGATACGTACTCGCGCCGGGCGCTTACGGCGCCATGACTGAAGCGTATCTCTCCGGTGATGGTCATCCGAGTAGTGCGGCGGTCACTTTGAAAACTGAAGTGTTTGAAGCATGCGCAGAGATGGACCAGAGAGCGCATATACGGGAAGCAGGCGGGAGCTTCCTCAGAGTGACGGTGAAGGATGGCAGCCAAGAGCAGCAACTCTGTTGTGTCGACGCATATCATCGCGGGCTTTGCCGGGGGCCTCGCGTCGTCGGTTACACTCCAGCCGTTGGACTTGCTCAAGACAAGAGTACAGCAGACGAAGGGATCCAGTTTGTCATCGGCGCTGAAAGAGATCCATGGTGTCACCCAGTTGTGGCGGGGCACTCTTCCCTCAGCTTTGAGGACTTCTGTCGGGAGCGGTCTCTATCTGAGCTTTCTTAATCTCACACGAACCTATCTCTCGAAGATGAAGACAAATCCGGACACATCTGCTATGCTCAGTTCTCAGCTGCCGAAGCTGTCTGGGAGGGAGAACCTGTTCACAGGGATGTTCTCCAGGGGAGTGATTGGCGTGATAACAATGCCGATCACGGTGGTGAAAATCAGGTACGAGTCCAGCTTTTATAAATATAACAGTCTCGGCCAGGCGTTCAGTGACATATTCAGAAAAGAGGGTATACGGGGTTTCTTCAGCGGACTATGGGCAACCACTGCGAGGGATGCTCCGTATGCCGGGCTCTACGTGCTGTTTTATGAGCGAGCCAAGACCCTGATTCCAGGGCTTTTGCCAGTGGCAGACACAACCTCCGCAGATAAGGCACGCTTCTTTGACAGATCCACATCTGCACTCATAAATGCCACTTCTGCTATGACGGCGGCGAGCATTGCCACGGTGATAACAGCTCCATGTGACACCGTCAAAACCTGCATGCAGCTGAATCCAAAAACCTACCACTCGTTCACAGGGACTGTCGTATCGCTGGTCAGAGATGCCGGCGTGATGCGCCTTTTCGATGGTCTTTCGTTCAGACTCGTTCGTAAAGGCTTTAGTGCTGGAATTGCCTGGTGCATTTACGAGGAGTTGGTGAAACTGAGATAATCTATTTATTCCTGAGCATGTACATACTATAGATCCCATGTTAATGATTTTATGAAATGCATAGATTTTTCGCCTAAAGTCAGTCCGCAGTCTATACGACTCAGAGTCTCGTCGCCTTCCGGCTGAATCAGCGAGAGTGTGGCGAGTCCTAGGAAACTGTGCAGAGGATCAGACACATCGTCCTCGTTCGTTTTGTTAAACCCACCTAGCATGTCGTTCTGCGTGACTTCCAGGAGATATCGCCTAATAGCCGCGTGGTCCACGAGATCTTTACTGCCCAGCAGAGCAAGACTTCCTATAACCCAGAAACTGTAGCACGTGTCTGCGTATTTGTTCACCCTTCCGTTGAATCCGCCATTGTCCTCGGTGTCGGCGTACTCACTATCTTCAAGCTCAAGACTATTGAAGCTGTCAAAGAAAATCTGCCTATGGCACAGCCACGAGACAGTGTCGTCCCACTGGTTGCTTTCCAAGTCCAGTCTTCCCAAGATTTTCAGACAATTGAGAGCGCAGAACGTAATTCCGGCATGGCTCTCACAGTACGGGGACACCGCTATTCCTCCGTCAAAGCTCACACACGCCTTGATGTGGCGCTCTATCGCATCACAATCCACGCCGTGGAGATCATCGCTGAGAATCCTGCGAATGCTCATGGCCATCATGTCGTACCTCGCGTCGCTATCTCCAAATGGTTTTCCATCGACCCCGACCACGGGCAAAAAGGAACCGCTCGGGTCCTGGCATTTTTTCACGTATCTGAGGACTCTCTGCCTGTCGATGCGGGACGTCATGCTCTCATCTCGCAGAAGAATCAGTATCTGCAGTGCAAAGAGAGTTGCGGCCAAGTTCGCAGGGTCATAGCCGCTCTCTGTGTCCATTTTATAAGAGATGCTTCCCCGGAATCCTTCCCCAGAAGGTACGAGATGGGCGTACACCCATTCAATATACGACTTTCGCTCGCTATCCGTGTACTGATCATCTGCTTTCAGTAGTTCCAGTCCAGCCAGAGAAAAGTAAACTATCGCGAGTCTATTTGAGTCCTCCGACTCATACTTGCTAGGCAGGATGCCTAGCACCCGTCTGAAGTACCTAACGTGCTTTTCCCGCAGTAGCCCGCCCATATCCGGACGCTCCCACCGTGGTGATCTCTCGGTAAACTCGCATGAGAGCTTAACGGTAATGGGAAACGCACGAATATTTATTTACGGGTCTACAAAAACTTGCTTTACGCCAAAACAACACGATAGGTGGAGATTTCGAATCCACGCGACACCACTTTGAAGAAACCGCCGTCTGCTTCGTATGGGACTTCCTCAACCTCCTCCTCGAGTATGTTCACCTTGAACACTTTCAGGACTGGAACACTCACCTTCACTAGAGCCTTCGACTGTCCTCCCAGAGCCTCGTATATCCTCAGAATGATTGTCTTGTGGCCTGCAAACTTGGTCGGGATAGTGCTCTTCGTCTCTGAGATGCCTTCGTCATCCTCTCCGCGCTTCAGATTACTCAGAATGAGGTTGCTGTCGCCCTCAATTTGGACTAGGGGTTTGTCTGCGGAGCGCGATGCCTTGAGCTCGTCGACGTAGTAGAGCTTGCTGTTGAGACGGTCATTAAACTCAAACGCAGCCCGCACGGTGGAGGTGCCAAGAGGTCCCGAGTGTGGATATATGGCGTACTTGAAGTGGTGATCACCCATATCGGCGCTGCCATCCGGGTACTTTGGCGCCCTCAACAGCGAGAGCCTCATGAGATCACCGTGCACTGCGAACCCATATTTGCAGTCATTCAAAATGGAAACCCCGTAGTTGAAGTCAGAGTAGTCAGCGAATTTATGCGAGCACACTTCAAATTTCGCCGTTTCCCAGCTAGTGTTGAAGTGTGTGGACCTCTTGGTGACTCCAAACTGCGTCTCGTAGCTCGCGGTGTCCTGATTGACAGCAACGGGAAACTCAACTTTCAAAAACTTGTAGTCCTCGTGCCAGGTAACGTCGCACTCAAAGTTCAGCGTCGAAATGTTATCCAGGTCGTGGAGTCCGTCCAGCGAGATCACAGTGGTGATGGAGCTTGTCTCCGATAGCGCGTGTACGACTTTGATCGCAACTCTCAGTGGTCCCTCCTCGAGGACTTCAAATTTGGTGCTTTCGCCGACATATTTGAACTTCTCCAAGGAGTAGAGCTCTGTGTCCCACGCCTGGAAGTTAAGCGGCTGGTCGTCAAACATGACCAGCTGATTTGCACCTATGGAATTCTTTCCTTGTGCTGATGTGTCGATGATCTCCCTCTCGTTGAGGAGATCGTAAAGACTTTTCACCACCCCGTTGTAATCAACAGTGGCCTTCAGCTTACCGTTCTCCATCACATACACGCCACCCTCAGAGGAAATTTTGGCTGGATACTTAATCTTCGTGCCGATTGGCTCTAGCAGGCCACCAGTTGTCGACTCCAGGTACAGCAGGTGGTTCGACTGATGGTTTGGCGACAGGTCAGACATGGAATTAACCATGGGAGAGCTGATGACCATGGATCTATTCCAGGGAAGGGAGTTGGGAAATCCAACGGCGCCCGACGACTTCTTAGTATCACCGATCTCCTTAATCCCGAGCACCTCCAACGCGTCCTTGATCAGGCCTGTGAGATCCGATATCGCCTTCTTCAGCATTGGCTTCACTTCATCCTTATACACAATCTCGATGCAAGATCCTGGAAGGACATCGTGGAACTGGCAGAGGCAGACATCTTCCCAGATAGCCGTAAGCTTGTCAGCTGGGTACTTGTACTTTTCCGGAGAGGAAACAGAAGCAAGAGTAGCAAAGTACTCCAAGTCATGCAACAGAAACTCGGATGTTCTCATGAAGTATTTGACCTGAGCCTGTGTCGTATAGGTACCTCTGTGGTACTCTAGATAGAGCTCTCCGTTCCACGACGGTAAGGTCTTCGCGTTTCCCGTGTTCTCTCTAACCTTACTATAGAACTCGTCAATAGTCGAGCCGACTTTCACAATCGGGAAGCTCCCACCAACAGTGTTTGCCAGTCCTCTGGAGCGGCGCAGTTTCTCCAGCATTTCAACCGTGGGGCCTCCACCACCATCGCCGATGCCGTAAAGCAATAGCCCAATCTGGTCATTGTACAAGTTCTTGTGTTGGTCCAGGGACCGTTTCACATCACCGAAGTGCGCAGACGCAGTATACGTGTTAGCCGGAGGCATGTGTGTGAGGACCTGCGAGCCGTCAATTCCCACCCAATTGAAAGTGCTCTCCGGGAAACTGTTGATGTTGTTCCAGGACAGCTTTTGGGTCAGGAAGTTCTCCATGCCTGCAAGTCTGCAGAACTGGGGAACCTGTGAGGAGTACCCAAAAGTGTCTGGCAGCCAGAAGCAGTTTGACTTAAAACCGAAGTTGTCCTGAAAGAACCTCTGTCCCAAAAGGAATTGTCTGGAGAGAGACTCCCCGCCTGGCAGGTTGGTATCGTTCTCCACCCACGACCCACCGATAGGGAAAAACTGGTTTTCAAGAAATTTCTGCTTCAGCTGCTTGAAAATCTCAGGGTGCAGGTTCTTCAGCCACTTGAACTGTTGCCCTTGAGAAGCCACAAACTGGTACTCAGGGTATATTTCCATCAGTCTCAGCTGTGTAGTCCAAGATCTCACAATCTTCCTCTTGGTTTCAGCAAAGGGCCAAAGCCACGCGGTATCAATGTGACAGTTCCCCATTGCGTAAACCTGAACCGGATACTGTATAGTGCTGTCGTCAAACACATCGGGCCCGTCAATGTCCTTTCCGAGATACTTCTTTGCAATTTCACGGCACGTCAGAATTGAAGACTCATCATTCGGCTCAAAAGCATTCATGATTTCATTGCAGATAGCCAGAGCCTTGTGTTTCTGCGGGGTATTATCAGGTAACTCCCTCGCAGCGTCGCTCATTATCCAGAAGTCATAGTAAAGGGCGAAAGCCTCTGTGTTGCGAACAAACAAGTCTGCCCAGTCAATTCTGTAATTGGCGTCAGGTGAGGTTCCGAACAGACCATTGCATGCCACCTCGACGTAGAACGTGTATTCCCTACCATCCTTGTACCACGATTTCGGCATGACAAACTCGGTTCTACTACCGCCGCCCGTAAGCGCCTGCTGCGGGACTCCCTTGTCGTCGTAGATCAACCCCTCGTTGTTCGAGTCCCAATTGAAAATGATCGGATCTTTCTTGTCTTCTCCGTAAAGAGGGAGCCAGTCCTTCGGCGCCCGCGTCGTAATCTGGAACCAGAAAGTGGCCCACCCTGGCCCAAGATTGTCTCCTTTATGGCAAGGCACAAACTCCTTCAGCTTCGAAGGGATGACCTCGTGAAACAGCGGCCTTTCTAAGTTCGGAACGGAGTACTTCGAAAACTCGATGTATCCCTTAGACAGGTCATTCTCGTCTCTCCGGTTGTCTATTCTGTGGGTGACATAAAATTTTGGCAGGTTTAGATTGCCATAGCCCCCATGATCAGTGAATTGCCTGAGGCGGTCTGTGTAAATAGAATCGACTGGCTTGAACACGGGGTCCTTATTTAGCTGGGAATAACCCTTAGCTGAGCTTCCAGGAGGCATTGATGCTTTTCGGTCGTTCTGGTGTTGGTTCAGCAAGCGCAGCTTACAGCAGAGGAGGGGGTTGGTACCCCACGGTTTCAAAATGGTGAGGACACATGTCATAAGTCTCAATCAACTAAATAGTACAAAAAGTGTTTCTACTTAACATTGTGGGCTGTGGTAAAAGAAGAGCAGCCCCGCAATCGCATCAGTTAGTGTGGACTTCAGAGTCCTCCTCAACAGTAGCCACCGCCTCGTTTTTCTTGAGAGACTCCGCGTGGACAGCGGGCAGTTTAACACTTGAACGTTAGCAGCAATCCCCTGGAGCCAACAGAATAGACTTACACAAATCCCTTGATCAGAGAGTACTCATGAGAGATAGAACCCCCGAGCTCGTGAATGCCCTCCTTGAATCTGGAAAAAAAACAGGTTAGTATCCCGTCCTCCCCCCTGAGCAGCCTCGCAGCGCCGCAGATTCACAATACTCACTTGGTGACCGCAGGGTCGGAGACGTTCTCCTTGAGAGTGATCTGACTATTAGTATACACGTTGGGAAATATAGACAATTGAATGCAGACGACAACCAGTGTTTGTTCTCAGGTTGAAAATGGCATCAGGTGGCGATAAAGCTGGGGTGATGAACGATAGTGATCTCGGCCTGTCACCTTCTCCGTCCGTTGAGAGCACTGCAACTGCGAGAAAAACAGCGAACCACTTCCAGCACACCACTGTCCGCCTGCTGAACTACTCTCCACTCACGATAAATGATTTTTGTTCTGTCATTGTAGATGCTGTTCTATCTGACCATTGCGCAATCCTCTGATCGCCTAAGCAGTGAAACGGGTCGCGGGAGACTTATCCCCGACACGACTTTTCCAACCATGTCTTGACTGCAGCGTAGAGAAAGACGAACTGGTTGTTGGTCTCCACCATGCGCATTCTGCAAGAGCGCATCTGTAGCACCAGGGCCGCTATCGGGTCGAAGGTGCTGTCAGTGACGGTCAAACTGCGAACAAACTCCGGTGTTTGTGAGAAAAAGTAGTCCAGCGCAATCAGCGTGCCAGATCTCCCAACGCCCGCAGAGCAGTGCACGATCAGCGGATCCTCGTCGCTCTTCTTCGACTCAGATATGGTGCGGATGAGACTCTCTATAAGCGGCACACCGCTGGGTCTGGAGTGGTCCCCCCATTGGTCGCACCAAATGTGGACGCAGCGCTTCGGCTGGCCCTTCTGCGGCCTCACGTCTATGAGAGAGACGTAGAAGTCGCCATTAACCTTCTCTCGAGAGATGAGCTCTAGCTCATATGGACTGTTGATGCTGCGTGGGTCTGTGATGACTGTTTTACCATCGGGCCAGTACTTGTAGCACTTTTCCACACCTCTCTCGACTAGAGGTGTGAGCATGACAACTGCGAAAGACAGAGACTCCGTTTCCCAGTAGCACATATGCCAAAAATCGTATACGCTTTCTGGTGTTGGCCCCTGCGAGGCGATGTAGTTCTTGAACTGGTCGTTAAAGCCAATTCTCATCCGCGAGGCATTAATGTAGTCATCACCTTCGCGTGCTCCGCACAGCTTCACGCGAGATTTGTCATAAGGTATGACATCCTGAACCCATGTTAGTCCCCTGACCAAGTTGCGCTGCGTATACGTACACTGTATCTGTTCAGTCTTCTGTTTCTCCTCGCTCTGCCTTCCTCGAGGCTCCACTCGGAGTCTCCACCCACGCCTCTGTGAACCCAGTCGCTCTCCTGCTTCAGGATCAGCTGGTAGCGGTGAAGAATGTCTTCAGCGTTAGCTCTGGCTCACTCGGCGCCTACTATACTCACTTTCTTTAGACATATCCAGGTACCTCATTGCTGCTTGATGTTCTCCACAGAGAGTCGTCCTCGTTCATTGTCACACTACAAGTTGTACTACATACAGTCTTTGCGCCGGCCAGGGAACAAGACGGACCTCAACCAAACGTAGAATACTGCTATATGGGGCTCACTGCCACTACAGTAGCACGACTGGCCGTCTCTGGGATTTCCAGGAAGGGCAAGTTCAGCTTTGGGTTCATGTAATATACATTTGTTCTATGGATTGGATCGCATGAAGGACAGAAGATTATGCCGCCCGAGTAATAAAAAGGAATGAATGCAGTGTGATTAAGCCAGTTAAGGAGAGAATGAAGTGGGCGATCCCTCTGGAGGGGAAAGCCCAAACCGTGGTGATGATAGGCCCACAATAATGTGACACCTGTGTGAATCTGAAAACATCAAAATGTTTGGTGGGAACAAGTTCAGAACAAAATAAAAAATAGCATGTGTGTAGATAATCACAAACTGTAATGCAGAATTGGATGTACTCATACTACTGAGCAGCACCCCGATGGTTCAGGTTGCGTGACTATCAGACTGGCTCTTGTTGCCATCTCGAAAACGTCATCAACACCTTCACCAGTTAGAGCAGAACACTCTATGTAGTTTCTAGCTCCAATCTGTCTCGCGACGCTCGCACCCTGCTCTGAAGTAACGTATCTCCTAGTGTCAGCACTATCGCGGAGATCTTTTTTCAGCCCAACCAGTATTATCGGACTATGCGGGCAGTATGTATTCACCTCTTGAACCCATTTTGTAGCAGCGTTGTCGAGAGAGTCGGGAATGTCAATGGCGAACCCTATGAGAATGACGTGTGCTTTCGTGTAAGAGAGTGGTCGCAGTCTCTCGTACTCCTCCTGGCCTGCGGTGTCCCACAGCGCCAGTCTTACCGCCTTCCCATCCACCCTACAGTCGGTGGCATAATTTTCAAAAACCGTTGGATGGTACTCCGTGGGAAACTCTCCGAGAGTGAAAACGTATAGCAGAGAGGTCTTCCCACAGGCACCATCCCCGACTATCACTATTTTTCGCTTCACGATATTCTCTCTCGACATTTTGTGTCTGGTGTGAGATACGGCTGGTGACACCGTTCTGAACTGATAGTGTGTGAAACAAGGCTTCTGCCAACTATTTAAATGATTTTCAGTGAGACGTTACATTGAGACATTCTACCTATCGCGGCTAACTACAGGCGCGGCTCGTCAGGGATACTGTTTGAGTATATAAATAGCACTCTGCAGAGAAAAGAAAATGGAGCAGATACATCACATCATGCCGTTCAGACCCCATGACGCCCTCTCGGTGACTCTATTTTTAGAACCAACTTCCGCATGGACCCCTGGGAAACCCCCATTTCGTTCACCGATCGGGCCCAGTGCATTGCCAAATATAGATGGGGTAATCTCACTCTCTGCGTAATTGCTCAGAAAGGCGCTGGATCCAGCATCCGGAGTTTTCGTCCCCAGAAAAGAGTGCGCCGTCGATATCTTCACGCGGGAGGGACCCCCCATTTCATCCAAAAATATTTCAAACCCAACACCAAGCTCGTTGCGAGAACTACTGCTGAGTGCAGAAATGAACTGCTCCATCGTCAGACCTGACAGCTCAGGTGAGGACAACTTCGTGCACTGGTACAGCAGCTGGATTGGGAACGTCCCGTTCTCCGCTGAGATGTTTGCAGAACTCGTGTAGGTGGCCAGCTGAATGCGGCTGACGTCGACAGAAGAGCGCTGGTGGAACCCACCAGCACCTCCAGTAGCGCCTCCGCTGGACCACAGCATCGACGACGAAGCATTCTCGTTGAACGGGTTCGCCGTAGGAGCGATGCCCGTGGTTGAACCCCAAATGGAGTTGCTTCTGCTGGTTGAGAACCTGTCTGCAGCTCCGGTTGACCATATACCCGAGTCTATCCCGTTGGGTGCGTCAAAGAGGGTGGAGGAAATGAGGTTTGAACCGGTCTGCCCGAACACCGACGAGGTAGACATCGCAGAAGAGCTCACCAGGGGTGACACTGAGCGGTGCTGCTCGTCCAGCAGGGCATTTGATCCTGCGCCATTCCTCATGAATCCAACTTCGGCAGGCGGTATGGTACCAGCAGCAACACCAGAACCACCACTGCCAGTGCTACCATTCGAAGCGGATGCCAGTGGGTTCACAAACCCTCGGAAATTGTGAGCGGGATGTCTGTTGTGCTCAGTTTCGTATAGTGCGGAGCTTGGGGTCTCGGTGTTCTGGAATGCAGATGTCCTAGTGATCGGTGAGCCCGTTGCAGAATTCGCGTTCGCCAGCCACGGAGATGAGGCCGTCGTACCCAGCTGCGCTGTGCGTTCGTTCTGCAGTTCCAGAGGAGCACCCATGCTTCTCAGGGCGTTTGCCGGCAGCATCGAAGGACTCAACTGCGCGCTGCGCGCACGGTACTGCGAGTCAGGCTTGATTCGACTAGCCGGTTGAACGACGCCGCTCGGAAAACCATTGCTGAAAAACATCTGTGGATTCTCGCTGAGGTGGAACTGTGACTCCGGCAGTACCTTAGCCGTGTTCGGAGAGATTAGTCCGTTTTTGGGACCCGCAGAGTGTGGGTACTGTCCCATCAGCGGCTGAGCTGAAGACGACTGCGCAGGGAGCATGTTAATATGAGAAGTCTGCGAAGTCCGCCGTTCAGGGATACGCTCTGAAGCTTCTGGTTTAGCAGCTGCTGCAGCAGCTGTCTCTTCCAGTGCTTTCTTCTGTTGTAATCTGTTTTTCTTCTCCTCCTCCTTCTGCCTCTTCAGTTGCTCTTCCTGCTCCTTCCGGAGACGGATCTCCTCGGCGCGCTTCCGTTTCTCTTCTCTTCTCTCTGCTTCCTTTTCCTCGCGCTCTCTCTTCAGTCTTTCCAGCTCCAGCTCTTTCCTTTTCTGTTTCTCAGCAAGTTTTCTCTTTTCCTCATCCTTCTTCTTCTTCTGCTCTTCCTTCTTCTTGCGCCCTTCTTCCGTTTTCCTCAACATTTCTTCCTTCTGTAGTTTCTCGAGCTCCAGTCTTTCCTCCTCTTTTTTCTTTCGCTCTTCCTCTTTGGCGGCCTGCAGAAGCTTCTTCTTCTCTTTCAGTTTCTCCTTTTGTCTTTGTTTCTTTTCTTCTTTCTCTTTCTTCTTCTCCTCCTCCAGCTCGAGCTCTTCGATAAGCAGTCTTGTTGTGTCTTCTGCCAGCTTTGCCTTATAGGCCTCCACCACTCTGTTCCTGATTATCTGAGCCATGAGTATTCGCAGGAGTCGGTATCCGTCCTTAATCGCTTCCCGCTGTCGGTATATCCTGTCATGCTCATCATCGTCATTGTCGTCATACTCCTCCTCGTCGTCGTGAAATGCGTAGTTCCCATCATCCGAGTACCCGTCGTCTATGTCGTCGTCCTCGTAGTCGTCGTCTTCATCGTCCTCGTCGTCCTCTTCCTCGTCGTTCTCATCGAGGTCCACGTCTTCGCTGTCGTCGTCAAACTGATACGGCACTTCATCGCCGTGGTACTCGTACTCACTCTCGCCCTCGCTGTTAGGTTCCTCTAACAGATGCTTGTGCGTGTGTTCGCCGTGCTCCAGAGGCGCGCCCAGGTCTCTGTGCACGTCGAGCTGCTTCCTACCGTTGACGCCCTGCGATTTCAGGTTCTCCATGGCATTTATAAAACCCTTTCCCTCATTTTTGAGCAGATCTTCAGCCACTGACATCAGGTTCATTTTCGAGTTCGGGTCTGTCATTTCCATAAATGACTCCGATAACCTCTGCGAGTGCTCGGAGCTCGAAGCGCCGGACTTGGAACCATCATCGGACCACGTCATATCGTGGTCTGTATCAAATAGCTTGGACGCGTAGATCATGGTGTCTTTAGAGACATAGGAGTACAGATCGTAGAAATTCTCTAGCTCTTTCTCGAGAGACACCCGACTGTTGCCACAGTTCTTACAGCGGCACCCACTTTTCTGTCCAGTCTTCAGAGCCTGAAACAGCTGGTCTCTGTCTATTGTGATCATTGCCTTTTTTTTCTCCGCGGGTAGCCGTCTCCAAAACAGTTTCAGTTCCTTTTTATGCGTCTTCTTATCGGTGTAGCTCTTGCTGAGGCTCTTCGCACTTCGGCTCTGCTTCTGCTTCCCAGCCGCGAGCTCCTCATCTGAGTTCTGCAGCGCATCCATCGGCGTCACTACAACGTCTCCATTGGACGCCACTTTTATAACCCGCGAGCTGGGATACTGGCTGTCATCGTCGTCTTCGCCATCCGCGTCAGCAGTACCGCTGCCAGCCTTCTTCTTCTTCTTCTTCTTTTTCTTCTTCTTGGACTGCTTGTTTGGTGTACTATTATTCCCTTGTTCATTGTAGTCAAAGTATACGTCCTCGCCAGCTATAAATTGCTGAGACGGCGCTTCGCCGTTCTCAATACTGCGCTCGTCTGCGCTCATATCCGTGGTCATATATGTCCTCGAGAGCCTCTATTTCTGCATGTTCTTTCCAGTTAGCCGCTCTGCGAGCTATTCGCGTACGAATGGCACACGCTCTGCTCGTTTAACCACCCAGTAAAATTAAGGTGTTCAGACAATTACGCCCGAAAAAACAAGGATCTAAGAGCACCGTGTTCCTTTGTCCTGTTCCACTTATAGATCCGGAGTGTTCTCTTACTCTAGCTGGTTCTCACAGTGCGTATCGCTCTAGGCTGATCAAGGCTGTATCTCTCTCGGCTTCTGGCTCCCTCTCTGCAGGCGCTGTCCTACCGTCGGTGGTGCTTTTTTGAATGTAGTGCAGGACTCGCAACAGTGGGTAGTGCACCAGAAAACGGCGGGCGGGTTTTATCCCCAGACGGGCGGGTAAGACGGCTCTCGCAGCGGGCTCTCTGGCAGCTGCCTGCCGAGATAAGAACGCAGAGCGGTGCAGGTCGGCGCAGCGTGGTGGCGCTGTCAGGTGGGGGGTGTGCAGACGCTGCGGAGGGCGCTGGAATCGTGTGCCGCTTTTTACGAAGGTGGCACAAGAGACAGGGCGTTTGGTGGTGTGGTGCATAACCGGAGCCCTCGGCCTCGTCTGCCGGGAAGTCTACAGAGCGTGCCTTCGGGCGGCGCCGCCGCAATCCCGCTGTAGCTTCCCTCCCAGTTAACTGCTGGGCGCCGCGAGGGCGTGGCCTTTTTTTGTCTCCTGTAGGGCCGAAGCGGGCGGCCTCTCGTGCGACCGCGCGACTGCAGCGTGGGGTAAACCGGCTTCCTTAATCTACGTAGTATTGACAGCATCACCGTCTGGTACGGCCACCCTCACCTTTCCAGACAGGCTGGTCCCTCTGAGGACGGCGGAATGTCAAAAAAAAAACTAAAAGGCGGAGAGGGTCTTGTGAGTGAGCCGCACCCTCATTTCTTGTCGCGCGCCTGGAATCCTTGGGTGAAATTGGGAGCAGCAATGTGCCCACAGGTTCGCAGACAGAACCGCTCTCGAGACCATGGACTCTGACTACGAGGAAGGGGGTCTTCTGCCTCTCTCTGAAAATGATGTGCACTTGTACAACCCGCCTACTCCGCGACAGGTGCTGAGGGTTGCTCTCAACCTGAAGTATCTGATCGACGAGGTCATTCCCGTTGAGCTGACACAGTCGGAGATCAGCTCGCCCACCTCTGGGGTAATCTCGGGCAAGATTCTGAAGGCAGCATACGGGGCTGCCGGCGGCGAGGGCGACGGGAAAGTTGGCACGTCGTCAAGACGGTACCAGGCGTGTCTAGTTTTCTGTCTACTGACCGTGTCTGGCTGGTACGAGGAGATGTCCGGCACCGAGCTCACCGACAGCGGGCTGTACCAGACGAGGTCCACTGTGGCACAGATGATTGCAACGCACATCATTGAGGCCGAGCGGGACGACAAGTACCTGTTCATCACGGTGCTGTGCCAGAGGTACTCCATCACGCTCAACAGCGAGGACTCGTTCCCGCAGAATGCGCTGGAGCTCGCTGTAGACATGCACTCTACGGTGGTGATATCGTCTGCTGGTTACCAAAAGTGCATCAAGTGGCTCTGGAGAGGCTGGATTGTGCAGTCGTCTGTGAACCCGGAGAGCTACGTGATGTACAAGCACATTGACAAGCCCAGCTTCAGGCTGCATTTCACGCCTGACAGAGTCAGAACGCCGCTCTACCAGAATATGCTGGAGATAGTGATCTCCATACTGTATCTACTGCTCTTCACAATCATCGTCAACACTGACAGAGGCACTAACGTCGGTGTGTTCGAAGTTATCTTCTTCACGTTCACGTGGGGGTATGTGTTTGACGAGCTCACGAAGCTCTACCACATAGGGTCTGCGTACCTACAGTTCTGGAACGCTTTCAGCGACTGCATGTATGGGATAATCCTGGGCTCCATGACAATGCGCATCTTGGCGATAAACAGTCCCATCGATTCTCCGCAGAGAGTCAACTACGACGAGGTGGCGTACCGCGTGCTCTCGTGCGCGGCGCCGTTCATGTGGTCAAGGTTCCTGCTCTATCTGGATGTTGAGAAGTTTGTGGGGACGATGATCGTGGTCATCAAGACGATGATGAAGGAGTCCGCGATCTTCTTCTTCCTGCTCACAGTGGTGGTCATAGGCTTCCTGCAAGGCTTTCTGGGTCTCGACTCGGCCGACGGCAAGCGAGACGTCACGCAGCTGGTGTTTTCCGTGCTGATACAGACGATTATCGGCGGACCGATGTTTGACAGCTTTGACCGGTTTGCACCGCCGTACGCGACGCTGCTGTACTACTTCTTCACGTTCCTGGTGACTGTGATCCTGCTGAACATTCTGATTGCGCTCTACTCCAGTGCCTACGAGAGCATCGTGGACAACTCCACCAACGAGTATCTCGCGCTCGTGGCGCAGAAGACACTGCGCTACATCAGGGCACCGGACGAGTATGTGTTTGTGCCGCCGTTCAACCTGCTCGAGGTGGTGTGCATATACCTGCCTTTCTCGTGGTGGCTCAAAGCCGATGCGTTTGTCGACCTCAACAACTTTGTCATGCTCGTGATATACTCGCCGGTGCTGCTGTACACGGCGACGAGCGAGGTCAGGGACGCAAGGCGCGTCGCCTACAACAGGCTCAAGGGTTACGCTGACGACGCGAACGAGACCAACACGGTGTGGTCTCTCACCGACGGGTTTGACTACGGAAGTTCCGAGGACGTTGAGGAGAGCGTAAGCTCCGAGCTGCGACTGCAAAACCGTGCGGAGTCGGAAGATCCGGAGTTCTCCTCAAACCACAAGCTGTGGAAGCAATCTGTGAAGGAGCTTATTCCACCTGTAGAGGAGTGTAAAAATTTGGGGATTACGCTCGAGACGTTCGGAGTAATCAGGAAGTTAGATGAGCTCGGAGAGGTGGTGAAACAGCTTGTGAAGCAGAACGAAGAGCTCATGGCACGGCTGCAGAAAATCCCGACCGCCTGAGGTATATTTTGATCGCGTTATTAAATTCTGGCGTGTTCTCCGAGAGCGCGGTCTGGTAGTTCCGCTACTTTTTTCGGGGAGCCCATGTGGTCATTAATTATTCAGCAATTTGTAAATTGTGTAGCCACACCCTCCTTCTTTGCGTTAAATATGCACTTAGCACGGCCACCGGGTATTATATCTCATATCTTAATAAAAGTGGTAAAGTATATATAGAAACGCTTATAAACACACAGAAGAAGAGACAAGTCGTTTTGCCTCCCAAGACTACTTACAGAGAGGTGTCAGATAAAGAGAAAAGGGAAACGCACAAGCAACACTCTCTCCCCGGAGTTAAGATACCATGGTTCACCTACCATTCATTTCGGGCCCCGTACGTGGCGACGAGTACATCCCGGTGGACGAGGACACCAAGCCGACCAAGGAGCACCGCCAGCAGTTTATGAGGATATGCCGTGCAAACTCGAACCTGCGGTTTTTCTGCACGGTTATTGCGGTGATGCTCTCGCTTTCGCTGGCACAGCTGTACTGGAAGGTGCTACAGCTACAGGAGGACACATCGACAATGCTGCTGGGACGGCTCACCGTCGAGAGTATCACGAGGGACGTTGACATTGTGCCCGTGCACTCGCACAACGACGAGTGGCGGAAGGTTCCATTTTTTGACGCACTGAGGATCGGCTCCAACAGTATTGAGGCCGACATCTATGTTTTTGACAGCAACCCGGATACCATCTACGTGGGACACAATAAGATATTTCTGAAGAAGACGAGAAACCTGGAGCAGCTCTATCTGAACCACATATTCAAACTCCTGGACAATGCAAACTCGCTGAACTCGATGTCCTCTGAGATGAGCGCACTTGATGACAAATACGGGATTTTTTACAACTCGCCCGAGGAGACTCTGTACCTGTACATTGACGTGAAGACGGATGGCGAGCCGGCAGTGAGGCTTGTGGAGGAAAAATTGCAGAGGTTTCTGGACTGTGGGTACCTGACTACGTACAACCAAACCACAGGCGAGTTCAAGCAGGGCCCGCTGACGGTGATCATAACGGGCAACTACCCATACAGCTACATAAAGAACAAGGAGCTGAGGTATGTGTTCATAGATGCGCCTCTGCTGGAGCTGGTGGACCCGGAGAATGCAGCGAAGTACCCGCCCAACGAGATCTCTATATTCGCTTCTGCATCGCTGTCGCAGCTGACGGGCGAGAGAAAGGCGGCAAACTACTTTGCCGGTCTCAGCGCTCTGCAGGCGTCAAAGATAAAGGAGTTCATAGATAGCTCGCACAGGCTCGGGCTTAAGACGAGGATATGGGACACTCCAGCCTGGCCCATAAATATCAGAAACACTGTCTGGAAGCAGCTGATTGAGCTGAACACAGATTACCTGAATGTTGATGATCTGCAAAGCTCGAAAAAGCTGTTTTAGCCTCTTGCTTTTTTCTATTCTTTAGCTCTTGTTATAAATGTTTATTGCTCTACCTTTTTTAAATGCCTCGCTATAACTCCCTGAGCTAGAACTTGAGATTCTTCTTCTTCTTGGATGCCCTATTCTTCTTATACAGGTGGTGGTTGCTGTCTCTCCATCCGGAAGTGCTCACCTTCTTCTCGTCTACCTGTATTTTATCAACCGTCTCAGCCTCTCCCTCGGTGCTCTCTGATCCCTTTTCAAGCTTATCCGACAGTCTCTTATTCCTCTTGTCGACGTACTCCTGGAACTCCCCCTTGCGCTTGATCGACTTCGATCTGAGCTTCGACTTTGACCGCAGAGACCTTGCCATATCTGCGTGTGTATGTGTGTGTCTGATGAGCAGTAAGTAGGCTTGTACAAAAAAAATATTCCTCATCTCCCTTGATGACTAACGTCTCAGCTAATACTTTGGGCGGTGCACGGGTTCCCTTTCGTACTTGCAGGCGCGCCCTCCACGTGTCAGCGATGACCGCGTCACCGCCACGCGTGCTCCCTTTCTGTGGCTGAGACTGACACAAACGCACTCACACCGTGTGAACGTGTCCCCCAATACCACGCCGTGGGAGCCTGTGGGCTCAGGGCAGGACTTCAGACCACAGCGCGGTGGTGCGGGGAGCGGTCGTGCCGCTGCACGGCAAGCCTTTCGCGCGGTCGACCTCTGGCACTCGCTGTGTTCCCCATGGGATGTAGACTGCCTGCCTACGCCTACTGGCGGCTCGTGCTTGTCTTTCGTGCAGATTCGCGCCGCTCACTCTGCGACGACGGATCTTCGGGGAAGTTCTCGCCGCACGCCGATATAGGTCGTGCTTGAACATAGAACGAGAAAGCCCTACGTTTTTCCGCGTGACTCTGTGACCGCTATTTGGTTCCACGCCCTGCTGTGCCTTTCGCACTACCTTTTCCTCTTCTGAATTCTTTGCTCGCATTTTGTACGAAAATTGTACAGCATACCAGTTGTCTAACAAAGAGGTTAATCAGATAAAAATGTGAGTGTCTACAGGGTGGGAGCCGGCGGCATGGACATGCTGCACTGTGTGATGGATTACCGTCCCGCGCTGTGGCAGGCCCCTCTGCGTGGCTCCCGCACCGCCTGGCGGGAAAGAAGGGGGAGAGCGAAGTACTAACTTGTTTTCCAGGGCGAACCTACGTACCCAGAAGAGACTGGCTGCCAGTGTCATTGGCGTCGGCAAGAGAAAGGTGTGGTTGGACCCCAACGAAACCACCGAAATCTCGCAGGCGAACTCTAGACAGGCCATCAGGAAACTATACAGAAACGGAACGATCGTCAAGAAGCCCGTGACCGTGCACTCGAGGGCTAGAGCTAGAGCGCTCGCCGAGTCGAAGCGTGGTGGTAGACACACCGGCTACGGTAAGAGAAAGGGAACCGCAGAGGCGAGAATGCCGTCGCAGGTGCTCTGGATGAGGAGACTGCGTGTGCTGAGATCGCTGCTGTCAAAGTACCGCGACGCTGGGAAAATTGACAGACACCTGTACCACTCGCTGTACAAGTCGGCAAAGGGTAACTCGTTCAAACACAAGCGTGCGCTCGTCGAGCACATCATCCAGGCGAAAGCGGAGGCTGCACGCGAGAAGGCGCTCAAGGACGAGGCTGAGGCAAGAAGAGTCAAGAACCGCGCAGCCCGTGCGAGAAGACAGCAGAGAATCACCGAGAAGAGAGAGGCTCTGCTCAGAGACGAGTAGGTGTATGTGTGACGTGTATAGCTCGCGAAAGTTAGGCCTAATCTGTATACTGATCCCGGTGTAGAACGAACGCTACTGTTCCCGCTAAGCGGTATGGCTCTATTAAGTGACTAAACCATGGAAAAAAAAGAACAATAAGAAAACAAAGCACACACTGGTATCCCATCCAAGAAAAACATAAAAAAACAACAAAGTTAAGCTAAAGAAAAAATGCGGTGAGACGGCTCACCAAAAGTAGTCATGCAGCATTCCGCCTGAGTGGTCCGCCGCAATGTCGTCACCGCCAGCCTCGAGGTCGTCGACGGCTGCGGTCTGGAGCAGCGGGTTCAGCGCGTGGTGGCCGCCCGGCATGTCGCCCATCTCGATGTGCTCGCCGCCGAGCCCCGGCACGTCGCCGTCGCCAAACAGCGGTCTCGCGTGTCCCGCGTAGGCCGCCATCGAGACGGGTACGCCGCCGGCACCGCCGTTAACGAGGCCGTAGTTGCCTGTCATGCCCGGCAGCGCGTACAACGGTGCCACGGGCGTTGAGATCGAGCTCTGCGGTGTTGGGAGCATGCTGCCCTGGTACTGATGCTGCTGATGTGTCAGTTCGACGGTTCCCGGTAGCGCGTAAATCCCCTGGTGCGGGAACTGCGCGTCCGCGCTCATCGGCGGCGTCTCAGTGTAGTACGCGGCCTCGATTGGCTCGGTGTATTCCTCTTTCAGCGACAGCTCTGACGGCTTCTGCCGACCCTGTGCTGGTGCTGGTGCCGGCACTGCAACGGCAGAAGCACGCGCCGCTTCCGCGGGTCTTGGCAGGTGGATGCTCCTGATCGACGTGGTCGCGTCTGCCGCGCTGTCAACCTGCACGAACTCCCACAGCAGGATCCCCCTCACTTTTGCCGTGTCTATCTCGTCGAGCGCCTTGACGGTCTCCGGCTTCGTCACGTACTTGTCGTCGTTCGCGAAGAACACCTGTTTTATTGTCATCCCCTTCACGACGAGTTTCTGCTTCGCCTGGAGCGCGTCCGCGCCAACACCCGCCGCGTCCGTGTCCGAGAACAGCTTTCTCAGTCCCTGGAAGAAGGCCTCCCAAAAGTCTGTCGCGAATTTGGTCTCAAAGACGACAGACTTGGAGTTGTTCACGAGTTTGTTCGAGCGCGGCTCGACGTTCTCCATCGTCGTCACTATCTGCTTCCCAAACGAGTATATCACCGTGAGCACCGACCAGTTCTCGTCTGTCGCAGGCAGGTCCGCGAGGTTCACGACCGAGCTCGTCTCATAGACGCCGCAGCCGGGCGGCTGGCTGTCGCCAGCGAGCGGCGCCACGTTGATCATCCCGTGCAGGATCGCTATGTCCGTGCGCGCGCCAATGAAGCTGTAGAGGTCCGGGAACCGCTTCGAGATGTTTGCGCTCTCCTTGACACGCAGCGGGTTCTCTATGTAGTGCGGCTTCCGTAGACGCGAGAAGTGGTGTGTCTGCGCCGGGTCTGCGTAGCTGGTGTAGCTCATCTGGAAGTGTTTCAGAGACAGCGACGAGCGGTACGCGTCTTTGCCCTTCCTCGTCGGCGTCGTAGCGGTGGCTGTAGCGGCAGCAGCGGTCGCGCTGGCGTCTGTAGGGGTCGGGCCGGCAGATGGGCTCCTGCTCGCCTCCGCGCTCCCAAGCGACTTGGCGAACGTGATCCTGCTGAATATCTCGTCGAAGCGGTCGCCCGCGTCGCTGTCCGAGGGCCCGTTCTTGATCAGGTCAATCACCGCGCGGTCTCTGTTCAGGTTTTTAACCACCTGGATGTGAGACGACACCTGCTTTCTCGTGCGCACCTTGCCCGTCTTGGTGAGGATGTAGTCAGAAATGAGCTCGTTGCGCCCGCACGAGCGCCCGCTAATCTTTATCTTGTGGAGACCCTTTTTCGGGATGATCCGGAGCGCGTCTGTGAACGCGTCCTGCACGTCTGCCGACCACAACTGGTCGTCGTCGTACGCGCCGCCACTCGTGGAAGTACCGGCGGTTTCCGGCACAGGGTCGACATTCTCCTTGTCGTTCGCGCGCCCTTCCTCCGCGCTACCTTTGCGCTTAATCCTCGTGCGCTCACACACGGACGACGTACGCTTCCGCAGGTTCAGGCTCCGCGGTGACATCAGCGCGTCCTTCGCGGACTGGTTCTTCAGTGGTGTTTTGAACGTTGACTTTGGCATGTCTGCCCTCGTCTCCAGCGCTGACTCATGCACCTCGTACACCTGTTTCCCGCTGTTATCGACCGAAATGTCAACTATCATCGGCAGCCTAGTGTGTCTGCTCTGGGACTGCGGTGTCGCTAGTTCTCCAGAGACGTCTGTTTCAAAGCAACTGTTTGGCGTGGTGATATCCTGTGTGGGCATTATCTTACTCTACGTGCGCCCCGAAAACAGCCTGTGCATTTAAGTCTATCTCTAACTGCTTGGTGTGTGTGTGTGTGTAAATGAAAGACTCTAGTTAGAACAGAACAGAAGAAAGAGAGATAGATTAAGGGATGGAAGATATTTTCACAAAGAAAAAGAAGAAGCTGAGAAAGAGATATGTATGTGTGGTGAGACCTTGAGAGAGGCACTGACTGAGACAAAGCCCAGAGCGCAGAGAGACACAGGACAATGAGATTACGAATTCTGATAAATCAAAATAGGGGGACCAGCTGCGTTACCACAGAAACAGCTGCCAGAGGCAATTTAGCCTAACCAGAAGCGGAGATGTTGGAGCGGAGGTGCCCCTTAGATGTGGCCGAAAGAGGGAATTCTCATGCAGAGGTGTCTGTTAATGCGCGCGCGGATTAGGCTGAGACGGGGCTGCTTTCGGCTAAGTGCAGGGCGGCCTATGGCGAGGTCGGTGTTACCCGGTTCGCGTGCCTGTCTTTCTCTCTGTGTTCTCTCTGTGCTCTCTGCGGCTCGTGCTCTTTGTGTCACCTGTTTCTCACAGAGTCTCTGCTCTCCCTCTTCTCTTTTCTCTTTTTTCCCCTTCCCCTTCTTCTTTCTCTCCCGGCGCTGCTCTTCGGGGCTCACTCAACGGGGCTCGGCCCGGCCGCGAAGGCGAGTCCGGGTAATTACATTTACGTCTGTGTGCTGCACCAGCCCGTGTGGCGTGTGCCTTATTGTCCCGCACGCATTTACGCGCCATCGACATACACTCTCCTGTATTAGCTCTCTACTCATCGTCAGACTCGAGGTACTGTGCGTAGTCCTCGACGGAGCCAAACACAGGTAGCTCTCTAATCCGGCTGCGTTTCGCGGCGCGCTTCGCGCTGCCGCGCTGCTCGCTGTTGCGGCGCTTTCTGGGTGTGTCCACGGACACGACAGAGTCGCTGCTGTACTCGTTGTCTGAGTCTGCGAACATGTTGCCAGGAGATGACACTTCGCTGTCGCTGGCGAGCTCGTCCGCGGGCTGCTCAGCCTCGTCCGCGGGCTCAGCCTCTTCCTCTTCCTCGCTGTCGCTGTCGCCCTCCGGCAAGCCCTTCGGCAGGCCCTTCGGCAGACCTTCCTCAAGCTCGCTCTCGCTCGACGCGCTCTCCAGATCCACCTCGAGATCGCTTTCGTCTGAGAAGTCAGACGCTCCCAGATCGCTCAGCTCGTTGTCGAGGTCGTCCTCGTCCGCCTCAACGTCCGGGTTAGACTTCACGAGCGCGCTCCACACCTCGTCGTCGTCAAGCTCGCTGCCGCTCTCGCCATCGCCGTCGCCACTGGCGCCGGCGCTGGCCCGGCTGATCTTCTTGTCAAACTCAGAACGAGCAGACGCCTCCTGCTTCGAGTGGAAGTACTGCCGGAAGAACACCTCGTCCGGCTGCACGTCTGCTGCGCGCTTGTGGATCCAGTCCTGCGTGTTCACAGGGATCCCGCTGCCGGCGGCACCCGTGTTCACAAGGAGCACACCCGTCTGCGCGCCGCCGAGCGGCTGCATGATGGACCCGCCTGCGGGCTTCTTCGCGCGCGCGTTCTTGTACACGAACTTGTCGAGGAAGTGCGACAGCGAGTACAGCCCGAGGTCTGGCTTCCCGACCGCGTGGTTCTCCGCGAGGAGCGACTCCGCGTACAGCTGCACTGTCGGGTGATAGTGTGTCAGGAACGAGTTCAGCTCCCACAGCGACGCCGCGCTCGCGTGGGCGTAGCGCGGGTCGCGCTGCCGCGGGTCGTAGGCTTCCTCCTCCGGCGAATCGCACGGCGCGTTCAGCACGAGGTTGCGCAGCAGCGGCCGGCTGTGCTGCAGCTGGATGAGCAGGTATAGCATGCCGCTCACGGTACCGATGTTCAGCCAATTGAGACATATCTGCATGATGCGCTTCACAAACGCCATCACGCGGTCGGTGCTGGAGTCCTCCTTCAGCGACTTGTAGAGCAGGTTCAGATAAATCCCCTGCTTAGACGACGTCAGCAGCCGGGAATCAAGGAGCGACTCGTACAGCGTGCGGTAGTAACGGTCCGCCGTCTCAGTCTTGTGTGCGACAGACACGTTGTGGATCAGCAGTAGCGCCTGCACGGACGTGTTGAAGTTTGTCGAGTGCGTTATCCGGTACATAACGTCGAGGTGCTTCTCGAACACGTCGCGCGGAAGATCCGAGAACGGGAAAGCGCGGTTCAGACCGGTCAGGATCGCTGAAAAGAGCTTTGAGTTCTTCTCGTCGTTCTTGTCCTGCTCGCTGCGCTCGTCTTTAACCGAGCGCCCGCCGTGCTTGCCCTTCTTGTAGTTGCGCTTGCCGCGCACCTTCTCAGGCTTGCCCGTCTGCGTTTCCGCCGCAGCTTCCGCCGGGGTCCTCGCAGCGGTACCCGCGTCCGGCTTGTCTGTCTGCACTAGCAGTTTCTCAAACAGCGCAAAGTACGTCTTCACCAGCGCGTTCGCGAGCTCCTCCTCCCGCCGAGTAAGGATCGTCTGGTTCAGCGTGAGCACGGCGTAGTACGTCGCGTGGTACTCGTTCTTCTTGAACAGCACGTCCGTGACTGCGTCGACAACGATGTTCTTCATCAGCGGGTGCTTCTGCTGCAACTGCAGGATCTGGAACGACGCCTTCGAACTCACCTTGTTGTCAATGTCGCCGAGCTTGTTCACACCGAGCCGCAGCAGGTTCGCCTCCTGCTCCGGCTTCGCCTTGAGCAGCGAGAATACGTGGTTCACCACGTTCGTGCGGACGTGCACGATTGGATCGTGCGAAAGCACCTCCAGCACGCCGATAAACTTGAAGAAGCTCTTCTTCAGGTGGTCTTCAAAGTAGAACAGCGCGAGCTGCCTATCGCCGAGCTCAAGCGCAAGCGGTTGCTTCGCGAAGAAGCGCAGCTTCCGCTCGGGAAGCAGCCCACTCACGAAAAGATCCACGACAGCGTTGATGCTCTGCAGCGCGGCAGTCCGCGACTTTTTCTGGCACATCCCGATGAGGTTGTCAAACGCCTTCAGGTTGTGCAGGGGCGCCTCCTGTACGAGCAGTGTCAGTGCGGAAATCTTATCGTTGAGCGTTCCTCCGGTGAGTATCTCAGAGAGAAACTTCTTCTGAGTAGAGGACCGCGAGAACTCTTCGTAGTAGACGCGGTTGTCCTCCTCGAGCGCAGCCTTACCCCGCTGCATTAGCTGCTCGATCTCCGGCGGCCGCAGGTTGCTGCCGGTCAGGTTACCTGTGGGGATGTTGTACCAGTCATTCCGCGCCGGGATCAGTAGTCTGTCCGTGACCACACTGGACAGATTCGTCACTTTGTCAGACCCGGGCTCTCTGTTGTCTTTGTCAAGTTTGGGCTCATTTGTCGTTTTGTCAGGCTTTGCTTCTTTTCTCGCTTTGTCAGATTTTGCCTCTGTGCTCGTTTCGTCAGCTTTTGCGCCCTTGCTGACTTTGTCGAGTTTTGCCTCTTTGCTCACGCTATCAGGTTTTGCCTCTCTGCTCGCCTTGTCAGAAGTCTGTTCTCTACTGGCTCTGACGGGCTTAGACTCTCCTCCCACGCCGTCAAATTTCGGCACCTCCGCCTTTGCTTGTTCTTCTTCGACTTCATCTTCCTCTTCCTCGTCCTCTTCCTCTTCCTCAGCCTCATCCTCCACAATGACCGGCTGTGACTTTTCCAGCCCTATGCTCTCCAAGAACTGCGCCAGGTCCTGTGTGAGCGCTGTGTCGATCTCGCCGTCCCCACCAAACTCCTGCTCACTCTCGTCGCCCTCAACAATTCCCGCCACTATCTCCAGGTCTGCATCGGTCGCTCCGAGCGCTAGTGCCTCGCGTCTGAGCACTTCCGCGTCTGCATCTACCGGTGTCTCTTTCTGCTCTCTCTGATCTCTCTTCTCTCTCTTGTCCTTCTTTCCCTTGTCTTTCGCCGCCTTCTTCTGCGATGCCCCTTTCAGCTTACTGGCGACCTTCTCCTTAAGCGCATCTAGGTTAAGCTTGCCACTCTCCATGTTACCAGCGCCTGTTCTCCCGCGAGAGCGTCTTCCTTTCAGAAATCTGAAAATTTATTTATTTATCCGTCACGTGACTCTATAGCAGGGTAATGCTCATCGCCATCTGCTTATGTAATAATGCACTTGCCGTTTGGCTGCTGTTCGCTGTGCCAGAGCTCCCAGAGCTCCGGGAGACTGCAGAGGGCCATGGGCGAGCAGGAGAAGTGTGCTGCAGTGTGATGTGGTGGCTGGAAAGTATTTACAAAAAAATTACGGAGTAGCAACTGGGGATAGTTTCGTGATTTTGTGTGCTTCGCAACAGGATCACTGAAACATGAGGCAACTCCCCAAGATTTTTAACCTCAGCAAAACCTCGTGGATCCTGACGCTAGCCTCCCCTCTCCAGCAAAGTACCCTGCCCGCTCGGAATAATGACTGTGGCAATCCAATCGAAAGAAAAAATAGCGTACGATTGCCGATGCCTTGAATAGCCGAAACTTCGTGCTCCGCACGGATAATTCGCGGGTCGAAGACTGAACGTCGGGCAGAGCAGAACAAACGCCGGCCACGGGGTCAGCTGGGTGTGATCTGCTCTGTAGTGATATATAAAGGGCAGCATGCTCTCTCGTCCTCTGCTGTGTAGCGCAATCACGCAATGGCACCGATCCAAGCATTTCACTCAACCTACGCGGACGAGTCCGCAGCGCCGCTCAGCGCCGAGCTCCCGCTCGGCGAGTACCTCTTCCGCAGACTGAGCTCGGTCGGCGTGGCGTCTGTGTTTGGCGTCCCCGGCGACTTCAATCTGAACCTGCTGGAGCACATCTACGACGTGGAGGGCGTCAACTGGGTGGGCTGCTGTAACGAGCTGAACTCGGCGTATGCGGCTGACGGGTACGCGCGCGCGTCGCAGAAGATGGGGTGTGTGATAACGACGTACGGCGTCGGCGAGCTGTCGGCGCTCAACGGTGTTTCCGGGAGCTTCGCAGAGTACGTTCCCGTGCTGCACGTGGTGGGGACCACTCCTATGGCGGCGAAGACCGCTAGACACAACCGCACGCACCACCTCGTGCCGCACGCCGTCGCAACAGAGGCGGCAGACCACTACACGTACGAGAAGATGGTGGGCGGGATCTCATGCTGCGCGGAGAGCATCACCAGTGCGGCAACGGCAGCGGCGCAGATTGACTCGGTGATAGCGCAGGTGCTCTTGCGCAAACGGCCCGGATACCTCTTTGTGCCAGCCGACCTCGCAGACGCGCCCGTTGACGCGGCGCGGCTGCTCGCGCGCACCGGTGCATCGTTCTTCCACACACAGGACATGGCGCCGGAGCTCACGCACGCCGCGTGCGCGGAGATCCTCGAGAGGCTGTACGCGTCGGTAAACCCGGTCGTGCTCGGGGACGTGCTGGTGGACCGCTTCGGCGTCACCGCGCAGCTGCGCGAGTTTGTCGACCTGACACAGCTGAACAGCTACGCCACGTTCATGGGCAAGTCCGTGTTGAACGAGAGCACGGATGCGTTTATTGGCGACTACAACGGCGATGAGTCGAACACCGAGATCCAGCGCCAAGTTAGAAACACAGACCTGCTGCTGCACTTTGGGAACTACTACAACGAGATCAACTCGGGCCACGACACGGTGTACAGCGGCATAGACGAGGAGAACATCCTGCTCCTAAACCCTGAGTATGTGAAGTGCGGCCACCACACCTATGCGGTATCCCTAGTGCACGTTCTGCCTGAACTGCTCGCACAGCTCAACACGGCGCGCGTGCCGACTCCAGTGCGGCCGCACCACAGGGCTGCGCTGAATCGCATCGCGGAGGTGGCCTCGGCCGCACACATCTCCCAGACGTTTTTCCTGAACAGCTTCCGCGACTACGTGCAGCCGGACGACTACATCGTGTGCGACACCGGGTCGGTGATGTTTGGTATCCCAGACATCCGCCTTCCGCGCGGCGCTCGCTACTTTGCGCAGAACTTCTACCTGTCGATCGGGTACGCGCTGCCCGCGGCGCTGGGAGTCGGCGTCGCGATGAAGGATGCGGGCTGCGCGTCGCGGCTCGTACTGCTTGAGGGCGATGGCGCGGCACAAATGACCATCCAGGAGCTCGCGAACTACCTGCGCCAGGGCATCGCGCCGACGGTATTCCTCCTGAACAACAGCGGCTACACAGTCGAGCGCGTGCTCAAGGGTCCGAACCGCAGCTACAACGACGTCATGCCGAACTGGTGCTGGACGAAGCTCCTGCAGGTGTTTGGCGACCCGGAGCTGCAGCGGTCGGTAAGCGGGACAGTCCGCACGCGCGGGGAGCTGCTCAAGTTCCTAAGCGCAGACTCGCAGACAGGCAAGCTCACGCTTGTGGAGGTTATCCTCGACAAGCTGGACGTGCCGTGGCGGTTCAAGTTTATGGCGGCGCTGAAGTGATGATCGCTTTATTTTAGAAATAGTAGAATACAAAATAAACGAGAATAAAAAGAGAGGAGGGTCACTCCTCCGAGGACTTGACATAGTCCTTCAGCCCGCTCTTCACAAACTCGTTGCAGTGGTTGACGATCCACTCGATGATAAATGAGCGCTCGTTGAAGACGTTCTTGAGGAACCTGTCAAACTCCCGCGCAACGGGGAAGTATTTGCTCGCTGTTCCCGACAGCTCGTCATCAACGTCTTCCTCACACGTGAAGTACAACACAAGGATGAACAAGCTTTCGAGACAGCTGAAAGATATCCCCGCCTGTGCGCTCTCAAAGTTGAGGCAGTACATCAAGAAGTCCTCAAACCTGTCCTCGCCGCGACCGCTTGTGACGCACTCGTTCAGGAAGTGGAAGAGATGGTACAGCTGTCTCTTCTCGGAGAGGAACTTCAGCGACTCTTCGTCGCCCTTTCGCGTAACGAGAACATTCCCGCACGCGAGGAGGTAGTCCATATCGAGGAAGAAACAGTAGTCCTTGTTTCCCAGCAGACAGCTCGTCTGCGTGCTCTTCAGTATGCTGCCGCTCTTCTGCGCGCGCGCAATGTAGTCCTTGTACAGCCGGTACGTCTGGAAGTCGGCCGTGCATCTCTTCGAGTAGTAATCCAGGATGTGCGCGTGCCACTCGGTAGTGTCAACGTCTGTGTCGTAGTCGCGCCCAAGTGCCAGCGGCTGGATGATTTTGTTGCGCCTGATGAACCGCCGTACCTCGTGCGCGGCTGTCGTGTTGCTCCACTCGTCGCCCGAGTCCTCGAGCTTCGAGCTCGCAAACTGCGCAAACTCGCTCAGCTGGTTCAGCACGCGGTATATCTCAAAGTCCTTGAACACCTGGTTCTTTAGCGACCACGTGTACTCGGAAAACAGCTGTGCGATCGAGTAGTCGTCGTAGTTCTTCGCGATCATCATCTCCACCTGCTCCATGAAGGAGTTGTCTCTCGGCGACAGCCCGGGCGGTGTCTCGCTCTCCAGCTCCTCAAAGTCCTTGTCTGGCTTGTACTGGAACCCGAGTGCGAAAAACATCGACATGTTCGACCCGAGGGAGCCGTCGGAGTCCCGCACACTCTCGAGCGTGACGGACTTTTCTATGAGAAACTCGGATACAGTCCCGTGTCGGTGTGCGGGGAGGTTAAAGTCCATTTTCGAGATGGTTTCTTCTGTGAACGTGTCGTAATTGTCTGTCCTGTAGTAGCTGTCGTAGATCGAGTCCGTGACGCTCTTTCTGTATTCTCTGTCATTGCTGCTCACCTGGCTCGAGTAGCTGTTCCGCTTGCTGTTGTTCGACACTGACATTCGACTCCGCTTCAGGAAACCGCTGCTGTTCTTGAGACTGTTGAAGATCATCTTCTTCTGCGGCCGCTTCGCCAGCTCGCTCTCCGCGGTGCCGGCACCACTAGCGTTGCCGTTGCCCACGCTCCCGCTGCGGCTGTTCCACCTCGTATCGCTGGCAAAGCTCTGCGCGTTGATTTGCAGCCTGTTCTCGTCAAGGTCGTAGAAAACGTCCCACATCAGGTTCCCGTCGTTCGCCTTTTTCGAGTAAAACAGCACGTTTGACGTGCCAACTATGTACGACGAAAGCCCGGTGATCAGGTCCATCTGTGGCAGGTCGCAGTAAGGGTAGCAGTTCTCGAACCAGCCAGAGAGCAGCTTCTCCTTCCTATTCAGCTCGTTCATCGTCAGTATGTACAAAGCGCATATCGACTCCGCGAGGTCGTTCGCCGACTTCTCATACGCATACAGTATTATCTTTCTCTTTGTTATCGCCGCATTCAGGAGGATCAGAATTGGTGGTGTGTCTGTGCCGTAAGGCGCTATGGATATTTTCTGCTCGTGTCTCTTGGACGCGGCGTGCTCGTACACCACCGGCGAGCTCTGCACCCTCTTGATGAACTCTTTCAGAAAGTGTTCGTTCTCTAAGTTGAAGCCAAACTGGCTGAACTCGGACGACACCAGCGACACGAGCGGTATTATCAGCGGGAACTTGGCCAGCGAGCTGAGACTTATGCTCGACTTGAAGCACTTGCTCGACGCGGAGAACTGGAACCACTTCTGCAGGTTCGAGTAGTCACCGAGGATCTCGCTCGTGAGGTCTTCGTTTACGAAGAACTGGTTCGCGATCGTCTCGTTCGGGTACAGCTTTGTGTTTATGTCCTGCTCCTGCTCGTAGTTCAGCATCTGCATCAGCAGCACGCGTTTCGCCGGTGAGACCGACTTGAACTTGTAGTCGAGCTCAGTCAGCGGCAGCCTGTTTATTTCGCTGAAAGCATCCACGAGCACCCGGAAGTCATCTGTGGCGAGGAAGTTGTGCAGGAGCACCACCATCAGCGGCTTGAATATCTGGAAGAACGACAGCCTCGTCACTATCGACACCGATTTCGCAGTGCCGTTTCTATACGTGGAGGAGTCCTCTTTGAAGTAGCTCACGGTCAGCAGTATGCACTGGTCATAGTTTTCAGTTTCATCTATGGGTCTTGTGTAGGAGAGGCTCCCGTTTATCATATATATGGGGAAGATGGTCCAGTTTTCGAGGTTCAGGCTCTTGTGTAGCTGCGCAGGCATGAACACCTCCGTTATGCCGCTCAACTGATCAGACAGTAGTGGAACTTGATCACCGCGAGGGAATTGGTTTCTTATCAGTATGCCTAGAAACTTATCAAACTCCGCAGTTATTATATAATCAATGTTCTGATAAGTCAACGCCATATCTTCCCTAGTCTATTTTACAAAAAAAAACGGTCTCGCTCTCGGCAGAGACATCAAGTTTACCACACCGAGCTATCGTTTCCTAATTAAGATCTGTGCGAGGGACTCTGAATCTTAAGAAACAAAGCGTATTGCTCTCGCCGTAACAAGCAAAATGGCGTGTCCTCTATGAAGGAAACTTGTCACGCACAGAATGCCTCTCTGGGGTCAAAACAGTTCACCAAACAGGTGAGCTCTCCGTCTGATACGCTGTGGGAAATGGTCACCGGCGCGACCTTTTCTCTCCCTTGTTTGTTTCCTCCTCTTCCCAAGAGAGCTCGTGAAAGGCGTGTAATCTGCAGAGTCGTGTGCTATTATTAACAGCCAGTCTCTGCGAGGTCTGAGACACGCGAGGAGGGAGTAGTATATGTGTCTCACATGCAATGCAGAGAGAAAGAGAGAGAGAGAAAGTCCTCCCATAAGCGCGAATATTAAGTAGCCGCCAAGCGCGCCAGCTGGTTGCTCCGTAGGGGAAGCCCGCACCCGCGATCCCGTCTGTTGACACTTTCGGGTTGAAACGAGCAGGAGAGATGGTTAGGAGCACACGAACAGCCCCAGAAGATTACCCTGACAGGGCGTTCAGCCACTTTTCACTCTCTGCCGTTTCGTGGCGTATCTGCCTGCAACTGTATCTGGTGTACGCGACGAGACATACACACAACCACAATGGCATCTGCTCTCGATAAATCACTGGACGAGATTATCTCGACACAGCCTAAAGCTGCGAAGAAGGTCGTCAAGAAGGCGCCGAAAACCGCCGCCGCGAAAGTTGGAAAATCTCTGAAGAAGGCCACCACCACCAGCGCCACGCCCAAGAGACCCGCAAAGCTCGTCTCCGCAGCGTCGAAGAACGTGTTGGATGCGAGCTATGCGACTAAGGTGATTGTCTACAACTTGGTAAGTGTGCTGTTTGATGGATTGCGTTTTGTACATACTAACAGATAATTAGCCAAAAGATATAAAACAGGACGCTATTAAGGTATGTTGAGGATCAGTGAGCGCGTCGCGCTTTCACAGAATCGAACACTCATGGACCTGATGATAGTACACAGAACAGCACTTATCCGTCCACAAGGAAAATCCATTTCTTAGTTTTATTTTATGCTATGAAAGAAATGGTGAGACGCAAGCATGGCGTTTCCAAGACACGTGTATTCTATCCCGAGGACTGCTCACGGGCGGTCCCTCGCATAGATTACAGGTGTGTCTACACTCACGCGCGGCTGGGACTATTTCGAGAGGCTGCATTACTGAAGAAACACCGGAGTTCGCAATCGTGCTCGGGGACCTTCTGTGAGGATCTGCCAGACCGCCCCACCACAGCTGGGGTGATTTGTGCGAAGGAACGCTTACGCAGATGTGGCCAGACACGTGCGATGCAGGGGGGACCGGCGCGCGTAGTGGCGAGTGCACTGCGCTGTTTTGCTAGTACTATCCTGAGAACAGAAGGGCGCGCTCTCGTCAGACTGTAAGGGAGAAGGCAATCTGGGCGTTGCACTCGCGCGAGCCGACTGATCCACACAGCGAGACGCTGCCGTCCTAGCCATTGATACCCACTGCCGGCTGATGGCGCTGATGGTGTGGGTCTGGCACCCTGCGCGCTGGACCTGCGAGCGGCCGTTTGGAACGAGGTGACTTCACGTGCGAGCTATAGAAATCAGTCCGTGTAAGCAAGCGGAGTAAAACTGCGGCGCGTAAAGTGCGACTTTGCCCGCGCGCTGCTGCATATAAATTACTCTAAGTCAGAGGTTTTTTCTGAGTGGGCCATTCTGCCCATGAGACACGAGGTACTGTTGTGTTCTTTCGGTTCACGTATACTAACACACTGTTTAGGAATTTTTCCAGTCTCAAATAGGAGGCGTCAGAACCATCAGCCTGTCATACAATGAGAGGGGTTTATCCAAGGGAATCGCTACGATCATCTTCACCAAGGCGCTGTTTGCTCGCAAGTCGGTTGAGAAGTTCAACGGTGCGAAAATCGACAACGGCGCGGCGAGGCTGAGACTGGAGCTGATTATTGACCCGACAAAGAAACCGCTGAGCTCGAGAATCACCGCAAAGTGAGTATCACGGACACGCGTTGTAAGCACAGGTATACTAACTAACATCTTCAGCGAAATTAGGCCAATCGTCGCGAGGTCAGCCAAGGCTAAGCCCGTTGCTGCCGCGAAGCCCACTGCCGCTAAGCCAAAACCGGCCAAGGCGAAGCCTGCCAAAAAGAGCACCAAGAAACCGAAGAAGACACTCGAGCAGCTGGACCAGGAGATGGCTGACTACTTTGAGAACAAGTGAAGTGGCGCCCGTCTGTGTCTTCTCTGTTTTTTTTTATAGGTCACACTTGCGCAATGATTTTGTATTTTAAAAAATGTTTTATATATACAGAGTTATTCGGCGGTAGGTACCGCTATTTCCCAAACCACCCAGTGCTAAACTTATCACCCGTTTTCCGAGACTGTTTGTTAGTGTGCTACCGAGCCATACCTGGAGCATACTCACCTGATAGCTGTTCCCGCTTCCCTCGTACTGGCTCTTCCTCACGTACTGCTCGTTCCCCACCGCGTTCGCAGACTTGTCATCGCTCATCAGCGGGAATCCGGGCTTAATATTTGAGGTGTTCACCTCGGGATCAACCTCAGGAGCCGCATCTGAGCTGAACTGCTGCTTTCTCCGCAGAGACACCTTTGACTTGACAAAGTAAGCGGTGCCTAGCGCTAGGCCAGACAAAAAGAAAATCTGCTTGCTGATCGAGACGCGTTAGTCGCATCGCCCACACGGCTTCCACCGGTAACACACTCACTAGAACTTCTTGGCACTTGGTAGTGGTGCCGACATCCTCGTCTGGTTGTCTGTGCCGCGCCAGCCTACTCTCTCTCTCTCTCTCTTCGCTGTGCCCGCAGAGCCAGAGCCCGCTCGTCGCTACCAGTGCCACTACTTTTTCTGGCCAGCCCGTCACGTGAACACTCCACCCCCAGTCTCCAGTCTTATCAGCAACGAGCAAAACCACCAGTCCCATTTCCAGCGGTGCCACGAGCGTTTCTCCTCTTTGCAGGTCGTGGGTATATGGTATCGGCGGCGGGTCCCGCCACACCCCCTCTGGGTATCGTGTTTTCCCGCAATCTGGCACCGTTTGCCTGCTGTACCCGCACGCGGTCTGTGCACGTCTCCCTCTAACGTGAGCAATAGGCTAACCACCTGTACCCATCCTCTCCACTTTTTCACACACTAGCTGTTGGGTAAGCTGCTCTAATAAATACGTTACTGTATATACATGACTCTTTTCCCTCATTTTATGTAACAGTTGGGAAAGGACAGCTGTTTCTCTGTATATCGTAAAGTAGTATTGCAACATGGCAGAAGCTGACAACTTGGCGCACGCGCTAGCCGGAGCGGGCGGCGGCATACTCTCGATGATTATAACGTACCCGCTTGTGACACTGGCGACAAACGCGCAGAACGTGAAAGCAGTCAAGGAGAGCGAAGAACCGAGCGTCCAGGAGGGAGAGACCCCAGCAGAGGGAGAGGAGCCCAAGGCGGTGGTGGTCAAACCCAAAGACGACACGTCGATCGTCGCGACGCTCAAGAGAATAATCAGAGACCAGGGCGTGACGGGGCTGTACGCTGGTCTAGAGAGCGCGGTTATAGGCATTGCGATTAACAACTTCATCTACTACTATTTCTACGAGCTCAGCGGTAAGACGCTCAAGAGGACAAGCAGAGTCAAACGGAACGGACTCACAACACTGCAGAGCATCACGGCTGGTGCCATTGCCGGTATCATCTCGCGTGTTGCGACCAACCCAATATGGGTGGCCAACACGAGACTGACTGTGCTGTCGAGAGAGCAGAAGGACCTGAAAAACCTGAACACGATCAAGGCGATACTGTACATCCTCAAGACCGAGGGAGTCAAGACGCTGTTCAGCGGCGTCATCCCGGCGCTGGTGCTTGTGCTGAACCCAGTGATCCAGTACAGTATCTTTGAGCAGCTGAAGAACGTTGTCACTGCCGCAAGGAAGAGAAACATCACTGCGCTGGATGCGCTTGTTCTCGGTGCGTTCGGGAAACTGATGGCCACCATCATAACCTACCCTTACATAACCGTGAGAACGAGAATGCACCTCAGATCTGCGACGGGCAAGGTGCCAGATTCGCCAGCGGCCAACGACGAGAAGGAGGGCGAAGAGGGCGTCCAGTCTGTGGACTCGCTTCTGGAGGTGTCTCAGATAGAGAGCAAAGAGGAGCCTGACACTATGCTGGGAATAATGTCGGCCATGCTCAAGGAAGAGGGAGTATCCAGCTTCTACAGAGGGCTGTCCGTGAAGCTATCGCAGTCGATCTTGTCGGCGGCTTTCTTATTTTACTTCAAAGAGGAGCTCGTCAATGTCAGCGACACTCTCGTCAAGACGACGAGGAACGTCAATCTCTTTCCCAGCGTGGCTTCGTTCAAATCCCCTACCGTGTCTGCGCCACCTCCGCCAACGGTGCCAGTGCAGTCTGCGCCTTCCCCACTGGCCGATGAGGATGTTCCTTTCTAGGCCGTCGTCAATATATGTATTCATGAAAAAAAAAGAAAAACAATCACAGTCTATCTCTCTATGAATGGTAAACCAAAAAATGCCAAAATGAAACTATATATACAGATTCGCAGACTAAAAGTTCCGCTTCAGAGTTTCATACGTATAGAAAACTGCGGCATTCGAAGGAAACGCCTTGAGCACCGTCACTCCCAATCCCGAGTAAAACCCTTTTATGCCCCCCTGGCTGTAAATCCTTTTGATCACGCTCATCACGCTCATCTCTTTCGTTGCCGTCTGAATCGTGGACTTGACAGTGTCCACCGGGAAAACTGAAGCGTTGTACAGAACCCCAGCAATACCCCCGGACACGAGCAGCTCCCATAACCTGTTCTCAGTCACTTTCTCGCCTGTACGCCTACTCCGGCGCTCTTGGAATGCCTTCAGCGTCCACTCATACGACCCAAACCAAAACGCCGTGCCGCCAGACTCCCTCACTAGCGTACTGGATTGGCCCGTCCAAAATCCGCGGACGCCTTTCTCGACATACAGCTTCTTGATGATCTGAGTTATCGAGTATCTCCTGCCTCCGTTGTGATCGTGCAGAGTCTGTACTTGCATCTGGCACTTGACCAGCTCAATGGGAGTGAGCACAAACGACGTGATAACCCCTGAGATGGCTCCACTGACCCCCTTGTCAACCAGCGTCAGACAGTCCTCCGAGGTGCCGTATTTATATTTTTTTATAAAATCCTGGGCCAGCTTGTAACTGAAAAATAGACTGGAGCACTCAAGCGAGGCACCCAGAACAGGCGAAGAGAGGCCCTTGTAGAAGCCGTTGAAGATTCCCTCCTGCCTATACGTCTTCGATATGCAGTCCAGGGTAGAGGAAAACAGCGGTGTATCCGCGGACTGCGAGTATTGTAACCGTACCTTCACGGTGTCAAAAGGGTACTCTATCACCTTTCCCACAGCTCCCGAAAGAGACCCAAATATCACTTCATTGAGAGCCTGCCGACCCTCTGACCTCCCACTGACCTTCACCACACCGGGAGGTACCGACTCCCCCGACATATTCTGCTCTCACACAAGGATTATGCTCTTACACAAGAAGATACACGAGACGGGTGTGCTCATCGTACACAGTAGAAAAAATATTTCGCTAAATTGCGGCGGAATTTACGTTACATCAGGAAGTGTCACTGCAGTCGTACTTCTGTGACACTTCCACGAGCAAGTCTATACGTCTACAGAGCCACACAATCACAGGATTCCTTCATTTTTGAAGAATTCCTCTCTCGTGTAGGTCTCCTCCTCAGGTCGCAGAGTTCTTATGACTTTCGCAGGCGATCCAGCAGCTACCGAGTTCGGCGGGATATCCTTGTTTACAACGCTGTTCGCCCCGATGACAGAGCCTTCGCCGATTGTCACACCAGGAAGAACCGAAACGTTATCGCATATCCAAACGTTGTCGTGGATCGTGATAGGCAGACCAAACTCTGCTCCCGTGCCGCGGAGTGTCGGGTCGGTCGGGTGTGCCGCTGTCAGCAGCGAAACGTTGCTCCCACATAGCACTCTCTCACCTATTCTCACGATGGCAGTATCGAGAATGACCAGATTGAAGTTGCTGAAGAACATCTTACCGATGTATGTGTTACACCCGTAGTCAACCATCAAGGGGTACTCGCAAAAACCTTCCTCGCCAAAGTGCCCGAACAGCTTCGCGAGGTGGTTATGCTTCGCCTCAAAATACTCCTCTGCGGAAGCGTGGTCCCTGTATCTGAATCTCTCATAGTCCAGGCACGCGTCTCTGGCCTCAGCCCTCTTAGCCAGCAGATCGGCTTTGAACGGGTTGTATCTGGAAAGTCAGCATTGTCCTGCGGTAAAGCTAAACAGTGTGTCTATACGCACATCATCCCACTGATCATTCTCTCGTAATTGTTATCAACAGCTGGAATCCCCTTCAAGTGGCTTTTGGCAAACTCAATATCCTCGGGGTTCTTCTCGTACCTACACCCGGCATCCTTCATTAGCTCTGCGTGGGATCTTACCGGTGCCATTTTGAGTGTACTTCTCTCTATCAACTGAGGGGCATGAAAGAACTATTCTCTCTCTCCTAACAAAGTTTCCTGACGTAGACAGTCAAAAAGTGTCAACTTCAGCCTCCCGCTTGCGAGATCTGCACGTCAGAGCCCCGTCCCCCGTACGCTGTGCGGCTTCGGTTCCATCGGTGCATGAACAGGGAACAAGAAGGCGGGGATGCACTACTTTCTGACATTGAAGTGTACCCACCAAAAATATCTTTTCGGTTCTGAGATATACTGAGAAGGTTTTTATGAAAGGGTAAATTTCAGAACGCAGTCACTACCAGCTCGTCCTGTTTGAGAGAGTAAGGTAGTGGAACTGGTCCAGAATATTCGCTGTCTGCCTGAGTATGGGAATTTTTCACAGGCTTTCAACACGAGAAGTACACCTTGGTGCACAAGTTTAGTTGAACCAAAGAATAGTCTGCCTATTTGAGCTTAAAAGTGATTATTCTAAATATCAATACACATAAATAATGAAGTACTTAGCTGCCTACTTATTGCTACAGCAGGGTGGTAACACCGCTCCATCTTCAGACGACATCAAAGAGGTGCTGGAGTCTGTTGGCGTTGAGGTTGAGGAATCGAGATTGTCTCTGCTGCTCTCTGAGCTACAGGGCAAGTCCGTTAACGACCTGATTGCTGAGGGCTCTGCTAAGCTGGCGTCTGTGCCTAGCGGCGGTGCTGCTGTCTCGTCCAGCGGTGCTGCTGCTGCTTCTGGCGAGGCTGCCGAGGAGGCTGCCGAGGCGGAAGTCGAGGAGGAGAAAGAGGAGTCTGATGACGACATGGGATTCGGTTTATTCGATTAAATCGCTTCATTGTTTCATTCGCATATCACATCCTCGAGAACTATAAAGTTTGTTTCCAGAACTGCAACGGCCTTTCACATGCTGGGAAGTTGGCCCCACTTGACATATATCCACATATCGCAAGAGGGATGTACTTGCCCATGACACACCAAGTGTGCGGTGAAGGGAATGATCTATATGTATAATTTACAGTTGTCTTCAATTTGGCCTATGTGTTGATGTAGTGTGAAGGACTTATCAAATGTCATATTCGTCCAGCCCTTTCTGAAAGGCATCTTTCAGCCTTCCGCCATCGCTTGAGAGAGTATTCTCTAATCGGCTGAGAAGTATTCTCATTTTGCTGATCTCGAGAACTAGATCACCGTTGGAGCTGAGCACCAAGTTTTTCTGTATGTTGCCTACAGGATCAGAAGTCAATCTCGTAACCAGCTTCTCGTAGACCTCCTCGTATTTGCTCAGCTTTTCTTTCAGAAGCTGGATCTGCCTCCTCTTCTCCACCAGACTCGCTTTCAGCGTCTTATACTGCTCCAGGAGCCTGGCTGAATCGTCGTCCTGGGTATTATCGCCCACTAGCTGATTATGCTCCGGTAGCTCGTCGATAAGTTCCATGACGTCTTGCTGCTTATACGTTACGAGTCCGTGAATGTTGAAGCCACCTCGGTCCCCGTCCATCTGGAAAGGCGAGAGCAATTCGCTCAATCGGTCTAGACTCTCCAGCTTCCGCAGGTAATGCTGCTTCTCATTGTTCAAGTACTGGAGCGATATCTGACTTATCGCCTGCTTTGTGAAGATGCTCCGGCCCTTCTGAAGCAACACCTTATTAACCCTTGCAATGATACGCTCGAGGTCTTTCTCTGATATCTGCTTGCCGCGCCCACGGCTCTGTATCTCTGCGTCGGAGTCCTCCTCCTCTGCCCCATTGCTATTTATTCTCGATTCCTGCTCGCGGACTATGTCGAGAAGTCTTTTGCTTCCCGTCAGCGGCTGCTGTAAAATGGCAACCTGCTGCTCGAGAAATGTCTTCACTTGTATGTACGACTTCTCCGACATGACCTCTCCCTTCCGTGTGTGGAGGCACTGTTTACGTCTGATGTAAACATGGGCTACAGAAACACGACTTTTGATAGTGACGATACGACAATGATTCTTCTCTGCGCTCTACATATGGAAATGGACTACATATATACGATGGCTAGCATATAGCATTATATACATCAGATAGAAGCCTCTAAGGGGATGATCTTAGGAGCCGCTTTGAACAAGCTCTTCAAATCAAACTGTTTTGCCCTGCTGCTGAACTTCACCAGCTTAGCTGAAGATCTCGTAACATGATACTTGAACTTCTCTAAAGTGCCTCTGCGAGTTTGGAAGGACCTCTTCCTTGCAATGCCTGAGGGCTGAGTCGACTCCATGGCTGTGCTTTTGGGCAGGCGACTATCATTTTGCTCAATTGTGACAGGGGAAGGTTCGATGAGAGTTCTCTCTGTGCTGGAGTCTCTGGTTTCAGGGCCATGGAGGGCGAAGACGTGGATCACCGGACGCTTATCCTCGACCTGTTCGGACACTTTTGTTTTTCGGTACTTCTGTCTGTACTCTTCCATGGGGTCAAACTTCTTCAGGATGCTCAGTTGCAGCGCGTCGGGCCTGACGTACAGATTCTGGCTGAACCGGGAGTTCGCTGGGATTCTTTTTGGAACACGAGCCGTTGCCTGAACTCGTGGCTGTTGACTCGACCTGGTCCCATGAGTATACCGGGGTGCCTTGGCAAGAGCGCGGGCTTCGCGGCATTTTCTGGCGCGAGCGCGCTCATCGTCGCGGGCCTCCCTGGCGGCGATTTCTCTCTTTTCATCTTCGATGGCGTCGTCGATGAGCTCCTCGAGGCAGTCGAATGAGTTTTCGTATCTTTCGAGTCTAAGGCCCCTTTCCAGCAACTCCCTAATAACGGTGTCTGGCGAATCCCAAACTCTCACAAGAAAGTAATCCGGGATTCTGTTTGCACGAGCAAACCTCCTCATAGCCAGAGCAGAGTCAAGCTTCATATGATGAGTGCTTTCCATCTTTGCGTGATACTTGATATAGTTATCCTCTAGCTTTCTCTCGGTTTTGTTCTTATCCCAGCTGAACTGGCGCTCGAGGTATGATTCACTGACCTTGTAGTTGCGAGGTGTGGGCCTAACGGGTTTGGGCCCACCCTGTGCTCTGAAGACCTCCTGTTGCCTGGCACACTCTTTTGCAAACCCCAGCAGAATCCTGTGACCTGTTGGAGCTCTGCAGAGTGATTTGGAAAAATGAACTTTCAATTCCTGGAAGCCGGGGCTGCAATGAGGGGCGCCATAATTAGAACAGTTGGCATGGAGCATCGTGCGGCTGGTTTTAACAATGTTTTGGAAGCTTCTCACCTGAAACTGATTAGAAGCGTAGAAGAAGATGGCAAATAGTTTCACAGGGATAGATCAATCCATTTTATAGCGCGCTTTCGATCAGAACAGATTTTTGTTGACTGCGATCTGTTCTGATGGTGTTCGTTGATTGACATCTCGTGCGGCTCACTGATTCCAGGCGATGAGATCTGTCCGAGTGAAAGGCCACGCTTTGGTGCAGAAGCTACTGTATTTGCTTATTTTTGAATTATATTACCCGTGGCTTGGGTGATGATATTTATATAAAGATGGATCAGCGTGCGAGACTTTCAATGGGATTCCTTTTTTCGAAGACGCCTCAGGCCCTCTTCCGATAGGCCCGTGGCGAGATGCGGCAGAAAAAAGGAATCGTTATCATCTTCTAAAGGCCCAACAATACGATGCAATGTGCCTCCACGATCTTGTTTTTCTTGATCTGCCTCACTGCCGAAAGAAAGTGATAAGGCGGGCACCGGGCCACAGTCCTCGTCTCCAGGAAAAGATGAGAAACTGTAGCAGTCCAAGAAGTACTCGCTATCCTCGCTTGAGATGGAGATAATGTCGCCCTCGGACGTCTGCGAAGACCGAGAGCTCATTCCAGTGTGACCATAGTCGAAGAGACTCAAGCTCTCCTCACTGGACTCTACTTCGCGTCCGATAACATGGTCGATGGAGGCAACGGGTGGAGTCCTTGGCAGTATCACCCAAGGGTTCCTTCTTGCCTGTGGAAGAGCATTTTCGCTCTCAGTCGATAGTCCGCTTTCTCTGTGTCGTCTGCTCCATTCTCTGAAGACGTTGAACGACGAGCGGGAGGATCTCGCTGAGGGTGCTAACGTTTCGTCATCAGTCGCAGTGTCTGCCGCTGCTTTGCCCTTTTGGGTCTCCTTTCTGAGCTTTCCTTTGAACTGCCGTTTGACTTCTTTAAGCTTCATCGCAACCTTTCCTTTCTCCTTGCGAAGACGAACAAGTACGATGTACTTTACGCAGAGGGTTGTCGAAATGATATCAGCGACCATACAGGAAGAAAGAGAGCAAAACCAATAATATACAGAAGCGATCTCCGGATGGCTTTAGAGAGAGAGATGAGGAAAGAAGGACAGAGTTTCAAAAACACTCTCTGTAAATCCCACCATTTCCTATATTTTTGCCTGTTGGCGATAAACAAAATCTGTTCTGGCAATCAGCCCAATCCATTTTACCTACAGTATTGCTTAACGCATGTTACTTTATTCCAAGTTTCATAACTAGTCCAATGACCATAATAAATAAATCATAGTGCAACGCATGCTATTGTCTATTGTAGATTGATGTTCTTCCCCGTTCCTTCCCCATACCGACCGTGACACCAGTTTCGAGTTATACCCATACACAAGCATATACGGCACAACACAGCCGTGAGCCCTTATTTCAGTGGGTCAACGTTCTTCTTTCTTGGTTCTATGTTGCTCAGGTCGAGTAGTCCGAAACCTGCAGACGTGTTATAGGGGAAATGCGAGCCAGGTACTCCATCGATGCCGACTGAGCCATGCAGCGCATCCTTCTTTGTATCAAGTATAATTAAGTTGTATGTGTCCTTAGTGCTCTTAACGGCCTCCTGGTACGACACATATTCGTCGGTTAGATATTCTTTCATGTTCAGCTCTTTAATGAAGGAAATAATTGACGCTCCCCCACTCTTGATTCTATAGCTCTCGTTGACCTTGTACAAACCGATGAATCCAAACAGCCACACAAAAGGAGTGACGGTCCAAGCGTTTATGAGTGACTCAGCGGGTGAGTCGTGATGGTGATGGTCGCCGTGATGGTGGTCGTCGTGATGGTCATCCTTATGGTGCTCAGAAGAATACTGTCTCTTCAAAATAGTCTGTGTAGCAGACCCCCTTATGCTAAACACAATGGCACCATTGTTTATGCTTCTGACGTGTCTGGCAAGCATCGCTGATGGCGTTCACCAATATTCGCTACGGTCCTTTCCCTTTGGCCAATAATTCTTGTTTCTTTAACGATCAGTATTTAGGACAGAGTAGTGAATGAACCAGGAATGTAGTTACCCTTTGTGCTGAGTAAACTCCAGCACGCCCCTTCCTCGTGTTGGGCACCACACTTCATAGGCTTCGGTATTTCACCCCGATGAGGTACTCCAGGAGCTGTTTCCAGATAAAGAAGGCAATGACAGAGTGGTTAGTCGTCGTGTATGATAAGCCAGGAACCGTGTGTATATGAATTGCGTCAGTGCCAAGAGGATTGAGTCGCTAACTCTTTTGAAAGGATAGGTTCCCCGTGCGCCAGCAGCACTTGGCAGCGATACCGGGAAACGTTGACAGTGGAATTATCACAAACGCAGGCGCTATATTCAATTCTGTGCCCGAGGAGGGAAAGACTCCAGATTTTGCTGGGAGCTCATTCAACCTGGTTGCGGATTCGAAAGAGGATGTGATCGAGTTTTTGAAAACGGACGAGTATTACAAGGCAGGCATCTGGGATTTGAGCAGCGTGCTGATCTACCCATACGGGTGTGCTGTCAGACACGAGAAGAAGCTTAAATAGAAGCAGAGCATTTCGTCCTCAAGGGTGGGAGGTAGCTGGGAGGAGGCTGCGTTTGCAGAGTACGGTGGTCACTGCTATTGGATGACCAGTTATCCTATAAATAAGTACCTATTAGTTAAAGCATATCTTCAGATCTAAATCACACCCCAGGAGGTCCTCGGTGCCCTTAAAGGCCGAAAAAGATAGACCAGAATTAGAGAATTAAAGAAGAAAACCAAAGCACACAAAGAGCTCAACAGAGGAAGCTATACAGACATAGGTACTTCACCTTCGATTGACAACAGCAAAAACTGGTATTAGCCTAGATAAGCAGATCCCCTACCCAAGCACAAAATGGATATAAAACTGTTGGCTCGCATCAGTATATGAGGTGCAATTGAGTCCACCATTACATCTATAGGGCTTTCAGTATCCAACGCTAATCAGGTAATCGGCCAATTTTTCGACAATCGTCGTCGCATCACCCGGCTGAATTCCAGGGGGATAGTGTGCTATTAGGATAGCTTGCTTGCTCTTCACGGCAATGACACCTTCAGCGTCCTGAATATGTTAGAAACAAAGTCACTAAACCAATCTTCCTCCTCAGCATCGTGAATACTCACGTGTTTACCGTAAATTGATCTCTCATCAGCCTTTAGTAAAAAGTACTTTTGGCTCTGCACATGTAGTCCAGAAGCCTGAAGCTGTGAGGGATCAGAGAATCCCTTGACGAGCTCAGAAATCTCATTAGCCGATAGCGTCAGGTTATTTGATGTTGCCCATTGTGAGTCCCCTGCGGCCCCGTAAATAGAGGCCTTGTCAATCTTTCCTGTGGCAATTAAGTTATCAGTGTAAGCTGTTCGAAAGCCTGTTAGTATCGCGTGTCCACCAGTCTACCTGTGAGTTGCGAACTGTTTCTCAACGCAATGCCATTCTACTGCGTGCAACCCGAGTAAAATGACTCTATCTCTACTTTCGGGTAAATCGTAGACGTCGGCAAACTCGAACCAGCAAACACAACATAACCAGGCTTAGACTATAAACTCACCATTCCAAGACATGATTAGTGGTCTTTAGTTATACGGCTAGCAGTGTCAAGCGTACACACCCACCCTTATTCGGTGTTCGCAAGCAGTGAGCAGAGACCTTGGCACACGCACGACCATAGGGTCAAACGAATGACAGTTGACAGTGGACAAGCAGACTACTCTACAGGCACCAGTGTACTTTTTCTTCAGATAATCTACAAAATTTTATTGAGAAAGAGAGTACTTAGTCATCGTCGTCATCGTCGTCATCGTCGTCAACGATAACTCTTCTCTTTTTCCGCGACACAACCTCGCTCTGCTCCTCCTCGTCGCCCGCTTGCGTAACCGTAGGCTCAGGAGTGGGCGGCTGTGCCCCTTCGTTCGCATCCTGTGCGTACTTGGAGGCTCCTTCCTCTTTGACCTTCCTCAGACGCTCAACAGCGTCAAGCTCGTCCTCTTCTTCGTCCTCGTCGTCGTATTCTTCTTCCTCTTCATCGTCAATGATGAAACCATCGTTCTCGTAGTCATCGTTGCCTCTGTTGTAGCGGCCCCTCGAGGGACCAGAGTCAGCTTCGATATCGTTGTAGACTGATGCGGTATACTGTTTCCTTGTCCTTGGAGCGTCGTCTCTTTCATCTCTCTCAAGCTCCTGCTGTGCTTTCGCTTGCTGTCTCTTTCTGGCCCTGTATTTCTCGTCCTCAGCTTTCTCAATATCTCTTTGAACCTTGTCTGGATCTTCTTTCGTGAGAATGCTCCCTACAGTGTTCTGTTTCTTCAGCCTTGCTGCAATCGCTTTAGTCAGCTTCTTATGCGTTTCAGAGGAGGTAGATACCGGGACAATCTTGATGTTCTTGTTGAGGACCGACTGTGTCATCAATATCTCCTGCTCGTCGTGCGAAACGGTCAGCAGTGTATCTTCATTAGGAGTTCTTTTAATATCAAATATTTCAGATCCGAGTTTCAGTGACAGAGAGCCGTCGGACCATTCAATTATCTGCGAGTTGCTTTCTTTGTAGAGCTCTCCGTTCTCGTTTTGGGCATATCTCCACCTTATAGTACTAGTCGCAATCAGCTTATCATTGAGCTCCTGCTGCTTGTCATCAGCATGCACCTCAACGCTTTCGGTAAACACTTTGGGGTCAAACGGTCGAGCGTCTATGGACAAGAACTGTGGAACGTGCAGAGATAACGAGTCCGTGTCGCTGATGTGTGATTTACTGTGCCTGGGCAGATCAACCTCCAGAACTTTATCATTAATCAACTTGCTCACAACGGCAGAGGTCACCGTAGGCTCTTCTGTCTCCCCATCCTGGTCAACCGTTTGGCCTGCCTCCACCTCTTCGTCGTCGTCATCGTCGTCGGAAGCTCCACGCTTACTCCTTTCGGGTGCACGTTCTTCCTCGGCATCGGATCCAAACAGGTCTCCATCGCTCATATCAGCTACTTCATCCTGAACTCCTTCCGCCGCATCGCGTTCTCTTTCCTCCGCAGACATAACTCCTCGTTAGACGGCAGCTGGTGTCATGGACCGACCTCCACCTCTGTTTTGAGCAGAGTTGGAAAATGCCCTCCGACACAATCGTATTGGTTGATACACGTAAAATGCATGCGCTTATCCTCGACTTTCCCCAATGACAGAAAGTGCTTGTCTTGAGCTCAGAACGAGACAGATCTGTAAAGCCCGAAGATGTTTCTGTCTCTGTACATACACACATGTACTTGTGTCACTGACAAGTTTACGTTTTGAGGATGTGTTGCTCATTTTGTGTTTCCACGAAGCCGTAGAACCACAGACACCGAAATGAGAAAAGCTGAGATATGCGTGTTACTACCCACCTTTGTGTGCCTCAGTCTGATGATCGGTATCTTACCTGAGCTGAAGAAACTATACGACATAGCGTTTAAGGTATTTTCTGAAGATATGGCTGAAGAAGATACCGGTTTCCCTGTTGTATCTCTAGCAGCGCTCGAGCGCTATAAGGTTATCGCATACTATTCCGACTGGTCGATATATAAGCCCAGATACCACTATGTGAGCAATATACCGCTCTCCTCATGCACCAATGTGTTTTTGGCATTTGCTGGTATAGATGAGGCCACAGGCGCCCTGAAGTGGAATGATAGCAATGCTGTCTGGGACTCCCCACAGCCCTTTCGCGTCAACCCTCAAGAAATGAAGATACTGATAAAGGAGAACCTGAGCGAGGAAAGCGCCAGTCCCTTGACTGAAATAAAAGGCTGTGTTCCGAACCTACGTGAGATGAAAAAGTTCAACAGCAAGCTGAAGATTTCGTTATCTGTAGGTGGATGGGGCGCAGATGCCATGTTCTCCCGTACCATGAAGAACAAGGGTAAAAGATCCACTTTCGTGAACAGCTGCATCAGGTTTATTCAAGAGGAAAGCTTCGATGGAATAGATATTGACTGGGAGTATCCGAAGAATGCCACAGAGGCGAGTGATATGCTGCTGTTACTGAAAGAGATGCGTGGAGCAATGAACGCCAAGGAGAGTGAGCTGCACTTAGCAGCAGGATCTCTTCTTTTAACTGTGGCATCTCCAGCGGGACCAGAGCAGCTGCAGGTGCTACAGTTGAAGGAAATGGACAAGTACCTGTCTTTCTGGAATGTGATGACGTATGATTTTTCCGGATCGTGGAGCGTCAGAGCTGGGTACCATTCAAACCTGTACGGCGATGCCGCAGGGCTGAGCGCGGACTCGGTCATACAGCAGTACATTGATGCTGGAATTGACTCTCGCCGGCTCGTGCTGGGAATGCCCAATTACGGTAGGGGCTTTGCTAATACCAAGGGGATCGGCGAGAGTTTCGATGGGGTTGGGAGCGGGTCGTCGGACGAGGCTGGCGTGTGGGACTATGAGTATCTCCCGCTGCCGGGGACCGTTGAGCAGTTTGACGACAAGGCGGTGTCGGCGTTCTGCTATGACTCGGACAAAAAACTGCTTGTCGTTTATGACAATCCGAGATCGATGGAGCTCAAGGCTCAGTATGTGAAGGAGAGAGAGCTGGGCGGTGGCATGTGGTGGGAGTCATGCGGGGACACCTATTACAAGAATAAGCGACGGAGCTTATTGTTCAACTTTGTCAATTCTCTGAGTGACTGATCACCGGGAGAATCGGGGATAGTTTGCGGGAAGATTTCCGGGGCTGAATCAGACCGAGTCTTTGATAACACTTCATATATAAAGATAAAGGCGACAGAAATATAAATCGTACAAAACAAGCCACTACTTTGTCGCTGCATGGCAACATAATGTAAATGCCCGCAGTCCAAGGTGGTACCTATCTATCCAGCGGTGCCAGTTCATATAATTGAATCCATTTTGCTGAACACACTTATCACTGCTGCCACTATTTCCATTATTAAGTCATTTGAGCCGTCGATCTCCTTAGCTATTTCATTGTGTAGGTTTATGCCAACTCCCAGACTGGACGGCTTACTATCAGAAAACGGGTACTCGCTGTACTCACTCAGTAGCTCATCGGCCCTTGCGAATGCCTTGTCACGCTGCTCATAATTCAGGTCTATCAAAACGTTCTCCAGTACGTTCGCAGCGTAGCACCCACAAACCAGCGAGATGGACCTCAGATATTTATACGAAGTCGACACGGGCAGATACTTGGGGTCATGTTCTATGATGAAATTTCTGTTCACGAGAGAGTTCAGGATTCTGGAGCTCAGCAGTTTCTTAGCCTGCGGGTCGTTAACAGGGTGGGTGGCCATGTCAAACAGAAAAAAGTTTTTCCTCTCGGTTCTCAGTACGCCCTTATCGACTAGGCCCTTAGCCAATCTCTCTCTAACCTGCTTCAGCTGGTAGTTGATCTTCATCAGGTTCCAGGTTTCTCCACTCAGCAGGTCAATCCAATTCGACACACTCAGGTGCGACGCGTCATTCTTGATCAACTTCAAAGCCTCATCCAGTAACACTTCGCCAGTGAGAGTGCCATCTATAACCTCAATGAGTCTGTCAGCCAGTTCAAATCTCCTTCTAGCGGGATCGTTCACCATCTGGATCTTACCTCTAAAGGCCAATTCCAAGATAATCAGTCCTCTCAAGGCATACGAGATGTTGTCGTTCCAGAATGACAGGTATCCCTCTTTGTCTTTCAGTCCAATCAGTAGAACGTCCTCCATGAGCGTCAACAGCGGGTAGTTCTGTTCATTTTTGACTGTAGCCAGGTCGTCAGGATCAAATGCAATTTTATGGGATGAAGAGGAGACGTTATCCTCGGAGTGACCATTTGTCTCCGACACGGGAGACTTTGGCGAGTCGGCACCTCCAGATGCGCCCGCAGCTATCTTATTACCACGGCGTCTCTGTAAACCTGAAGACATAGTTCTGGAAACGTCCGATAATCCCAGTAATCAGAATATAATAATAACAGAAATGGGCTACTCAGTCAATTCACCCAGGACTCTACCAGTAGCTCATATACAAAAATACCGGATAGCTTCCCAAACGAAACAAATTATCCGCACACGAGAGACGATTGATTATCTGTCCTTTTCCTTAGACAGGCAGCAGTGGGTTGCTGGTACTGGTGGGTGTCCCCTGTAAAAATAAACGCACACACACACAGGCCAAATGCGCAGAGCTCAGGCGAGACACGATACCGAGTATGCCAGTCTTTCAGTCTGTCAATTTCCAGTTGGACAGAATGTGGTGCCAGGATAATCAATAGTCGAAATCCGAGGCGCTTCTCTGGGCAATGTGAACACCTCAAATTCTCAATACGTCAGATAATTGATAGTCTCAGTGACCAGATGGATCATATGCATATATGTATATGTACCGCACAGTATCTCAGCCACTACACACGATAATGCTCTGATCCGACGCCCAATTCCACTCGCTTCTGCTTCGCTGGCCCTCTGCGCTCGATCCTCCAGAGAGCCACCTACAGCAGCTTATTTGGATACCGGTGCACTACCTTTACTTGGCAGGCGAAGCGCGGAAGCGCGCGGCCGCCCGACTCGGAGGGCTGTTTCTGGTAGTTGCGCACGCCTCTGTAGAGCGTCTGTGTCGTCTGGCTGTGCCGTCTGGTGCCTACTGGGACGCTCGTTCAGAGGAGCGGTCGCAGACTAGCGCTAGCAGTCTACAGGCTGGGCGCCTTTGCTACGCAGACATCGGTTCCTCTGCCGCTCGGTCAGCCGAACTCAGTGTCCGGCGCCTACGCTGTCTGATGGCTAACCGTGTCCGGGGATATGGCAGCTAGTGGCCCTTCCCCCTCCGGTTGCCAATCGTGAGATATCTATCTTCTCAGTCCTGCTGGTGCCGCGTGCAGAGGTCATGTGTACGCCTTCTTAAAATACTGCCCGGTGCCGCAGTGTAAGGCAAGGTGCCCCTGAGCCCAGGAACTCCGAGCTGCCCACGGTGCCATCACCGAACACCGGTAGTGCTGCAGGACCGCGCCTGAGCGGCCTCTCGGACACCACCTCGTCTGAGAGTTGTTGGTCCGCCAGCCAGCCGCCGTTGCCCGGAGGAACGACAGGGTATAGAAAGACGTGTACGGGATCAATTATTGATTTTCAAATCTGGAGCACCTTATCTGATTTGAAAGTTGTAAAATAGAGGGAAGGGCCACTCACTCGCTTACTTACGACCTTGGCGCCATTCACCCACACAGGAGAACACGGTCCGGAGGCGAGTCCAATGCTGTAGCAATCACTACACAGAGAGATATTGGACCCGGTAATATAGTAAAGCAAGTCCGGGGTTATTGAATATACTGGCAGGATAGCCTAATTTAGAGGTCAGAAACAGCGGAATGGCCCCCGTGAGACCCCGAAGCAAGGACAGCCGCAAGGGCGATGATGCATTGACTAGCGTGGTCGGTGCCGAGGAGTCCAAGCTACCAAGAGCCTCGCTCAAACAGAAGCTAGAGGTGCTGGACCATATTCACGGACCGCCAACTAGGACGCAGGGCGAGGCTCTCAGACACTTCAAGAAGTTCAAGATGTTTGCAATATCGCAGGCTACGCTGTCGTCGTGGGTGGTGAGAGAGCACGTTCTCAGGCAGCAATTCAACGAAAACCCGCACTTGGACACTTATAAGAGAAGGCCGAGCTTTAAATACCCAAAAGTTATAAAGGATGTCGAGCAGGCTATAGATGACAAATCAAGCCAAGGCTCAGAGGTATCGGACCAGGAGATCAAGAACTTATTCAACCATTACTTGTCAGTGCACGGATTTGATGTCACCAAAATCAGGCTGTCCAGCGGAATGCTGTCTTGTCTGAAGAAGCGGACAAGCTATAAGCGAGGACACCGGAAGTCTGTGTCTATGGGATCCGACTTCCACTCCTTGGAGTCTCCTGAAAGCAGCTCGTCGCCGGTTCTCAACGATTCTTCAACTACTCCCGGAGCAGATAATGTTATGAGCATCGGACTGACCCCATCCAGTGCTGGTACCAGTGCCAGCCTGGGCGCTGTGTCGCCTTCTCTGCAAACACCGTTTCAGACTGGACCCGGTCCACACCGATACCACCGCCACTCGCAGCTGCACGCGCAGGGAGATAACCGGCCGTCCTCGATTCACACCCCTTCGCAGACTCCAATACAGCAGATTGAGTCCAACGAAAGGTCTCTGAGCCTGCCCACCGCCGTGGAGCTGTCTCCGCCGCGGAGGCAGAGAGAGGTGTCTGTCACCGATACTACCCAGCAGGAACACCAGCAGAACGGGCTGGTGGTCACAACAGATCCGCAAGCACAGCAGATTGAGCGCCCACAGGAGGTACCCAGTCAACAGCCTGAAACACAGCTCTTACAGCCGGCTGCGTATGAGCCTATATTTGACTCTGTCGGATTCAACACAAGACTTATCCACTCAGACGATAACTACCCTAACATCTTTGGTTTTGGTTCGCAATTGGGGTCGAACTCGTCGGCGAATTACGGACTGGGACAGACGGACATAATCCCCCTCAGCAGTAGCGTGACGACACCCGCGCTGGTTCCCGACAGCGGGATTTATAGCAGCATCGGGTCAGTTGTCGCTGGAGGCGAGCAGCCCTACCCGCAAACGCAGAACCAGGCGGCCGGAAGCGACATAAGCCAGGCCACTAACAGTGTGAATGGCTCCACCTTGAAAGTGGACGGAAGCTCGCAGTCCTTTGAGATGCAGAGACCACCGAGAAACACGTATGTCCTGGAGAATTTCACGTATTCCAGAACGACCCACCCCAACAGTGAGAAGGTTGAGAAAATCCTCGAGACAATCACCAACGGAGAAGTGACCATATACAATTCTGGGACATCTGCGATTATGGGAATTCTGACTTATCTGAACCCGTCTAGAATATGCATTAACAATAGCGGGTACCAGGGTACCCACCAGGTTCTGAATTTACTAGCCAAACTAACGAATTTGAAAAAATACTCGCTGAACGAGTACGAGGAGCTGCAGAAGGGAGACGTGATGATCATCGAAACTCCGATGAACCCAGAAGGCTACTGCCTCGACATATCTAAGTACTCGCAGCTTGTTCACGAGAGAGGGGCATACTTGCTTGTTGACTCAACACTCGCACCTCCACCCTTACAGGAACCCTTCAGGCACAACGCAGACTATATTTTGCACAGTGCGACGAAGTACTTCTCAGGACACTCGGATCTGCTGGCTGGCTTTATCGTTTCCCGGAAAAAGGAGGATAAAATAAAACTGACCGAAGAGAGGTTTTCGCTTGGGACTAACATTGCGAATTTCGACTCGTTTCTGCTGCTGAGAAGTTTGAGAACATTCAAAATGCGGATCCTCCAGCAGTGTCTCAACACAGAGAAAGTTGTTAATTTTCTGATCGATAACATTGAGAAATACCAGGCGATATCTAAGATCCACCACTCGTCCCAGCAGTTGAACTCGTTTGTGAAAACGCAGCTGAACGGATACTACAACCCTGTTTTCGCCATTGAGTGCAAATCTATGGACATTGCGGAGAAACTGCTAACGAGGTTTAACTTCCTGAGCCAGAACGCCACTTCGGGCGGGGGTGTGGAGACGATAGTGGAGATCACAAACAGAAACCCAAACTTCACAAGTTACGACGAGCACGGCAACGAATGCAACATGCACAGCAACCTCCTGAGATTTAGCGTCGGGTGTGAGGACTACGAGGACTTGGTCAATGATTTTGACCAGGCCCTGACGTCATTCAACGCGGAGCTGCAAATGGCTGCGCTACAGGACGGAGCGTGGAAGTGCTATACGTGATGATCCTTTTTTTTTATTATTAATAGGTTCTCTACCAAGGGTGCATGAGAAATGAAACGTCAGGTGGGTAAACGATCAGACTTCGTAGATTATCTCGCGCTTCAGTGGCTCCACACACTCCTCCTGCTCTTTAACGAAAACCAGGAAGTACGGCGTGGCTGTGTTTCCCTCGGCAAAATTCATGACCTCACTTAGAGGAACCTCTGTGACCGAGTCGTCGTTATACTTTCTGTATATGTTCCTCTTCGGGTCTTTGATGTATATCCAGTAGTGCCCATAGCTTGCTTCACCGCGGTGTATGAATATAGCAAACACAGAGTATCCAATCTTAGTGAAGTCATTAAACTGCGTAGAGCACTTGCTCTCCAAGCTTGTCAGACTCGCATTTATCCCCATCAGCTCGGAAGTAAGAGAATCTATCTGCTCCTGCAGTACCTCAAGAGTCTCGGGCAAGACTGTGAAACCGTTCTCGCTAATGACCGCAGACTCCAGGAAGCTCTTCGTTGCCCCGAGAGACTCCTTCGGAGTCAGTCCATTTTGATCCCTTTTCAGAAGGGCGTCTTTCCGCTTGTTGAGCTTGGCCATCTCGTTGCGCCAGTGAAACACCTCTCTGCGCTTTGTGATTATATCCTCGTTTTCAGTCTCCATATACCTGTCCATGTAGAGCTTCTCGTTGAAAGGCAGCGGCTCGATGGACTTGAACGGAATTCCCTTCTCACGGTCAAACTGGACCCTCTGAATTTGTATCTGTAAAATTTTCGGAAGCTCAGTAATCGTGAGCGATCTCTTCACCTCGCCATCGTCGAGGTGCATCAGGTCTTCCGTGAAATAAGTGTCGAGGGCATCGTAAATATCTCTAGGGTGGTCTCCGATGTTGACCAACAGACTCACAAACCTCTCTATCTTGGTACGAACGGGTGCCCCAACAACATTTTCCTTGCTGTCATGTTCAACAGGCTGTAGGATCTGCTTCGTCTTTCCGTAAAAGAGGTTCTTCACTAAGTCCACTTGCTCATCATCGTCCTCAAGCTCAATGGGGTGGAACGCGCTCTCCAGTTGAAACAAAACGTTCTCGATACACTCAGTAACATCCTGCTGTCTTCCCATTTCCAGAGCATTCTCCATCTGGTCAATACTCAGTTTCGCCATAGCAGGTTGCTTCTTGTCTTTGGCTGCAACACCAGCAGCATCACTATCTACATTCCTCAAGGCCTCCTTCTCCTCTCCAGTCTCCAGCATTGTGATGTCTGAGTCATGAGGTTGCTTCACCACTTCCTCTACAGTGGGAGTCTTCTCTCTCTCGCACGAAGACAGCGACAGTCGTCTCTTCTGCGGGCTGGTCGCCAGCTCTCCGTCACTCTTAAACACCACAACGCTGGGACTGGCGTCCTCGCCAGTCAGGTCGATCAAACACACATCTCTGCTGCTTTTCCCCGAGATCTCACTTTCGCCCTCTATGCGCTGATTTTCCTTCTCAGAAGAGCTCTGCCCTTCCTCGAGATCGATGAGTACAGGCGATGGACTCCTCGGCTGATCAACATCCATGAGAAGCGGCGAGCTCCCAAGTCTCACGCCAGGATCATCCGCCGCAAGCTCGTCCAGTCTCTCCAGTCCCTCCAGCTTCTCCAGTCCCTCTGAAGACGATGGCTCTTCACTTTCAAACTCAACCTCCTCTGTGCTGGGTGAGAATGCCAGATACGCAAGTTCCTTCGTAGGGGTGACGAACCGCCGGCTGCTATGAATCATCTCGTCAAACAGATCACGCAGCTGATACACGAACTGGTATGATCTCTCAGTTTCTTTGAAACCAACTACCCGGCCCCCGATCCTTCTCCGCGACAGCAATAGATCAGCCTCAAATTCGTCTCTGTCGAGTACTTTGTTGAACTCCAGGATCGAAGTTCTGAGAGGCTCTATCACGAAATAATACTGGAGCAGCGAGTTTAAATAACATGTGTTCCCGATGTTGTTCAAGCCTGCTGGAGAATTGTCAACAGGGAGGAAGTACTTGTCAACAACTCCCTTGTCTAAGAAATTTTCTATCATCTTGCTCTTCTTATGCTGGCATATCAGTACGAGCGAGCTTCTCAGAACACGAATATCTAAATTTGTGTCCTTCGCCAGTCTCTCCTGGAAAATCGTGATCACCTGGAAGTCATTCGCCGATGGATCAGCTCCAATCACCTTGTAGGCGTCGCTCACGTCAACAGGCATCTGCTGGATAACGCCATCATTCAAATAACTGAGGTTCTTATCGATATAGTTGAAAAGCATGAGGCTCCTGGTCTCAATGGCGATCGTGAGAAGTGCACGGTCATACAGGCTCTTCTCCGAGGGAAAATCCACTTTTTTGTACTCATACGCAATGATGAGGAAGTCGTCCTCGATTGTTTCAGGCACCTCCAGCGCCTTATATGCCAGCTCGACGGTCCGTAGAGGTTCCCCTTCTAGATAGGCAGCAATCCTAGTGCTCCCCCTGAACTTTCCCAGTCTGGTAAGCGCATTTCTCAACCTATCATACTGTGATGCAGTAGTTGCCGCCGTGGCTTCGCTTTCGTATATGGATATCAATGTGGTGTCGTTTATGTTGATATTCGCTTGCTTCAGGTCCACAACGTCAAAGCTCAGGATGTTATAGCTCTCAACAATTTCCTTATAGCCAAACGCCCCGAGCGATACAGATTTCATCACGTAGTCTTCCAGCTTCAGAGTCCTTCTAGCTACGGATAGCTCTCTGAGGGCGTCAAAGTATTTCGGTTCGTTGTCCGGATCGGCCTCTCTCAACAACTGAAAACATATGTAGATCGCATCGTCAGAATAGTAGTTCAGGGAAGACAGAGTGATGTACGCACTCGATTGGCCTGAGGTATCTGAGGGGTCGTTGAAAGAATTGATCGCCGCTATTGAGTCCTGCTCTTTCAGAGAAGTAAAAATCCTCGATGCATTCTCAGAGAGGGAGAAGTGAGATTGGAAGTGGTCCCCTTGTCTCAACCCTGGGTTTGCGGGGCATGAGTGGCCCAAGTACACAACCTCGTACAGCTTCCTTATGTAGGACTCCCTTATCACTTCTGAGAACTCAGAGCTATCCGCAAAATATGGCGGTACCAGCTCCTCCTCGTGAGTGGTGAAAAACAACTTTTCGGTAAAGATGCTCATGTTCAAGTGTGTCTGCAAGAGAGCGTGGTTCGCACTCAGTCGCTTCTCTTCGTCTCCCTCTTTGTGAACCAGGGGCCCCTTTAGCACCCTAAACAAAGTCCACAGACACTCAGCCTGGGATGGAATTTTCTCGCCCTCGCTCGCAAGGTCGGGAGATATCGAAATCACAGTGCTGTACCTGAACTGGATCTCATTGATCTCAAAATCTTTGAGAACAGCCGGTTCGAACTCGGGTGCGTATATTTCTAACCTCATCACATTCTGACACTTCTTGCACACATAATTGACAGAGTCCAGCACATTGGGAACAGCGTCTCTCACTACGTTGGCGTTTCTGCTCCCATTTTGCGACGCCCTCTCCAGTATCTGACTGTAGTCCACTACCAGGTCGGCTCTATCCTGATCCAACAGCTCGCTGTCCTCAATGTAAAAGAACTGATGCTTTCTGCAGCCAGTTGAGCCATGTTTATTCGTCAGCAGAACCTTGGCGTTGTACGTCTTCATCGAAGAAAGCGGCAGTCCATGAGTATTAGCGTTCGCAATCATCACCCTGAAGCACTGAATCAGATCCTCCGGGTTCCCAGACGACGGTGCCACCTCTACCCCTGGAGCAAAATCCAGTTTATTGTTTATCGATATCACTCTGTAGCCATCGTTGTTGAGCTTGTACGCTGCTAGCTGTTTTGCGTATTCAAGCGTCCCTCTTTTCAGCAACGACTTGCTGTCGCTCTGGGAAAGCAAAAACGCAACGTCGCTCCTCAAGTCATCTAAAATTCTATTGGAGGTCTTAAATATGCGAGACTCAATGTGCTCGTACGAGGTGAAAACGTCACTAGCGGGGGCCACCTCTTTGCTTATCTCGCCCTCTTCCACGACTTGATACGCTGGGTCCTCCTGTGCATAGACATCGGCTAGCGCGGCACCGCCACCCACGAATGGATTATTATCTCTCCGTGGCGTCCCACCTCCGGGTCTCTCCTCTGTGTCTGTATCCATTCCGACCACCTGAAATTTCGGGGTTCTGTAGGGGGTCAGATCTACCCTTCTGTAAGCGCTGTACAAAGGAAAAGGTGTCGATGTCTGGGGCAGAGAGAAATGGGGCTGTGGATCGTGCGTCAAAAAAACCTAGTGCTTGATTTTGGCACATACCGGGCGAGATATACAGCGACGAGAGGCGCTGTGCGAGGAGAATTCCACACATGGACACGCGACCCGAAGTGAGCGTGCAGACAGCCAATGCTGGTGCGGCCGATGCGCAGACGAGCTCACCGCAGCTCACGTTTGATAACTTCAAGAAAAGCGATGGCTCCGTCACCGGTATGGCCTCGGGCCTGATGTCTGACGTGCTCTCAGGGAACCCGTACTTCGCTGCAGGTGGTGGCCTCATGCTGCTCGGCACCTCGCTTGCGCTGCTGAAGACATCGGTGACGCGGTTTTCCAGTCTCGCGTACCGCCAGCTGATCATAGATCTCGAAATACCGAGCAAAGACAAGTCGTACCTGTGGTTTCTCGAGTGGATGGCGCAGTACAAGAACAGAACGTCCAGGCACCTCAGTGTCGAAACAAACTTTGTGCAGCACGACAACGGGTCGGTCAACACGCGGTTTTCGCTTGTACCGGGTCCCGGTAACCATCTAATCAAGTACAAAGGCGCGTACATGCTGATAAAGCGCGAGAGGTCCGGCAAGCTGCTCGACATGACGAGCGGCACTCCGTTTGAGACCGTTACGCTCACAACGCTGTACCGAAACCGGAGCAAATTTTGGGATCTGCTCGACGAGGCGAAGAGACTGGCGCTGAAGAGCAGAGAGGGCAAGACGGTTCTGTACGTCTCGTGGGGCCAGGACTGGAGACCGTTCGGGCAGCCGAGAAAGAAGAGACTAATTGACTCGGTGGTGCTGGATAAAGGCATAGAGGAGATGATCCTCAAGGATGTCACCGACTTTCTGGAGTCAGGGCAGTGGTACCACGACAGAGGCATTCCGTACCGGCGGGGATACCTGCTGTATGGACCGCCCGGGAGCGGTAAGACTAGCTTCATACAGGCGCTGGCGGGACATCTCGACTACAACATCTGTATTCTGAACCTCTCTGAGGCGAATCTGACAGACGACAGACTGAACTACTTAATGAACCACATCCCCGAGCGGAGCATTCTGCTTCTGGAGGACATAGACGCAGCTTTCAACAAGCGCGAGCAGACAAAGGACAAGGGCTACTCGGCGGGCGTCACTTTCAGTGGGCTACTGAATGCGCTCGACGGCGTAGCGTCTGCAGAGGAGGTGATCACCTTCATGACGACAAACCACCCAGAGAAACTGGACCCGGCTATCCTCAGACCGGGAAGAGTGGACTTCAAAGTCCTGATAGACAACGCAACGGAGTACCAGATCGAGAACATGTTTATGAAGTTCTACGGGGACGAGGAAAAGTGTCGTGAGTTCATGCAGACATACAGAGAGTCCAGCTTGAGTAACATCAGCACAGCACAGCTGCAGGGTCTGTTTGTCTATAATAAGCGAGATCCAGACTCCGCCATCAAGATGATCGAAACCTTACGCAAACCGCACCACGTATTTTAACGACCAGCGCCTGTACATAATAGAATTCTTTCTTTCTCTATTTCTTTTTTCTTTTATGGTCATCACCCTCTGTAGCACCTCAGTACTATAGCTTTAGCAGTCTGTATATGCTTTGGTAGTATCTCCGAAGACGCATCTTCTTGGGCACACTGCTGAGCGTGGGTAAGGAGGTTATCCATGAAGCGCAGGTAGTTGAGGTAGAGAAGCACGTCTGTGGAGTCCCTCTTCACGCGCAGCACAGACCTGTGCTTGATGATCTTAGCAACACGCGACCGCGGGTACGTCTTTGTGTTTCCCATACCCCTTGGCGTATGTCGCTGGCTGCACTTCGTAAATGACCGTTTTTCGTTGTTGTTGTTGTAGTAGTTGACCACATCTTCACGATAGTCGTGTCCAAAACGGGCAATTATTGCCCAAAAGGTTCTTCCGCATTCCACCAATCCGCCATTGAAGGAAGGATACCTTCCTTCCTTCAGGCCTTTTCCGCAGCGCGAGAAAACGTTCCATTCACCGAAACCGGTCCGGAACACGACGGCTGCTGGAAGAGGGGGAGCGCGGGTCTTCGTCGCCGCTGTCACCCATGCGAGGCGTCGGCAGAACGCAGCTGGCTGCTATGGGCCACACGGGACTCGCGCGAGCAGGCTGTTCTACACACAGCGGAAACACTTTAAATTTCTTCTGTGGTAAAATACTACTGTGCGTTCCAACGCTCTGCTATTGTTTCGCACTTTACATAAATTATCACGCCGTGCACCGCCGCGGCAAGAAATAGAGGGGTGCCAGCACTATCGAAGAGATCTTCCGCATAATCGACGCCTGAATTCAGATACTGCAACCTTTAAGCGCTGCACGCGCCTGATTCTCACCCACACCAGAGCACCAAACCGGCACTTGCCTGTGGGTCTCTCTACGCAGTAGCTGGTATTCCCTCGGTTATCTCCGGTGCCAGCAAAACGGAAAATATTTGTAAAGCTCATTTTTCCTGGCCGAGAGTTCGGGGAAATGCGAAAGCTCCTCTATGTGGTGCTGCAGTGGTGACAGTGCGTATTTCATGGTCGGCGCAGCTGGAGAAAAACCCCCTCGAGACTCTGATATGTACATATCTCTTTATGCTCTTCAAGAACGAAAAGAGGTCTTCTTTTGACACCTTGAAATCACGGCGCTTAAATATTTGTATGTTTCCATATACTTAAATCCCCCATCTCTCTCTGTCTCTTATTCGTTCTCACTACGCTCTCTGAAAAAGCTGCCGCGGATACAGAAGCCCCCGAGGTGTAGAAGTGTCTGGGGAAGTGATACGTCAAGGCGTCTAATACGATAGGAAGTTTTCTTAAATAGGACAGAAGAAGAACTTTCCCGGTGCTGCATGAACTAGGTAGGATACGAGCCTCTTCCACAAAAAGTGCCATCTACCGTAGAAACACCGAGTGGTGGACACGGCCGTTCCCTCTATAGAGAAGAAAGCATACTGCTGCTCAGCTCTGTTTACTTAGTAGCGTGGTCGGATTAGCAAATATTGGGGTGATACACATTGAGGACCTCTCCTGCTTCCGTTTTAGCAATTTTAAAATAATACGACAATGAGTTCGCTAGCAGAGGGCACGAAACAACACACACCCACAGAACGGTTTAACATAGATATCAAGGAAACGGTTATACCGACAGCAATGGATGTGGTCTCAGAGTACCCAAAAGCGGGTATGTCAGAGACAGAACAGGAACCTGAGCTGGAGCCCGAAGTGAAGGCAGAACCTGAGACCGAACAAGGAAACACAGATAAAGAGACGAATGGCTCGGTACCACTGGCGCCGGACAGCAAAATCAATACTGCAGCTGCATCTTCAGCAGTGTTAGTGTCAGTGTCAGCGTCAAATTCTATGTCCTTCATACATAAGCTGTACTCTATGTTGGAAGACACCTCAATGAGACACCTCATATGGTGGCTTCCAAATGACACCTCGTTTGCGCTGACGCCCAACGAGGAGTTCTCAAAAGTGCTCAGCAACTTCTTCAAGCACGCAAATATAGCGTCGTTTGTGAGACAGCTGAACATGTATGGCTTCCACAAGGTGAACGATGGATACAACAGTGGGTCGGAAACTGATGGGAACAGATCTCGGAAGGAGTCCATCACATCGTCCAGCGGTGTGGCCACATGGGAATTCAAGCATAACTCTGGGTGGTTCAGACGCGGCCACTCAGAGTCTCTGAAACTGATAAAGCGGAGATCATCGAAAAACACAAGCACTCAAAAAGAAGTCCATAACATTAAGCTTCCTCCGACGTCAAACCCCTCAGCCACAGAATACCTGAACATGGACAGCCAGGCACAGACTTATATACCCCAGCATTACACGCCAGCGAGCCCTTCAGACTACGACGACTCCGTGAGCTTTGACGAGCTGCAGAGACGGAGAAAGCTCTCGGCGAACACCGTGCAACAACAGCATCAACAGAATCAACAACAGCAACACACACACCTGCCGCAACAGCATCAACAGCCGCCTCCCCACCCGCAGCAAACACCAGCCGAACTATCAAGGGAGGCGCTGCACCAGAGATACGCCGAGATGAACCACAGTGTTCGTGTGTTCAAGAGAGAACACGAAATCCTACAATACAAATACGAAATGGCCAACGAGGAACTGAAGAGGACAAACTACGACATGGTTCAGTTGCTGGATCTGTTGAAAGACATGGTGTCGGTGAACAAGGGGAAACTCGGTGGTGACGCTCAGTCTGAGCGCAAGATGTCTGCTCCTGATCAACCAATCCGGCCTTCGACCCCATCATATATGGAACAGAATACGTCTATGCCCTCGCCAACATCTGGAAATGTCGGTTTTCAAAACCAAAAACTCGCATCAGCGAAGCTGGAGCTGGAGCTGGAGAGGTTTAGAGCAGCCATACTTCAGAGAACATCACAGCGGGAGATGGAACTGAGACAAATTACAACGAACCTACAGTACAACGCTTCAGCTCCTGGGATGGAGCCGCCGTTTTTTGGAGCGACGAATATGTTCCAGAGACGGAGCATGGCAAGCAATGGGGGCGTGTCGCCGCTGCCGCCATACTTCCAAGAGGCGGCTCCGCCCGTGCTGCACAATGACATAAGGTACACCAGTGTGTCTTCCAAAAAGTCCAGAAATCCATCTGTTTTTGATCCGCTGCAGGATGTGCCGTCACAGCTTCCCCCGCCACAGACATCACAGGGACCACAGGCACTGCAGCAACAACCTATACAGCCACAGATACCACTACAGGTGCTCGCAGTGCAACAGGATCTAATGGCGGAACCTGGTGTTGTACATGCTCCGCTTCCACAGATGTATTCGTTGCAGCAGGCTGCTCCGATCCCAGCCACTAGATCTCCGGTCCCGACACAAAACGGGCAAATATTCCACCTGGGGTCTGCCGTGCCCCAGGCGCCTCTGCAACAGGTACGGAGAGAGTACCCGTCGCATCCTTTTGCGGATGTTTCACAGGCGCCTCAGCCATCGCCCCATAAGAGGCTAGCTGATACCAGAAGACCGGAGTCTCCAGAGGTTAGTCCGCGGCCCACATCAGCGCAGTTTCCCCTGAGTGGTCCTCTTGAACAGCAGCAGCACGCACAGGGAGAGCAGAGCTCGCCGTTGCCACAGGGCCACAGCGGCTTCCGCTCGTCGAGTATACCAGGATACCAATCCGGGTCAGCGAACTCTGTGCTGACGGTATCAAGCCAGGGCAGATCTTCCATCAGCATGCCGCCGTACCAGATGTCCCAGAGCTCCGGGATGTTTTCGGCCAAGCGCAGGGACTCTGTGCTGTTTCCGGAACCAGTGGGCTACACACCTTCGTCCAACGGAACGGCTTTGAAAGGCGACGAGCTGGTGCTGAACGAAAGGAAGAGACAGTTGTCCAACAGCTCGGCCAACGATGCCAGGTACTCGATATCCAACCCTCCGAGAAGCATCCCCAACGGGGACGGCAAGTCTGTAACGGCGGAGACTCTCAGCGCTGGACACAAGTCAACGACGTCGATCAATAGCCTTATCAACAGCGAGGAAGCCACTGCTTCCAAACCGGGGCCGACCCCGCTGCAGAATAGAGCCGCTGACAAAAGCGTAGAGTCCTCGGCGTCGACTCTATCGTCTTCATCCATGGCACTATCGCTTACACAGGATAGGAACGCGCACTATTTCCAAAGCTCCCATACCAACCCTGAGTCGACTACCGGAGTGGATAACAACGAGAAACAGAATACATCGCCTGGTGTGGCTGCGTCGTCCTCCGCAGGGGTATACGGGCTGCTGAACCACAACAGCAGGCGCGGATCTGTCCAGGACCCGTTCGAGGAGAAGTCGCTGAAGAAATCGAGGAAGGTTTAACAGCACTCACTGAATGGCCCCAGAAGACTCTCATACATTGTACCACTACTGTCCGTTGCTTTGATTTAGAACACTAAGGCACTCAATTGAATGTACAATTACTATTCCCACACAAAAACCTGTAGAAGTCCTCCTTTATTTACATTATTTATCACTTATTTCACTAATTTTCGCGCCGGAAGTTATTCCTATGTTCTCGTGTCTCGCTTCCTGGATGGCGTTGAACAGCTCGTCAGACCTCAGCACCTTGATGCTCTCGATATACAAAGAAAAGGGCCCGTACACCCCGTCTAATATTCCAAACCCAATATTTTTTATCTTTTCTAGCTCCATCTCGTTCTGAAACTGTTTCTGCAGTCTCCCTTTATTCGTCAGGACAAAGTCGCTCAGATTGACTATCACGGTCTCCCAGTGACCAGGGTTATTGAAAAATATTCTATGCTGGAATAAATCTGTCCGCGACGGGCCGTCGACCTGTACATTCAGGTAATAACTCCGAGGTTTCTCTGTCTTCGGGTTGACGTCATTGCTCTTGACACGAAGAGCCAGACAACTGTACGACGACCAGTCCCAGCGGAAATTCGCAAAATGGTCGCTTATGTGGAATATTCTGTGGTCGTAGTTGTTCTTATTCTTAGTCCTCCACATCGACCAACCGCTGTACAGCACGTCAGGGTGGTCCGGAGGTGGGTCGAGGTTCAGCACCCCGTGGAAGTGTGCGCACGCTTTGTCGCCTGCGGGACCATGGCCTTCGCGCGACAACTCCATGAATGCCGTGGAAAACCCTCCCAGCTCCTGGTCACATCGAGTTATTACTTTCTGTATATCGTACGGGTTCGTGAAATCCAGAACGGTCTGGGACGTTGGTAGCTCTTTCGCAACGAGTACTGAGCATGTTAGCACTACCAATAACCACACAAAGATGGCGAGACAGACATACAGTTTGAAATCCCGGTTTTCAACGACCGCAGCACACTGAACTTGGACATTGTCAGCGCTGTATCTGGTGGCTCACGTCGCTCTTGCCTTCTTCTCCCGATTTGGCCTTTCATCTTCCTCTTCGAAGGGGAGCTGAAGGAGACCTCTCGCGGGTAGCGCACTACACATCCAACGGAGAGATGTTGTTGCAACTACGTACGTACGTCAGGCAGAATGGTTATCACTATATGCTGCAGAGGACTGAAATCAGCTTTATGGACTTCATCTCTAGGTTGTATATGAACCTCTGTAGAGTACTCATCTCTCCCATGCTTCTCCTCGAACGTCTGTCGTTCGCGTCAACGTTGCCGTACTTCGAAACCTTGATTGTTTGTCTTGCAAACGATAAGATAACCAGCGTAAAGTAAATCCTCAGCGCTGTTAGTATGATTGTCATCGACACGGTTGTGAACAGCTCGCGCGTTGGCGACGCCGACTGCGAGGCGAGCTTGGCTTTCTCGGCTGTGGACAGGCCGGCCTTTGCCAACGCCGTTGCGGCGGCCTTGGCCGTGGCCACGGCAACATCCCTCTTAAAATTTAGCACGCCACGTTTCTCTTTCAATACAGAGGAAGCGTACTCCTCGTGCCCTCCCTGTGGTGTTGGGAGAGATGCGGCAGGTGACGTTGAGGGTGCGTTCACTTTCTCGGAGCCAGCTGCCGGCGACGGACTCGCCGCTCCTTCTGTAGAGAACCACACGTAAGAGAAATACGCGGTATACAGCAACCCAGTAAGCGTATCAAGAAGATAGAGCATGGCCAAAAGCGCAAACCGGCCAGCCTCGGGCCTTCTTACGCTAAGCAGACCTAGCACATAAAATGGAAGCACAGCTATGCACCCAATGTAAAAGATCCACTCCATGAACCCTGTAGGGTGGCCAGTAAACAGGGATAATATGCCGTAAAGTCCACTGGCTTTATTGATTATAGCAAAACCGAGGATGAGCTCGACTCCAACGAACAGGGGAAGGTACCGGAAGAACCTCTGACAACGTTAGCAATCCTGAGAACATGCAGACCAAAATTCATAGCACACAAACCTTTGGCAGGATATCGTTTACGAAACCCATTGCGCTCTATCGTTCCCGCGCGGGTGGATCAGGGCGACTTCTGGCTGACAACGGCATCGATATTCAGGCGAAGTTGCGAGCTACACACTACCGTGATGAGGTGAATTTTTTTTTCTCACAGACAGATGCGTGGTACGGGCTACAGTCCATAAGATGAGCGGGGATGAACTGGAGCAGGACTTTGAGAGGCTCAATGTGCAGGAAGATGACTACTCTGTGGGCAAGTCGGACAGCGATTCAGACTACGAATCAGGTGAGTAGCGTTCAGAGCGTCATTGAGACAGCTTATCCTAACAACTGCAGGAGATAAACCGGGGAAAAACGCGAGTGAAAATGCCCAGATTTTGGCAAAGTACTCGCAGAGTATAAGGGCCGGGGAAGTACCTTTTAAGCAGGCCAAAGTGTCGAAAGATAAGGCTGATAGAGCGACTGTCGAGAATGTTTTAGATCCAAGGACAGTGCGGTTTCTGGTCAAGTTCTTCAGAAACGGGCTTATAACTGAAGTGAACGGGTGCATCAGCACCGGCAAAGAGGCAAACGTATATCACGGTATAAATAGTGAAACGCGGAAGGAGTATGCGATTAAGATATACAAAACGTCCATTCTGGTTTTCAAGGACCGAGAAAGATACGTCGACGGAGAGTTTCGTTTCAGGAACACGAAGAACCAGCACAACCCTAGGAAAATGATCAAGATCTGGGCGGAGAAGGAGTTCCGCAATTTAAAGAGGTTACATGCCAGTGGAATACCTTCTCCCCAACCCATAGATCTTAAATCCCATGTCTTAGTGATGGAGTTTCTAACTTCAGGCGACGGATGGCCTTCGCCGAAGCTGCGCGACTACGAATTCAGCGGGATAGAGGAAATTGCAGTGTTCTACCACAAAATGCTCTTATATATGAGACTCATGTTTCACAAATGCCGGTTGATACATGCCGACTTGAGTGAATATAACTCTATTGTTCATGGGGGAGAGTTGTACATTTTTGACGTATCACAGTCTGTTGAGCCCGAACACCCTATGAGCTTAGACTTTCTAAGAATGGATATTAAGAACGTTAACGACTTTTTTTCGAGGAAGGGCATTAAGGTGCACCCTGAAAGACTGATATTTGCTTTCATCGTGGAAAAATGGACGCCTCTCCACGAGAAGTATGTGTTGGATCTAGTTAACCCTGAGGAGACAGACGAAAACATCTTGACCGTCCTCGGATGTCTGCCCTTGAAAGATGACAGCTATAAGGAAGACCAGGAAGACGAGGTCTTCAGATCTATTCACCTTGTCAGATCCCTGAACCATCTCGACGAGCGCGACTTTGAGACTTTCACAGAGGGAAACATATCCACACTCACCGACTTGGTGACTAATGAAACAAAGAACGAAGAGGTTGAAAGTGACTCTACTACCGAGGATGAGAGCGGAGACGAATCCGAAGAGGAGAATGAGAGACCATGGGTTGAAAGAGAAACAGAGCTGAAGGGCAAAAAATACGAAGACAAAGATGCAAAGAAGGACAGGAAGCAGCAGAGCAAAGACGAGAAACGAGAGAAAAGGAAGACGAAAATGAAGAAGCACGTGAAAAAGAAGCTTGTGAACAAATCCTCAAAAAAATAACGGCCTACATAAAGAGAATATCCCAATTTAATAGATGATTATCAGAGTTATATACTACCTCCGCTAGCCGCGCCCTGCCCCACCAAGCCGGCCATCTCCATAAATGCTCTCTCCTCTCCGAGATTCCTTACATTGACGCGCTGCCTTGCCATAGCCTCCTTCTCCTCCCACTCCCATCTCTTTGCCTGTTCTTCCAATTCTTTATCTGTTCCACACCCCCAGACTTCAGTGTCTGTAATTGAAAAATGGTCCTCGTACTCCACCGGCTTATTGAGTCCTTCGGGTATCAATCCGTTGACACCAAACGTTCCCCCAGGCCCCAGATACCTGAAGGCTCCAAACTCCAAAGTAGAATCAATAATAAGCGACACATTGCCTGGCTTGTACTTTCGCATACCATTTTTCACCAGCGTTATTTCAGAGCCAAATCCTAGCCCACCACTATTGTTGCTGAAAAAGCAAAAGTTATTGTTGAACTGTGAGGCCTTAAAGACAGACTGCCTCGGTGACAACTGGTAGATCACAGTCCTTGAGTCTCCAAAGGTTTCCTTATTCGACACTCTCCACGGCTGATGCATATATACAGCATATGTGATCCGCTCTCCGTCATCATTATCATTCCTAAACACAAACTTGTCTTCTTCAACGCCCTCCTCTGAAAGGGTCGGTCTGAATCGAGGATAGCTCTCAGAGAACCCTTCGTACCGCTTATTCTTTTTTGAGCTACTGATTCTGGAGCCAGAGACAAGCAGTATAGTCGGTGCGTTCCATTTGAACACTTTCGATTCAAATGATCTCATCGAAAACCCAGACTCAGCACCGACATACAGCTTTCTCATCTTACTGTAACAGAGCTCAATCGGAAGCAAAGTTGCCAGCTGTGACAGAGAGGCCTCATAAATGAGTTTTGAAGAAGCAACCGCTTGCTGCAACTCATCATGGCTCGGCACCAGTTTGTCGACAAGCATCAAATGGCATAGGAAACTGTGAAGAGGTTGAGTGAGGAAGGGCATAGTTGTCTCAATCGTCCTCACAAACACCTCCCTATTTATGCTGAAAGACCATATATTCGACTTCGTAATGCGGGAGTCAAAGGATCGAACCAGGTTCATAGCCTGTCTTTCAAACTTCTTCCAGCCGGGTCCCAGGTTCTCGGAGTATATTTTCAGCGATGTGTACTTATTCTCTGCAATAGATATCCTCGAGATCGCCAGCAGGAAAGTCACAAACAGAAGGAGTCTCGGAGCACTGATAGTCATTTCATCAATAGGTAAATGGTCAAAGGATTCGATGATGTCCACAGCTGACCAGACAACTTTGTTATTCCTAAGGGTCAATCCAACAGGAACCTTATCTGGTACGCCAGCATTATCAGTCTCCTTCTCCTTTTCGGCATTCTTCTCAAAATTTTCAACTACTGGTAACGCAAGGGAAACAAACAGTATGTCTAGAAACTTGTAGCCACCCGCAAAGATCTTCGTGAATTTTTCTTTGTCAAAGAGGGTCATCGCTCTCAAGAGCATTTTGACGTTGATACTGCTTGTAGTTTTCACATCTGACAACAGCGGGAAGCATCCAAACAACTTCACCATCTGGAAAAGAAGCTCGCTTACTTTGAAGTCTTCGGGTGTGTGTAACAGTCCGAAGCTTCGAGTGTGTTAGTAAATGCGCAGCAAGCAGCATACAGCAGGAACTTACAATTCATCTTCCGAGATGACCCGATCGTCATTCAAGTCCGAAATCCTCAAGTTTGTCTACGTTAAATGTTAGAGACTGTACTGATAACTAAGAGAGAAAAACTTACTTTCACAGAGTAGAGCTCAATTTCTGAGAAGCTGTTGATGCATAGCTTGGTGAACGCCCCTCTTATCTCATCTCTAGATGCCTTAACGGTATAAGACTTAGCTGGAGAATCACCGTCACCAGTATCTGCTATATGACTCTGCTGCTGACCCATTTCCCTATCACCAATAACGTAGCTCCCTGTTCTGCCGTTCGCCGTTAGAAAGAGGTGCTGAACGGCTCGGATCATCTGCTCCACAAACCAGCCCTAACCAGCCACACGAGATGGATGGGTGTGGCTAGTTCAATTTTTTTTTCTTTCTAAACTTTTCAAGTAGACTACTTTTACTGTAGAAACAGACAGACAGGGACCCTGATATACCACGATGGGGAAGGACAAAAACGGTTCGGGAAAAACAGGGCGTGTGACTGAAGATCCACGTTTTAGTACTGTTCACAGTGATCCTCGGTTTGCCGTCCCCAAGAGACATAATCTTAAGGTCAAGCTCGATGAGAGGTTCACAGAGGATGACCTGGTGAGCGTCAAGCAGAAAGCGAAAATAGACCGTTACGGCCGTAAACTCAAAGCGGATGGGAGGCGCAGCGATTTTGAGAAGCTTTACAGCAAAGAAGAAATCTCTGAGAAAGCGAAAAGAGAAGTTGAAGCTGCCTTACCTTCTTCAGAAGAGGAGACCAGTGAAGGTTTGTCAGAGGACGAGAACTCGTTTAAGATAGATAGAGCGAGAGGTGAAGGCGGCAGTTCCGAAGAGTCAGAAAGTGAAAGCGAAGAAGAGGTTTCTGAAGAGTCTGAAATTGAACTTGAAGAGGAAGCCCCGCAGGAGACAGATCCTACCAGCTCGTTTGCTGTAGTGAATATGGATTGGGACAACCTCAGGTCTGTGGACCTGATGGCAACGTTTTTGAGCTTTGTGCCCCCCAGCGGCAATATATTGAGCGTGAGCATATACCAATCTGAATACGGGAAGGAAAAAATGCAGAAAGAAGACATAGAGGGTCCTCCCAAGGAGCTGTTCGTTAACAAATCGAAAACCGAGAAAGACACTGGATCGGATTCGGAGTCCGAGTCAGACAGCGATCTAGCCGATGCAGAGAAGGCCAAGATCCTGTACGAGGAAGACGACGGCGTAGACTACGACTCGAAGAGCCTCAGAAGATACCAGCTGCAGCGTCTCAGATACTATTACGCAGTCGTGAGGTGCGACTCAGTGATGACCGCCAAGAGGGTATATGATAACTGCGACGGAACCGAGTACGAATCCACAGCTAATATTTTTGATCTCAGATATATCCCTGACGAGATGGAGTTTGATGATGAGCCCAGGGACTCCTGTACAGACATACCTAAGAGCTACAAGCCCAACGAGTTCATCACCGACGCTCTGCAGCACTCCAAAGTGAAGCTGACCTGGGACGAGACTCCTCGGGAGAGACTCCAGCTTTCGCAGAGGGCATTTTCTCAGCGGGAAATAGAGGACATGGATTTCAAAGCCTACCTCGCTTCGGACAGTGATGACTCCGGAGACGAGGAAACACACAAGCAGAACTACAAGGCATTGCTAGCGGACAGTTTACATATTGGCAGCAGGTCTCTATTAACTAGCAAAGACAACGCGGAGGTTGACGATGTTGACATGGAGATCACGTTCACTCCTGGACTGCAAGATGAGGATAAGGCTGACGAGAAAGAGGAAGGAGAGAATGAGTCGACTATTGCCGCGTACAAGAGAAAGGCTAAAGAGAGAAGACAGCGCAGGCTCGGGAAGATCAAAGAGCTTCGCGAAGAAGATAAGGAGAAGAAGAAGACTGCCAAGGAATCGGAGAGGCACAGAAGAGACAACCAGAGAAAGGGTAGCGATACTGGTGAGAAAGAAGCAAGGAACACCGCTGAGCTGGAACTCCTAATGATGAATGAGGAGTCTGACAGTGCTTCCCACTTCAACATGAAAGAAATTATCAAGTCAGAGAAGAACAGAGACAAGAAAAAGAAGAGGCAGAAGAAGGTCGAGGACGACATGCTCCAGGAGGACTTCAGGCCTGATCTTGACGACTCACGTTTCAAGGAGATCTTTGAAAGTCACGACTTTGCGATTGACCCCACCCAGCCACAGTTCAAAAAGACAGAGACCATGTCCAGAATTATGGAAGAGAGGGCAAAGAGAAGACACGGGGAAAGAAGAGATAAGAAGCAGAAGAAACAGAAAATCGCAGAGACAGGCAGCGAGGTTGGCGAGTTGGCGCACAAAATCAAGAAGAAGAGTCACGTGCAGCGATAGGGCTCTTTTGTAGGTAGATTAATAAACACACATCTTTCAACTCTCGGCGCGCGCGCGTCTCCACGAGAAGATCGCTGACACGAGTGACGTTTGTACTGCACAAGACACTGCTCGGATTTCGTGAACATGATGCACAAAGTTATCGGACTTATCCTACTTTGTGTTTCTCTAGCGAATGCACTGCACTTTTACGTTGATACTGACGAAACTAAGTGCTTCTTTGAGGAGTTGCCTAAGGACACGATAGCAGTTGGTGAGTATTTCTGAGGAGCAGCTGTCCGTTTTCCCCGAGGTGGGCGATTTCTAATATGTACAGGCAAATTCGAGGCATATGAGCTCAACCTGAGAACAAGAGAGTATGAAAAGGTTTCAAACCTGAAAGTTGAAATCACTGTTGACGTACGTGTTTTTATGAGTTTCTACCTTTTTATCTTGTTCGTTTCAGAGCTTTCCAGTGATACTAACCAGCACATGCAGGAGACGTTTGATAACAACCATCGAGTGGTTTCCCAGAAAAACCAGCCGATAGGACAATTCACGTTTACTTCGCTGGATGCTGGTGAACACAAGTTTTGTCTAACACCAAGACATACAGACTGGTCGAAAAGGGCGAGGCACCGCGTTTTCTTTGATCTTGCTGTTGGAGACGCCAAGATTTTGGTGGACAGCAAGAGAAGCGACGATTTCAGCTCTCTGAGTAACAGAGTCAATGAACTATCAAGAAAATTGCAGGAAATCAAGAGAGAGCAGTCGCTCTTCAGAGAGAGAGAGGTCTCATTCAGAGACCAGTCTGAGTCAACAAACTCTAGAGTCGTGAAGTGGACGATTGTACAGCTCACAGTTCTGGCTCTTACTTGTGCATGGCAGTTGACGTATCTGAAGACATTTTTTGTCAAACAGAAAGTGATCTGAAATAACTCACGGCAGCTCTCACTTACCTTCATTGCAAACCTGTAAAATTGCTGGTCTCCATATAGTCAGATTACCGTTGCTTTTTCACTTTAAAATATACTGTAGTATGCCCACCCCAGTAGGGGTGACATCTGGTTCCGCGCGACCAAGGCCATCGCTATTGTAGATTTTGAACATGTCTCAACAGAGAGCAGAGCCACGCGAGAACGGAGTACGACAGATGGTTGCTCAAACCACAGAAGAGCTCCTCTCAAGAATAAAACAACTAGAGCTAGAGAATGGGCGTTTGAGAGGTGGTGGCTCTGATACACCTGATATTCCACTCTCTTCCCTCAGTCTTAGCCTCGATGAGTACAAGAAGTATGGACGCCAGATGATCGTTCCAGAGCTTGGGATTCGCGGGCAGAAAATGCTCAGGGCGTCTTCTGTACTTGTTGTTGGTGCTGGGGGCCTGGGATGTCCCGCGCTGTTGTACCTAGCTGGGGCTGGCATAGGCAGGGTTGGCATAGTTGATAACGATACGGTTGACATATCGAACCTACACAGACAAATACTGCACTCAACCGAGCGAGTCGGAATGTACAAATGCGAGTCGGCCAAGATCTATCTGAAGAGACTGAACCCACATGTTGGAATAGAAACATATCCTGTGAGGCTGCTGAATGAAAATGTATTTGATATATTTGAAAAATACGATGTGATCCTTGATTGCACAGATTCACCACAATCCAGATACCTAGTTAACGATGCAGCTGTTATACTCGGCAAGCAAGTTGTGTCAGGATCAGGTCTCCGGTCTGATGGCCAGCTAACTATTCTGAACTTCCAGAATAAGGGGCCCTGCTACAGGTGCTTTTTTCCGAAACCACCTCCCCCGAACGACGTTACCTCGTGTCAGGATGGCGGCGTTATAGGCCCATGCATTGGGATAATGGGAACAATGATGGCACTGGAGACCATAAAACTGATCACAGAGACGTACACGTCGGAGAACTTCAGCCCGAGTCTGACAGTCTATACTGGATATCCCACACAGTCGCTGCGAACGTTCAAGATGAGGGGCAAGCACCAAGATTGCGCTGTATGCGGGGAGAGCCCTCGGATAACAAGGCAAGATGTTGTGGCCGGTACTATTAACTACGCGGACTTCTGCGGGAATGTGAGTTATAATGTTCTCCTGCAAAGCGAGAGAGTTTCAGTTGAGGAATACAGAGACTCTGCGAGTGATGTTAACGGTGTTTTACTAGACGTGAGACCGAAAGAGCAGTTTGAGATATGTGCTCTCCCCAAGTCAATCAATGTTCCTTTACGAGAACTGAAGAGAAAAGAATCGCTCGAGGAAATATTGGGTTCGTCCTTCAAAGAACATCAGACTATATTTGTGGTCTGCAGATACGGTAATGATTCCCAGGTAGCTGTTCGATTTCTCAAGGACACTTTCGACTTGCACAACGTCAAAGATATAAGAGGAGGCTTACACAGATGGTCCATGGATGTTGACTCAACTTTTCCCCAATATTAAAATTACATGTTCTTCTCTATTTCCTTCTCTATTTCTCCTGGAGCGCCTGTATATCCTCGGATCCTGTAATAGTGCTCTCTGTGATCTTGACCGTCGCGCTCTCAATGTCTTCGATGAAAATCATCCCAGAGTTGGTAGAGGCCGCATACCATGATGACGCCAGTTGATTCTCATTCCAAGCAATAGAATTGAAATCGATGCCGGGCGGATACAATTTATTTGAGAAGCCAGAGGCCTCCTTGCCATTGATCCGTTCCTTCTTGAAATCAGTTTGCACGAGATAGCACTTGTCAGCATCTGTGTGAGAGAGCCTAAACATAAGGGCGATTTCATGTGGGACAGAGCTTCGAGGAAGAAGAAAAAGTTTCCGTACAATATTTGCCAACTTCAATTCGCCTTCGGAACCTCCTGAAATGAGAAACGGCTGGAAAAGGGATACATCACAGCTTGACACAACTTCATGGCTGGTGATTGGCGTGGTCATTGAGGCATCCCCCTTCGGGAAAAACTTGCAAGACCCCGTACCGTCCGCTAAAAAAAAAAGATCAGTCATAGGAGAGTATCTGGCCTGCGCATTTGATGACCTCAATCTCGGACCTTCAGCAACGAGAGTCCTGATATCCCTGAGGTCTATCAGCACTGATTGCATATCCAGTCTCATTATGAACGCTAGCTCCTGCGCTGTTTCATCTGAGTATAGAAGATCGGAGCAGTTTGTTTTGATGGAGCTTATCGGGGAGTCTCCGAGTTGGTACACATACAGCGGGACAGTTGGTGTTTCGCCTGATATATCAAACTCCATGATACAACCTTTAGTTGATCCGGCAATTATGCGATTGGCGGAAATCCAGTCAAAGCAGCTAATTTTTTCGTTCTCAACTCCCAGCGTCATTGACGCTCTTTCAATAACGGCCTGGCCATCATGCACCCAGCTTTGTATGTCTATGTTGAAAATTCTCAACTTGCCATCCGAAAAACAAGCGCACAGCAAACCGCAATCGTCGCCTGCGTCGCATAGAGAGAACTTCATGTCGTACATTAGGCCAAAGGGAATAATAAGCGTGCACTGCAAGACCAAGTCCAGCGTCCGTGTGTTCACCCTGTATATCTTCACTGCCGAGTCAAAAGGCTCAGTGTTCAAATGCGACAAATGTGTTAGAGTCGGCGGTCTTTCAGAGCTTATCACGGATACAAACAGAAACTGAAACTGAGGGCTTGACGTTTTCATCCATTTCACCTCCAGAGGCGTGCCACCGCAGTTCAGAATCAACCCTTTTCTGTGGTTGAAGTTGGGTAAACTTACTGCCCGGTCACTCAGAACTGTCTGCGGTTCGTCTTTGTTCAGAGCAACCTGTATAGGTACAGAAAGTGGCACTCTGTTTTCAGCAACCACGGAGAGAACTGGTGCAGGCAAAATCAGAGCGGTGGGTAATTTTCCATATGTATAGTTGTCCACCATTACGCTGTTCGCGTGAAACTCGTTATGCTCCCAGTAGTCTCTACTTCTTACCACTTTGTTCAAAACATTGAAGTCGAGACCGTAAAGTTGCAGAAGCCGGGTTTTACCACTCTGTCCCCCCTCGTTAAAGGCTGAAAGCCACATATCCTGGTACTGCTCATCACTCATAGAGAGTGATTTTGTGATGTTATTCTTCGACGACCTACCTCTAACTTTCTTCACTACGGGTGCGATCTCGTCCACAGCATCCTCCCAAACTTCTTCGCCGCCGTCCACTTCGTCCTCTGCATCTTCGCCTGCGTCCCCAAGTAAAAAATCGTCGTCGTCGTCGTCCAAGGCAGCTGGCTCGGCAACCGGTTCGAGGTCAGTTTCACTATCTGAACTGGTGACGTCAATTGAAACCACCGCCCGCCTTTTTCTGGGCCGTCTAGACTCTGAAACTGTCACATTGGGCGTACCAGTTGATCGCTGCTTTCTGGACGTCGCGGTGTTCCTCGGGCTTTCCTCGGACACGATGCTGGCCGGGGTATGGGCCCTCTTATTTCCTTTCTTTTCTGAAGCTGAGTCGCGATTCGCACCATTCCTAAGACTTCTTCCTAGCCGCGAGCCCATAGTCTCCAGCTATACTTTCGCAGGCCCTGCACGGCTCAGCAAATCTCGACTCCTCACTGTACTGTGTCTACCTCTCCTCATACTTTGTTTACGTGAACGCGAAACATCGTGCTGCACACAACCTGCAGCACCTACACGACAACACGGAATCAATGGACCTTTTAGACTCCCATTTCTCCAACTTCTAACTTCTATTTTCGATATTACCTATCTATGCCGATTCTCCGGCTAGCTGTTAACCATACTCGTCATTTCAGGCTCTTGAGTGCCTGGTCAAAGTCAGCAATAAGGTCCTCTACATTCTCTATGCCCACACTGACTCTTACCAGTGTAGGTCTGACTCCGCTGTCAGACATGGCTCTCCACTCTATGAGACTCTCAACGCCTCCCAGTGACGTGGCGTGGTGGAAGTACTTCAGCCTGTAAGGCAGGTTCTTTGCGCTGAACTCGTCCTTCAAGTCTATCGAGAAAACAGGTCCGAATCCATTTGGCAGTTGTTTTTTGACAAACTCCTCGACCTGTAGTGAAGAATGGTGGAGCTTGTCAAGGGCCGGGTACTCAGAAATGTGTTCGTTGAGATATTTGACCAGCGCAGCCGCATTGTCGCTCTGCTGTCTGATCCTCAGATCATACGTTCTAAGACTTCTGAGAAGTAAGAAACTTTCAAGATTGGAGATGTTCGTGCCCAGAAAAACGCGATCTTGAAGAAGCTGATACTTGATGTCGAGGTCTTTCGTGACTAGGCACCCGGCAAGCAAGTCCGAGTGCCCGCCAAAGTATTTCGTTGCAGAGTGCATAATCATATCAGCACCAAGATCAAATGGGTTCTGCAGAGGCGGTGGGGCAAAAGTGGCATCTACCAGAACATAGGCCCCCCTGGCATGAGCCTTATCCGCATAGTACTGTAAATCGAGCGAGGTTCCCTCGGGATTCACTGGGGTCTCCACGTGAACAACATCACCCTTCTGCAATTGCGAGAAATCGTCGTCCAGAGATATCTGCTTCAATCCTTTGATTCTGGTAAACAGATTGGCAATTCCGTGAACACCATGGTAGCCGTCCCCTATCGCCAGTGTGCTAGGATTGAAGTGAGTCATTGCAGCCATAAACGCTGCAAGCCCCGACGAGTACGCAACAACGTGACCGTCAAGAATACTTGCCAAAACCTCCTCAGCACTCTCTGAGTTGGGGTGGGACAGCCTGGAGTAAATAGGGTTCTGTAAGATATCTTTGGCTTGCAAGTCTTTAGCGGCAATTAGCTCATCCGGGTTCTCGTTGTACCTGAAAGTTGAAGCTACGTTGATGGGCTGAACAACATCCGATGCCCTCGCAAGCGAATCATCAGCGTGGATGAGTCTGGTGTTTATTCCAGTCATCTCCTCTGTATCTAGTCGGGAGAGGTGACAGCGGTGAAGGAGAAAGAAAGATTCAGCTCCTCGGGATTTCGTGGCTCTACTGGAATCAATCACGTCAGCACCTGTGGGACAATGGGCCCATTGGAAGTTACTCCATTGTCGTAATTGAGCCGGTCAGGCGCATCGTGGAAATTACCTACGTGGGGATGTTAAGTCTCTACGAGCCGCTCTATGTCCTCTGATGCTTCTAGCAGTCCTCATATGTGTGTAGTCCGATGTGTTCTGTAGCTGCACTTCTGAGCTCGATCACTCTTCTTTTGACCAACGACTCTTCGACAGAGGTGCCCAGACAATGAAGGGGGTACATATAGATGTGCTACTGGTGCCACTTCTTGTGCTTCCAGCAGTATGCGCTGAACTGTCGTTCCCCTCTTTTGCGTTTTCTTATAACTTGTGAGTTAGGTCTCTAAGATCGCAGAGAGCAAGGCCACTGACATATCAGAATACCGGGGCTGAAAGACCTGATCACGCACTCAGAGCAGCAGCCGTTCACAAGAGGCGAAGTCAACTTCCAGCTGGAACAGTTGATCTCTCAGTGCTCATCTGATGCGTATATTTTAATCAACCAGCCTGGTGTAACCGTGAAAGACTTCACATATTTTGACAGTTTTGCCAACATCAGAGAGTTCATGGCGGGTTCCAGCAGCATTATCACGTTTCCGCACATACGAGCTTCAGATACTGAACACAGTATTGATCTGGACTCTCTGGAGGAGCATTTGAAGACGGTTTGTAGAGCTAAGATACACCGGGTGCTTCATGATGACCCTGACGAGGTCCCCCAGTACATTGACACGAGGAAGAGGGCCATAAGAATAAACTTTTCGGCGCTGCCAACAGTGATCCCAGAGAATGAGTCTCTTCAAACTGCGAGGAGAAGAGTGCTTCTAGACCACGATGAGGTACTTAGCAGGATCATCAGAAGGCTTCCGTCGCCAAAAGTCACGGTGATATACACCACTGACACCCCGACGGAGTACAGCTACCTTCCTAGTTTTGAGATCAATTACGACCAGCTCCCTGCGGACCCTCGTGATGTCTCAAACTATGACCGCAATAGAGTGTTTGCGCAGCGGAATACGATATTCCCGGACATCACCATATTTGATAAAACCAGGAGGTATGAGATCGAGAGAAACGAAAAGGGCGAGATATTAGATAAGTACGAGCTGAAAGAACCAGAAAAGACCGAAGAGTACCCCACATGGTTTGAACGGAAGACAAAACAGGTTGACAGAGAGGATAGATACGGAGAGACGGAAAAATATCACCCGAGCCTGCTGAGCAGAGAGCTGCTCTTCGAGAATGCGCTCTTGATAGTGAGCATTGGCGGGATGATCCTGCTGGTCGTGGTGTACCATCTGACATCGATGTCACTGCACGGTTGGCGCAGTTTGCTCTCCTCCACAGTCCATCGCGGTGGTGGACATAAGGTTACCAAAAAAGAATAAATAATGTAGCGGCCATTAGTCCCTCTGTAGAGTGCGAGTGTGTGATGTACAAACATTTTCAAGATGAGAGGTGATCGCGGAGTCTGAGTTTGGTGGAGTCTGCGCGGAGTACAGGCAGCAATGATTCACTCAGTCTTGATTTGTGAGTAGCTGGTGTTCCTCTCTGGGCGTGGACTAACAGTCAGTCAACAATGACGGTGTTCCAAGGTTGATAAAGTTCTACACTCCTGTAGTATGTATTCTTGAAGTGTGGCTGGCGGAGGCGGCTCTAACAGCAGCAGGATATACAAACCCAGAGATTGCTCTTACACCAGGTGCACGAGTTAGTCATAGTGCGGTCGTCTACACAGTGTTCATTTCTTACGCCTCCCCCACTTTTGGAGGGCTATGAGGGTATAAAAGTGATATATCGTCACTACGCGACTCTATACTTTGTGTTCATAGTTGACGAGCAGGAATCGGAGCTAGGGATACTCGACCTGATACAGGTGTTTGTCGAGGCTCTGAATAAGTGCTTTACAAATGTGTGCGAGCTGGACCTTGTGTTTGGCTGGCAGGTACTGGAAACTGTGCTTGAGGAGATTGTTCAAGGCGGAATGGTGATAGACACCAATATTAAGAAAATTGTTGCGGCGGTAGACGAGGCAAACAGGCAGACAAACTCGAGCTCTTACGCGTCACGCGGTGCCTTCACATTTAGCAGAAATCCAGCAGGGAGTGTCAATTCTGCGGCGTCGACGGTAGCTGCCAATCTAAGCGGACGGATATTCGGTGGGTGGCATTAGGTTCTTTACTATTGAGTGCACTAAAATTTCTATGAACAGGATACACCCTCATCTCTTCCAAAATGACCACCTGGACCTCTGTTTCTCTTCCAAATCATCCACCTCCTGTATGTCCTTCTTAAGTTTCTCCAGTTCAGCCTTTTGGGCGTCTGATGCCTGGCCACGTTCAAACTCCTCCTTCGCTATGAGCAGTGTCTGTCCCCGCGGTAGATTTTGCATAACCGGGTCTCTGTCAAATGGTGACGGAATTGGCCCTGTCATCCATATCGGATCATTCGACGCACTCGTCTTTTTCACAATCTTGATCAACTCCTCCTGTTCTCTCCTACGCAGTGCTCTGTTCTTCTCGTAGTCAGCTCTTAGCTCTGGCGAGAACCTCGCTATCAGTTCTTCATCCGTGGGAGTCGTATACTTGAACAACAGCACACCACTACCTATAACTCCGACACAGGTGATAATCGCGCGCCTCCAAAGCACGGTGTTGGAGGACATTTCTCGATAGCTGCCGCAGGTCCTTCTGCTCTCTCCTCCCTGTGAAAGCCAAAAATTCAAAAACATAGGGCTGTTATTTCCCAGCTCACATGCAACTGGGGCTGTTTCACCTACGCGATGGGAACGACATGAATAAGGTGATTTTCGAGCCTGAGTTGTATATAAACAGTTGGCGGTCGCAGTCACACCTGTTGCAGACCCAGACAATGTCCATGGATACGAGCATACAGCGCTACGATGTGGTGGTGATTGGCGCAGGAGTTGTTGGTCCTTGTGTGGCTACTGCCCTAGCGAGACAGGGCAGAAAAGTGCTTATAGTGGAACGAGACTGGTCCGAGCCTAATAGAATTGTGGGTGAGCTTATGCAGCCCTCTGGTCTGAATGCCCTTAGAGAGCTGGGTATGATAAAATCGGTAAATAATATAGATGCTGTGTATGAAGAGGGCTACTACATTAGCGTTGACGGTGAGACGATGATGCTGCCTTACTGGGATAAAGATAAGGTAGCGCCCTTAGACTATGTCCCTCACTGCGTGACGACGGATGAGGACAGACTGGAGAGTGACTCCTCCATTAATATAGAAGAGTGGGAGGCCGACGAGAAGATCAGGGGAATTTCGTTTCGACATGGCAAGTTCCTCATGAACTTGAGAGCCATATGCTTATCGGAGCCAAACGTCACAAAAGTTGAGGGAACTGCCTCAGATCTCATACAGGAGTCCACTGGCAGAGTCGTGGGAGTTGTCGTAACAGACGCGGCCAAGACGACAGCTAGATACTACGCGAAGCTGGTCATAGGCTGCGATGGTATATACTCAAAGCTGAGAAAGGAGGTTTTCCACGATAAATTGCCATCGATAGGATCGTACTTTGTTGGATTGACGTTGAGGAACGCAGTTCTTCCTAGTCCTCACCATGGACATGTGATACTGGGAGACCACTCGCCCGCGCTAATATATCAGATAGCCTCAGACGAAACTAGAGTGCTATGTGCGTACCGCTCAACGACCCTCCCCAAGAAGAAGGATGTGCTTCAGTACCTGAGCACTTTGACGCTGAAGCTTCCCAAGAGCGTGAGACCAAGCTATCTACAGGCCCTGTCGGGGGACGAGGGCTACAGGATTATGCCAAACCAATACTTGACTGCGAAACCTAACAAGATTCCTGGCTTCATCCTCATAGGAGACGCCCTGAATATGAGACACCCTCTTACTGGTGGGGGGATGACTGTTGGTCTCAACGACGCTGCACTCCTCGCAAAGCTTCTCAGCCCTGAGCAGATACAAGATTTCGACAACGAAGAGGCCCTGAGGGCGAAGGCGCTCGAATTTCACAGAAAGAGAAGGAACCTGGACTCCGTGATAAATGTCCTCTCGATTGCCCTGTTCTCGTTGTTTGACGGTAAGGGAAAATCTCTGGGCCTACTACGGAACGGCTGTATCGCTTACTTCAAGCTGGGAGGAGATTACCGAGATGGACCTATTGGACTGCTGTCAGGATTGACTCCTAGGCCTGTTGTGCTGTTCAGACATTTCTTTGCAGTTGCCTTTTACGCCATGTGGTTGAACATTGCGGAACGTGGCGTCGCTGGGTTCCCCGTCGCCCTGCTTGAAAACTTTGCTGTACTATGCACTGCGGTCATGGTATTCACGCCTTATCTCTGGTCCGAAATGACCGCGTAGAGGCTTCTTGTACAAAATAAACACGGTAGTCCAGACCGAGAACGAGCAAATAACGAGTAGTGTACTTCGCGCAGACGAGTCGATAAAGCACGAAGAAGGCGCGCCATCAAGCACTCTCCGTCGCCTGAAGCAGCGATCATCGAATAGCTATGGACCACTCATTGCATAGTAGTGGCATGGGCCATGCTATGCCAGACATGCCAGACATGCCCACGATGTGTAAGATGAACATGTTGCTCACCACTGACTACAAGGATAGCTGTGTTTTGGTTACCAAATGGCATATCCACGATTTCGCAGGACTGATAGCGAGCTGTCTGGCAGTGGCACTCATATCATCTCTGTACGAGCTATTCAAATTGTGGTGCGTAAAGTGGGAGAAGAGAAACTTCAGCGGAATAAATGGAGGAGAGACTCTGCCGTTCGCAAAGAGACTGAAGACGCTTAGGCTGAAGCGCGCTGTTCTATATGCACTCCAGGTGTTCTACTCTTTTCTGATAATGCTCATATTCATGTCATTTCAGGTGTGGATAATGCTGAGCGTGGCTCTGGGTGCGGGAATTGGCCACTACTTCTGGGGACAAGCAGGATTCGAGGGCATGGCTTGCCATTAAATTTTCTATTCAATACAAGCCTATAGCTGAATTTTCCATGCAGTGCTAATCGCGACTGCCGGATTTCTGACAGTTACCGAGCTCGAAGACACACTGACCTCTGCAGTCCATTGCTTTGGTCCCTGAGATACTGTAGATATCTCCTTCACCTCGCCTTTGTAGCCGAGGATGACGACCTTCTCCACCTTGACCCTGTCCAGAGATTTGGCATACGTCTTTTCCCCAATAGCTGCTGAGGAGGAGAGCAAGCCATCTTTGAAAGTGAACTCAACATTTATGAAGCTACCTTTCAAGTAGTCATATGAAGAACCGTCGTCAATGTACAAGCTGCCGCTTGCTTTTCCTTCAGTGTTCACAGCCACAACTAGAGTATAAGGATCGTATCTCATCAACGCCGACGATCTTCTATAGCGGGACTTCAGAGGAATGATACTCCCACCCTTCAGGAGTACGGGAATTTTGTCCAGAGGGGCATCCACAGTGTGGGAACCTTCTCCCTGGTAAACCCTGTAATCAAAAAAGTCGTAAAAGAGCTCATCATCAGGGAGATAAAAATCGACAGACGTGCCCCCTTCGGTCGTCACTGGCTTTACAAGAAGGCCAGAGTTGCCAATGAAAAACTCATCCTGGATGTCATAGGTTTTCACATTCTCCGGGTTTTCGTAAAACACAGGCTTCATGATTGGTAGGCCCGTAATGTGAGATTCATAAAAGCTGGTGTAGAATATGGGAAGGAGAGCATACCTCAGCCTCACAGCATCTCTGATGATAGAGGTGTAAGGATCTCCGGGTACCCATGGCTCACGCCTGTGCGAGTCAATGTGCGCGTGAGCCCTGAAGAATGGATTCCATATTCCTGCTTGATACCACCTGGTGAGCAACTCTTTCGATGGATCTGAGAAGAACCCGCCCACGTCCGCTCCAGCAAACGGCATACCGGCAATTCCACTTGTTAAAATCATCGGTAGAGAAACCTCCAGATACTCCCAGCTGGCGGTGTTGTCACCCGTCCACATAGCAGCAGATCTCTGGGAGCCAGAAAAGTATGACCGTGTGAGTATGAAGGGTCTAATATTTGTATTTCTTGCTTCCAGAGCATCAAAAGTGGCCTCATGGAACGTCAATCCATACAGGTTATGTACAGATCTATGCTCCCAGTCTCCATAGTGAATGAGATCCTTGGGTGCGGTTGTCTCAGGGCCGTTGAACACAGACGGCTCATTCATATCGTTCCATATAAAGATGTTCTTCGAATGGCCCATAAGATCTGATCCATCAGCAAAATACTTGTGCCAAGCGCGGGAGGCCTCAGGATTCAGGGTATCGATCCAAACACTCTCTCCAGGCCAGCAGTGGCCACGGTACGCACTGGTAGCGTCTGAACTCTTCAGTGTGAGCCCGTCTTTCACCATACTGTCGCTCACCTTATAGCCCGTTTTCAGATGAGGATCAATAATGGCGACTAAGTTTCTACGTGTCTCATCCAGCTTAGCCAGCATTCTGTCTGGATCCGGGAAGGTCTCTTTCTTCCAAGTGAAGTACTTCTTCTCATCAGTGTACTCGATATCTAACCATATGGTGTCATAAGGTATCTCATACTCGTCCATCTTTTTGCTGATGTCAAGAACATCCTCCTCGTCATTGTAATTCCATCTACACTGGTGGTAACCAACAGAGAACATATTGGGCAGTTGCACAAAGCCAGTCAAAGAGCAATAGTCTCTGGTGACCTCAGCGGGTGTCTCTTTGACCATGAGAACAATATCAAGTACACCATTTTCCGACATCCAGTGAGTCTGAACTTTGGGATCCTTCTCAGTAAGAACCGCTTGGTCCTCAGAGACAGCAGTCTGAGGGGAACAGCTCTTTTTGATGTCAATCCAGGTGTCAGCACTGCTAACCCAAAAAACTCCGGCGGCAACTCCTGGCTTCACCCCAACCATAAATGGGATAGCACCATACATTGCCATCTCACTGTCACACCTGTACTCAAAAATATCAACATTGTACAGTCTGTAAGGATCAGACCCTGTAGTGTCTCTCAGAGACATGGAGTCAGCATGCTCTGGAATACCGTACACATTGCTGAATCCAATAAAAGACACATCAGCAGCAACAGATTCAGGACCAAAAGGTAAACTGTCTCCTTTGGAGTCCTTGAAACTGTCACTGAAGCAGTCAAAAGTCGATTCTTGAGGCGAGACATGCACTGAATTCTGAGATTCTTGCTCTTCTTTGGTTCTGAGATGCTCAACATTCAGAAAGTTTCTCTCGTTCAATTCCAGCACACTATAGCCCTTAAACTTGACCACAACTGCAAATGGTGCATAATTAATGCGCGCAAGATACTCCTTGTCTTCGCCGTAAGACAGCAAACATCCTTCGTCATCTTCTGTATACTCCACAAGCCCCGCTTGGGCAGTTTCGGGAGTCTTTTCAAAAGCCCATTTACTCGCCTCGTTGTATCTTTGTGTCTTCAATTTGTTGGAAAGAGTTGATCCTTGTCTGGCTGCCTCGTCAACATTTACACGAAGGTTTCCGTTGCTCAACACGTCAATGAACAGCGGAAGCTCTACGGTGCTACCGTCGTTCAAGTGTTTTGAAACAGATCCCGACAAGCGTGATTTCGTCTTATCAAACGCAACGCTTGAGGCTTCAAGCGAATACCTGGATGAGTAAGTGGTCCCTAGCTTCTCAATTTCTGACGCGAAGTGTCTATTCCTTTTGCAGAAACCAGATTGCTCACAGGTCTTGAATAAGTATTTTTTCTCCGCAGCACAAAGTGTGAGCAAGCACGTCAGTGCCAGCAGTAACACAATTGCCCTGTCAGCTGCTGCCTTGACTATCATTTTAAAGATTCGAGTCTAATAACCGACCCTACCGCAGAAATGCCTGATTTTAAAAGCGATCTTGATCTCCACTCTGGGATGTGTCCCCTTCATCGCTGAGTGCGACACATTTTTCAAACTAGCTCTCCATGCGATGGCATCGCGGTATTGCATCAAAGATGGATTACGCTTTGTGCAGCCGTATCTGAAAAGTCATGAGACGTTTGCGAAAGGACGCTGGATCGGGAGAACCGTTCCCGAAGTGTTTTCGGAAGAGCTGGGGGGGAGGTGTGAAAAGTACTACGTGAGTTTTGTCTGTTTCTTTGACGTCACATACGCTAACGAGTGATAGGCGGACGGCATGGAACGTGGCGACATATACATAGAGAGAAACCGTCTGGCTCGTGATCCTGTGATTTCCATCGGAGGGGCAGAGCTGGAAACTACTCAACTTAAACATGGAGATGTCATTGTAAGCACCGAGCACATACACGAGCCTCCAGTATCGGCGGCCCAGATACCCATCATCTCCCAGGACGGTGACATCATTGTTGTGAGCAAGCCGTGTGGAATTCCAGTGCATCCGACGGGACTATATCATTTGAACACGGTTACGGAAGTTCTCAAGAGCGATCTGGGTTTACCAGAGATCCACCCCTGCCACAGGCTGGATAAGCTGACTTCAGGTGTGCTGATTCTTGCGACGACAGCGGTCGCTTCATCTGACATGAAATATAAGATCCGAAATCACAAGATAGATAAAACCTATATTGCACGCGTTTCAGGTGAGTTTCCAAACTCTCCGATTACTTGCGAGGACCCAATCACCACAATAGACTCCAAGAGAGGATTTGTCGGAGGCGTTGGGACCCCAAAGAGCGCGGAAACTATGTTTGAAAGACTTTCTTATAGTGAGACGTTAAACCAGAGCGTGGTAAAGTGCGTTCCACTTACAGGTCGAACTCACCAAATTCGGATTCATTTGAGGAATTTAGGGTACCCCATAGCAAATGATCCTTTGTATGGTCATGCGGGATTACTGAATGCGAGGATTGAAGGTGAATCAAAAGGGGAGGTCGAAGCAGATGCATTTTCCAAGCTAAGGGAAGCCGCCGAGAGTCGGAGAGAAGCATGTGTCACCTCAGATAGGTGTTCCTTGTGCGGAAAGGAGCTCTACAAGCCTCCTTCGCCAAATGATCTGACTATGTGGTTACATTCCCATGAGTATATATGTTCAGATTTATCGTGGCTATATAGATCAGAGCTGCCTGAATGGGCTGTTATATAGTATGAATCTAGTGACTTCAGTTGTTCTTGCCCTAGTTAATTCCTCGCGAGTCAAAACACGCGGCATTCGATCTCAGTGACCACTCTTTCAACAGTTCCTCGTCTGCAAGTGCTACCCGCTTGACAGCTTTTCTCATATGGTATTCAAATAACCGCAAATGCTGCCTTCTGATGAATATCTGTCCTCTGAAATCATAGAACCCATCCTTTGCATCCTTCGTTGACGTAAGGGCTTTCCAGAACGCCTTTTTGTATGTGGTAGAGTTGTGACCCCTGTTCACGGCAGTACTCATTGGGCTGTTCCAGTTAACTTTGGTGGTTTTTGTTTCCAGAGCAAATTTCGGATTGTTGTAAGGAAATCCCTTTCCGTTGAGGCGAATGGCTGGCCTGGAACCTCTGATCATACCTAAAATATGATAAGGAGGGAAGTACTGCAGCCGGAAATAGTAGCATTTATATATCATAAATCCAAGATATCTCGCACGACTGCTGTAATAGACTTTATCTGCGATATCCTCGTTTACCCCTCTCAGCCATTTGTAGGAAGTGGCATAGGGTGTACTTTCATTGACAGCTCCACCTGCATCTTCCAATCCCTTTATTCTAATGTCACCCAAGAGAACATCACCTCCGTAGGTGCCTTGCCTGACTATTATTTGTGATTTTTTACGCGAGGGAACTAAGTAGGCGGGGCTTGCAGATTCTATGGTGCCTTGTATAGGCTCGTCAATGCTTGTCAAACGCCCATTAAACAAATGAGACTTCGCTCTAGATAGCGCTTGCTCTAGCACGCTCCGAGGCGCAATATTCCGATGGCCACATTTGATTACTTTGGGCTTATACTCTACCATATCCCACTGGGGTCTAAACATGGCCGTGCCCGTTGGGATCCGGTTTATATCGATGCTCTTTACTGCTTCTTCCATGTCAAAACTATTCGTCTGCACTTTTGATGGCTTTGTTGAAACATACTGCCGTCCTGAAATCACTTGCCCCCTTACATTATGCGGTAGCAGTGACAAACCCTTGCTATTGACCCTTTGCCACATGCCGGACCGGTCTCTGTCTCTAGTTCCCGGTTGGCCTCTACCCGTTTTTGGTGGCTCCCAGTTGAACTCCGGATCTTTTGTCCTGATGAGGTAGTGCACCAGGAAAAATCAAAGCTGTATGTAACCTAAAGATTGGCTCCTCTCACTGCAGTAGCTAAGTGAGTCGCTAAGAGGAAGACATGAGTGTACCTGGGCCCGTGTTCAGCCATTCTCCTCTTCGGCACGACAGTATGCCTCACTCATTTTACTCTCATGAACCACAGCTGACTTCTGGGGGAATGGCGATGGCCCAGAAGCCTCCACCACGGACGCGGGTATGGATTAGGCGGCCTGACAAACCTGCAACGACACTGCTGATCTCAGCGAACGACATAATAGACGACATGAAAGGAGTGGTGATGTTAAAGTATCCAACCACTTTAGCGCAGCAGTTTGATCCATCGGACTTGATTGTGAAGGTGGAGATAAATCGGGTTACTTCTGTCAATGACAATTCACCGCACTCTAGAACCCACTCTCCCCTACCAATTCAGAGAGCTAAAACCCGACCACTATCTGCAGCAATTGAACCAGGACAGACCAGGTCCCTTGTTTCCCCAATACCGGTGTCGCCTTCGAGCTCTTCTTTGTTGCAACAGCCCAATGGAAGACCGGATGGGGGTCCGCATGGAGATAGCTCTTCTATTGAGAAGAGTGGTTCTACCCCGTATGGGATAGAGTACATCGTGTTGGAGCCTGATCTGAATGTTTGGAGGGTGCTGAAACAATACTTTCCCAACGGTACGAGTGTCTCAGAGTGTTTTATTATCGATACGCCATATCCGATACGGGAGGATATCAGCGGGCAAAGGCTGCCGCCTGTAAGGCAGCCGTCTCCGCAGACTTCTGTCGTTAATGATCTGCAAGTCTCTTCGTATTCTGCTGGATCTACACGATGGCTCCCATCTACTACCGATCGTTCAGCGAGTCCCATGGAGGGACTAAGCTCTCAAAATAAGACGGGACATAACACATTCACAGGAGGCCCGAAGAGAACCAGCATATCTAAATCACAGTCACCGTCCTCCACTGCTGTTCTTTTACTACCGAAAGTGGTGGGCGCCAATGAAAGTTCAAAATCTAGAAAATCCAACTTAGGTGACGACAAGAGGGTGCTGAGGTCAAAAAGCCTGAGCACTGCATCTGAGCTGAATGCAGATTTTGCAAGTGTGGTGTCACAGCACTCTGACATAACTAGTGCCTCCGATAATCTGGACGGAATAAAATCGAAACTCAACAAAATTGAGGAAGTGCAGCTTGAGCCCACTGCTGAGTACCAAGAGGAAAAGCCAAATAAAGCGGTGGACCCCAGCAGGGAGACTACAAAAGCGAATAAAAACAAGGGCAGCGCTAAAACTAAGAAGGCCAAGAGTGCCATGGATAAGGTCTTACCTAGTGTTAATGTATTAATCGTGGAGGACAATAAGATTAATGAGGCGATCTTGAGCGCATTTCTGAGGAAAAATAACATACACTACAAGGTTGCCAAAAATGGTGAGGAGGCAATTGACAGGTGGAGAGAAGGAGGATTTCACTTGATTTTGATGGATATTCAGTTGCCCGTACTGTCAGGCATAGATGCCACAAAGGAGATACGTCGTTTGGAGAGGCTCAATAGGATTGGAGTCTTTGTGAACTCGGGCCCATCAGAATCAAATAGCAAGAGGGTTCAGCCAAGCGATGAGCTTGACTTAAACATGTTCAGATCTCCCGTTATAATTGTGGCCCTGACCGCATCCACTTCCGATATTGATAAGCAGAAGGCACTTGCGGCTGGATGTAATGACTTCCTCACCAAACCAGTTAATCTTGTGTGGTTGGCGAACAAGATCAAGGAATGGGGGTGCATGCAGGCTCTTATAAATTTTGAAAAGTTCAGAGTCTTTGAGTGATTGTGTGTGGTTGTTGGAGGGACAAAGCATTTGCGACGTGGTACCAGCTTAAGCCACCACTGGCCGCAACCTCAGAAATACCCCTAACATGTTTCTTGAAAGAAAACATGGGAGTCTGCTGTGCCTGAGCAGTGTTTTTCCGAAGAGGCGACGGTCTGCACTGTTATGATAGTTTAAAATTGACTCGCGTCTGAGCTGCTTCGGCAATATTTTATGTCACCCCGTCTCGAGATGCTATCATACAGAAAGTATGAAGATGGGTTTTTTCCCCGAAGAGAGGACTACGAAAAGAACGTTGCTGCAGCAGATCCGAGGATCTTTTGATAATAGGTGTCGATGAGCTATCAGATGTAACGTACAGGGCACGCCTGCAGGCCTAAAGCACCTGCTGGCTCGTCCTATATTACCGCGTCTCCTTGTCTGTTTGAGACGCGAATCGCGCAAGACTTGGGACGTACAGATCCGCGAGAACTTTCCCCAGGTTCACTGGTGGGGCTGTTATTCGTTGCATTACACGCGTAAGAAAGCGGAAAGGGACTTTCTACCACACGACAGTATGATCAGTGTAGATAACTATAACTATATACTTGGGCGTACTAAACAAATAGAGAAGATGTACAACTGAGACCGGTAAGATAAAGTCCAAATTACCAACCCACGTAGCTTCTACCAACAACTCTGAACACACGTATCCTCCCACTCTTGAAATCGGCTAGTCTATAGCTTCCCTGTTTGATTTTGCCGTTATGCTCTTGTTCAATCACTCTAAATTTCTTCTTGGCGACGTCAAACTCGGTAATAATCGCCGTATAAGGCTCCTCGCGGACACCAATTTCGAATGGGCCTTTCAGTTTGTGCCCCTGAAATTTGGCCTTCATCATACACAGAATATCACCAGGTCGGAAATCGTCAACTTGCCAAATGTTTGTGTTCGACGCATTTCGGTACACAGTGGCTCCATAAACACGGGCACCTATGGGTGGTAGAGAGTTCTCAATCTGGCTAATAGCATATGGCACCAGTTTCTGAGTGAGAGTGTTCCCCACCAAAAGATAGGCCTTCTCAAATATGTGTGCGCCGTAACGCGCAGATTCCTCCTGAAGAATGTTCTTCTGTGGTATCGAAGCCTCAATAAAAGTTTGCTTGAACGTGACGCTGCTGTGAGGATCAGACGCCTCCCAGCTCACTTCCACAACCAACTGGGAATAATCAGAATTCAGAATATAATAATCACGGTACTTTATCACCCTCTTGTTCCGTTTCTTAATCTCATTGGATTCAATCTCGTAAATGATATCTTTGCCTGCCTTTGACGCAAGAGAGGGTGGGAGATCTCCTTTCAGCCACCAAGTTGAGTCCTTCGTAAGTTCGGTCTCTACGCTTAGGCTCTTCTCTGCCTCAGTTTGAGCTCTGATAAGTGGACCTGTCTCTTTGACCTCGGAAGGCATGCTGTCTGATCCGTAGTAGCCAGCTGTTGTCGACTGGCCAGACGGTACTGGTGGAGCAGCAGCTGCGGGCCCTGCAAGTGCCGGTGGAACAGGGGGCATCGTGTAAGAACGACGCGTCGATGACTGCCTAGCGGGTAGTGGATGCTCTGTTATGGCTCGAGCTGGATGTGCAGGTGCAGCCGGAGGGATTGGTTGCGGCGGCCTGGTTGACGGTGGCAGGGGTCCGGCTGACGGAACCGGTGGAAGAGGAGGCAAATGGCTTGCCTGAGCTGGCTCCGGCTGACCAAAATCGGTATCCTCATCGGCCTCATAGCCCCCTACCGTTTCATTCTCTTCAAAAGTATCGTACTCTGCTCCCTTTGCACCTCCAGAATCTGCCAATGCTTCAGCGGATACGGGAGGAACAGCTGGTATCGCCGGTGGATGAGAAAAGGGGTGTTCTGGTCCTCTGGACACTGGCGCCCCTGGAACTGGAGGTGGCGCTCCGGAATTAGATTTGGAGGGACTCAGCTGGGACATCCGATCTGGCATCTGGGGAATTGGGGGAGGGTGCCGAACAGGCTCTGTTTCCTGTTTAGAGGGAGACTCTCCAGCCCCCGGCAAAGAGGGTGAAACTTCCTCGGCCCCTTCAGCAGCTACTGGTGCAAGAGAGCGATGCGTGCGAACCGACTCAACAGTGCCTCCTGTGGTATCCGTAAGAACGACGGCTGGGGGCGCGATATGTTGTGTCTGTGTCTGGACCGGGACTCGATCTCCTCCGTCTCTCGTACCAAAATTGTCTTCGTGGTACCTAACCTTCTCCTGATGAGTCACGGATTCCTCCTGATCCTCCTCTTCTTCGTCCGAAGATGTTGAGTCTACTTCATCTCCAGAGTTTCTCTTTAGGGCATCAGGCAAGGCCGCATCCTGGCTCGCAAATGGAAGAATTGGAACTGCTCTTGGAAGGTCTGACATGGCATTCTCGGTCTGATATTCCGCCTCCTTCTGCTTCGTCTTTTCAGACTTCGCAGGTGACGCCACGTACGGTGAGCCCATGCCCATCATACCCATCATACCCACCCCACCAGATATCTTTGCCATTCTCTCTCTGAGAGCTCTCCGTTTGGCCTCTTCTTCATCTTCCTCGTCTTCCTCGTCTTCGTCATCCTCTCCGTCGTCTTCCCGGTCGCCTTCGTCGTTATATTCATCACCCCCATCTCCGCGCTTCTCTTCACTCACTTCAGGAACCTCCTCTTCCTCGATATCCTCATGGGATCTATCTGGAACAGTCTCTTCAACGATTGTTTTCTCATGAGAATAGCTTCCAGAACGTCTCCTATCCTCCCCATGGGAAATGGATCTTCCGAGGCTCACGGTATCCGAGTGGTCATCATCAACAGTATGAATCGAGCCAACAAAACTGCTGCGCCTCTCAATCCCCTCACCAGAAGTCGAATCAATAGATCTCCTGGATGTATTCCCTGAATCTTGTCTCTCTAGGCTCTTCTTCTTTTTCTCCTTCTTCTCTTGTTTCTTTTTCTGAGCTGCAGCAAGCCGTTCTGCCTCTTCTTGTTGATTCTTCTGAAGCAGAGCAATCTTCTCCTTCAAGGTTAGCTTGGGTGCCTCCTCCTGGGTTGGTTCGTGACTTTCTAGAGACTCCCTTACTGGTTTCTCTTCTGTTGTTTCAACCTCCGCTACTTTTGCTGCCGCCGGCGATCTCGGACCGAAAGAGGACGGGACGTAGTGTGAAGGGGGTGCAACAAAGGGGCGCTTGACAAAAGATTCCTCTTTGGGTTTATCGTCTGGCATTGGTGGCGCATCTGAGACATTGAACGTCGAGATCCTGTTCATGAATGCCTTCTTGCTTACCGGAGATTTTGGCAAAGCTGCATCTTCAGAATTATTTGAGCCACTGTTCAGCACGGAGTCCAGATCCTCCTTTGGTACTCGAGTAGATTGATTCTTGGCCCCTGAGTGTTCCGTATCAGTCGTACCATGCACCTCTTCTTGGAGCCCCGTGCTCCCCACATGCGTAGGTACCGCAGGAGTCGACACCTTAACGAAGGTTTTGGGAAACATTCCTGACTTCTTGGCGCCATTACTGTCGGTATACTCTCCACTGAACCATTCCTCGTCTTCAACGTTTGTGACAGTGATTAACTGCCCCACAGGGAACTGGAGGTCGTCCGGATAATCCGAACTGTACTCAAAGATCGCAACCACATCGTAAGGAGGATTGTGGCTCGGCATTATTCAATGCTTTTTGTCTCACCTCAAGAACTTCTAAAGCGAGAAGCCTTCGTCTGCTCTTATTCAACGATGTTGTGTTTGTTTGCCTTCAGAGCCACTCACTGCCTCCGCGCTAGACAAGCACGGAACGATCGAGATGCGCATAGCGTGCATTTATTAATACAGTAGCACGCGGGCGCGTTCTCTGCCGAGACAATTTGAGGTGCCGCTGACTATACACTTCGTGTCGGGAGAGCGCTGTGAACTGCCGTTGTCAGCACTCAATGATCTACAAAATTGCACGGAGCCGTTACAGCGCTTAATTATAACTCTATATTAGTTCATCGCTTCATCTCTGAAGATCGCAAACACTTGTTTTCTCAGTTTTGGATGAGTACAGGATAGCCCACTTTACTCCCCGCGAGGCTTCTTTAGAGAGCGCGGCGTAGATATTTGTTAGGTAGCTTCGCGCAGTTGCGCTAGAAGCACCTCCAACCTTGCGTTTCCACTCTTCTGGCTGATCCAAAGAGGTGATTGAGATCATCTCCAGCACTTCATCTCTCGCGTCGATCATTATCACAGGGGCAGAGGAGAGATCATTGACCAGAGAAGCCGACGCAGCTCTAGAAGTACTCTCTAGAGCCCATCTGTCCTTCTTGTTGCTTCTCCTGTTAGCTCTAGTCGCATCATTGGGAACAATCACAACTTTCTGGTTTGCGTCTGCCGCGATTGACATTGCCATCATGCTATTGCTCAACTTGTCAGACTCGGAAACATCTTCCGTAATAGGAATCTTGTTCGCCGATGACGATTCGGTAGTCCCAGCCGTATAGCTATGATTCTCTCGCTCTCTGATGTCATCCCCTAGGAATTGGACAACCTCACGGAAGTCCATATCTGTGTCCGCCTGTGTTTCCAAGTTCTTCACTCGTAAAGGCTTGTAGTGTTTCTTCGTCGCTAGAGAACTCGTGGTGTACATTTCCGACTGCTGCTGTTTGATGAAAACCACCCAATTGGCTCCCTCGTATTGAGCCTGGGAGATGGCGTCCTCACTCGTCAGGCAGTTTTTCAGCAGATCGGCACTGATACCGCTTTGCCACAATGCATTTAGCAGCTGTAATCCGATTGTCCTTAGAGATGAGCTTACGAAAGACGTGACCATGACATCGCATCTGGACGCGTTCCAGCGGAGACGGGAGTTTTCGTCTCTCAAGAATTTGATTTTTTTCTTAGAGGTAGCCTGCCGCTTCACAAACATTGCCTGGTACTTCTTCATAGATTCGAAAAAGAACTCCCAGGATAATCGGAATCCAACTGCATTCGGAAGGGAAGTTGTGTGCTTATGTCTCGCCAACGAATCCACTAAGAAATCGTACCTGCCGCCAGCAGCGATGATTGTTCTGAACTTGTCTTCATATACAGCTTTGAACATAACACCGTTTTGATAAAACGCAGCGTTGTAATTGGAAAAAGGAGAAAAAAGAATTTTCTCTGTGACGCCAAAAGGCTCCAAGTACGCAGCCACTTTGGTCAAGTAGGACAAAGAAGAATCAATCTTTCCAAGGCTGGGACTATCCTTCATGAGCTTGTGCAAGCGGGCCCTGGACTCATCTAAATCTAGGCCAAACACGAACAGCTCCAGATCGTTCAGAACAGTAGGCGTCATGTTCAACTGACTTCTTAATATCGTTTTCACGTCTTTCATGCTTTTTCCAAAGCCAATCTCCGATACGGACCTAGCGACGAGCAGATACTGTGCCCTCTCTACTCCACAAAAGTCCAAAACAGCTTCAAGAATATCATAGTGATTGATAACAAAGTGCACATTTGACCTTTTGATAAAGGGAAATATCGCAACGACATCATGCACCACCTTTATGCTTTCAGCATCATAAAGTGCCAGATCCGTAGAGTTTGACGATATTATGTCAAAATCTATTTCTTTAAACTTCACAGGTCCAGAGGCGGGATCTGCTTCATTCAGTCTGTAGACGTACTGGCATCTGAAAGTCTTCTGCACGGGAATATACGTACGCCCAAGAAGTCTTGCCATTGGAAGAGTCAAATCATACGGTAACTGCAAAACACAGCCCGATTTATCCAAAAGTTCGTATACAGGATTCTCGGCGTCGTAAAACGGTGACTTCGGGAAAAGATACGACTGCTCCACACACTGAACTGCTCCATGTAATCTAAATATCTTGAAGATCTCGTCTAGTACCTTTTCATGTAGTAAGTAATCGGCAGCAGTGTAATCTTTTACATGTGTCTCAAAAAGCAAGTCTCTCGCAAACGTATAAGGCTGAGAAAAGAGCGCGTTTCTTACCTGGTGATTCCACGATGAAGACGGATCCGCCAAGGTGTTGAGAGCCTCTTTCACCAGCTCATCTTGCTGTTCTACTCTCAAAAGGCCAGATTGAAGGAGCTCAGAAGCCGTCGGTCTCTTCGCCGGTTCATGATTCAAAAGGGTCACTATTATTTTTCTTTCCTCTTGCAGCTTTGTCTCGTTAAAGTCTTCGGGAAATCGGATTTCGGTAAGTCTCAAGTCCTTTATGACAGAATATCTCTCCATTGTTGTGTTCAAAGTGTATATCATTTCAAAAAAGATTATGCCCAGAGAGTACATGTCAACCTTCTCGTCATATATGCCTTCCCCTGACATAACTTCAACTGCGACGTACAGAGTGGTACCAACATCTGATGTCAGGTCTTCGGAATTTTGAAAGGGGCTCTGAGAGCTTTTTCCTGTTACTGACGAGTAGTGGACATTCTTGGCGAGCCCGAAGTCGCCAACTTTCACGTTCTGTTGCTCATCGATGAAAATGTTCATTGGCTTCAGATCTCGATGAATGATTCCCTGAGAGTGAATGTGACTCAAGGCTTCGAGTATCTGTCTCAGCAGTCTCCAGTACTCAGAGGAATTTTCTGGCAGTCCTTGTTTTATCAAATCGTATAAAGTGCGATTCTCACAGTACTCCATCTGGATGAACAGTGTGCTCATACTTTTCCTCTTTCTAGGCTTTTTGGAGATATCCCCAAAGGATTCTTCTTCTTGCGAAGTAGCGTCAGAATCTTCTGGTGTACCAAATACAAATGCGTCTTCCCTGTTATTTCTGGTGTCAATTTTCGCATCTTTTGATGTCCTCATATCGGTACCATCCGTGGATGCCTCACTATCTGTTTCTCCGCCATCAGAAAAGGCAAACTCAATCTCGGGGTATCCACTATTGAGCGAGTTGGAAATGAAGTCCAAGGCGTAGCTACTGTTCACACCGGCGCTATTGATCTTCTCATCGCCAGAACTGTGTGTATCATCCCCCGATTCCTCAACAGCATCCTCAGCGGCTCGGGACTCATACGAGTCAACTTCAAGCCATGCAGCAAAATACCGAACAACATATTGGTGATTAAGCCTGGCCAATAGCATCACTTCGTTTAAAATACCGGCTAACTTGTCATCTGTGTGCCTGATCTTCTTTATGGCATAAAACCGGCCGTCTAGCTTATTGCGTGCCTTGACAACCTCTCCAAATGCGCCTCGACCCAGGATCCCGACCTCTTCGAAATCACTCCCATACCTGGAGTATTGCCCTCCACTGCGATCAAATGAATATCGCTTATTCCCGTTATTGAAGCTTCGTCTCGTAGAAGAGGGATATTGCCTCGCTGTCAGTGAGTAATTATCATACGTATCACTTCTCGAACTGTTCAGATTAAGCTCAGTGCTCAGATCTGTCCGCTGCTGAGCTGGTGTATCCATGATGTTCGTCCTGAGAAATCGTGAAGGTAACAGCTCTAAAGGCCCACTTCTCATCTTCGGTTTCAAAATAAATATTGACTCCAGAAACTCTTTCACCATATCGCTCAATGAAGCATAATTACTCAGAAAATCGTCAGGTGAAGAGTATTGATCAGTTACAGTCCTCCCAGCAATCATTTGAACAAAAATAACTCCAAGATCCCATACATCTGTCTTCCTATGAGGCTTGTGTAAATGTGCAGCATCGCCAGAAGATCTCTCAGGAGCGGGCCACATGCTAGACGGTTCTGGGCCCCCATGAGTATCTTCATTAGGATATTTGGTAACCATCTCCACCATAGAAAAGCCATAATTTATCCCAGAGAGCTTCAGCTCTGTTGCCTGTTTATCATTGGTGTGGAACAATTGAACAGAGTCAAGATTCAGAAATCCATGAATCATTCCTCTCTTATGGATGAACTCAAGAATCTCAAGCAGTTGAATGACCCATTCTCTTGCGTTCGCCAAGCTGAGGAACCTTACAATACCAAGCAATCCGTCCAGCGTTCCTGATGGAGAATATTCAGACAGAATTCTAATTTTCCAAGAAAAAGACTCGGAAGATTCGTCATTTCTCTTTTTCTTTTTCTTGCCGCTTCTGTTCAGAATTAAGGAACTTTCAGTCGGCACTTCCACTCTCATCTTCTCTATCTGTGTAGCATAGACAGATGATATGTTCTCATGCCGCAATTCACAGGCAGATTCCAGTTCTTTTTCGAGCAACTGGATACTTTTCCTGCCCTGGATCGTCTGCCAGTAGCTGTTGGTTAGTTCCACTTCTGTCAGAAGAAATAGTATCTGGTCCTCTATATTATTTTTACCCTTTCTAGCCTTCGAGAGGATTTTCTCTCGAAGGTTCTCATACGTCTTCGACTGGGGATTGAGATATGGCCTCACCAAAAATTGCCGGCTTACACCCTTCAAAACACCTGTAGGGCTAACAGGAACGAGACCGGTAACCGTTCTGAAGTCAAAGCTGTAACTGTGTGAAGAGACGTTAACATTAGCTCTGATAGGCCGGTCAAACACAATATAATGATCATTATTAGTCTCTTCTGGAGGAGGAAGCAAATCTCTCTCTTCAACATCAAGGTCCGCACCACTGGATGTTCTATTGTGCCTTTTGTGATTTGAGTCAGTTGCATCTGATGAATCCATCACCAACTTATTATTTTCATATTTGCCTTCATAAGAAACGTTGCTTCTTCTCCTGAGCTCTTTCTCTATGAGCTGATCAAGCATTTCTTGCTCTTTTTCACGTTCCTTATCGACCTCTTCCTGCCTTAGTTTCTCCTTCTTCTCCAGATCTGTCTTCATTTTTTCCAGGCGCTCTTTTCGCTCCTCTTCCAGAGAGTTGTTTTTAGCATTGAGCTGATACTCGTCGATATGGTCTTGAATCAGGGATGTGATCTCAAATATCATCTCTTCTCCCTTACGGTTCTTGCATGTTTCCGATACCAGGCAATCTAAACTTGCAATTTGGGAGGCAAGAATGTTAGCTGGTTCCATTATTTTAACAATGGGCTCAGTCTTAGGGTAAGTTGACGTCATGTTGATAAGAACTGAAAGAGACAAAACTGGCTCTTTTCCGGCCTCTGTACGAAGCTTGATTTTGAACTTCGGTGGTGGTCTTTTATTCCATGCTGAAGATTTTTCCGTCAAATCAATGAAATCATCCATATAAATAGCCTTCAGTGCTTCTATTTCGTTATTCTGTGTCTCCTCGTAGTCTGTCATATTTCAAATTTGTTGTTAGGATCTTCACGATGTACGGCCCTCAATTCGTCCGGCGCTCGCCCTGGCGCTCACCCTGGCTCTCAGAAAACAATACTATTGTAGTCCCTATGTTCCCATGGGTACTTATCACCACGGATCGCTGTTGATCAGTTTCTCGATGATTTGTTGTAGCCTGATATTATTTCTAATTCAAATATCAGATTTCTGCTACGACGCGGTGTCTGCTGAAACAGTGCCCTAGAATCCCATTGTTTTAACTATTAATCAAAGAAAGAGATAGAGATAATTAGCAGCACAGACACGAGTACCGAGATTGGCAGAAATAAATTATAGAAATAGTTGAAAGCCTGTTAAACTATTTGATGCAGCTCATTCAAAAAAGGGTGGCAGAGATGGCGTCGTGCCCGCCGCAGTCAAGTAAGTCGCTGAAGGGCATCTCAAGAAGATAGCAGGTCGCTGTTGAACGAGTACTCCGCGGGCGTACCCTATAAGATGCCACAGGTGGGGCTGCTCGATCCTGACCCGAATACAATTCGGGTGCTGCTGACCTCGGACAACCATGTAGGCTACATTGAGCAGGACCCCATACGAGGTGACGACAGTTGGAAGACTTTGGAGGAGATCATGGGCATAGCAAGAGATCGAGACGTGAGTGAAACTTCTTCGTAATAATGCAAACCGCCTGTGGCTCTTATATGGTGCTAACAATTGTATACTTTTTCAGGTTGACATGGTCTTGCAAGGAGGAGACTTGTTCCACGTCAACAAGCCCAGCAAGAAATCCATGTACCATGTTATGAGAATACTCCGCACCACCTGTTATGGTGATAAGCCTGTTGAACTGGAACTTATTTCAGACCCGTCATTATGCATGGATAACAGAGGATTCAATTATCCAAACTATGAAGACCCAAATATCAATGTCTCTATTCCTGTTTTTGCCATTTCGGGAAACCATGATGATGCGACGGGTGAGGAGTTATTGTCTCCTCTCGATGTGCTGAGCGTTTCAGGCCTGATCAACCACTTTGGAAGGGTTGTGCAGAATGACAGCATATCAATTTCGCCGTTGCTTTTCCAGAAAGGTTATTCTAAGCTTGCTCTCTATGGAATGTCGAGTGTTCGTGACGAGAGACTGTTCAAAACTTTCAGAGATGGGTCGGTGAAATTTTCTACGCCCAATGTGCAAAGAGATGCTTGGTTCAATATTATGTGTGTTCATCAGAACCATACCAAACATGACATACGTGGTGGCTATCTTCCTGAGGAATTCTTACCACCATTTCTTGATTTTGTCTACTGGGGCCACGAGCACGAATGTATTCCGTCTCCGGTCGCCAATTCCCAGACCGGCTTTGATGTGCTCCAGGGTGGTTCCTCCATTGCGACATCTCTATCTGAAGCAGAAGCAGGGTCTAAGAGTGTTTTTATTTTGAGTGTGAGAGGCCGCGACTACTCGTTAGAGGAAGTGAAGCTGAAATCTGTAAGGCCATTCATAATGAAGGATATTGTCTTGGAAAACACAAGCCTCCAACCGTCTAGTCGGAACAGAGGCGATGCTATTGATTTTCTGATCAATGAAATCGAAATTCTTATATCTGAAGCCAAATCTAAGTGGATCGAAAACCAAAAGGATGCAAATGCGGACGATGACGATGAGCCAATAGCGGAAGAAGACATACCGTTGCCCTTGATAAGGCTGAGAGTGGAATACTCCGGTGGGTTTGAAGTGGAAAATCCGAGACGCTTTTCAAACAGGTTTGTAGGGCGAGTGGCAAATGTCAACGATGTTGTTGTATTTTATAGGAAAAAGCAGCGAGATAACTCGTTTCTGAAAAAGCGGCAGTTCTTAGACAGCACTTTAGAAGAAGCAGCATCTGCTAGTGAGGCGAGTGAACTCAGCGTTTCGCGCTTGGTTGATAACTTTTTGGAAGAAGGGGATCTGAATTTGCTCAGCAAAGAGGACGTTGGCGCGGCAATCAAGGCATTTATAGAGAAAGACGATAAGTCTATTCTGAAAACTTTTGTGGATCATGAGCTGTCGAAGGATATGACACTCTTGCTCAACCTGCGATCTGAGGGAGATGAGGATGAAGATATGTCAGACGAGGCTGCGGACGCGAAGAAGGGGTTCAGAAAGATACTGCAGGAGATTAAAAATGAAAAATCTAAAACTCAATCAGAGGTTTCTCAGCGCAAGATTTCAAGCACTTCCAAGAAGTTACCAGTGAGCGACAAATTTGCTGCTTCTGACTCAGACCTGGACTCTCCAGTCAGCCATCCTGAACGAGCCAGATCTGTTAGGGCGAAGAGAACAGCTAAGAAGCCCGGTAAGATAGAGAAGGTGATCTCAAGCGAGGAATCATTAAATGATTTTTCCGACCGCCTAGACGCCGAAGTGATATCTTTATCGGATGAGGATGTGCCGTCTCCCGATGAGTCCCAGGATGACGGACTAGATGATGAGCTGATCGAAATATCGCAGCCAAAGACAAACGCCCGCAAATCTGCCACTCTGAAAGCTGCTACTACAAAGAAGAGTGTCCCCAAGCGGCAGTCGAAGACTGACAAAGCTCCTAGCCGAGAGGGCGATGGTCTGGCACTATTCGCAGGCATTGGCATAAAAAAGAAAAACAAATAGATGCCTCCTCCCTTTGGTTGATGCTCGGCATCATACAGGAGACGGATATCTCTAAAGTGAAATGAAATGACATAAAATGGTAGCAATATAACCGAGACGACTAATAAACAAGATACCGCAAGAACAAAATCTACTTCAAGACACCAAACATCAAACCAGTCTTCCCTCATATCTTTAAAAAGTCCCTCTTCCAGGACCAGTACTCATTCAGTCTCTCAACACAATAGCTGCGATAATCAAAATCAATCAGTGAGATCTCGCTTTGGATGCCTGCCCATATACCCCAGTAGAATCCAGGCATACCATAGAACAGCGATATCTCATCTATCAGCCCGTCAACCTGTTCATCTGTTACCTGCCCGCTATTTGAGCTAGATAAATAAGCCTGTGACCACCGCCTCATAACCCTGTTATCTTTGGCGGGTGTCGGTATCCTCGACTTATCGCAGTTGAATCCCTGCCACTCCATGAAGTGATTGGATATGTCGAATGCTCTCGGAGCAGGCATCATATACTCGTAGTCGATGACAGATATCGGGTTCTGTTCGATTGCAGATAGCGGCGTCTCTTTAGCACTCGCCCGGTCTGTCTGAGACAGTTTCGCGGATAGAGAATCTGGGATAACGATATTCCCGCTGAGTAAATCACAATGCGCAACCACGACTGGCGATTTATCTGATATAGAGGACTTAACCCACCTCAGCTCCTCCAATAAAATCTGTTTTAAATTCGGCTTGCCAGTCCCGTTCCTCTTTGCTTCTAGTATGTCAGAGTTCTTCATACATGAGATGTACAGCTGGTCTATATCAGGCACAATCCTTATCCAGTCCTCTATCAGCTCCCAAACATCCCTAATAAACTTCGACTCGCCATACGTGCCAGTGTCAGACTCTGAGGTTATGAATTTCTTCAACTTGGATATGCCTACCTCTATGTCTTTATCTTTTATCAGCATATGCCACTGGCCCAACTTCTGTGCAATGAACGCGTACAGCAGAGGATGGTCCAGTTCTTCAGGTGTCAATGACCTTCCAGGAAGATAGCCGTATACTAGTCCGTTTCCAAATCTAGCGTGGATAGGAGGGGCGAGGTCCAGCGAGTTTAACAGTAACTGAGAAACAAATTCTCTATCTCTATCAATGATTAGATTTGTTCCCTTCCCGTACGTTCTCACTAGCACTATCTCCTCGGAATTAGACCCTGGTGTTGTATGCTTAGCAGATAGTAACATGTTCGTGATTCCCCCTGTAAGCTGCTCAACTTTAATTTTATCGGTGTTGCTCCAGTGGGGGAAGATAGCCCTCAAAATTTTCGATATCTCGGTCTCCATCTGCGATGGCTGACTCTGAGGTGCTATCGTGACAAAGTACTGAGGCAGATACATGGCATGCGTGGAATAGTTCATAAGAATGCTGTCGATGTTTGGTTTGCTGGCTTCTCTTGCGTTCATCTTGTGACCTCTGGTATTTGGGCCCGGCAGACCTTTATCTGCCTCGTATTCATTTTCAGCGATAGCTTGCCTTGTAGAGTGTTTATTTTTTTCTATCCCTGCAGCAGGATGTGTTCTTCCGTAGGTAGAGAGAGAGGAGATCGATTTGTCATTGAAAAATGTTGTGTACTCTGTTCTCCCGCTCTTTCCATGCTGTTCTATCGATATAGGGAGAAAGTGCAAATCCCCACTAGATATCAAGCAATACACTGAAGACATGGTAACACAGGGGGGTATTGGCGAGTGAACTCTCCCTTCTTCTCTAATTCAGGTCACAGTAAAAGGAATGACAAACAGCACGTCTGGCGCCTTGGGCTAATAATGCAATATTTTAAATCTGATATGTTGTTGTAACCGTGTAAATTATTCTGGGCTATTCATTTTCACATGACAAAGTAAAAAGGTCGTGAGTGCGCCGTTGACACTCGTTAAAGGGCGTGTGCGCCAGAGCAGCATACGGTTGCTGCGGAGTTGACGGAGTAGACGTAGCAGCGACACAGGGGAGCAGCCTCGCTGAATGCGCTTCTTACAGAAGATTCCCAGTATAAATATTAAAGCTAGATCACCGCTCCTCGTCACGGACGCGCTGGGGCGCCATAGTGTAGTCCGAAGCAGCGTCACTTATAGGGTCGCTCTCGAGGAGAACATAAGGACGGTAAGCGTACTCAGAAGTGACCGCCGGGAAATAGCGCCTGTAGGACCACCAGGCGACCAGTGACCCTAGTATGCTTCCCAGAATAACATCTATGAAGTGATGTCTGTAGTCCTCTGTTCTCGATATAGCCACGTACGCAGCAAGTAGAGATGGCAGCGCAGCCACTATTGTTCTCCAAGCGCCTGTGTCCCTATGCGCAACCAGTAACTGTCCCGCTATCCAGATGCTCAGGTATCCCAAGCCGGAGAAACTGGTACTGGAATGACCAGAGGGAGTGGTTCTGAACCCGTCCTGCAACCTCTCCAAGTTCTTCGTCGTACACACATCAGCTGCCATAACCAGAACTCCGCCCGCGGTACCTTCTCTGGGAATGCATCTGGCTAAGAAATCCGGGCGGCACCTGCCAATCCAGTTCTTCAGAATGCCTGTAAATAAAGAATTCGTGAGCAGCGACACAAGCAGCCCGAGAAGCGAAACGTAAGTAACATAGATCTTCTCCTTCTTTGTCGTCAACAGCAGTGAGACGACAACCACAGAGATGGACGGAATAAACACCGCCATTCTCACGCAGGCGCCAGAAGATACCCTCTCCACTTCAGCAAACGGATGCGATATAGTCAGATCGTCAAGAAAGAACTGTCTCTGGAAGGGCCTCGCACTCCAAAAATAGACATTCAGAACAAGTAGAAAAGCGCATAATACCACGTCCGATGCTTTCCATTTGGTTAAAACGTCCATGAATGGTAACCTCTCCAAGCCAAATGTGACTCGATTGAGGTTCAGCTGTTCCTTAGAAGTCATTTTCGCGGCCAGTGGGGTACTCTCAGTATTCCTATCACAATCAGCCCTATGTGGAGCCTTATACTAAAATCTGTTTTGTACTTCCAGCTCTGGTAACCCTCCAAGCTATACAGAGGTGTGTTCAGAGGGGAACTGGCTGTGGTGTAGGTGCTGGGCACGGGGTATCCTCGCGGTATGTAATTTGATCAGTGCACATATATCCTCTTGTCTACTGTGGTGGTTAGGAAGAGTGCTCTCGTTGCCGTCCGGCTAAATGTTCTTATGGCACTATCGTGGTAGGAGTGCGGCCAGTTTCATTTTACTGCGTTTCTGCTGTCTGCGGTGACCTGGTCTACTTGGTTTCAGAGGTCTGTGCGGGATGTCTTAAGAAGGAGTAATCTGTACAACACTTCCAATGTTGCGATCGCGATTGCCAGCGGCGCTTAAAAGGCACTTCGCGTTTTTTCCGGCGGTGGCGGCTATTTAACACACACAAAAGTTATGTCGAACTTCTTTGACTCATCCAGACTGAAGCTTCGGCAACACAGTCTTTTCAAAAATGGTCAGCGGAAAATCCCCAGCACTCCGCTTTTTCCTAGCGCCCGAAACCGGGATCAGGCACGGCCTCAGCATCTGCTGAAGCCGGTTCATAGAAATCTTCAGGGTGATGACGATCCTTTCTTGTCTAACGATGAATCCATCGATACGGGCCACGCGGTTTTTGGAGACTCGGATAACGGAAGTGACAAGGAGTTGGTGTCAAGCACGGTAATAACTAAGAGCACTTCCAACACCTCGGATTTCCCAGGATGGAGAAACAAGCAGGAGCTTAATGAGAAGGAAGATGAGGATAGTGATATTGAGATCACGGAAGTACGAGAAGCGGTGAATGAGGCGCAGGATTCAACAGAGCCCACAAAGCCAACAGCAGTTTCAGCATCAAGGATCACAACCCAGGCCGTTTCTTTCACTCCTGACAACAGAGGGTATGAGCCTCCTGACACAACCCAGTCTCTCTTGCTGACTATATCTAATCTGACTTATATGAGGCACGATTTGGAAAAGCGTATAACAGAGAAGGATTCAGAAAGCGCTGTACTTCATAACGAATTGAAGCAAAAGACAGCACTGCTACAGGCTATGAAAGAGAGGACCTCCAAAATGGGTATGCACCTGAGAGCATTGATAAGAGAGATGCAAAACTTGAAAGACGATAAAGATGATAGCGCTCAGCGATTGCTGTCGCTAAATACGCAGAACAAGATAAACATGGCCCATATGAAGGAGTATGCGAAGGAAATAGGCACCATACGTGACTCGCTGGCACCTCAGAAGGATAGCATCAACGCTATGCTTGCTGACTATCACAAAAGTGAGGCCAAGGTGCAGGGTCTACTCGAACAGGTGAATGATTTGTCGGGAAAACTGTCGGAAGAAAGAATGAGATGCCGCAAACTAGAGGATGCGCACGAGAATGAGAGGAAGAAGTATGATAATGCGATGAGCGTAGAATCTGCGAAACACGAAAAGATGATGGAAAGCCTAGGAGGTACTCTGCGAACCTCTCTGGACGCTCTTGATGGAGATGTGAAGTATGTTTATATAAGGCCCGTGCTAGACTTCCACTAACTGTACAGATGTCTTTCCTCACTTAAGCAGGGTGTCTACAACGTTGTTGCGAAAATATCTGAGACAAGCGACAATGTGGATAAAAAGTATTGCACTTATATTTGCTCATCTGCGATGTGAACTAACTGAGTACCACAGCATCAGCGAAGCAGTAAAGGAGATTACAGGTTCCATTATGAAATCGTCCTTCGATATAGATGCTCGCATTTCAGATGAATCTGCAAGTATCCGGAGGTCAGTGCACTCATTTGCAGGCACGCTACAGGAATCTGCTACCGTGCATGAAGCGCTGCTGCGAGACCAAAACGACTCAGCTAAAGAAGCCTCTGGTGATATCCATGCGGGTCTATCAGGGATTCGAGAGTTGCGCGACATGCTTGCTATCATAGATGAGCGCGATAAAGTGACCCACGAGAAACAAGTTGAAGAGGTTGAAAACCTGAGGAAAATCTCAGATCTGGAGGAGACAGCAGCCATGATGAAGCTGGATAACGAGAAGCTCTCTGCGTTGGTGGAGATCGCTGGAGGTGAGACATTGACTTACCAGGAGAAAATACACACTCTGAAAGAGACGTTGGCCATCTGCCTGAAGAAGGAGGAGAAGGCTGTAATGGAGCTCACGATAAAGGAGGCCGAGCTGAGTGAAAGAGAGGAAAGAATGATCTCCCACGAGAAGAGGAGCGCTAAAGACGTAGAGGCTGAGAAGAGAGGCTATCTCAAGCAACTGAAGGCACAGGAAGAGCTTATGCGTATTGTACAAAGTGAGAACGAGGAACTGAGGGAGCGGCTGAGACAAAGAGACGAACAAGCCAAGAAAACTCCAGGGACTGAGGCGAGACTTGCGCCTGAAAGTAGGGAAGGGAACACTAACAAACGTACGACAGAGAATAATCGGCCCGGAGAGAACACACCGGAGCCTCACAACGATCTCGGAAATGATACGTTTGATTTAGAACAGACGCCACCGTCTGTGTCTATTGTTGGAGTAAACAACAAGCGGCTTAAGCGGAAGCTGATAGACAATGCGGAAGACTACCCGCATATAACAAGGGGCTTGAAGAGCTATGCTAAGAAAAGAAAAAGAGCGTGAATCGCCTCGCTATACTTCCTGGCTTAATTCCTCTACCAGCTCGTCCTTGCTCAATCTATGCATGTACCTGAGGGGCCTATTCTGACTCTCTCTATCTATATGAATCACAGGAATATCGTAACACTTGCCTCGTATTAGTACTGTGTCCTTATCGGAAAGACCTTTCTATGCATACGTATCTGTCATACCATTTTTGATTCTCAGGCCGCGTTATATCCACATAAGTAACAGATATAGGTCTGTCCCTCAGCTCAGCGCTAGCGATTACTTCACCCAAAATCTGCTTGGCCGTGGTACACAGTGAGCAATTGTCCTTGGTGAAAAAAGTGATTCTGATTGACTCTGACAACCTGCGCGTGAAAGTCCAGGGCCCAGCGAATCCACGCGTTCGACTCGCTACGTGGCCACGAAGCATGCCGGCTGACCGCAGAAGAGCTCGAGCTCGAGTTCTCAGAGCAAGTCATCAGGCACGTGATACAGATTCTCATAGGGCATTGATTATTTCAAACCGCCAATATCTCTACAAGAAACTCATAAATCCTTTGCACCATGTACGGCGTAACCTCATGGCCAATGCCCTTCTCTGAATCGTAGCAAACAGACAATTGGTCAGATCTCGCAGCTTTGAGCCCGCGCAGCCAGGGGAGGGAAAAAATCCCAGGAACGAGGGTATCAGCTCCTCCAAACAGCGCCAGGACCTTAATATGCTTCGGAAAGTCTTGAGCCACGTGTTTATCCCTCCCTGTCAGTAGCTCGTGAAACTCCTTGGGCCATTTCTCCTGCTGCAGAGTGTCGAGGTGTAGTTCCGCATAGCTCTTCTTATACAGGTCCGTGTGTAGTCTGTCAACAGGAGCTTCCAGTAATCTGTTCAGAAGCAGGGAGGTTAGATCCGGCGATCCAACAACAGGTGCTATCGCTTCAACGTCATCAGGCAGGCGCATGGCAAAGCGGTAGCAGCTGTGTCCGCCCATAGAAAACCCTGTCGCGATGGTTCTCGAGAAGGAGTAGCCCGGGATAATCGAAGGCAGGTACTGATGAATAAGCACTGCATCTTCAACCGAGCCGTCAATACTAGAGGTCATGTCAATGGCATGAGTCAGATTTCCTGTTTCCTCATCCCATGCATTGTTCTTCACTGGATCAACGGTCCGAGCGCCGTGGTTCCGCATATCAAAAGTAACACAGAGCATGGGCGTCAGCTTTCGGTCTGTTTTACCATAATCTTCCAAGATCCGAAAAGATATGTCTTCTGTGAACTCATGTGTTGCTCCTCTGGGGTGGAAGAGATACAAAACTGCAACCTCTGTGGGGTGTGCGACCGAGGTATCCGGCAGGCTTGACAATCCGTATACAAACGTGCTTATTCCACCAATCACAAACACATCTCTGCTCGTTGCCGACGTATCATATTTGATATCTCCGAAGGACATTTTGCTACAACTCAGTGGTTCGAGCAGAACAACTGAGTAAAGTGCTCATCACCTTATCATCTCGCCTATCCTGGAAAAGGTAGTGAGCCTGTGGAATAATCGAGGTATTTCATTAGGCTATCACGGCTTGTAGGCACAGAGCTCTGATCAGTAATGACCCGGCAGGTTGTGTTTCCTAGCTGCTCCCCGGCTGCTTGGTGATCTCGAATGTGTTTTGATGGCAGACAAAGGAGAAATAGTGGCATTTCCTGTTCGGGCACTACAACACTTATAATGTTGTGTCTCCCATTCTCTCGTCAAGTATCTCAGAAAGTTGAGGGCGTTGACATTTTCACATATCGCTTCTGCTTCTCTCAAAAGCCAGCCCAAGTTATGAGGGGAAGGAGGCGAGATAAACTCAACCAGTGCTTCGCGTACCTGGTGAAACTCAATACCTGCGAGCTCCAAGTTGAGGGCATACTTGAACAAATGAAACCTCTGCTGCACCGAGGGGGCATTCCCCCATTTTTCGAAGTACCTGTTGAGAGCATAGGTATCCCGTGAATAATTTTGAAAGTACCAATGTGACCTACAAAAATTCAGTATCGCCTCCACGAGAGCACTGGCTATGAAAGGTGTAGAGATCTCTAATATGTCCAGAATAGCCCCTGTGTTGACAATCTGCTCAACCAGATAGTTGTAGCCAGGCAGATACATATTTGGATTGTCATATCCTTTGGAACTGAGCGACAGAGATATAAACTGAACTGCAGCTAGCTGTTTTGTAGCGTGGTCGTTCAACGGCTGTCTCGGGATATTTTCATTCATCAGGAAAAGACGTATGCGGGTGATCAAGCTCTCTGTCTGCCCTACAGTCTCAAAGAGCTGAAAGCGTGCGGGTAAGATATTATCCAGCACCGAGTAGGTATTGAGGTTGGCTCGAGCCCGCATGAAAAGCTTGACAGGTTCCAGATCTTTCAGAAACTCGATCGTGTAAGTCGTTTTACGCGGCAGGACCTGCATCTCTTTAGGCGCGTCATTCATATCTTCCACGGATATCTTGAACTCACTGTTCAGATACTCGCTGGGTGACATTTCCTGATAACTCGGCTCTCGCTTGACAAGCTGAGTCCCTCTCGTTTCGTCCGACCGGGTCAGACTGCTGATGGCTTTCAGAGGCGAATAGTCGAGCGAAGTCGTGACACTTTCTCTACTGTGTGCACCCAATTGCGCACGTCTCAAAGTTCCTGGTGCAGCTGTTTCCGCGTTCGCAGACTGTGTTTCGGCAGAGAGCATGGCCGTTGCGTAGCGCGTATAACCGGTCATCTGATATCCCTCGGCTTCGAAACTGCTCACATTCCCACTGAAATCTTTAAAGGTGTGATCAGCATTTGCGTAGATGCTAGGATAGAGCGTGCTGTATTCCATTGTTTCAGGGAGTGTTCGGATATACCCCAGAGGACCTTTATGGGCACTGGCGAGAGGTATGGTGGTGGCTGAGTTCCAGTTCCCCTTGAAAGCTCTCTCGCTCGAAGCTGACAGCGCCCGCCTTTTCATTCTCAGAGAGGTGTGGTACTCCCTCATGCCCATCAATATGGCGCCGGTGATGACGGTAATGAGAAGGAGAATCCCGTACAGGAAAAACGCGTCCACCAGCATCTGCGTGGAGTCGTCTTTGCCCGGCTCAAAAATAGTCGATGTCTTGTCACTCAGGAAGCCGCCCTTGTGAGATGCGGGTCTCACGCCTGGGATTCCTTTCTTTGCGCCGTCCCAGAAGGCAGGAGCCTGCCCGATCGAGTCTCCATCGTGTGGATGGAGATCCATCTTCTCTTCTTCCTTGGTTGTCCCAGCGCAGAACTACGGTAGATACCACTCCCTCTCCAGTCAGTTCTCCTCTGAATGCGTTGGTGCTACGTTCTGTGCAATAAATTCTGATTTTGTGGCAAACGGCCTGGAGTTCACATACATATGACTGTACGCCGTCGCAGGAGCGGCTCGTGGAGTACGTGAAGCCTCTCCCCACCCCCCACGCGTCAGCGCCACGCTCCGTGCGGTGTATCTTAAGGGTCCCGGACGGCGATCGCATTGGACACTACAAACGGGCCCTGCGGCCTGCTGCCAGCGCGAGCATGGCTAGCCACCGTTCACACCTTCAAACAGGTGCCTGATTTCCCTGACAGTGTACCCTTCATTCAGGCACAGCTGTAGCAGGATGCGCGACTTTTGCGGGTTGAGGTACCCGCTCCCAATCCCGAATGGCGTCTTCTCCGGGTCATACGCACCCACGATCCCGCCCTGCGACCTCTTGCTGAACACCGCCGGCACGCCGTACTTTTCGTACACGTCCGCAAAAGCCTGTTTCGCCTCTTCTGTCACGGCGCCAACACCCATTCCCGCTGTGACGAACCCCGCAACGCCGGCCTCGGCGGCCGCGTAGATAATGCTTGTGCTCATGCTCTGGTGCGCATAAAATATCGTCACCTCCGGCAGCGACGTCGAGTTGGTCACGTTGAAATAGTGTCTCCCTATGGGCCGCGCCGGCGGATAGTAGTAGTTTATGTTGTTGTTTGTGAAATAGCCCAGGTACCCTTCCTCGAGCGACTTGAACGTGTCCAGGGCGTTGGCGTGGCTCTTCGTTATCCAGAACCCGCTGCCAATGCGGTCATTGAGCACCACAAGAGTACCGCGCCCTACGCTCTTCTCCGACGAAGCTATCGACACTGCCTGGTACAGGTTCATCGGCCCGTCTGCAGACACGGCGGTGGCTGGCCTCATCGCGCCGACAAGCACGACGGGCTTCGCCGACTGTATAGTCAGATCCAGGAAAAACGCGGTCTCCTCCATCGAGTCTGTGCCGTGCGTGACAACGGCACCCGTGAACCCGTCGGACAGATCCGCCTGGATGGTGTGTGCGAGTGTGAGGAGGATGTCCGTGCCGATCTGCTCGGATGGCACGTTGCTCACTTGGAGCACCTCAATATTCGCAACCGAAGCCAGCATTGGCACGGATCTCACAAGATCATGCGCGGTGAGCCCAACCGAGTATCCCCTGGTCTGTGAGCCCGATGTTCCCACGCTCGCTATGGTGCCCCCTGTCGCATACACCTTCACGTCTGGAAGCGACGGGTTGTACTGGGCCACGCTGAAAAACGGCAGCCACGCAAACACCCGTGCTATGAAAGCCAGTACGACAAGAACTCGGAGGCTCCACATGCTGTGTTGCGCGGGTGTTTGTAGTGCTGAGCGTCGCCCGCTACAACATGTAGGCAGGCCCTCGCGCCCATTCTACGAGTGCCCACCGCGCCCACTACTGGAAGTGCGTAGAAAAAAATTTTATTACAGTAGGTAGGAAACAATGCCTACCATCTATGAAAACATCTCCTCGTAGCCAGTGCTTACAAACGCACGTGTAAGGTAGGCCTTCCACAGTTTATCTGCATCGGCTAGCACGCTACCGGACTTTTTCTGCTTTTTCTTCCCCGTGTCGCTGGTGAGAGCCATTTTGCGCCCAAGCCGTACCCAGTCCTCCACCAGGAGCGACTTCATCGAGTAGTGCGAGTCGCTCGTGGTGTACTCCACCTCGTAGGTGAAGTTGGTCTCTCCCGTGTTTATCGCCGTGAGATTTGCATAATACTGCACATACTTCAGCGGCGAGTACGTCTGTGACGTGTAGCCCGGCCCCAGCGGTGTTCCTGCAGGCATCTTCGGCGGCAGCGTGGGGTCCTTCTTGAGGATATCGACAAGCTCAGACGCGTTCGCCGTCGGCCGCGGCAGCCGCTGCAGTTGCTGCTGCTCCCGCTCCCACTCCCACTCTTCGGGGAACTCGCTGAACACGCCGTACGTCGGCTCCGGCGCGTCGTCGCTCTCGCGCAGCTGCGCGTCCATGCGCACGAAAAAGTCCCCCCACGACTCGCGCCGCCCCTCCGCAATCTTCTCCACCACACCCGTGATGTTGTACTCCCACACCCTTATGCCTGGGTTATACGTGGGTATCACGCTCGTCGACACGTGCGAGATCGAGTACCGCTCTGCCGCAGGCCCCGACTTCTTGTGGCCCTTGAGTTTCGCGTATATCAGGTCTCTCACCGACTCCATGTATGCGCGCTTCCCGCTCGGCGCGCCGTCGTAGCGGTGCGAGCGCCAGGTGTCCATGTCGCCGTCGTATATCCCGGGGTCGTCAAAGTTGATTGGACCCAGCGAGTCGTTGTACATGCCCTCGATCGACTCCTCCTCAGCGACGCCGTCGTCGTACGCAAACTCGGAGAGATCGAAGAAGTCTCCCTCGAGTCCGCGGCTCGCAAACTCGGTGTTGAGCGACTTATACGCGCGCACCGCGTCTAGCGCGACAAAGTGGTCAATGTTCATGTGTCCGTAGACGCCGCCAACGATTATATCCCTGTACTCGTACAGCCAGATCGAGTACTTTCTCAGACAGCTGGTCTCGTAGTTCTTGGGCACGGGCGGGACGTGGCCCGTCAGCCACACCTTCATGTTTTTCCGTCTCAGTTCCTTGAGCACGACCGACAGCCACTCAAACAGCTTGTAGCCGGGCTGCTTTCTCCTGTCGCAGTTGTCCACGAGCGGGTTGGCCTTGTACAGGTACAGTGTGTTTATCGAAAGCACCACCAGCTGGTCGGGTATGATCTCCACAAAGAAGTACGCGCCCCTGCCAAACACGTGCAGCTGCTCCGGCGGCACAAAGTTCCGCCATATGTTGAACATCTCTCTCGTCTGCAGAGTCGGCCCCGCTGCAAACAGGTTGTGCGGGTACACATCGTTGTTGCCGAGACTCGGAATCACCTTGATGCGCCTGTCCATCGGCCCCGTCCCGTCGTGCTCTGGGTCTTCAAACGCCGCGTGCACGCGGTCAGCCACTTTCTGGTTCATGTCAAAGATGTCCATCTCCAGGCGCGGGTTGCTCCTGTCGTTGTCGTGCCTGATGTTGTCGCCTGTCCATATCACAAAGTCTATCTTGTCGTTCAGGTTTTCTTTAATCCACGCGAGCGTCGAGTCCATCAGGATCGGCGGCGAGTCGCACCCGCCGAGCGCGTCGCCGTACTTCGACGCCAGACTGGACTTGCTCCCGCCCGCCGTCTTCCTGTGGCACGCCTTGTTCATGTCTCCGTTCTCTCGGAAGAGCGGGTCCGGGTGCATGTCGGTGATGTGCAGAAACCTGCCGTGAATCACCTCATCCTTCGACCCCTCAACGCTCACCCGTATCGACGGTCTGTGGGTCAACCCCAGTCTGGTCATCTCGTCTTCGGCGGCAGGGTAGAAGTACGATATCTTTGAGTTCTGCTGCTTCTGCAGAGCGACAGCTCTGCCGCCGTAGCTGTTCACCAGGTAGCTCACCACATTCAGCACCAACGTGAAAACAGCGCTATACCTCCATATCTTGCCGTAAGACCTGCGTCTCTTCTCCGCAGTCTCTGCGAGACTCCGCGACGGTAGCTTCTCCGCAGAGCCCATCGCTGTTGAGGTCACCGTGGTGGTGGCGGTCTGCCGCAGCACGCTGAACAATACTCGCGGTCTACTGGGTTAAACTCGAACAGCCAGAGGTCTCTTACGCCAAAAGCCCGTCTCTTCTCTCTGAAGACCAAACAGATAACCTCGCGTTTGCGTAGAGCCCGAACCCGCAACAGTGACAGAGGTCTGGAGCGCAGAAGAAAACGAGTACCCCTTGTGCCCACAGGCGGTCGGGGAGTTCACACCGCATATGCCCAATCGGGCACAAGCTAGAACATAAGCTGATGCTCTGCATGCGGCCAATGGCACGTGCAGAAAACCCTCGCGCATAATTACTCTGCCACTGGTACAACGTGTCAGTAACAGAGACAGTGTTCTATCAGGTGACCACTATGAAATTACCCTGCCTTCTATTCTTTGCGGTTTCGCGTTTCGTCGCTCGTTCGCGGTGCGCGAAGGGCGAGAGACACAGGCACACGCCAGAAGCGCGCTCTGGGATCCACGCACGCCCGACCTGAACGACGTGCAACGACTGGCCTGCATGCACTGGTCTGGGTCTAAGTTGCTGTTTCAATTCGCAGAAGTGCCCCTCTGTAGAGGTATTCCCCGCGGGGACCTATAGGCCACCTGTGCCAGACAGTCTAACCGTCCGCCGTCCGCTGCCTTCTTACTCGCTCCCCGTTCCGAGACCCCACCGGGTGCAGGCGCCCGAAGTCGCGCACTCTCGTGGCCACCAGCCACGAGCAGAACGAGCGCGTCGGTAAACAAACGCGTCAGGCGCGAAGGAGCCGCACATCAGCCATTATTTTGTTTTACCTTGAGCCGCACATTCCTAGTTTAACGATTTGGGTGTTTACAAAGTACAATACGGGCTTAATTACCAATTAAACGAAAAGATCGACTGGTCAAGGGGAGGCTAAGAAGAAGAAGAAGAAGAAGAAGAAGCTGAAGCGTCCCATTATGTCTTCTTCCAGCTCACCACCGCCGTCGCTGACACCGAGGGAGAAGGGACCGTCTAACAGCGAGATGAAGCTGCACATACACACAGAGAAGGACAGCAGCGCTCTGCTGGACACACCCGCGCGCAACGTCAGGGCCGGAGCCCTGCCGTCAGTGTCTTCTCTGCTGTGCGCGGAGGAAGAAGAAGCACGCCAGAGCGCAGGGCCCCAGCACAGGCGCCATAGGAGCTCGTCCGCACCGATGATAATACCCGCTGGCGGATCGTCTGCGGTGACGACACGCGCGCAGAGCACACCGCTGATTTCCCGCCCCGTGATACCGTGTCTGTCGGCGCCATCGTCGTACTCCGCTGGCGCGACGAGCGCGAGCGTGGTGCTGCCATCAATCAGCTCCTTCAGCGCGTCGGCTAAAAAGAGCTCGCAGCTCGCCAGGCCCGCGCCCGATATGAGGTACGCACCACTGCGGGGGGCGACTGATCCGCTGAACTTTCCGCAGTCGTCAGTGCCGCTGAAGGCAGCAGCTGTGCCAGCAGCGCTGCACATGAAATCCATGGAGCTGCCCGAGCTGAAAGAGTCGCTGCGGCCAGGAGCGACACCTGAGAAGGTGATGCAAGTGCCAGAGAAAAAATTGTACGCCTTCATATCTCACTCGCCAGCGACATTCCCTTTACACGAGCCGTCAATTGACAACGCGCAGCTGGCACGGAGGAAGAGAAGGAGAACGTCCCCAACAGAACTGACAATACTGCAGAATGAGTTTGAAAGGGGCAATACTCCGAACAAAGCTAGAAGACAGGACATAGCGAAGAAAGTACACATGACAGAGAAAGCCGTACAGATCTGGTTCCAGAACAGAAGGCAGTCTCAGCGGAAAAACAGCCACGTCAGCAAGGAGGTGCTGCATCTGGATCCAATCGCAGTGGGCACGCCGGCGCCGAAGCTGGTGGTGGGTGGTGTTGTGCCAGAGTCGCGCGACAGCGATGTAAATAGCATAAGAGCCAAGAGCGAAGACGTCGAGATGCGTGCGCATCAGCGCAGCGCCTCCCCAATGGAGATCAAAACAATAGCAGACATGTCGCCGCAGAAGAGCTCAGCGGGAGAGTCATCGATGCTGAGGTCTTCTCCAGACAAGGGAGCTCCTCTCGTTCCCCCTACCTGGTCTATGCAGACGCCTGCGCGTACCCCGAGATACGATGAGTTCACTCCGGTGAAGGAGGCGGCGCTGGCGGCGTCGTCTTTCAGGAATATGGACAGCAGCATAGGCTCCACGATGACCTTCCGGCTGAAGTCAGGGTCAAGAGCAGACGACAGCGTGACGATGACTCCGGTGACTCTCTCTCACAGGGTGCGCCAGAAGCCGGTGATGAGGGTGTATCCAACGACGCAGTCCACGCCGTTCACCGACGACGCCAAGCGAACAAGAACACCGCCCGGCGAGTACCACGGAGGAGCCACTCAGCAGAACTCGTCCCCGTCGCAGAGCGAAACACCCTCGAAGACCATAATGAAACAAGTGTCAGAGGGAGTTTCCCTGGTGCAGAGCGCGGAACGGCCAGAGAGCGCGGGCAAGACAGGTACGGGAGTACTGCAGAAAAAAGATATTAACGTGGCTGGACAAGATCCGAAGAAGAAAAAGGGGAATAGAGACTACGAGTGCGTGGAGAACCTTCTATCTCTGAGCACGGGGAACTGGGAGCCCTCTAAGGAATAGAATTTCATTATACCAGAACTCTGTAGTGTCCGCATAGCGGTCTTGCCTCGTTATGCGCGTGCAACAGGCCAAGTAATTCATTCTCACGCTTGATGACAGGCCTCCTCATGAGCCGATGAGCCGAGGGAAAAATCCCATCACCGCATATTCCGATGCACTAAGTTCCCGTACAGACGCCAAAAACATGCCGAATGGCCAGTACACAAGACCAGTATTATTCCTCCAAGCGCGATACGCGGGCAGCTGCCTCTCCGCCGGTGGTCGGCGTTGGTCTCGTCGGCATTGGATTGATGATGTAGGTGAGAGCGAGTTCCACCCATCACCGTCGTGTCCCCGAAGGCTTTCGCTCCTGACAGGTACGTCCCACGAGGCTCATGCCATACAGCACGCCAGAACTGACGTGTCTGCGTGAGCTATTCCGCCACCCCAATGGCTGGTTCATAAGGTGCAGACCCACGCGCATGTACACACTCACACGGCTCGATCATGTGCTATGGTCGATATTCGCGTGATGCCCAGCTGCAGGAACCGTGAGCTCAACATGTCATTACTAATCACGTGCGCAGATGTACATAAAGGGCGCCCAATGCCGGCCGCTCACTGTACAATCTCGCCACCACAGAGAAGAACACCATTAATGTCTGACATTCCAGCTACACAAAAGGCAGTCCTGCTGACGGGATTGAGAACCGTCGGAGAGCTCGTCTCCGTCGGAACCATCCCCACACCCTCCAGTGAGCTATCTGGTGATGAGATCATTATCAAGACCGAGTCTCTGGCTGCGAACCCCACTGACTGGAAACACGCCGTGTTCGGGCTTGGCGACAAGGGGAACGTCTCGGGTTCGGACGGCGCCGGTGTCGTTGCAAAAATCGGGCCTGAGGTGAAAGACCTGAAAGTTGGCGACGCTGTTTCCTTCGTTGTACACGGAGGGTACCACGAGGTCCCGACGAGAGGCGCGTTCCAGGAGTACGTCAAGACCGAAGAGGCCCACGCGCTCAAGTATTCGTCTTTGAAGCACACGCCGGCGAAGACTATTCCTCCTGGAAAGATTGACACCTTCGAGGCTGCTGCGACTATCAACGTTGCTGTTGCCACAATCGGACTCGGTTTCGGGCATTACTTAAAGCTTGACGTTGATTCTGACAACAGCCAGCACACCGTGCTAGTGTGGGGAGGCGCCACAACTACAGGCTTTTTGGCCGTGCAGGTGGCGAAGAAGGTCTTTGGTCTCAAGGTTGTGGCTACCGCTTCCAAGAAGCACACCGAGACTTTAAAGAAGGCCGGTGCTGACGCGGTTTTCGACTACCACGACGCAGACGTTGTGGATCAGATAAAGGCATACGCTGGCGAGTCTCTGATTTATGTTTTCGACACTGTTGGCACAGACGATGCGTACGTTCCAGCTTACAAGGCGCTCACGACCGCACACCCAGGACACATCAACACACTGCTTAGTGGTAGTAAGGATACCATCACTGCTGCGGGCGAGTCCCCCAGAAGCGACGTCACTTACTCTAATACCCTTGCGTATCTGATTGCCGAGGAGTCGGTTGACTTCCATGGCCCGGCTCCCGTCACCGGGAGTCCAGAGGTGAGATCGGACGGCCAGAAATTCTGGAAGTTGCTCGGGAAGTATGTCAACGATGGAACTATTCAAAACGCTCCAGTCACTGTTCTGGACGGCGGATTCAGCGCTGCTGAGAAGGCGTTCACGCTGCTTGCCAGCGACAAGGTCAGCTTGGAAAAGCTGGTATTCGAAGCTAAATAGTCTACTACAGAACAGGTAATTTATACATTTTGTATTTTCGGCAAGACAAACAATTAAACGGGGATGGCTCTCATTCTAGGTTTTTCCGATTATGAAGAACCTCTGAAACCATGTACTCATTCTCAGCATTCTGTACATCCTTCCAAAATAATTTTAGTTTATTCTGTTGACTATCTTTATTTCTTAACAGCACCAACAACCTTACCACGACGACCGGTGGTCTTGGTGTGCTGACCTCTGACACGCAGACCCCAGTAGTGACGGATACCACGGTGGGCTCTGATTTTCTTTAGTCTCTCCAGGTCGTCACGTAATTTAGATTCCATGTTGTTAGCCAGAACGTGGTAGTTTTTACCGTCAACTATGTCGTTCTGTCTGTTCAAGAACCATGTTGGGATTTTGTAGTCGGTAGGGTTCTGCATGATGGTGACAATTCTCTCGAGCTCTTCCTGGGTTAATTCACCTGCACGCTTCGATAAGTCGACATCAGCCTTCTTGCAGACCAAGTTAGCATAACGACGACCGACACCACGGATGGTGGTCAGCGCATACATGATCTTGATTCTACCATCAACGTTGGTGTTAAGCAAACTATGTATAGTTAGTACATGTGCTCGAAGAGATGGGTTTGTACGCTAGATGGGCTCATCCGGCGCCTTCTGGGAGCCAGAAATAAGTGGAGTCGACATATCGGCATGCTCATCTGCTCCGTCTCTCTCTGTTCTTCTCTCTCAGTTGTCGCCGTTGAATCGTCTCCTCTGGTGTTTTATCTCAGCAGCTCGAGCGCCGACTTGCGTAATCACCAAACCCAAGCGGTTTATCTACTTACCGTAAAATGTGCTGAAAGCTGTTTGCTTCCTGGACAACTAAAGACATCTTGAATCTATGTTGTACGTCAATAGCAGGAACTATGGGTGAGCCTTCTAGCACAAGCGACTTAATCCTCAGTTTGTAGAGGAATTAGAAAGAGAAGTCGTGTCTGGTACATCAATTTTTCAAGAATCTGAAAAAATTAGTGAGGGACTGCTTCTCGCTAAATTCGGAAGTAGGAAGTGTGTTTACTAATGCCATATCACGAGATACAAGCTAGGGCTTTATATACAGCATACAGACCACCAGGCACAGCGAGGTCGCAGTCTATTCGAAACACTATATACAATGCAATATAAGCGGCCCTCTCCTCAGATGAAACCAACAGCATACCTCTCTGCAAAGTACTGCAGAGCGTCCTCCTCAATGAATACCCTGCTGGCCTTCAGCAGGTCTCTCACCTGCACCTCCTTCTTCTCTATGACATCTGCGCGCGCGCCGTATCCTTCGACCGACTTCCTCAAGTTCGGGACAGACTCGTGGTCGCCCGCAATGAACAGCATGTTCAGCTTCGTTAGGTTGTGCGCTTCTGCAAACTGTTCCAGCGCCTGCTTCTGCTCTGTCGCGATTTCCAGACTGCTCTGGGTCTCGGGCTCGCCGCCGTCCTTCGCGCCAATTATGAACAGGTTCCCGTTCCTGTATATGTCACTGAGCGCCGTTCTGTACGCGAGAGCGTACACTTTGAACGGCAGCTTCGTTGAGAAGTCGTTGGGAGCGGTGCGTGCGAGTGCCACCGCACCGTTGTGTCTGATCGGCGAGTTCGCGTCTCCGACACGTGCTCTCCCTGTTCCCTTTTGCTTGAACAGCTTTCTCCCGGAAAACTTGTGCTCTCCTCTCCCCGGCGGGTTCGAAGCGCCTATTCTCGCGCAGTCCTGCTCCATCACGACAGCCTTCCACAGCAGGTCCCTGCGCAGCGGCGAGTTCAAAAACTCGTTCCCCACGGCCCTGATCCTCACGGGCTCCAACGATGGGAACTTGCGCACGGTCGCGAGCACATACTTGGGCGCCTCTGTCGCATACGGGAGTGTCGTCTGTGAGACACTCGCCGTGGTGGCATACGCCCTATGTATTATATTCCTGAACATCCTCGTGTAATGTGTCAGTGCCCTCGCAGTAGCCACCGTCTTCTATCAGTCTGGTATACCTGGCAGCACGTCTCTGTGTCTGGCGCTCGCTCTCAGCCTACCAACAGGGAGAGCGTGAAAGGTCTGATATGTGTTATGTGCCCCTGCTTCATGTTTTTTTGATTCTGGGTACACTACTGCGAGCTCAAAGGACGTTCCCGGCTCAACTTCTCTGTCGGTTTACCCCACATTTTAGAGCAGCGAAAGGCGCAGCCGGACGGAAAGGGATCATTGCTTTGTCTCTCGTTCCAAAAGATAGACGGAAGATCCTGGGGTGTCCGAGATCCCCTCAAAGCTAATTTTGGGCCACTTTCGTTAGAGCTAAGCGGAGTGCAGACACATTTTCTCCTCTAGGTGTACGGGGGTACCCGTGAAGCGAGCAGAACTAGATCCCTAAAATTCTATTAAAATAAACCATATAAGAAGCCCCAAGAGCTGTATCTATAAGTGCTCGTCTAGCTTCCACCTATCTATCAAAAAAAATAAAAACGGCAGCAAAACAGTCTCAGAAGTTTCCCGTGTTCACTGGCGAGCGAAACTGCCTGGAAATGTCGTGGGGGCTCAGCGTGGCCGCAGCGATATCGTGGTTTCCTGTGTTTTGTGGCTGTCCATTAGACAGCATCGCCCCGGCCACGCTTGCGTACGACTCGCTCTGCTGCTGTAGACTGTTGAGCATCTCGATATCCTCCTGTGGAGCCGCGCCGTTGACAGCGCACATCCAGATCCTTGTTTTGTATATTCTGAACAGCTCCTTCACCAGGTCTCTAAAGTCAATTCTGTGCATCGCGCTGTAGTAGAACGTCAGCTTGCGCCTGTCCCACTGGTACTCCGCGTCAATCACGCTCATCGACAGCCCGTGCGCACTAACTTTCATAGCACACACGCGTCTCGCCTTCTCCTCGTCGGCCTGCTTCGTGAGCAGCTGCGCAACCTCCGTGAGCTGCGCCAGCCTCACGATGGGTTTCGGAAAGTGCAGCGCGGGCGTCTGCTGCTGCGCCTGCGACACGGAGCCAGACTGGCGCGGCGACCCCTGCTGCGCAGCGGCACCGCCAGCGCTGTTGCTGGTCGGCGCGCCGCCCCCGGACATGCTCTCGACAGAGAGCGCCGCCTGCTGCTCCTGGTGCTGCCTGAGCTTGAGCAGTCGCGCTTCGTCGATGGACACGTCCATCCGCACAATCTTGCCGAGGTCGCGGCCGCGGTCCGCCTCCACAAGCACGAGGTCGCCAATCTTGATGCTCAGCTCTGTGCCCTCGGGCATGTAGAACACGTCTGCGCGGCCAGCCTTGAACGCCACGAGCACCAGGCACACGCCTGGAAGCGTCGCTCCCGGGAACTTCGGCAGCTGCGTGCCGCTCTTTGATAGCGCCGCAAGCGCGGACGGCAGGTCGATCGCGCTCTTGCCCGTAACGTGAACCCGCTCGTTCTTATTTTCTGTAAAGTAAACGTCCGCGGCAACGTACGCCTTGCGCGAGTTGATCGTGTTCTCGAGACACAGGTCGTTCAGGTCGTCGGTCATCACGTTGAACCTGTTGTCAGCCACTGTAGATGGCTGCGGCGGCGGCGGAGTGCCGGGAAACGGTCCCACACTCTGGGTCTGCTGTACAGCCGCCGCTGGCGCAAACACGCCCGCCGTTCCCGACGGCGGTGGTCTCTGTCCTGCAAACCCGCCAGAGATCGACATTCTCTGCATCCCGAGCGACGGCTGCATCATGCCAGATGCGCCGAACGCGTCCGTCGTCCACTGGTTATCGCCCGACGCAGCGTGCGAGTGCCGTCTGCTGGGTGGGACGAGCTCTGGCCCCAGGGGCACACCCCCAGCTGAGTAGCCGCTGCCGTTCACACCGTTCACACCGTTCACGCCGCTGAGCCCGACCCAGTTGGCGTTACCGCCGTTCGGCGCGATAACTCCGCTCGTGACAGGGCGCTGTGCTCCCCAGGACCCGCTCGCGAGGAAGTAGTTCCCGTTGAACGCGTTGCCCGCGAGCTGTGCGCCGTTCGCGCTGCCGCCGCTGTTCACGGGCGGCGGCGGCTGCTGCTGGGCCGGCGCCATCGACGGGCTGCCCGCCACGTTGCCCTTCGACCAGATCGACTGGCCGCGGCCCGCAAGCGCAAACTCGTCCGGGTAGGACTGTCTTCTGGAGCCGAAGCCCATGCCCTGGTACGGCTCCGCCGCGTTCTCGTAGTTCAGCGAGCTCAGCAGGCTGCCCGCCTGCGGCGGCTGGCTCCCTCCGAGGTTCATCGCTGGGATCGCAGCGGCGCCCATGAGCTCCGGGCGCTCAGCCTTGGATGTGGGAGACCATAGCGAAAAGTTCAGTTCAAACGGATCGTTCCGCGAGACGGAGGACCCGATGCTCGAGTTTCTGTGGCTCTCTTCCCTGTGTAGTCTATTCTCTTCGGAAAAAACCGAGTTGTTGTCCATTGATAGCGACGATCTAGCAGATACAGAGTTGTAGTTCTGGACGGAAGGAGACTTCTGGCTCGCAGGCAGAGGTATACCTCCCAGCAGCTGCTCGATGCTGTCGAACGGGTGAGTGCCAGAGTGGTCAGAGGTGGCGTTACCTAAACTGTCAATATCGTCAGCCAGCCTGCTTCCTAGACATATATTTTTGTGGAACGCGCCTGGAGAAGCAAGTGGGTATCCAGCGGGCGCGATGTACTCTTTTCTTCTACTTCCGGTATTCTCTGGTGTCTGTAGCGATCTCAACATTCAAAGTGTCTGTCTGTCCTGATGATGTCTCTCACCTGTGTGTCAAAAAATACGAACTCCCTCGTGCTCACAGCGTGCTCACAGCGTTCTCGCCCAGCTCTGTGTTTCTCTGTTTGCCTTATATATAAAGCGTCTTCTCTGTGGTGGGATGTGTGGTATACCAATGTGTAACCAGCCTGTCACACAACCTATTTATTCTGGCGATGAACAAACTGACCCCACTTTCCCAATACGTAACCTAAAGCTATCAACACACACTAGTTGCTCACAAATAGATTTTCCTTCCGGTCGGTCTAGCAGCAATACAATAGTAGTAAGGAGTCGCCTTGTAACTGAATAATATATGTGTGCGATGGTGCGGGTCGATGGCCGCTTATATATATACAGGGCGAGCGAGCGAGGCACGGGGAGATCATGCATAGTGCGAAAAGAGCGAAAAGTAGACACTGCGTCACAATGTGGAAACTGGACCAGGAGAACGGGGTATTTTTTTATTTTTTTCGAGGGGAGGGCGGACCGCCACAGAGCGACGCGTCTGGCTACACAAGCTGGGGGAAGACAGCAGAGAGAAAAGCGCGCACCCACACATAGCGCGCTGCACTGCGCTGCCCGGCAGAGGGGCCACCATGTGCTGAGAGAGCGGGAGCAGAGCGAGAACACGCAATAAAGCGAATTCTCCGCTTTTGTGTTACGTTTCCTGACGTAATCAGAGTGTCAGGATGTCATTGTTTTGTAGATACACGCCAAGAGTTAATTACAGCCGCACAGCTCAGAGCGCAGAGCGCAGAGCGCAGAGCGCAGACGGCGGAGACCGCAGTCAACTGACAGCGGAGACCGCGGTGTGTGGCGAGCACCGGAGCAGGCGACAGGGAGCCAGGAGCAGGCGGCCCAGAGCAGTAAGGGCGCGCGGGGTGAGGAAGTACCGCGGCAGCGGTACTATCCACACCACAGCACAGCGCTGTTTCGCGCGCGAGCCAGCTGCCTCGGGTGCTGTTGCTGAGGGGAGGGGAGGTGGAGACGGTGTGATGGGTAACGGCCCCTCTGGGCTCTGCCACATGCACGTCTCTTTTGTTCAGCTGGTGCACGTCTCTTTTTCCTCTCCTGCTCTTTGCAGCGTAGAGGTCGGCTCTCTGCCCGCTCTGCTCGCTCTGCGTCCAGTGCTGCGCACAGGACACAGCAGCGGGGCCTATTTCTCTCCAATTCTGGGTCCACTTGCTACACGTTTTGGTCGTTTCCCTTATTCGGCGCGTCATTGACTCTCTCTCTCTCTCTCTCTCTCTCGCTCTCTTTCTCCCTCTTTCTGCGGAAAACAGAGGTCGTGCTCTCTACCGATCCATCTCTGCCCTAAATAAATTTTTCTGAGAGTCTCTGCCACACCGCGTACAAACCACCGCTCTCTGACTAGCCACCGCTCCCACATCTGCATCATGGCTGAGAAGGTCAGGTACTACCTGGAGCAGTCCGTTCCCGAGCTGGAGGACCTCATGCGGAAGGGCCTCTTTGACAAAAATGAAATCACAATGATAATGAGAAGAAGAACAGACTTTGAACACAGAATAACAGGCAGAGGCTCGAAGCCGCGAGATTTTTTGAAGTACGCCGAGTACGAGAAGAACGTGGAGAAGCTGAGAAAGAAGAAGTACACGAGGCTGCAGAAGTCGGGACTGGTGGACACGAAACCGTCGGTGTCGGACTGGGCAGGCGCGAGACGCATCCTGTTCATATACGACAGAGCCACCAGGCGGTACCAGGGCGACCTCGCGCTGTGGGCGTCGTACCTGAAGTACGCTAAAAAGTCGGGCGCGGTGAAGGTTGTATACAAAGCGTACACGAGGCTGCTGCAGCTGCAGCCGCGAAACGCGGACGCGTGGATAAGCGCCGCGAAGTATGAGTTTGAGGACAACGGCAACGCCAAGGGCGCGAGAGTGCTCTTTCAGAGGGCGCTGCGGTTCAACCCGGAGTCTGAGAAGCTGTGGCTGAGCTACGTGAACCTGGAGCTGAACTACGTGTCGAGACTGCTCGCGAGAAGAAAAGTGCTCGGGCTCATCACAGACAGAGAAGAGACGGAGACGCAGCACAAGCAAGACGGTGAGCTCGTGGGAGACATGATAGAGCTGCCCGAGGTGACGGGCGAGGATCTGTCAGTGCAGCTGAAGGCGCTGCCGGAAGCAGATATGAACATGCTCGGCAACCCAGACACAAACCCAGCTCTGCGCGGGGACGTGGCGCTCACGATCTTTGACGTGGCCATGCCGTCGCTGCTGCAGCACATGGACGACAGGAGCACTGTGGTGACTAAAGACGAAAAGACAGTGGCGGCAGCGACACAGTTTGTGACGCTGTTTGACGAGTTCCAGGATCTGGACAGAGAGTACCTCGTGAACCACGTGGTGGAGTATCTCACGAATCAGCAGCCACACAGCACCGACACGATGCTCCTCGGTGCTACTCTTCCCGTGCGATACTCTACTACAGAAGATGAGGATTTTGCGCGTATGCTGCAGTACTCGGTAAAGAAGTTCTTGTCGTTCAAGACAGCGCTCAGCACAGAGCCCGCCCGGAAACAGGACCTGACCCAGCGGTATGTGAAGTACTTGCAGAAGTTTGAGGCAGACGGCTCCACAAAGATAGGTGTGTTGTTAGCGAGTATTATAAAGAGATGCCGTGAGGCGTAGCGCGCTTCTGTTACATTTATTCTTTTTTCTCAAAGCCGAGCTCTGCGGGGTATCCGGGCTTGAATCCCAGTTCTCTGACCAGTCTCTTGTTCAGTCTTCTGTAGACAACCAGCACAGCCAGTGCGCTGGCAAACGCACTGCTCACGACACAGTAGCCCAGCACGCCGGCGGTGCTCGTGCCGCCGAGAACGTGGGGCAGCGAGTAGAAGCCGTCCCTCACCGGTACCAGCTCGCCCTTCACAGCAATCGGGCTCCACCTGACCGCCACCTTGAGCGTGAGCGTGTCGCCGATTATAACCCGCGTTGTATTCGTGGAGGACCCCCACCCAACGGCGCTTATAATAGAGTGGAAGTCTGCAGGCGTCACCACGAGGATGTTCAGCGTCGGGTCAATGTCCAGATGGCTGTCAGCGATGCGACCCCTAATGTTCACCGGCAGCGGCACGCTCGCGCCGCCGTTCGCAACGCTGAAGTCCTCGCTCGACACCGGCAGCCTGCAGGAGAAGGGCGAGTCCTGGTGGACGTACAGCTGCAGCATGTGGTACAGCTCATCCACCAGTTTCACCGAGCATTCCACGTCCTCGCTGACGCCGTACCGGATCGACAGCGGCCTGCCTGTCTCAAGGCAGACGGGAAACTTCTGGTACACTATCCCGCCGTTCTTGTCAAAGACGTGTTCGCCCGTGTCGATCTGGCGCTTGATGCACTCGACCGGGATATCCTGGCCAATTGCGAACGGGTTCACCTGCGGTATCACACCCTCGCTGTCAGTCGCAAACCAGCCAGGCGACGCGAAGGCACCTCCGACACACAGAGCAGTAGAAATATATCTCACGAGCATCTGGAATTCTGCCTGCTTAGTTTCTGTTGCGCTCTCACAGTGTCACTGTCAGTAGCGCAGAGCTACATAAAGCACACGACCGCCTCACCTCGCTACACACACACACACACACACACACACACACATAAACGCTCTACTAAAATATGGCATTATTTCAATTGTTATATCTCTATGACGAGGCGTTACACCACTTCTGTTGTACGAAAAACTCGTATATCTTTGAGGTCTTATTGACGTCGATCTTCAGCAGCTCTCTGGCGGTTCTCTTTTTCAGTATGCCCCCGGTCCTCAGCAGCTCTCTGAACAGAGTTTCCTTGATCACCAGATACGGTTTCGGGTATATCCTCAGTGTTGAGCAGAGTACTCTCTCATCGTGCGACAGCAGCTCGTAGTCCTGTGCGTGTGTTATGTCAAGCGGGACTATGTTCTTCGTAGTTCTCTTAACGAGGTCGCCGTTGAACCCGGGCACTGGGGAGCCCGTGTGAGACATCGACCTGTTGCGCATGCTGGCTGACGCCATCGAGTTAGCCGTGTGGCGCGAGTTACCCACAGACGTGAGGCTGTATCTCTGCAAAGTGGCCTGTCTGGTGACCTTGTCCTTCTCGAACTTCGCGCCGCCCTCCAGAGTGAGAATGCCGTTGCGTCTCCACTCTTGCAGCTGCTGTATGCGTGCGCGGCACCTTATCTCGGATAGCATGTCGTCGGTGAACTCCTCAAAGTCCTCGGGCGTCATTATTCGGCTTAGCGGCTTGATTCTATTGTACAATTCCTTCTCCTCCTTCGATCTTCTCTTGTCTGTGGTGATGTTTTTCCTGTAGTCGATCAAGTGGTCTTTGAGAAGCAGTCTCTTTCTCTCGGCCCGCGTGGTCAGTCTCGAGTTGTATATATCCAGCACCGCCAGCTTCAGTTCGATGTCGAGAGGCTGGTCATCAGGATCAAACACCATGTCCTTGACCGCCATTTCAGCTTCGTTCTCAGCCTCGGTCTCAAACTCTAGTCTGCCAGGCATGTACCCTTGAATGTCAGAACACAACGGGACGGAAGAGAGAGGCTTCTTCGGCGCAGGGAGCGGCAGGTTCTTTCGTCTGTCCAGTCTCTCTTTGCGCCCCTTGATGAATATCTCGGGAGTAATCTTATCAAAGTTCCGCTTCATATCAGGCAGCGGATAGTACTGAGACTGTATGTACACCTTTTCGTAGTGCTTCCCAACCTCCTCCTTAGACCTGTTGCCTATGTGGTCAGCCACATCTTGCCAGTTTCCCAGACCAAACTGCTGAGCGCCCTCGACTAACAGCAGCTCCTCATCGGCTCCCCAGTCTTCAGTGAATATGGGGTATGCATCTTGTTCTATTATTTTATAATCGTGGTACGGCTTGTGGTTCGCTGAAGATGCTCCGCTTGCAAAGCAGGGAACACACAGATCATACTCATCGCACACCGCACAGCGTATCCTAACTCTGTTCGTACAGTCGGAAGAGCACACGTCGCAGTGGAACTTTGGCATGTTTCCGGGTTCTATATGCGCGTGTCTGTCTCGCTTCTCAACAACAGTTCCTCCGAAGCTGTTTCCAAAGACGTTGTCTGAACCCCGAACTAGCCGTGTGTAATTTCCATTAAAATTCGCGCGGCGCACCAAGTATATGCCTGATGAATTAGACCGAGAGCTCTCAGAGACTGATTACCTGTCTCCCCTGGCGCCTCTCTGTCTTCGAGACAGTGTTCGATGGCGCAGAGCGAGGTCGTGTATGGGAAAAATAGGGATCGCTGCTCGATAAGGCCTGGCGAGTACGCGCTCAGAAGCGCTGCTCGTGCCATCAGTAAGAGAGGCGTGGCCCTCCGCGGCTACACGGGGGCCCCCCTGAGGCGTAATCAGGAGCATCGACAGAGTGCGTATCGGTTACGCCGGCGCGTTATACTGTCGCCAAGGGTCTACCCCGCATTTCGGATACGTCGCTTTGGAGGCAACAGCACGACACATGGAGCAATTACTGTGATAAAGAGAGCACAAGGCCTACGCGACCAGTCTCATCTCCCACTGCGACACCACCGGCCTTTGTCGCAGCTATCTGATGTCTCTCTCCGCGAGACACATGTTAGCCGAAGCACTACCCCTGGTGCTTCTCCTCAAAACGGAAATACACAGTCACAATTTTCTCTTCTGTGTAATTTACCGCACGCGTGTAAACACCAGTACTCCAGTTTCCTCCTAGCATTTAGTGCTTTAGGTGTAGTACAAAATTATATGGCGGTGGTGATAGTAGTGTACCTAATCCAAATAAGATTCTCTGCGCTCTGAACAGTGAAAAGTGTAACTTCAACTTCAGTTCGCAATACGAGTAACCTCTTAGCAGCATAAATATTTCAAAATGGTATGTCTATATTTGGGTTTGTCGCAGAGGGGAGCAAGGTACATACGTGGACAGGAAGCCTTATGAATGCCGCGTGCAGAATGCTGATGTTTCTGAGCAGCGTTTACACGGGAGTTTTCAGCCGAGACCAGTGAGAGTAGTAGGCACCATAAGTACTCCATCGTAACAGGGAGATGAGAAGATCGTAAGATCACAAGTGAAAACAGCCGACGACTGAATAAGTCTGGCGAAGAACGCGACAGGAAAGAGCCACAAAGTACCTATGGGCTTCCACCACCATGCAGATATCCCCCAGTTATTGGGCAGTAGTACTAACCACAGTATAGGGACGTGTTAGAACTAAGACAGTTAAGAGAGCCTCTAAGGTTATCATTGAGCGCTACTACCCAAAGCTCACTCTGGACTTTGAGACCAACAAGCGCTTGACCTCAGAAATTGCTGAAATCCAGTCTAAGCGTCTGAGGAACAAGATTGCCGGATATACTACACACTTAATGAAACGTATCCAGAAGGGGCCAGTTAGAGGAATCTCATTCAAATTGCAAGAAGAGGAGAGGGAGCGTAAAGATCAGTACGTTCCAGAGGTTTCTGCCTTGGACTTATCAAACACCAATGACCAGCTGGAAGTTGATGCTCAGACCGCTGAGTTAGTCAAGTCCTTAGGTTTCAAATTACCACTATCTGTTATCCCATTATCTGCTCAGAGAGTTCCAGGTAGACGTTTTAGAAAGTAAAGTTGAGTTATTATATAGGTTTAGGGTCACTTTGATGTTTGGTTCCTAGCAATATAAAAATTTAATAATATATGTGAATACTCTCATCTATTTCCGCTGACTTCTCTGATCATATTTTCTCCCAAGAGCTGGACTTTCTTGGCTCTTTCAGAGATAGCCTCGCCGTGCTGCTGTAGAGCCTCGGCGTGCGAGTTCACGATACTCTGCAGGATGCCGCACTTGATATTGAATCTCCTCCGAGCGCTGATTGTGCGCTTGATGAGAGCTTCCTCCTGACTCACCATATCAAAGCATGCAAGCGACCAGTCTTCCATACCCAGCGATGCGTAATCCAGGAACTTGCGCTCGGTGAAATCAAGATTCTCGAAATTCACCTGCGCGTCCTTGAAGAAGAACTCCAGGATTCTTTCTCTGGGTAACGCGTCGGTGACGTTGCCGGAGTAAGGCTCGAACGTCCCTGGAGTTGACTGCCTAGGCTCAGTCTTTCTCTTTCTATTTTCGTGGGGCTTATCCCCTACCCCGAGGTCTGGGAGCTTTCGCTTGTTCCCCGGCTGATCCCTCTTATCGCGTGCGCACGGTGTGGAGCTGTCAGATGGAGCTGAAGACGACGGGTGAACATTTGTGGAAACATCACCCTTCGCAGTAGACTCAGCAGTGGCACTCAGCGCTGGCGAAGAGACAGCAAAAGTCGACACTGCAATGAAGAATTTCTTGAATTTTTTTTTCAATTTCGCCTCGTTGTCTGCATCCAGTGGCTCCTGGATGTTTTTCTTAGGCGACGGGAGCCTCTCCTCAGCGCCCCTAGTTATTTTATTAATTGGCGTACATGGTACTTTGTTGGAAACACCAGCTAATCTCGTGAAGTCATTTTTAACAATGCCTCCACTGCTGAGCTTGCCGTGCTGAGAAAGTGAGGTGTTGCTCCCCACCCCTCTGGCGCTAATCTTAGATTTTTTCTTTTTCTTAGAATCTGTATTTTCTTGCTTGACTGTGACATTACTGTTTTCAGCGCTAGCGCTGGGGACCTCTTTGATTTCTGATTTCATTTCACCGCTGCTGGTCTCATCCTGTTTGTGTAGATGCGCAACATTAAAAGATCACTTCTTTACACCTGCGGTGTTCCCGAATAGGAAAGTGTCACTACATCTTCGGTGTTGTAATGTTTTTGCAACAGACAGGCATCTTCCATGACAGTTCACTCATCACTTCTAATGCAATTCATTCGCCTATCTAAAGCTACTCTGCTGGTAGTAATCAGACTTATGAGAATCGCTGCCTATATAAGTCCACCCTCCAAACTGCTTCTGCACACTTTCCGATAGAAAATCATCCACCACAGAGTCCATGGGCCTTTCGCTCGTGAATTCAGTGTCAAAGTTCGAAGTGTCACTCAGGTCTCTCACCGGGGGCTTAAATGGGGGAATGTAGCTCTTCGACAACAGTTTATCCCAGTCAATCTCCTCAAAGAACTTGTGCTCTTTGATCTCGTGGGATCCGTTGTAACCCAGTCTCTTCGTCGGATCTCTATTCAAAAGCCCCTTGATCAGCGACTTAGTGGCCGAGTCAAAGTTTGAAGGGAATTTCAGAGGGTAGTTTATGATCTTCTTGTACATCTCCTTAACATCTTCATCGTAGAAGGGCGGAAGCCCAACAAGCATCTCGTACAGCAGCGTTCCCAGAGTCCAGAAGTCCACAACCCTTGTGTATCCCTGTCCCAGTAGTAGCTCGGGCGCCAGGTACTCTGGAGTTCCACAAAAAGTATTCGTCTTTTGCTCGATCTCCATATTGATCTTGCACAGCCCAAAATCGCACAGTGCTATGTGCCCCTGGTAGTCCAGTAGTATGTTCTCTGGTTTCAGGTCTCTGTAAATAATGTTCATATCGTGCAGCGTCTCTATAGCCGAAAGCAGCTCTGATATATAAAACTTGGCTCTCACCAACGGGAACTTCCCAGTTTTCTGCAAATGGTAGAACAGTTCTCCGCCGTTTATGAACGCCAGAACAAAGTATAGCTTCGAAGGCGACTGAAAGGCAAATTTCAGGGGAACTATGAAAGGATTCTCCACCTTTGAGAGAACAAACTTCTCAGCTAGCGTGTGTGTAACCTCCATTTTAGACACTATGTGACTCTTCCTGATGATCTTCAAAGCATATATTTTCCCGGTATCCTTTTTCCTAACCTGCATGACTTTTCCAAAAGATCCTTTTCCTATCACCTTCAGCAGCTGGAAGTCGTCAATTTTCAATGACTTCTTTGACTCGTACTCATGGAAATCAACGGTGAGGTTGATCGCACCAACCTCAGCTTTGTTGTAAGGGTTCAGGATCGAAACCCACTCGTGGTGCAGTAGCCTCTTACCACTGTTCGCACTGACAGATGTCTCGGGCCTTGGGAGCGGTACTCTAGCGCTCCCAACAAGTATGTCGTGCTGCGTGACTTTGGCATCTGCGGACAGCTCCTTCAGTTGCTCCTCTGGTATCAGCACATTGGGTAATCTCACGAAAACCTGAATGTTCAGAGACTCCAGATGGTTGCTAACATCGAAAGTCGTGACGTTGTTGAACTTTGGGGAGTTGATAGTATCTCCCAAGGCATCGATAGACTCTGTGTTATTGTCGAATTCGATGATCAGGTACATCAGAGGCTTCTTTATAGGGGTGGGCTCGTAGATCGACGGCACAGAAATCAGGGCGGGAATCGATTTTGTGCTGAGCAGCTCAACGTCCTTATCGCCAATGGTGTCATTGTTTATCGAGTTGAGCAAATCGTCAATGACCTGCTGCAGCTTTGACGAGTTGATATCCACCCCGGATTCGATGAGTCTGTTTATGACTGGTTTCGATATCTTCAGCGGGATGGGTAGTTTTATGTCGCTCCCGCTGTAGACTTTCACCGTCAGCAGCCCCGGCTTATTGCTGTGCGACCCTTTCACACCAGCAGGGAGAACACTCTCGTCCGTTATCATAACTGGGTCTGTGTGGATAAGGTCTTTTGTAATCAGCTCCGGCGCCTCTAGGTTGAGCCTGTCGAGCCCGCTGGTGAGCGCGCTCAGGCCATTGTTGGACGAAGTCTTTGTGGAAGATCCGGAAGACGACGACTGAAACACCTCAGACCCACTTGCGGCCGGTGGTGCACCTTTCGCGCTCCCGCCCCTCTCGCTCGTTACGGTAGAATTGCGCTGCTTCTGTGCCTGGCTCTGGCTCTGGCTCTGCAGGTGCTCGCCGTCCTGCTGCCCCGCAGTAGAGTTCACCGCGGCACTCGAGCTGTTCTGGGTGGTGCTTATCCTGCTTTTATCAAGCGAGTCTCTCGTGACTGCCGGCTGTGGCCTCGATGGATTCGACACCAGCGTCGGGGTATTAGATCTCGTTGAGTATATGGTTGAGGAGGCATAGTCGCGGAGCGAGTTGTCTGCAGAGCTGTTGGCTGTGGACGACGAGCCTTTGCTTCTCGCAAAATGGTGGGTCGAGTCCTTCAGCTTCTGCTTCCACGAGGACATCATCTCTGCGTGCGGTGTTGTACCGATAATGTATTGCCACAGGTGCCAGGACTCTAAGGCACCTTTGCCGTTTGCGTTCCGGTAACTGGCAGCAGGGAGGAAGTGCGCAAACCGAGAAGTTGCTCTCCTATCTGGTAGATTACCCTCTTGGGGTGACTGTATCTGAACCTCTGTTGCAGCTGCGGTGCGCGAAACAGACCAGGGGCGGCTCTCCCGGTGCGGAGATCTCACGGAAAAATGGCTCGACACTCTCGGAAAGGCGACCGCGACACTGCCCAACCCGTGCTCCTGTCAGCCGCGGCGAGAAACCGGAGCACCTGTAAGCTCCGAATGACTATGTAGTGCTCCACCCAAATTCACAGGAAAAACACGTCTCTCTCTGCACACGAGCCCTGCTCCCTGCTCCTGCGTCTGAAATGTAAACAGTCGGGCGTGCTCGCGCTCTCCCGTCTGCAGCCCAGTGGCCCAGTGTCGCGGTCCCCCCTAACTTTAGCTCCTTGCAAACGTACTGCTTCTCGCTTGATTTGTAAATTATTTATGTCCGCCACTCCATGCGTGTCCAATAGTGTCTCAAGCGAAAACTGAACGCCATTCCGCAAAATAACCGACATAAAATAAAAAACATAGAGACGCGTTGGGAAGTTGGGCGTGTTATAGATTTCTACGTTTACCAGTTGACTTCCCCCATGCCTGTGCAGCTCCACGGAGAGGAAACCAACGTCAACTAACGTCACCACCATGGCTGTCTCCTCGTTCGCCGCGCAAGCTGCCAAGAGGGCCACCGCTAACCACGAGCAGCAACTCGACAGGGTTGTCGAATCCGTGTCAAATGCAAACAAAAGGCTGTCCCTGGCATCCACCAATACAAACTCCTCGAAGAGGAAGTCACAGAATCACGTAGGACCCTGGAGGCTCGGAAGAACTCTCGGGAGAGGATCAACGGGCAGGGTCCGCTTGGCGAAACACTCGAATACAGGCCAGCTGGCTGCAGTGAAAATAGTACCGAAGGCTGCTTTTGTAGATAAACAGAAGCTGTCGGAAAAGAAAATAGACTCCAAGGGCCTGCCTTACGGCATTGAGCGGGAAATCATCATAATGAAGCTCATATCGCACCCGAACGTTATGGGCCTCTACGACGTCTGGGAGAATAAGGGCGAGCTGTATCTCGTGCTCGAGTACATCGAAGGGGGCGAGCTGTTTGACTATCTCATAAGGAAAGGCAGGCTGGAAGAGAAGGAGGCCGTTAGATACTTTAAGCAGATTATACACGGTGTCAACTACTGTCACCAGTTCAACATCTGCCACAGAGACCTGAAGCCTGAGAACTTGCTGCTCGACAAACACAAAAATATCAAAATCGCAGACTTTGGCATGGCGGCCCTGGAGACCAACGAGAAACTGTTGGAGACCTCGTGTGGCTCTCCGCACTACGCATCGCCCGAGATCATAGCGGGCAAAAACTACCACGGCGGGCCGAGCGATATATGGTCCTGTGGTATCATTCTGTTCGCACTGCTCACTGGTCACCTACCCTTTGACGACCCGAACATCAGAAACCTCTTGATAAAAGTGCAGTCGGGAAGCTTTCAGATGCCACAGTCTCTGTCCCCCGAGGCCAGAGACCTCATTTCCAAAATGCTGAAAATCAACCCGCGCCAGCGAATCCCCATGAAAGAGATCCTGGCGCACCCGCTGATGAAGAAATACTCAGAACCTGCAGGGCGCAGCGCAGCAGACAGCGATCTGTCTGAGTGTCTGGATCCTTCGCCCATCTCGAAGATTGACTATGAGATACTGGAGAACCTTCAGACCCTGTGGCACGGCATCGATAAGAAGAAGATAGTGCGGAACTTACAGACCCCGGATCCCAGCAATGAGAAGGTCTTCTACAAACTGCTCCTGAAGTACAGGAGAGAGCACACAGAGGCTACCATAGATAATGTGCCGACCACGAGAAGGACCGAGTCGAAGAAAGCACTGCTGCCGAAGTCAACAAGCGTTGTCACACTGACCATCAGGGACGAGAACGGCAAGGACCTCAAAGTCGTCAAGAAAGAGGTGCCGCGCGAGCTTGCGTACAAGTCGCAGCCGCCGACGCTCAAAGTGCCCGCGATCTCGCCTCCTGCCACGTCCACGAACCTCGCCGGCGCAGCTGCGGCTACTAAGACTAAGACAAAAGACGGTAAGGCGGTTGCGATCACCGCGTCGGTGTCACACAGGAGGAATGCCTCCTTTCACAGGAAAAAGAGACAGGCGTCTCTGTCTTCGGTGAATGGCGCGCTGCTGAAAGAGTCAGGATCGAGAGCCGGTTTCTCGCGGGCTTCGTCTAGAAGGTCCCTGAACAGGCAGGCGTTCCAGTCCGCGAAGAGTCCCCCTGCGCTGCCGGACATCAGAGAGAGCAGGCTCAATCTCCTTGATTTCAGATATCTCTGTGACGAGATTTTTGGAGACGAGAGCCAGCTTGCTAAGCTGAACATCTACGAGGACGACACCACGCTCAGGTCGCCACACACTGCTAGAGTTGCCGACTCGGAGAAGCCTCTCAGGGAGATCAACAACGTTGTCAGTCGCAAAGATGAGCTAGTGCTGGCCCAGAAGGCGAAGGGTCTGAACAACGGCACTCCTCTGAGTAACCCACCGAGTGCGCCTACAAAGGACCGTGCCCCCGATGAGCGGGTAGTTACGCCAGTGAGGATGGCGGCGCGTCGCCATGATAGGCCCCATATGAGGACCACTCCGCTCGTAATCCCGCGCAACAGCACGCAGTCATCCGGAGTTGGAGAGCAATATGTGTCTCTGTTCGATCCGAAGGTGACAAACAAGCGCAAAGTCAGCGAAAATGCGTCGGACGTTCTCGGTAGGCTCGGCGTCAGACTGAGCACGCTGAATGCGTATGAGAAATACAGCAGCCCGGTGTCGGTAGACGTCATCTCACTCGACGAAAAAGAAGAGTCGAAGGACGGAGTCCTGCCTCTGCCTCAGGCTCCATTTTCCGCAGCCGGTATGAGAGCTTCTAAGTCCTCGTCCACGAAGAATCTCGCGTCGTTCCTGAGGGGGTCGAGTAAGATCTCGCTCAACGATTACAACAGACAGGCCGGCGGCAAGAGGGCGTCTTCTGTTTTTGCGTCGCCCAGGCCGACGCACCGCAAGCTGCCTTCCACTACTGGGTCATACATCTCGGCGCATGATGCAGCTACACACAAGACGCGCAACTCGGAGGACTGCTCGTTCGAGTACGACACCACAACGACACTCCACACAGCCCTTGAGGTTCCCATTATCTCCCCCACGAGCCAGGCGATGTTTCTGCCAAATCCATCGTCGCGCGTGACTTCACCTTTCGAGGAACGGTTTGCGGATGCCGATGATACACACCTCCCGGTGTACAAAGACGACGACGAGAAGTACTCTATAAGGCACCACCGCAAGGTAGAGTCGAATGCTACCCACGAGTCGGGCATCAGCACGCAGCAGCTGGGAAGCATCAGCTTTCTCACAGTCAATGAAGACGACCACATTGCGGATGAAAGAAGCTCTTTCAGAAATGCGTCGCAGTCAGAGGTGGACGACATTTACTCGGGGAAGAGATCCTCGGCGTTCTCATACTCTGAGTCGATCTGCGTTGACGACACTCAGCCTAAGAACTTTGCGAGTATTTCTATCTACGCGGACCCAGATGAGACGTCCGTCTTTGACATCAACAACTTTCAGATACTGAAGAAAGAGAGCAACATCTTCGAGGCATCTGACCGAGCGCCGGAGCAGCACAGTGGTATTGCTCCGGTTCCGCTGCGTAGGCCCTCGCGGATGTCAGTGGCCGTGCCGCCCAGACAGATCAAGATAGCCGTACCAGAAAACGAAGACGAGTCGCGCGGGGTCCGGGGGAATCTCGAGAAAAGGTTCTCGCTGAGGCGGAGAGGGTCTACGAAGAAGGACGAGCTGGGAAGGAGCAACACAATCCGATCCGCGAGGGAGAAGATCATGAAGCCGTTCGCGCCTAAGCGCGAAGCCCCAAAGGCGCCCCTTCCTGTTTATACCAATATCAACGTCTCGCCTGTTGATCCGCATCCGAGGGTGCTCCACGACACAAGACCGCTTGAGGTCGACTCTTACAGGCCCCAAGGGTGGTTCACAAAAGTGTTCGGCAATCTCAAGACGGCCGCGAAGACCGACGGCGAAGGTGCGAGCGCTGGCGATGCCACCGGGATGGCTGACAAGAACCGCATCGTCATCAACTCTGCGCTCTCGTCTGTTGACCTGACCTCATGCATCCGAATCACACTCAGCCTCAAAGAGGGAGAAGGCACCGTAACACACGTGGTGTTCGACCGGGACTACGGCAGCATAACAGGCGAGATCCCAGGGCGGCTAGCGCACGGGAGAGCCCTCAGGTTCAGAGTTGAGATTGCAGATCTCTTCAGCTGCTCGCGTGCCATTCTCATTAAGGAAAAGGGATCCACAAAGGTGTTTAATAACCTTGTGAAAATAGTGAGGGCCACAATAGCCAACGAGGAGCTTGCCACAGGTGCGAAATAGTGGAGCTCAGGTGGGATGTACAAATATGTGCTTACTGTTTTCCTCCATGCGCGTCTGGCGCAATCGTTTTTCTTTCTGTTTCATTTCTTATCTTTTTTTGGCTTTCTGTTTTTTTTATTATTTCTAACAGGCCTCCCCGTTTGAGGCTGCTGTGCATTATGGGCTCTGAACCAATAGACTCGGGTTACACTAATTGAACATTAAAATATGACAATTTATTCTGTACGGCAGGGAATATTTTCTCGAGAACGGGCTTAGTCGTTTTATGCAGTGCACACCATCTGCAGACCAGCCTCTCATCGCTTCTTAGCGGCTCAGCAGGAGAGCGAGAACAGGCATCACCCGTTATTTCAAACGAGGGCTGTGTTTTCTGTGGACCCTATTCGGGATTTGGGCTGTTGCGGTATGCCGTTTCAGGTGGGGATTCTTATCTTGTCTGATACGTGCGTCCGAGACAGGACTCTGGACAAGACAACTTCAGCTCTTGTGGGGTGTCTGAATAAGTACAGCGACTACGCGGTGACGCATACGGACATAATAGGAGATTCGGTAGAGGGAATTCGGTCGAAGATTGAAGAGTGGACTACGGACGGCAGTCTGCGACTGATTTTGACCGCGGGCGGTACTGGTTTCACCGAGCGGGACGTGACACCTGAGGTGAGTAGCTGTGTGTCGTAAAATTGCCAACACATTACTAACTGCCCCAAGGCTGTGAAGCCTCTGTTGGAGAAAGATGCTCCAGGCATTCAGCACGCTATGCTCTCTGAGTCGCTGAAAATCACCCCGTTCGCCATGATGTCGCGGGGAGTGGCCGGCGTGAGAAACAAGTCTCTAATTATCACGCTTCCAGGCTCACCCAAGGGGGCAGTCGAGAACATCTCCGCGGTGCTGAAAACGCTCCACCACGCTCTCGCACAAATAGGAAATGCAGATTCCCGTGCGCTCCACGCGAAGTCTGAACGCACGCTGAAAGATGCAGCTCCTGGGGGAGATGCCAGCTCTGGCTCGCGAGTGCAGGACGCGGGGGACAACCACCACTCTCATCACCACTCTCACCACCACGGCCATGGAAGACAGGGTTGTGGGATTGCCAAGCACGAGTTTGTATCCGGCGACCCTAGTGAACCCGTGAGTCTGCGTCCCAGGGAATCGCCGTACCCGATCATCTCTGTCGACGAGGCGCTCAGTCTTATATGGAAGCACACGAAGTCCCTTGGACCGACTACTATGCGCATTGACGACCGCTATCTCATCGGGAGTGTGCTCGCCGAGGATATCACCGCTCCAGTGAGTGTTCCAAACTTCCGCGCGAGTATAGTGGACGGCTACGCTGTGCGCTCCTCCGATGGACCCGGCGTGTATCCTGTTGTGTTTGCGTCACACGCCGCCGCGGGCTCCTCCGATCAGGAGCTCCCCGCTGGGAGCGTGGCGCGCATAACGACAGGTGCACCGCTCCCAGCTGACGCCGACGCGGTCGTGATGGTAGAGGAGACGCGGCTCGTTTCCATAACAGAAGACGGCGCTGAGGAGCGCACAGTTGAGATTTGCGCGAAGGGTGTGCTACCCGACGACAACGTGAGAGAGGTTGGTTCCGACGTGAGAAAAGGCGACATGATCCTGCGGAGGGGCACCCAGGTGTCGCGGCATGGCGGCGAGGTGGGGATACTCGCCAGCGTGGGAGTGGCGGAGGTGTCTGTGATCGCCAAGCCGGTGATTGCTGTCGTTTCCACAGGCGATGAGCTTGTCAGTGTGTTCAAGCGGGGGGTACCTGCGCTACAGTACGGTGAGGTGTACGACAGCAACGCGCCCACACTGCTGTCGATCCTCGATAACTACGGGTTTCGGTGTGTGGATCTGGGCAGGGTCTCGGACTCGGCAGACAAGCTGGAGACGCAGTTAAGGGAGGCAATCGCGCAGTACGACTGCGTTATCAGCACCGGAGGAGTATCGATGGGCGAGAAGGACCTGCTGAAGCCTACGATCGAGCGCTCGCTAAACGGACACATTCACTTTGGACGTGTTAAGATGAAGCCGGGCAAGCCCACCACTTTTGCCACAGTTGCCGCTGACGGTGTGGCTAAGACCTTCTTCGCCCTTCCCGGCAACCCGGCGTCGGCGAGTGTGTGCCTCCACGTGTTTGTGCTTCCTGCTCTGTTCAAGCTCTGCGGCATGGGCGAGCGCACGCTCCCCATTCTCAAGGTAAAGCTCACGGCGGGTGTCCGACTGGACTCGAGGAACGAGTACCAGCGGGCGCACATCACGCAGCGGGACGGCGAGCTAGTGGCCCACACTACAGGGTTCCAGAGAAGCAGCAGAATCGGCTCATTTGTCGGGGCGAATGCGTTTGTGTGTCTCCCTAATAGCACAGACGGGCTGAGAGAGCTACCAGAGGGGAGTGTAGTTGATGCTTTATTATTTGATGTTATTTCGGGTTAGGGAACTTTAGCTAGTTACATAATAACACAGCACTTGCCGTTCGACTCAGTAGCTGTATCTGCGGCAGACTGCAGCTGCCTGCTGGAAGTATTCGCTTGGGCGGCTGGCAGCTTAGTCCCCTGCTGGACTGCCGTAAACCCTTCCCCTTCCTCCTCCTCCTCGATTTCGTGTTTGTTATGGCCATTGTTCTGGTTTGCGTATTCTGTATTTCCTTGTGTATCCTCCCCTTCCTCTTCCTCGTCTTCGCCAATCTCAATTCCGGTCCCTTCCTGACTGAAATGCATGTTGCTTGCCGCATTCTGTGCCGTTCTTGTGAAGCACTCTTCCACGTTCAGTCTTATGGCAGCGCTGCACTCTATAAACTCGGACGCATTTATCTGGCTCGTCAGCCTCTTACCGTCGTCGTACGAAACCTGGCGCTCGTACTCCAAGTCAGACATGCAGCCTGTAACTGTTATGGGCGGCAGCCTGTCCTCTCTGTTTCTCAGAATCTTCTGGTATATGAGCGGTATACTGTTAAACGATGACTTTGACGTGACATTGTAAACAAGGATAATAGCGTCAGCTCTGGCAATCTGTAGCTTTCTGTTTTCCGAGTAGTCATCTGGACCGGCTGTATCCACTATATCCAACACGTATTCGTCGCCGTCTATTATGCATCTTCTTGAGTACATGTCCTCTATATTTGAGTCGTAATTCTCTGGGAAGTGAGACTGGACGTACTGCAACACAAGAGAAGACTTTCCCACACCTTCATTCCCCAAAACACATATGTTTATATGTCTTATGTTATTCTATGCGACAAGAGTTAGTACGAGAGTGCCAGTAGACAGTGCGAAGCACCCTCAGCTACTCACTGGATAGTGCATTTTGTGTTCGGCTCTTCAGTTCTTCATATCACGGACCCGACAGCACACAAACAAACACACCGTATCATCAAAGGAAAGAAAGCTATCTCACAGACAGGAGAGTGCTATATATATAAATAAATGAATATAAGTTTTATCAAGGGTAAAAGTTAAGTGACACTCTACACCACTATACACTTACAACCTTACGGGATTTGAAGACGTGGCTGGAAAAAGAAACCAAAAAAAACCGTTGGGAAAATCACAAAACTACAAAAGGCGATGCGTTATTACAGCCAGGTCAATATTTGACGCCACTTGCTACAGATATATATGTGGACGGAGCCTGCAGGATAATGCCGAGGCCTGGTGACGCTCAGGAGAGCCCCGAATCCGGCATTTCTGAGCGACAATTCCACAGTATTGACACGCAAGCGGAGCTCACCGGAACCAAAAGAAACCATTACGGCTGAAAATGTACGTACCACCCACAGTTCAGAATGGTTACCTCATATATCGGCATCTCCTGCCGCACGCAGTACTCCGCAAGTAACACGGCATTGTCCACACCCGGTTGCAGGTTCTTCTTTCATCACCAAAGTGCAGTAAAAACACCACGTGACATACATAGACTCTCTGACACGAAGTCTCTGTCAGTGAGCCAGTCAGCCAGTCTCTGCGTCTGAGGTCGAGCCCGAGACACTCGCCGCCAACGTGGCGGATATCAGCGGGAGCACGCCCATTCCAGGAGAATATGTGTTACCCGGCGAAAGCTGTACCTGACACACCTCTACACCACACCGGCGTGGTGCTGGCGGGTCTTGTTCTCGATACCGGAGGCATAGGTGCGGATGGACAAATGGAGACGTTATAAGCTGGATAACTGCGGGTCTCAGGAGTCTGTTTGCCACTTTGTTTGTTGCTGAAGCAGAGCAGGGGGAGCTAAGCACTACACCTAAGCTGACACAACACCGACAGTGTTGTGTGCTGCACACGATAATTTCAGAATCACCCACCACAATAGCACAACTCTGGCGCCTAGGGCTGCAGGCTCGGGGTAGGGTGTCTCACAAGTCTTTAAAAAATGTAGAGAGCGGAAAGACTGCTGCTGGTGAAGCTTTTGGAATAATTCTACACTCAACATAATCAAGAAATCGGGCGTTGCGGGAGGGAGAACTAATTCGGACAACCTCCTATGTCTAAGAAATATGTAAAGAAAATGGTCGCCACAAGAGCCGGAGAGAACGACCACTACTGAAATGCATGACTTCTCTGTAGTCCATATGAGATTTCTAAGTAAGCCATTGGCACCCTGCTGGTTCTGAGCAAAAGTTCTGAGCGGACAATTCAACAAAGAAGAACTTAAATCTAGTCAAAATAATTTGAATACAGAATTATGTATTTGACAGAGATAGTTATTTACCCAGACCAATAGGGCGTTACTACGTGGACTGTGCGCAGAAATCTATCCCCACATATTTCTGATCTGTCCTGTACTCTCCCACCAGATCATCGACGTCATATCCACCTTGCGTTTCGCCTCCGAAAAGCTGTTTCATTGTCCGTCGTCTCAACTACTCCCTGGCCCATCATAAAGCTCTCGGGTGTTCTGACTTCGAAGCCTTCCGTTCCATGCCTATCGCGTGTCCAGCAACTGAAAAATAACGCTCAATGGAACTGTACGAGTTGAACACCGCTGCGTATCTTTCGTAGAGTCTGGATGATACCGGAAACAATAGGCGGTCTTCCATCCACCATTCTGTTGCCCGAATGTCCTACCGATTATAGGGTCCCCTAGAAACCTTCGCAGCTCATTCTTGAAGGTTTCGTTGTGAACTGGCTCTGTGGAGAAACCCACCAGGTGAACGACTCCTCGACCTCAGACGATGATGAGAAAAACTTCTGGCGCAATTGGAACATATGACGCCATCAGACTTTCAGATACTGAAATGCCAACCTGTCGCTTTACTTTAGTCACGAGTCGCTTGTAATCTTTTTGGTGAGGGTCTCTAAAATGCTCGACAAAGAACACACCAACGACATCTAATGGTCAGTGGTGTCGCACTTCACTACTTTGGTAAAGTGATCGAAAGGATTCGCTACATATCTTCTAAGGCTTTCCATTGTTTCATATTTATGCCAGCTTCCACTTCCGAATATGTCTTTTTCGCAGAACCTGTCAGGTTTTTCTTTTACGGGAGACTGCTCACTTTATCATGTCGAACGTGATATTTCATCTCTTGAGGATATCGAGTGTCGGCAGTACTCCCTCCTTGTTCTATTCTCTCCGGGCTGTCCAGAAGCAACCGGCACCGCGTATTCTTTTCGGGGTGCATCTGAGCCTCTTTAACACATTGCTAATTTGAACTTTGACGGCCTCCAGAATATCCCGTGTTATTAGATTAAGCAGACTGCATGCGAGACCGTGAAACCATAAACAATCAGCTAATCCTTTGCAGCAAAGCGTTAGACTATTAAATTGAAAGCAGCCCTATCATTGGGCGTATTAGCAGATACATGAGTTGCCAAGTCATAGAATCTCGCAAAGAGAGCGCTCGAGAAATACACGAGTACATTGTACACGTTGACAGCCTTTAATAGAAGCTTCGCAGGAGAGGGAGAGAATGGATCATATATCAGCGGTGTGATCTAAAAGCAGAGTGCAGTATCTTCCCCACGGAGACCCAATCGCATTCGCAATATTATATGGGCCTCCCCGGCGCATAAAACAGAACTGACGGGGAGATTCCGGATAAACAGCATCACAGGGTGCGGTAAGATAATCCGAGAACACCCGTCATCACTGCCAAACACATCACTCCACACACAATTTCCCCGTCGCTTAACCTGGACCCAGAAGCGGAAATGATGTGCAGCAAAAAGGATTTACTCGGAAGTTTCGGAGCTTTATTTTAGGCAGGCGTCATACGATCCCTACTAGTGCTGTCGGTGTTGAGACATTTCGAGCGGATGGAGTTTTTCCGAAGCTGACCAGTTTTCACAGGTTTATCTCAGCTGATGGGCCTAAAGGGGAAATCCATCCGTTAAGCTCCTCAGCATCATCTATCCAACCCTCGGTTTCCTCCCAAATTTCAAGGATCTCGTGCAGTGGAAGTACTCAAGTGATATCTCTCTGTAGAAACCGACACATGCCTCTACATTCAACATACCTCTTGGTTCTTCCCGGTGGCGCAAATGAATAAAAACCTCAAACACCTTGCTTATCCGTAGAGCCGCATGACAACCACCGTATACCAGGATGCTAGAACTTCCTCTGTTCGCCATACTCCACAACGTTCAAAAAATAAACTGTACTATTAAGAGAATAGCTTTTTCTGTTCTGTTCTGGCTATATATGTTTTTGCCTTCGCTTTTTTCTGTGAACATTTTTACATTATACAACATAGACCCCTGCAGATAACATCTATTCCAAATGGCTGAAGATCAAACGTCATCTGGCTCTCAGTCTATAGAGAAGCCTGCGAGTGTCACTGATGCCGTTCCCACGGATATCACCGACACGAATTTTGGGAAGGAAGATGCAACAGCACCTGACGTTGCCGCCTTCAATAAGCCGCTCAAGGACTACATCACCGTGTCGCTTCTGTGTCTACTGGTGGCCTTCGGCGGGTTCGTCTTCGGCTGGGACACCGGAACCATCTCAGGCTTCGTCAATATGAGTGACTTCAAAAGGAGGTTTGGCGAGCTTAACTCCGAAGGTGTGTACTACCTCTCGAACGTGAGAACCGGGCTGATCGTTTCAATATTCAACGTTGGCTGTGCCATAGGCGGCATCACGCTTGGAAGAACAGGCGACATGTACGGAAGGAAAAATGGCCTTGTCATAGTTATGGTGGTGTACATGATCGGAATAGTTATCCAGATTTCATCTATTGACAAGTGGTACCAGTATTTCATTGGCAGAATCATTTCTGGTCTAGGTGTAGGCGGTGTCTCTGTGCTCTCACCACTGTTCATTTCCGAGACGTCCCCAAAGAGAATCAGAGGAACTCTGGTCTCCTGCTATCAGCTCATGATTACGTTTGGCATGTTCCTCGGATACTGTACTACTTATGGGACAAAGAACTACTCCTCTTCTGCACAGTGGAGAATCCCCTGTGGGCTGTGCTTTGCGTGGGCCCTGCTGATGATCACCGGTATGATGTTCATGCCAGAATCTCCGCGCTATCTTCTAGAAGCCGGGAGGCACGAGGAGGCCATGAAGTCTCTCGCCAGAGTCAACAAAGTCAGTGTCGACGATCCAGCAGTGTTTGCAGAACTGGAGGTCATTGCAAAGGGTCTCGCGAAGGAAGAGGAGGCCGGAGACGCTTCGTGGCATGAAATCTTCACTGGGAAGCCAAAGATCCTGTACCGTGTTTTCCTCGGTGTTATGCTGCAGTCTCTGCAGCAGCTCACGGGAAATAACTACTTCTTCTACTACGGAACAACAGTCTTCAAAGCTGTTGGCCTGCAGGATTCCTTCCAGACGTCCATCGTGATCGGAATCGTCAACTTTGCCTCGACATTCGTGGGGCTATGGGTCATAGAGAGATTCGGAAGAAGAAAAACGCTGATGATGGGCTCTGCCTCAATGGTTGTGTGGTTTGCTATTTTCGCCTCCATTGGAACGAGAAGTCTGTATCCTAACGGCAAAGACGAGCCTTCCTCTAAGGCCACAGGTAATGCGATGATCGTCTTCACCTGTTTTTTCATTTTCTCTTTTGCGACTACGTGGGCCCCAGGTGTTTTCGTCGTCATTTCAGAGTCATACCCGCTGCGCATAAGGTCCAAGGCCATGTCTATTGCAAATGCTGCAAACTGGATGTGGGGATTTCTGATTTCTTTCTTCACCCCGTTCATAACCAGTGCCATTGGCTTCAGCTACGGATTTGTGTTCATGGGCTGTCTCATCTTTTCCTTCTTCTTTGTCTTTCTGTGCGTTCCCGAAACAAAGGGTATGTCTCTGGAAGACGTAGACATCCTTTATCAGACTTTCCAAGTAGGCGAGATCAAGTCAATCTTCAAGAAGAGCAGTTTCTAACGCGTCTTACGTCGTGAGCGCTTGGCCCTGTCGCCTTTCTGATGGTGAAAGGAATTTCTATGCTGTTCAGCGAGAGCGACATATCGGAACTGGCTGCCAGTCATAAACGAGTGCCCAGTCGCACACACACATTTACTCATTTCTTTATCATGTAGCGAATATGCGTAATAATGCAGGCAATGTTTCACGATATCATGTAGATCCGAAAGCCGCACATGTTTTCAAATGATGCACAAAAGCGCAAGTACGAGATGGCAGCGGCAGCAGGATTGACAGCGAGAGCATATCCAGGTGAAGGATAATACAGAACGTGCTACAGACATGCTCTCGAACCGGGTATCCGAGGATGGCCTCAAGAATAGAAGTTTACCGCACTATGCATTACCGACGGTAGCATCCTCCAAAAAGCTCTCTGACGCTCGGCGGATCACTTCTGTGCTATTCAAGGAGGCAGAGACATCGGGAAAGTCGCTGAATGCGGACACCGTCCCTGTGAGTGTTGGTGGTGGAGACGAGAACAACGAGAACTTCGCTCAGTTGCCGAATGAAAACCTCGCATCCTACCCGAAGGCACTTCAGGTCTTGTCGAAGGCTGCAGGAGAGGGGCAAAACGGCATGGAGAAACAGTTCTCTTTTTACAGAGACAAGAATACAGTTCACAGCAGAAGAGAGAACTCGCCACTATCAGACCGAGTTCTGAAAGAACAGGCGGAGATCTCAAAAAAGTCAGTACCGGGCTCTGAGAGTAGACTAGCGGATGATGTGAAACAGGTGTGTGAGTATCTCGTGAGAGACACAGACGCCAAGTTGAGCATGAAGGAGAATTGCAACGCAGGACCGTGTGAGAGTCCTCGCGGGAAACACACGGCTGGGAACTGGAATCCAGTCGAGCTGCTGGACGGCCCAGGCGAGATGAGACCTCCTTTTATAGTCGACCCTGTAGAGCGACTGGGAGCTCTCATCAAGAAGGACGAGCGACTGATAGACACTTGCGGGGCTCTCCCTGCCTCACCAGAAGACTCACTGACGATTGAAATCCACTCGAGAGGGTGTGTATCCTTTAAAGACTACCTCCAGCTTGTGGAGAAATGGACCGGCAGGCTGCAGGCCTTGGAACAGCGCTTAGAGTCAGATGCTCTGGTAATTAGCGAGCTGCACAACACCAACAAACTTGCCCTCAGGCTCGTCAGAGAGTCGACCCGGCCGAAGAGCACAGAGATGGAGAATAAAAGGGGATTCCTTCACAAGTATGTGGCAGACCAACTGTCTCTCCCCAGAGATAGCACGTACAACGATGACATTGCCTGTAATAATATGGCAGACTATGGAGTAGACTCTTAGGTTATTCTTCTTAGCAATACAACGGGCTGTTGAGGGTTCGCGCTCTCGAAGTGCACGTGATTTAGCATTCTCTGAGCAGAAAACTGCCCAACCAACTTAGTCATCTAAACCCGTAGGAGCGCACCCAATAGAGGAGTATATAAATGGACACGCAGGGGGAAGACAGCGGAGCTAATGAGGGGACGCCGCACCGTCGTCGAACTGCTGACTCAAAGGGGAAGGCTGGTGTCTCTCGTGAGCAGCGAGGAACACGGCGCCGAGCTGCTACCAGGATCAACAGCCCTGATGGCTCATACGAAGGCTCAGAGACGGATGTCTGCGTCATATGCACGAACGCCATCAAATTTGCTGCGGTGACTCCGTGCTTACATGTCACATGCCATACATGCTCACTTAGACAGCGAGCTCTATACAAGAAGAAGGCATGTCTCGTATGCCGAACAGAGAGTGACAAAGTATTCATAGGCAATGATCTCGCGAAGAGATACGAAGACTACGGCCCTCGAGATATATGGAAATCGATAGACAGGTATGGCATTGACTTCGGCTCTGAGGATGCGTACACGGCTTGCTCCGAACTGCTGAAGTTCCGGTGTCCAGTGAGATCCTGCAAGGAGCTGGAGGAATTTACGTCTATGCAGGAACTGAGTAAACATGTCAAAAGCGCACACAACATGCACTACTGTTTGATATGTTTCGAATTCAAAAAAGCATTTGTATCGGAGCTGGAGCTTTACAGCTATAGACAGCTACTGCAGCACCAGTCGCAGGGAGACAAGAAGGGATTTCCCGGACACCCACAGTGCAAATTCTGTAAGGATAGAAGGTTTTACTCCGAGGATGAATACAACGTGCATATGAGAGAAAGCCACGAGAAGTGTCATGTGTGCAACACGATAGACCCGGTCCACCCGAACTATTTCAAAAACTATGACAGCCTGAGTAAGCATTTCAGAGAAGAGCACTTCATCTGCACTGTACAGACATGCCTGGACAAGAAGTTTGTGGTCTTCGTAGACGAGTTTGAGTTGAAGGCACATATGATGAAGGAGCACCCTGTTTTATTTGGAAACGAGAGAAACCTGCTTGCAATTGGAAACGGCTACGGTGGCTACGACAGGTTTGGCTCACAGCTTCGCACCTTCCAGAATTCAAATGCGAGGACACCTAGGCAGAATTCCACGGCGCGTAAAACCGGTAATAGCGAGGACAACTCAGGCATTGAGGGCTACGACACGAAAAAAATGCGGCTCGAAGAGAGAGCAAGGCATTACCTGAACTATGCCACTGTGGCAGTCCAAGAATTTCTCGATGTGAATAGAGAGTACACAGATGGACAGATCACGGCTGCACAGGTATACCAAGAGTATGAGAAGATATTTGAGGGGAAAGAAGCTGACTTGGCCGTATTGATGTACGAGCTGTCGGAGCTTTTCACTGACTCGTCTCCGCAGCGAAAGGCCCTTCTCAAGGTGTCCACAGAAAAGCGAAAAGCGATTACTCACGATGAGCTATTTCCGGTGATTGCTGGCTCTTCTGGCGGGCTGCACGTCGCCAACAGTACGTGGGGTCGCAGTTCTAAAGGCAAAAAAGGGAAACTACCTTTAGAAGACTTTCCAGCTCTGCCCAAGCCGGGGAAGGCTCCAGTTCTTGAAACAGGGGTTAAGTACATATCCCTCATGCAAACCCCAAAGAAGAAAGTGGTGGCAGCGTCGCTCAGACATGCCGGTCCACCTCCAAAGATACCATTGACGTATGCCTCACCAAAGCCAAACGGGAAATCCAAAGACTCATGGGAGATTGACGAGCGTCAGTTCCCTTCGCTTGCTGCCGCAGCAAAGAAGAAGCCACCGAGGGTGAATCCCGTAGAGGTCGGTCTTGGACAGTGGGGCAGTGCCTCGAGAGCCAGTACGCCTTCGTCTACTCCGACGCACTCTGCATCTGCATCAGCGTTGGATCTACAGTCACTTAGTGATAGCCTACCGTCGGCGAGCTCCCAGAAGAAGAAAAAGAAGAAAAAGGAGGTTCTGCTGTATATAGGCGTATGAGCGCTTCCCGCGGCGTATGCATTATTTTCATTAATAAATCATTGTACAAAAGTTGCAGTTTGTGATCACCGCAAAGGAAGGAGCTTTCTTTCTAAAACGGTCTGCCTGCAAAGTGGGCATTCGGGTCTCTCTCTGCACCAGTCACTTATACACGTCCAACAGAAGCAATGTCCACAAGGAGCAGAAGTCGGATTAGTCATGTATGACAAGCACAGCATACACTTCCGAGATTCATCAGGAATGTATGGAAGCTGCTGCGGATCTGAGAGATCAATCTTCTTGTCGTCAGTGTTCTCGTCATACGGAGCTGGCGCTCCAAAAATAAGACCCTGCTCCAAATTGACAGACCCCGACTTCCCGGCTTCCTCTCCATGTTCCTGATGGCTGACAATGCTGGAAATACTGGACAATCCTTTCACCAGTGCCTGAAGCACGATCAACCCACCCAAGAGTTCGTAGCTACCGGTGGGCTGCCTGTTTTCATCAACTTTGTGGCCAAACGCATATCTCATCCCAAAAACTCTCTTCGACAGCTGGTAGAAACTTCCTGAAAAGTAGAAAAGAGCCAGGTGAAGATTCATCACTGAATCAATAACTTTCATGTAACTCGTCTTCGAGAGAGCTGTTCTGAGTCTGTATATATAACCGTCGCGTATTAGCGAATCACTGTTTCCCTTACTCTCATACTCCTCCAACGGTTTCAGCTTTCTCAGCAATCTCGATAAAGCGTACGGAAAAACTGCGTACGATAGGATGAAACAGAGCCTTGCCAGCTTCCCAGGTATTCTTCTTCCACTTCTTGAGACATATATTAAGTCGGTGTATTCCTCACCCAGAGTTTTAGCACCCAGAAGAGTGGTGAGTCCCAGATAGACGGCCTTTGCAAGCACGGTTATTTCTTCTGGATGATTGTGAATAAACCTCGTACCCTTCACCACTTGTAGGAAATCCTGAATCTTGCCTTTCAATACAGATTCGAAGTAAGAGTCTTTCTGATGCGCCCTGACTGTTGACGTGGTTAGCGAAAGAATCCAAAAGTCCAATAAATCAACAGTGACTCACCTATAGCCGGTGCATCCGCCGGTATAAGGAATATCTTCCTGTGGCTCGCATCCTTGCTCTCCATATCTGACACCCACCCCACAGTGCTGTAGGTGACTTGCTCCAGGTTCTTCTACTGGCACATGCGACAGATATTCGAGTTCACACTACATCCAAATAGACTCCATTTCCCGAAACGAGACATCTCCATCAAACAAATACTATTACACACGCCCTCACAGTCCAAACGGCAAGGTCGACTGCCCCTTCCCAAGCTTCCTTCTCTTCTTATCGCCAGCGCGCTTCAGCGAGCTTCTTTCCGTACCAGACGGTCTTATCGGCTCGCTTACTGGTGTCTCGGTCCCATTCAACTCCTTCGCGAGCTTCTGTGCATAGTGGAAGTCACTGTGTTCGGATAAACTCACGTCAGCTTCTATCTCCTTCTGGCATTCATGACAGTATCTTTCCCCCTTCACTTCCTGCTCGCCGGCAGTCGACGCTGTGTGCCTCGTCGACGGTATCGCCGACGCCTTCGTCGTCAACGCCGACATTATGTCCTTGGCGACGGATTTCTGAATCCTTGAGTTGTGTGAGTTGTGCAGTAACACCACATCTTCTCCCTGGTTAACCACTTCTTGGACCGGTTCCTCTTTCTGGCGCGGCCTGGCCGCCGCTTTTGCTAGGAAATCGTCAATCGAGGAGTTGGAGTTCACAATTTCAAAGTTGGATATATTCACGCTGAAGTTAACGCACGGATACATGTTGCCATAAGCAACTGCGTCCCACGATTCTTCCATCTGCCGCAAAAGCTTTTCAGAGCCGGCAACCACCGCCTCCTGAAAATTGACCAGAGGAAGGATGATTAGTAATGGGCACTGTCTCGAAATAGAGGGCCTTTTGGTGGAAGTGAAGTGTACAGAGAGTGTCTTTGGTCTTCTCAACTTCTCCGAGCCATTCTTAGTCATAGACCCCTCTTCTTCATCCAGTTCGTTCATCCTCTGACTCAGATCGGCAGCAAAGACCGTCAGCCACTCCTTTGCATCCTCGATGGAAGAAACAGACTTTCCCCGAAAATTCTTGTTGGATCCCATTGACTTCACTTCCTTCAGCAAATTAAGCGGGTCGCGGTATTCTCCCCTGACCAGCTCGCTCAACCTTGTAGCCAGCGCCTTATCACCCAGCTTTATCTCCAGCTCTTCCAGTGTGAAGCAATCTCTAATAAAACCAATATCGTCCACGTCATCCGGAATCACAAGCTTCTGCCTTATCGCATCGCCTGTTTTGCCTCCCATGCCCCAAAAACTAGTAAATGTGAAGTTTGTGAAAAAATTGAAGTGCGCCGATCTCCTCACGATAGTCTGGTTGTCTGGTTTGCGAAATCCACTCGCAAGCTTTGCAACAGTTTTTGTGTTGGCAACACCTGCAGATGTCGTATATCCCAGCTCTTCTTTGATTTTGTTTCTGCAGTCATTCACAATCTGCGATCCAATGAGAATGAGAATGTCATCCCAGTCTCTGATCTCTGCAGCACTCTCATCTCCGTTCTCAGCCTCCTCCTTAGTGAGAGCAACAACTCCTTCCCACTTCAGTCCAAACGGGAGCTTTCGTGGTATCATAGGCAGAGTGTCTGTCAGCTCTGTGTTTTCGCTATCCCCGAGGTCAGCCAAAAAAGGAAATTCTGTGAAGAGTCGCTCCAGCGCTTTCTTCCCCAAGTCTATGAAACACTCATCAGTACTGGCCTTCTGCACTTTTTCAAACATTCCTCCAACAATTCTCATTATCTTTCGACTCTCCCGCCTGTAGGGGTCTAGGGAAACTTTGTGATTAGCTGGGCTAGGCATTCCTTCAACGTAGGACCAATTCGCCTCCCCTTTCTTGAACACGGCCGTGTGAGCCACAATGAGACGTGGACACTTTTGCTTAGCAGCCGCAACTGTATCCATTCGAGTGATTTTTCCTCCCGGGTTGTTCCTCGCTGCGTAGGACACTGCGATCAGACTGTTCCACTGAACACACACCACAGGATCATCAGCCGTCAAACCAAGTCGGATCTGTTCGACTTGAGCGAAGAAAGCATTAACATCCACATGGCCAATCACGGACAGCGGAGATGATTCTGACTTTCCAGGCTGCGACAGCTTCAACAGATCGTTCCACGTGAATTTTGACGGCATCGGCGATGTCCTCACCTTCGGGTTAGACTGTGAAAGTTGGCTCTGAGATCTTGGCTCCGGGGTTTCTTCCCTGAAAAACACCTCATCGCTGTCTCTATCAGTCTCTTTCTCATCAGAACTAGCCTCCATGGCCCCCCCCTGGTCCGCGACTGTCCCACTACAGTTTTGCCCCTCTGATGAAGCATCCTCCTGATAACAGAAGGGAAATTTCACACACACACGACTAAAACCCTCTCTGCGGAGGAGGAGCTTTTGGATGAAAAGTTTTCTTACAAAATTGTATCCATTTCTCATCTTCTTCTAGCGCAGTATGTCAAGATGCTGTCGGTACATCCTGCAACGGCAAGATGCATAGGGTGAGTTGATATCTTAGCGTGCTGGCGCAGTTGTCGCTTGTGGATCTGACAGGGTTCACGAGGTGAAACTGAAACACACCCACTTTTCAATAGTCTGCCTGCCATCCTCTTTCTCCTTTGGTGACTGTGAGCATTCCGTGCCGCAGGAGTATTTTCTGTGATGACAAGCTGTCGCCCCAAACGGAACCATTATGACCGAATCGATTTCAAAGCCAAACACACTGAAAATTCTGAACCAAAATACTCAAAATCGAAGTAAAAAGAGGACCACAGACCGGAAGATTGTGCCAACACCCATCGACCGTAAGAGTCGCCAAACGATTACTAACATCTGTCTATGAAGATCTTATGTAGCATCTGGTCCGCTCTTTGCAGTGGATGGAAATACATGAATTTAGCGGGCATAACTTCTCTTGAAGTGACTTATTCGTAGGACTTTTTTTTTTGCTTTTTGAACCACCCGTTTCCTCTGTCTCTGTTCTATTTGCAAGATGAACAGCTTCGGCAAGGGATTGTGCTGCTGCTGGTGATGTTTCCATGCTAATCATGATATCAAACAAGTGATTACACTTTTACTAAATCGCAGACTTCGGTCTGTGTCTGAAGCGTCAGCACCTTCCCATGCAGGCTTTTCTCTCTTGCATATATACAGACAGAGTAGCTCTCTTTTTAATATAGGACAAGTCTCTTGTACTGACTGCCCTTGGCGGCCATGTAGGCCGAGAAGACTCCCTGGAGATGCACACCTCCGACCGGGGACGTTGTTGACAACACGCAAAATAACACGAAAAGTATACCGCCAGCAACTCGCACCTGTGACAAGATAGACAAGTGCACCGTCAAGGACATCTTTGAGTGGTTACCGCCGCCGGTCTTTCATGTTAGTGCTGGCTCACTGATCCCATTGAGGTTGACACTCTGGAGGAGTAGGCGAATAGAAAAACAGCACGGCTGCTACAGATGTTGGTTCCACAGATGTTGGTCCCACGAAGTACGGTGGGGCTCTCTACACAAACCCCAGCCAAGACATCGGAAACAACGCTGACATTCTTTGACATATACCTGGCGCTGCCTTACAGAATACTGATTCTGGTGAACCTCGGTATATGGTTGTGGTTTGTGAACGTGCGGGTATGTCAATCACACAATATAGACATTCTGGCGGTTCTGAGCTTCCCAGTTGCAGAGATCAGCGATGCAAAGAAGATATCACTACCGAAGAAGTGTTTTAGGATAGCGCTCAGATGTTCTGTACTCTCTCTGACGTGCTATCTCGTCTGTGTATTTTTGGTGAACAACGGATATCCGTCGAGAGTCGTTGACTTCCTCCCTCTGATATCAATAGGCATAATATTCTTCAGTTTTCTATTTCCTCATGAAACATTTGAGAAGAAGCGGTTATACGAAACAGTTAAGAGAGTGAGCATCGGAAATATAGACTCTAGCCTGAGAACAAACGACATACTCCTCACTGATACCTTTACTTCCTACTCCAAGGTTTTTGTTGATAACATTGTGTACATGCTTTCACTGTTATCAGGACTGCACACACTGCCCGACATCGCGACAAACACTGTTAATCTGAATAGACAGGTGGCTTATTTCCTCAACCTGGACCTTCTTCTCTCGGTATACCCATCGATGATGCGACTAAAGCAGTGTCTATCTGAGTATCGAAGTTCGGGAGGTAGGAATAGACTGCATTTACTTAACGCAGCGAAATACTCGACCTCTCTGCTGCCGATGCTATCGACCATGGCAATGAGGGTAATCCAGGAAAATGGGGAAGAGTATGCCTACTACCAAGGACTTGCTCTGAACATTTGGTTTCTATCGAGTATGATTAACTCATCGTGTGGGTTTATCTGGGACATAGCAGTTGATTGGAACTTTGGAATTCTCTCGTCGCTGTTGAATAATGGCGGCAAAGAGGTCCTGAGAAGTGTATTAATGTATGATGTCAAGTTTTATTACTACCTGGCGATATTCATTGACTTCATTCTTAGGTTCATGTGGATCACAAGATCGTTCACGCCTCCAAATGAGACGGAAGCATCCGGAATGGGAGTGTATTTCCTTCTGAGTCATCTCTACAACTCAGAGTACGGCTTATTTGCATTAGAGATCCTGGAGATCCTGAGAAGATGGGTGTGGGCATTCATCAAAATCGAAACAGAGTATATCAAGCTCCTCAACATGAACGATAGCTCAGGGACGGCTGCAGAAGAAGGAACCAGCTCTCTCGAACTGAAGGTACTGGATGCAAGAAAGGATTAGGCTATCCTTTAATGCGGCAGAGAGCATCAGGAGTCACCCCGGCGTCTCTCTACATTACATACACATCTCAATTATCATCATCTCTAATTAGGTGACCATTCTAAAAGTAGTCTGTATACTCCGCGATCTATGCACTATTCAAATGGGCCTCTTCCTCCATTTTCACATTAAATGTTATTCACCTCGCCCTTTTCTCAAAAGCACTTTACTTTCTAGAGCTTTTACCTTTTTCCTTGGCCCTGTTTGTGCGACGCTCGTTCTTTGACAGATATCTGAACTTCTTCTTCTTCACCTTCTTTCTTGCTGCCTCTTTCTGAGACTGTTGCTCAGCCGATTGAATGTACTTTGCATACTTGTTTGCCCTCTCGATAGATTCCTTTAATATAACCTCGGACTTGGTTAGGTCTACAAAGTTGGCCTTCGCAACCTCGAGCAGATTCTCACCGTTTCCACCTATGTCTTCGATTGTGACCGTCGTCTCTCCTATTATGGGGCCCTCGGTGTCTCCAGAATCATATATCTCCTTCTTCTTTAGGATTCCTTTGGTCGAGGACCCGTCATCATCGAAGCCAATCCATTCTGAGCTGTCGTCCTCCTGCTCTTCAGATTCATTGTCGACATCCGAGTCTGTTTTTGAGGAACCTTGATCTACATCGCCATCTTCTATACCATCGCCATCAGAATCGGACACCGCGCCGTTCAGCTCTTTGATAGATTCATTATACCTATCCAGCTGCTTCTGGAGATCAGCTTTTCTCTCTTCCTTGAGTTTCTTTCTCTCCTCTATCCGCTGTAACCTCTCCTGCTCCTTTATGTGCACCTGAGCTTTCTTTTGTCTCTGAACTTTCCTCTTGTGAAATCCTGTTAAATAATCCCTAGAACCTGGTCAGTGCTGGCCGGAAAATACATCGAAATAGGCTAATCGTTCCAAGACGACAGACAGGATCTACTTACGTTCTGGAGCTCTTATCAAACACAACCTCCTGCACTCTATGCTTTTTTGACTGTCTGTCCACATATCTCTTACCACCAGTAAGAATCTCTCTGTTAGGTTTCGGCATGGTATCCGTCTCCTCTAGTAAGATGTACTTGGTTCTCTTCAAAGTCACCACATCGCAAAATGTTCATGCGCTTCGGTTTATCCTCGCACACGACAAGTCGCTACAACTCAGCGGATGCTGGTAGGAACAATATTTTTCAATAACTGAGGCACCCAGGCCCCTGACATCCCTCCTATAAAAAAAAACAGTCATAAAATGTTGAGACACTCCTCCCAATTTCACACCTCAAAAAACGGTTTGAAAACATGTTCATCCGCCAAATTCTTCTCCACAACAAAGTATATCTCTAACAGCATATTGGGAAACTTTCTGGCAAAGTATAGGTAGAACCCATCTGGAACCGGACCTAAGACTTTATGGAGCTCGACAGGGAGATCATTGAAGTGGTGATACTTATTCCTCATTGATCTCAGCAAGTCCATCAGCTTGAGCTCGTTGTATTTCCTGTATTTTCCCAAGTTGTCCAGGAAAGACCTGTCAAACTTCTTACACCAGCCGTCTGCACCTACAACTGCAGGCGCTATCTCCTCCAATCTAAGTAGTAGCTCACTTGGAGGATCTCTCCTCTCCACTTCAAATCTGTCGCTCACTTTCAGTAAGAAATCAAGCTTCTTGGCAATTGGCCAGAAGTATGGGTGGCTCATAATCGCCGACGTGTCAGGTCTCTGTGTGGAATCTCTGGCAATCATCCTCGATATCAAATCTTTCGACTCCCATGAATCGATCTGACCATCAAGGAGATCCAGCGAGTACTCTCCTTTTATTATGTTACCCTCACGCAAGTACCTGTCCCCGAAAGGATGGCAGCCCCCTGTGAGCACGTAGTAAAACACGCAACCGGCCGAGAAAATGTCTATGGAGCGGGTTAGCCTTCTGTTTGACAGAGAGTCAAAGACCAACGGCTCTGATGACTGAGATGGCGCCGTTTCTGACTCTGAAACAGAGGCGGCAGTGCTGAAGGAGTCGTTATCGTCAACCAACAACTCCGGAGCTCTCCACCCTGACGTACCAGCAGCATGTGCTGTAGTCGCTCTGAACGATGATTGGTCGGCCTCGAGCTTCTTACATAGCCCAAAATCTGATATCAGTAACCGCACAGGGGAGTAATCGTCCTCCTCGATCTCATCCACGGGACCGTCCACGGTGCTTTTTCTTTTCTTTGGATGAATTCTCTTCGGAGGGACAACTAATATGTTCTGTGGTTTAATGTCTCTGTGAACGATTTTCAACGAGTGCAGATGATGTAGTCCGTTGGCTATCTGGTATAGAACATGGATGGGGTCCATTCTCTTAATGAGATCTAAGTGATCGTTGGACTTTTCGATCACATCTTCCAAAGTAGCACCGCATAGCTCCAGAGCAATGTATAAAAACCTGTCGCTTTGCTGAGAGCAAAAGTATCTGATCACATTAGGATGATCATCACTCTCCTGTAGAAGGTTAACTTCGTGCGATGCCACATCATAGAAATCAACCAGCATCCTCTTCACCGCCACCGGTCTACTCTCAAACGTTCCTTTGTAAACAACGGTACCATGCGAGCCGTATCCCAAAACGGTGTCAGAGATCACCAGGTTACTCTGCTTGTTTATATCTGGATCAATAATTGTGGCTACCTTAGAGTTGTCAGACACCAGCGTGAAATCCTCTGTGGCACCCACCGACTTTTTATTCTTTTTGCCACCTCTTGTGCCTCTTTTCCTCTTCTTAAGAGTGGCATTTCCATTGCCATTCGCGTTATGCGTGGGCGAGTTCGCAGTACCGTCTGCGTCTTCGGGATCCACAATTCTCACCTTTTTCTGTATGTCTGTGTTGCTGTCTACGTCTCCTGCGGTGGTGAAATGACTTGCATCGCTCTCATCGGACTCATTATCCTGTTCTGCGTCCGATTTCTCTGCGTCAATCACTGGAGTGCGTGGAGGGATCTCTGTTATAACCTCCTCACCGGCATCACTGCCGGTGACCATAATTGCTTTGGCCAAATGAATGCTGTTAAGCCTTTCCCTTTTGATCATATTAAACGACTTCTCAAGCTCGATGTTATCGTTATCTTCCTTGAGAAGCATATCCACGAGCTCAACTGCACTCTGAGTCCTTTTAAATAGTCCGAACTTGGATAATATTTGTGTGAGCGGTGGGAATATGCCCAATCTCGATAGTCCGACAATAGCAAACAGCACTGTAATCGAGACAATTGCGTTCTCAAAGCAGCGGAGAATAAACTTAACTATGGACCCCTCCAGGAAAGGCTTTATCTTCGGAGGATCGATTGACAACATTTGGGAAGAGGGAAGAGAAGGGTACCCGCCCATGACTTCTCCAGTGGCCACAGGCTGCGGCCGTTTGAATTCATACTCAGGGGAAGGGAAGCCGATTAGGTCAGCGAGGTTACGGTTGGCAGGAATCACACCCGCTGTGGTGACAGGGTTCCCAATCTTCCCTGAGTTAGACCCACGCACATTCTGATCGAGGTGATGGACTCCGCTGATCGCGATTTTCAGGAGTTCCTGGTTCTTGAAAACCGAGTTTGATCTCCACCTCTCGTTCAGCATATACTTGGCAACTGGAGCCGACCTCACCAGCGACGGATAATTTGTGTCAGACATCGCATACCACGAGCCTTCTTGCACTCTATCGATGAAAACAGACCCGGAGTACCCTGAAGGCTCGGCGATAACAGGATGCAGTGGGTGAGGCAGCACAATGAACTTATTCTTTCCACTGAGCTCCTCCTCCGAATAGTCGTAGTATTCGGCTGCATCTGACTGCTCAGGCGGGTCATAGAAAATGTCAAACACGTTCACTGCGATAGACGGTAAGTTGGAAACCCATTTAGCAGATTTCGTGTTCGAGTCGATGGCCAGCAGAGAGTTGTCATGGAAAGGCGCAACGTAAACGCCATCGTGAGAGTTCACATTCTGCACGATTAAATCATGGTCAATGTTATTTGGACCCCACATGGTATACGTAACGTTCCACAAAGTATTGTTCTTCGAGTGAATCGTCAGCTCGTACGTAGTCTTACCTAGCAGAATCGTAAAGTCATCCTCTTCGGCTTCGCTACTCGGGCTATCGCCGCTGTCCATTTCTAGCCTTTCGGCATCCTCGAGTGTATTCTCCGCGATCTCTATGCCCATGTTGTCGTCGCCCTCTAAAAATGGAGCGTACAGGGTTATGAGGTCCTCTTTGCCGCACTGTCCATATGATCCTATCAGCTTGCCCGTTTTACCGTTGATCTTATATAGTGCCGTCTTTCTTGCGCCTGTGTATATATAGTCATCGTTTCTGAGTGTGAATGGGGACTGAAACACCAGCTGCTTAATCGACGTGGGTAATTTTTGTAATCCCGTCTCTGGGGTAAAGTAGTACAGTGAGCCATCTTCGTATGGTTCCACCATCCACGTTATCCTTTCTCCGTCAGGCTCTATCTCATCTTCGACAACAGTCGCAGTCGAGCCAGTAGCTCCGGGCCCCTGTTTGCGACCCGACATGGACACAGTAGATCTCGCTGTCACTCCGTGTCTTTTCATGACTCCGCCTTCTTCCGTGGACGACGTCTGTGCAAGCGGGCTCTGTCCAAGCAGAGTCCAAACAAGTTCGCCAGTATTTCGATTCAGGGCATGTATATTACCCTCGATATCACTCGCCAGAAGCAGGCTTGTTACGTTGAAGCTCTCGAGAGATCTGTAATTTCGATCCTCAACTACTTTATTGAAATCCTCGGACACATCCTCACCAGCCCCACCTCGTATCGTCCTGACATGGTTGTTGTTACCCGCCTCCTGTGGGGAGGCATACGCCTGTATCAGGGAGCTGAGACAGCATACGACGAAGCACACCAGGAGTAAAAGAGATGACGAGATGCTCCTCCTTGTAATTAGGCAAACCATATTCACGACTCTCTGGGCTCTCATGCTTGTAAGAGCATCCTAGTGAAGCAAAAAAACCTTAGGCCTTTAGTGGTAATCACCGGTCCCGATCCGCAATAGAGTGATAGCTCTTCAGCCTAGAGAGTCTTGAAAAGCGACGCTCTAGTAGCCTGCAGAACCTTGTCAACCTCCCAGTCACTTCATATAGCGGCGGGTAACCCTCTTGTGAAGATCCTGGATTCAATCCACTCAACTGAAGTCAAGTCTGTACACGACATTTTCAGAATGTGCGGCTCATAATGGCGGAGAGCTGCGAGGTCAGCTCTGTTCACAGCGACGAATAGCACTGGCAACATCAGCAATATATTAATACACAAGACAAACATAAAAAGTGGATGAGCAAGCCTCTATATTTCTTGTGCATGGTCCCCAACTAATCTGTGTAATTAACGCTGGGTCCCGGGCCGCGAGAGGTTGGAAATTAGCAATCTGTAGTAGTTACGGCCCTTCCCCCCAGAGCCTCAGCTCGGGTCTGTGTCAGATCCCTCAACCTTCATCTCCTCCAGGATATCGCTCATTTTAAGTTTCCTTTGGTCGGCAATCATACTGACGAGGCTCAACGCCACATCTTTCAGTTCGTTGTACCTCTTCAACTGTCTTATATGTCTCTTTATGATTCTCTCAGGGAGCGTTTTATTAGTGACATCATCTAGCTCCGCAATGAGAGAATTGCACTCCTTCTGCAAGTTTTCTAGCTTGAGATCTTTTGTCGACAAATTCTCGGTTTCATATTCCTTCACAGGGCCTGTATGGTTCTCTTTATTTTCGCCCTCTTCTGCTCCCTTGTCTTCGGGGTCCCCCGGTGTATTCTGTCCCGGTATAGTTGAGTCATTCGACAGTAGAGATACTCCAGCCTGGGATGTTGTAATTATCACTGGAGTGCCGGGTGGTGTAGACTCGGATTGATGGGGCGGCGACTCAAGCTCAGGCGTCATTCTTTGCCCACTCTAGACCCACTCAAATTCCCGCGCTGCCACAGAGAATGAGAAAAGAATTACCTTGATAGTCCAGTCGACCCTGAACACCGAGGTAGCTGACTAAGATGGATTGCTGGGGCCTAGCGGAGCGACTGCGATTTCGGCTAATGAAAAAAAGCTTCACTCTTCACACAAGAAGTACAACACTTTCCATAAATTGACTGGACACAGACCACCTTATTGTCTGATATATCTTTTTCTATTTGTTGGCAACGTCTTCAAAGGTAGCCACCCCCACATCCTCGAATGATTGTCACGACCATAGCTCCATAACCATGGATGCTATGCTCTCGTGACATAATCGATGATGCCACGGTCTACAAAAAGTTCAGACGTCGCACTGATCGTCACTATTCCTCATAATCATATATTACACATTTAGATCTTAATATCAGACTCTATATATCCATACACTTGGGATCTTTGGCTTTAGCTAGCTCATAGCTCAGAGTAACTTAGAGTACGCGAGGGTAATCGATACCTGCGCCGGATAATGATGTCATAGTATTGGGATGTACACTACAGGCTTCTTCATTTCAAAGTCTCTAGGTACCTATCTGTTCCTTGAGCTCCAAGATACGATCTTCCAGTGCTTGCACAACATCCCTAAGCTCTTGGTTTCCGTGCATTTCTGATAGCTCGCTCTCAGTGTATGTGTTTGGGCGTCTACGAGGAGGCTGCTTGGGCCTAGCCGTCGACACTCCGTTACGCGAATCTATCCAGTTCCACACGTCGTACTCTGCTCTCAGAGTGTCGAATTCTGGGCTCACTGGGAACCTATGAATCGGTATCAGGATATACTCGTTACCATTGATGTTGATAGTGGATGACTGCGCGAGCGGTATACTACCATATCTGGTGCGCGAAAAGAGTGTTGACCGGAATACGAACACGAGAAGCGCAAACACCGAAACAGCACCAACGAGCTGAAACAAAGAGAGACCATTGAACGCGCCCACCACTGTTGCCAAAAACCCATTCTGAGTCCCCTCGGACAGACTCTTCAGCTGCTCGCTTTCGGCAGCCTCGTCTTTTACTCTTGATCGCGTGGATCTTCTCTTCCTCTTCAGAGACGGTTTCTTGTGACCAGCATCCAGAGACAAGGTCGAGCTCGATAACACGGCTCTCAGTTCTTTCACCAGAGCCGCCAAATACTCCCTTTGCCCATCAATTGAACTCTTCTCGATTACCGATTTGATCCAGCTCTTTCCTGTCCATTCTATACTTGTCACAATCAGCAACCTCGTTTGGTTTTTGGGCGCCCAGCTCAAGAAAATTTTCGTCTTCACAGAAAACGAGTTCCCACTGGGCACGGTAGGCGTCTGTGTGGACTGTGTAATCTGTATCGAGTTCTTTGGATCAAGCCTATCAACAGTCTCATTAATCACACATTTCGCCTGTTTGGGACCAACAGGCCCGCTTAGAGGCTTCACATAGCTGTACCCTCTCTTGCGCGGTGATGTTTTAGGCATGGGAGGTATTTCTGTCAGATCAAAATTCTTCTGCTTGGTGATAAGTCTTTTGTTGAAATTTTCATCCACTAAGGAGACATATACTGCACCCAGAGGCGCATCAAATACTTCATCCACAATCTGAACATCCGCAGGACCCTTCTTATACCCATTATCTGTTGGTGCATGCTCTTTCGGCCCTATCATAGGCAATCCTCTGAACGAGTTCTCGTCCGAGTCGGCGTTACTTGCCGCTTCCCTGTCACTTTTCTCGCCTGCGGCAGGTTCCTTGATCATGTCAGCTTCATCACTGATCTCCTCATCCGATTCATTTAAACTGTCGTAAGTTATAGAGTCACTCTCGTTCTCACTGGCACCCGTACCGCCACTGGATGATAGATCAGTCGAATTGGCGTCATCTTCCTCATCATCATCATCCTCTTCTTCCTCCTCATCATCATCTGCGATAGCGGAATCGGGAGCAGCTGTGCGCAGGGATGCATTCACAACAGAGTCCCAAACAGAAGTCAGAAGATCAAAAGTGTTGTCCCTAATTAGGAAACTTGCAAAGATGTACCTGGAGTGAAGCGTCTGAATGATGATAGCATTGGGGAATAGTAGTGCTGTAAACTTCTTGGATATCTGCACAACTTCCGCTATGGGGATAGTCAAAGTAGTTGACAGCCCTGGTAATTTAGACGTAAAGTTAATATGTTTCTCGCTGATGAACATTCTTCCGTGGACAAGAATGTCTTTCTGCAGAGCACATCCAAAGTCTTCGTAGAGCCTTTCACTTTTAGGCACATTCTTGAAAAGCTGGTGGAACTCCTGCTGCTTCTTTTCAGCGGCAAATGTTAGCCCAGCAATAGGTCCAGGCAAGATATCTGCTTTATCAGCCACCGACTCGGCGTTGTCAGGATGGCTGAACGACTGTCTCAGCTTACGGAGTCCTGACTTCCGTCTCTTGGCTGCCGAATCAGACAAAATCGACGTAGAGTCGTCACGACTGGTTTCTAGTTCCCTTCCGGTCGAGAGCACCGTGCTTGTAGACGCCGCCCTCTGTACAACCGCCGGAGAAAGAGGCCTCCTCTTTGGTGATTTCGCACCTTCTGCTCTACCTCGATCTGCACTACTGCGACGTGTTTCTCTGCGTCCCTCGTTCTTTTCAGGGGACGCAATAGACATAATCTCCTCGGGGCCACCCTCTTTGGTGGTCTCCGAGGCGGATACTCTCGATGAAGTATCTTCAAAATTCTCCAACGATAACCCACCTTTTCCTAATGTGTTAACCGGGGACTTCTTGACAGGTTGAAACGTTATGCTCTGAGTGATATTATTTTGTGGTTTCACGGGAAGATCCGGGTCTGAAGGCTCATTCAATGGCGTGTGTGTTGATGATGTTTCACCTACAAGTGTCGTCTGAACGCTCTTTTTTATGGCAGGATCGGAGCTGGCCAGAGCCTTCAGGTTCGAGAATGCGTCGCCTAATCTTTGTCTAGAACGGCTGGGGGTGGCAGAATCATCAACTTCCTGCAAAAGATCCTCTATCAAATGGTGCCTAAATCGGGAAGAATCAGCGCTCTTACCTCCCCTGTCCTCTTTCTCGTCAGTACTGGAGACAATTGCCTTAGCTGCGTTCTGTGCTGCAGATATAAATGTAGAGAATATCCCCCCCTCACCAGACTTATCGGCAGGTTCATCCTTTATAAGTGAACCATTTATTGTGTCTGCATCTTCAGTATCAATCGGAACGAGAGAGTTCCGGCTACTTCCGCTTACGAAACTGTGCTTCTTTTTGCGAACCAAGTCTTTCAAAGATGCAGACCCACCTGCGGTGGACGCACCTGTGTCATTGAGCGGCATGCCGTTTTGACCCTGTATCTGAATGTGAGGGAGCGGTTGCGTGGAGTGCGCTTGTACAGGTGAGTTCAAAGAGCTGGGAGAGTTCATCACACTATTTTCTTCACTTGCGTAGCTCATACTATTATCATCTATATCATCATCGCTCTCTCCCACGTTGTGTGAATTAATTTCCTTTTTCTTAAAGTTAATATCCTGATTATTACGAGACTTGATTGATGAAATTTCAGGCAGGCTCAAGTCGCCCGCAACTTTAGGTGCTTTTTTTTTGATCAAACTCAAGTGAGAACTATCGCGGGTAGATTTAGATTTGACTGTCGAGATGGATAGCGTGGGCTTGTCACTGGTGCCTGAATTGGCTCGAGATCGGGACCTCGAAAAGAATGATTTCAACTTGTCTTTAGAGGTGGTCGACACCATTGATGTCTCACTCAAATCTGTGTTTCCCCTCTTCGAATAATTAGAGAGACTATTCAAGGAGTCTGCAACGTGAGCTAACCTTTGAAGAGAATTGGAACTACCCTCTCTTGTTAAAATGTCCGGAATTGAATTTATGATTCTTGCTCGATTGCTATCTGTAGGCATGGTTCCAGCAGAGATAGTGCGATCGGGATATACACTGTTGTTGCCTTTTCGAATAGCCGCCGATGCTTCGCTATGGGATCCCTTAGAAGGATCCGCCATCTACTGTGGTGATGGATGTACGCTATTCTTATTCTGTTAGTAGCGAAGAGTCTGTGGCTCTAGCTCATCGTCGCGTTCTGCAGAAAATGTGTAGGGCTGGCCCGCCCGCTCCTGATTTCACCAGAAAAGGTGAAACAAGCAGCAAGTCTGTATAACTACACTTTCGGATATGTCTGTCACTGCTAGAATTGGCGAGGCGACTCACACTGTGAACGCGTATTCGTGGTGTCCCGCCGTGCAGTGGATCCGAGAGTCCCGCGCGCTTGGGGTCCATAGAGGACCCCTGCGGTAAACGTGTACTACTGTCTGCAGGAGGTGAGTAATTCTCAGGTAAGAGCATTGACATAAGCGCTACACAGCTGAGATGCTACACCTTCGACCTCCCTACAGAACTTGGATATCACAAACTGCTTTCGGCTAATCTCCTACTCATCTATCCTCTGCCCACTCATTTTCTCTTCTGATGGCAGCCTCCTCCTCAGGACTAAAGTCGTTAACAATATTGAAAGTCTTTCTGATCTCATCTGGGGATTTTCCTCTTATCATCTCAGCAACCATCTTGCAACCGCTGTATAGCAGTGGTTTTATGTTCAAGTAATTGGCGGCCAATATGATCTCATAGAGCATTTCCTGATCAACGTTCAAGAAGTTCTTGTCCCACTCGTCTATAGGAGGAGACTTTTTAGAGTCATCATCCTGGTCATCCTCAGGGAAATGATAATCTTTATAGTGCTCACACCACTCGATTATTAACTTTAGAACAGCTGACCGTACGTTGGGCGTTGGGATCTCGATCAAGTCGTCGCTGTCAGCTTCAATCTCATCCTCGTCATCCCCCTTATCATCATCCTCGTTGTCTGCGTCGGGGAGCAAATCCTTAAGCACATTCTTTATGAGGATGGACTTTTCGGCAACTTTCCTTTCAACAGGATACTTTTCGTTGTCTGATGATACTATGATCACTTTCTTCTCTGAGGCCACAGTCATTTTGACACAAAGCAACAAACACAACAATCGGATAGACTGTCTGGTATCAACAAGTTTTCAGAAATATACAATGTTCTCAACGAGATGTCTGTTCGAACTTCTTCCGTATCGATATACGCCAGGTATGAGCACAGACAGTCTCTTAAAACACGTCAACAGGGCTACTTGTTAGAGTGTGTGTCTTCCTTGTGGAACATATCAGAATGTCACGTGATACGTTTAAACACTACCTTTTTACCGAAATCTCAGAAGTGAGTACAGAGCTTCTACTACAGATGGTCTCTGGGAGCACGCCAGAAGGGCTACTTATTATAGCGTCTTCCCTGTTGACCCTCCCAGGCTAGTCAAAGTTGACTACCTTGTTAGACTTGCACCACTCTGTACGCCAAAGGGTAGTGACACGCGTAAACACGTAGCGCGGCGCTACATGTGCTGCCCCGCACTGCTATAGGCGCGAGCAGAACAACTGTTACACACCAACGATAGAAACAGGGTCCGCCGCATGTTAGCCTCATCCCCAGAAGAACTACCACACTACGATTTTATCACTTTCAGAACTCATTCATTCAGTAAACTGACTAATCGTCTAGTCCTAAGGGTCAAAGTTGGAGTAGACACTGGCACTCAGGTCATCAAGCTGTCTCATATTATTAAGCGAGTACAGCACCTCGTTATCAAGCGAATTGTTCGTGAGATTAATCGACTGTTTCGTGATATTGGCGAGCAAAGCTGCCAACTTCATCTTCGGCAGTGTCTCGATGAGGTCAGTAGTCTGTGACACAGGGGTCGCAGTACCGTCAACCACCGAGGCGGCAGCTTTGGGATGCAGGGTCAACACGATGTTATCAAACGCCTTCGATATACCGCCCGTGACAAGCTCGTTGATAACGGAATTTATATCTGCGCTTCTCAGGTAACCGGCCAGCTCAGCCAGCAGCTTATTCAGATCCTCAATATTCTCCAGGTTGTTGTTAAACCTCGATAAGAACTCGAGATCGTTCGTCTGCTGAAGCAGGAAAAACTCAAACTCTTCGGGAGGGAGCAGAGCCTTTGAGATAACAGACCTATTGGGAGGGACATCAACATGGAACTCAGCGGCATCTTCGTCCACCGTTTCACTGCCCAATATCTTGACGTTTATCAGGGACTGGGTCTTGAACACTAGCTCTGCAAATTGAGACATGCTCAGCTCCTGTCTGGGATTAATGTCTCCAAAAATTTCAGTAACAGCACTGTATATCTCGTCCTTTATGGTGACCCAGCCTCTATTTAGTAGCCACCAGCTGAAGCTCAAAAATGCTTGCTCCGCCAGATTCTCAGATTCATCTCCTGCCTCTTCGTTGTCGTGCATCGTTATGCCCTGTGTCTCAGAGGCTAGCCTTATGGCCGTCTCCAAGTAGGATTTGCGAGATAGTATATTCAACTGCAGGTGCAGGAAGACTATCAACAGAGACTCACAGTAAGTCAGAGTCAAAAATCTAGTTATAGTTTGGATCTTCAAATCAGACCATAGCTGGGTCTTGCTCATTCTCTCCAGTGGAACTTCAGAGGTATTTTCATTAACTACCTGTTGGATGTCCTGACCTGTATCAGTCGTGGAGAAGTCGTCACTCACAACAGTCGATGCTGTGAGGTTGTTATTCCCATTCGAGACCAGCTGCTTCTCCAGCCTTCTGATCTGAAGCTGTTTGGTGATCTTCTCAACGTGAAGCTCATTGACTATGGGCTCTGTCAGCACTGGAAGCAGCGATAAGAACGTCATATAGCAGTCCTTCTGCGTCTGCTGGAATCGTCTCTTGATCTGCTCTTTGGCAAAGTTCTCCTCTTTGAGACGCTTTTGGAACTCAGTGAGTTTGCTGCTCAGATAGGAGGAGGCAAAGTAGACAGCCGCCGCGATTCCAGTTGATATAAGAATTCTCTTCCTGTTACGGTGGAACACCGATTTGAGGTATTGGAACATGTTCGAGAGCTTAAAAGAACCCCGAACTATTCATTAACAGAAGCTGTAAACGCTCCTCCGATTGAGAGGTATCACAATAATGTAAATAAGTTATTTCCACTTCGAAATCAACCCCTAGATATTATGTAGGCTAGTGAGCCATGGAAAGAGAGAGATAGACAGAGGAGCTGTTGTCAATCTGTAGTCTCTGCAAGATACCCTCACTCTATCAGTATGAACGCGTATCAAATGGTTATTCAGGTATCTCCCGATGCAAGCTTCCAAAAGATGACGATGAATCTCCTTTTCTGAAATAGAATGTATGCCTTTCTCAGACTCGCAGTCCATGTACGCTGCTCACTTGCCTCTCGTGGGCCCTCTCCGCGCAAGACGAAGGGCGTGAAATGAGCACAATTCACTTCCAGGGGCTCATAACATACTGTTATCTAGGCTACGCGTTCTCCTTTTGGGGGTAGACAGGCGCTCTGGTATATTACATAGCTCTTCCTCCTATTCCATTCTACGTACTCATCTGGTGCCATGCATGTGATTGTGTGAGTGTAATCCTGGACAGCAATCAACGCAACATTGTTCTTTTCTTCCTCCGGCTGCGTTTCACTGCCTCCTGCGCCTCTATTCCTCGTCTGAACCATCAGACCTATCGCTAAACTTTGTATGTTTGCCCTTGAAGTTTGCCGAACTTATAGCTGTATCGCCACCCGCCAGCCGACTGTGTATTATCCTCTTCGATGTTTCTGCATCCAGTTTGGCACGCTTCTCGGATTTGGCGTTACCCTTTTCCAGCTCTTTAACCTTAGCCATATATGATTTCACTCTACTCAGCTCTCCCATCACAGGGTGTCTCGTTGTGTCAACTCCCTCCGATTTCAGATATGCGAAGAAGAGTGAGCTCACCAAGTAGGAATAGCCATTATACAGCCGTATTCTTTCTATCCCGCTGTCCATCTTCGATATTCTCTCTTCAAGAGATTTCGAAACTAGCTCCTTCAGGCTACCTTCCAGGTCATCTAGCCCGTGATCGAGCTGCTCTATGAAAGATTTAACCACCTCCGTGTTCTCCATAGCGCCGTTCTCCCTCCCGCCTTCAGCTCATCGGTATCGTTTTCTTTCGTGATAAAAAAACCCACTTCACGGTTGAAACACTACCGTTCACTCTGCGTGCGCCTTCTTGAAACCGGCAAAACGAGCTCCTCATTGCATTCTCGGATATTTTTGCGGCTTTGGATCGATACCTCTCTGCTCTATGTAGACATTATGTCCGGAATAACGGTCTGAGAAGCTATTTCCTTCAAGGGCTGGTTCTCACATACGACATTGAGTAGCGGACTGGCGCCAGTTCCGGGGATCGTTCCTGCTAAATTGCCTATTGTGAGCTATTAAGACCGCGATTGATTCCCTCTTTTGGTCGTGACACGGTAGTCTCTGCTCTACACCGCCAGTACATCACGAACACCAACCAGTCGGGTATCACCCATAAGATGCCATCTTATTGCGCAATGGTTACAGAATTGCGTCAAGCGGTCTTATTGGCTGTAATCTGTTTTCGCTGTGATTTCTCTTCTGTTTCGGATAAAGCGTCAATTTTACCCATGGGTCTCATATAGGCTATTTCACGAGCGAGGAGCATCGGAGATGGGTCCAACTCGAGCCACAACACGCCGCGAGAACAAAAATATTTCAGCATATAAAGATCAGCATTTCCTCCGACCTGTCTGTAGTTTCTCTACTGCAATAACACAAATAGTTTATTACATAAGATCACACAAACAAATATGTCTCAAGGAACCCTATTTCTAAACATCGTCTCGCCACGTTCGAGTCTGTTCAAGGACTTGGTTGAGTACTACAAGCTCGACATCAAGATCTCCGACCAGAAAGACCCGGAGTTTGCTAAGAACTTCCCATTGAAGAGAGTTCCAACATTTCTCGGCCCAAACGGCCTGAAGCTGCACGAGGCGCTAGCACTGTTTGTGTACCTGACCTCTCTGGTTGGAAAGGACGACGCGTTATACGGAGAGGGTGACCTCGAGTATGCCCTCACCATCAAGTGGCTGTCGTACACAGCTTCTGAGATCATTTCTGGTCTGGTCAACGCGTACTACCCGCTGATTGGAAACCTGCCTTACTCAAAGGACGACGTGATCCAGGCCCAGAAGGACCTCGAGCTCTACGTCTCGATTTTCGAGGAGCAGCTGAACAAAACCCCTTATCTGGTCGGTGACAAGATCACTCTCGCCGATCTGTTTGCTGTGCAGTCGTTCCGCTGGGGTCTGGAGACCATCTGGGACAAGAAGTGGGCTGCCGAGCACCCAGTCATCTTCAAGTGGTTCAACGATGTCATTGCGAAATCGCCAATAATCAACGGGTCTCTTGGAAAGTTTGTCCCACGCGACGTTCGTCTTGCAAACGTTGCCCCAAAATAAATAAGTTCATAGCCTGAAAGTATTTTACTCATCAACCACATCTTCGATGTGTATCTCTTCCGCCTCCTGACGCACAGCCTAAACTTGTTGACGCACAAATATGCTTATCGACGCACGATACCTTCCTCTTTTAGTATGTGCGGCGCTCCATCTTTTGCTATTGTTACCTATGCCGTGACACCGCTCGAGACTACTCCTGCACCCGAGATAACTGTAGCAGAGTACAGCACTCGCTGCGTAGCAGCATTCTCCGTGGCCTTGACTAGTGCCTGTAAAGAAAGTTCTATCTGGGCGATAGGCAGCGCATCACAGTAGGCACTATTACGAGCGACGGGTTCTCGTTTATGCGGTAGGAAATTTTGAGAAAAGTACCTAATAAGACCCTCAGTAATTACGCGCGCAGTACTTGTGTCGACATTCAGCCTTTGTGGGCCCTCTCACCTTCTGGACGTGGCACCGTTTGCTGTCTCATTTCATATTGTATCCCTATATGGTCGTGTGTATTCAAATTGCGAGACTCGCTTTCTGTCTGCTGCAGCTCGAATTTGGAGGACTTGACACCGGCGGATCAGCCACTAGATTATCCCGCATAGGCAAGAACTGCGACATCCAAGAGACTCGCCTGTAGAGTGAACATCCGGTAGAATTGAAGTTTACAGGTGTTTTGGCGGTCTCTGTAATCGGATTTCTGCTCGAGAGGTTATCTCTGCTTTGCGGACACGCATAGCACCGACACAGACGGAGTTTCCCGTTTACTTGGAATATCCCACTCGCAAGAAGGCCAGACGCTCTACGCTATTACGACAAGTAGTGACAGCTTGTCCTTATTCTGTCTTTGCGTTGGCTTCAAGCTAAGCGTCCGAGCTAGAAAGGAGAAGTGTGGATAGTCCATTTACAGCGGGGCTGACACAGGAGCTATCCCAGGTTATAGGTATGAGTCTCTCAGAGACTTATGCCAACCAGCGTATGCTGCGCGGGTCGTCGAAGCAGGCCGATGCGAATTTGAGTTCTCGAGCATCTGTTAAAAGATCCAGATCTGACGACGGCCTCGGGGCGTATGATAGCTCGCCACACGGGACAAAGCAATCACGCATTACTCAGATCCTGCCACGGCTTCGCACCGGTTCGATTCCCATACTTGAGGACGATAGTCAACGATTTCAAAGTTTCAAGACTGCCGATTTGAGAGGTGAAGCTTCTCTGGCTCCCGTCGCAGAGCGAAACACCGGACACTCAACGGATGGTGCGCCCGAACACCATGGCACATACTCCGAAAAAGAGAGAAACGAAAGAGAAACAGATGCAGAGACTGACACTGATTCCGGTGTCCGCTTGAAAGTAGACGAAATGAAGAACAAAGGCTTCCTCGCTCAAAACGACTTCCGCGAGATTCTGTCGCACATAGACGATCTAGAATCTGTTGATGATATAAATAAGCTCCAGAAGATTTTACAGGCGGATTACAGAAAACTTGCGACGGACTTTTCAGAAGGTTGTGTAACCAGGATAGACGAACTCATTCGAGTCATTGACCTTGCAGCAGACTCGGTGAGCAAAAGCTATAATGATTACAAATACGGTGCCGAACTTCAGGCTCCAGACATTCATAAAAAATACTCCACCGAGCTTTCCACGGCAAACAGAGTTAAGAGTACCAGAAAGAGGCAGTACTACAGGCCACCGAAGGATTTCAGTTCTCCTCCCCCTTCGCCGGCTCTGAGGCCAAAAGGAATGGAAGTTCCGATATTCAGCAGCTGCTTTCGAGAGCTGCTGAAACCACTGAACAGGAGATACCAGGTCATAGAGAACGAGTTTATGTACCAGTCCGATATGATTGAGGCTGATTGCGAAACTAACCGAGATAGAATTTGGAGCCAATATGCTAAGGATGTGTCAGATACCAAGGAGCTTCTGAGGCGCGATGTGGCGGGAGAGCTGTCAGCGCTGGAGGCGGAGTACAGAAACAGTCGAAGCAGTGATCCAGGGGGACGCGAAGGTCTGCAGCGGATGAGAGCGCACTTGGGGGCAGACACAACACATAGGAAGAGAGTGCTGGAGCCATACGCCCAGGCGAGTAGCGACAAGGACAGAATAAGGGTGGCTCAAGGAAAATCAGATGCGCTCAAGTTCACCTCAGTGTTGGATCAGGGCACAGACTCTAGCGGAGTAGAAAACGATATACGCTTACTACAGAGTCTCAAGGCACTCAGTCATCCCCCAACGAGCACAACTATATAGCTTTATAAAGATGCATCACCGTTATAAACTCCCCGTAAAGAGAAATCTGTCATTTTTGTTGCGGTTACCGAACACCTCCCTCAATGTGTGTGCGGCTTGAAAGTCTACAGGAGGCGAATGAACTGGCTGGCAGAAGCAAGAAGGTGACTAGAGTAAATCGTATCAGCTACAGAAGTCGTCGGAAGAGGGTAAAGAGTAGTAGACTGAGGGCTGCTGTTTTTTCTCATTCTTTTGAATAGTGTTTTTTTTACTTCAAGATGTCAGATATTGATACCTTCCTGGCCATCACTGATACTACAGATGCAAAGGTGGCCGAGCAGTTTCTCGAAATGGCTGGAGGAGAGGTTGAGGTTGCGGTGGGGCTGTTCTTTGAACACGGCGCTCCTGCATCTGATCCTGTCAACACGCTGGATGCCCCCCGACGTGATTCAGACTCTGACGCCTCTCTGGCGGCGCGCCTACAGAACGAGGAAAACCAGCAGGAGGTGCGCGCGCCGTTGGAATCTAGACGTGAACAGCTGGTCGACAACTACAGCCCAAGCATGCACGTTCCTGCAGAGAGAATGATGTTTGGCAACGGGCCTGCTGGAGTTTTCAATCAGATTTTTGATACCTCATCAAGACAGATCCACGAGATTGACGGCAACCCAGAAGAGGAGCCGGACTTTCCAAACAGGCGGGTCCACTTTTACCAGAATGACTTTGATGAGTCTGATGACGATGACTATAATGAGGATTACGATACAGCGCAGGAGGTGTTGGACGAAGATGGCAATGTTATCGAGATATCAAGCGGTAGAAGTTCTCGTGGGTGGAGAGCATCGCGTAATGCGATGACAGGGACGCAGAGGCGGCTGGAGGTTCTTTTTAGGCCACCGTGGGATATTATGGAGAGACTGGATCTCGATAGCGCTAAACAGAAAGCGAGACTAGAGAAGAAGTGGATCTTGGTCAATATCCAAGACCCAGGGGAGTTCCAGTGTCAGATGCTGAATCGCGATTTTTGGAAGGATGAGAATGTTAAAGACATTGTGAGAGAAAATTTTATATTTTTACAATATCAGAAAGACTCGCCGGGTGGCTTGTCTTACCAGCAGTTTTATCCCTTCGATGCCTTCCCACACATTGCTATATTAGATCCCCTCACGGGGGAGAGGCTGAAAATGTGGAGTGTTGTTCCTGAGGTGGGCAGCTGGATAGAGGAAGTTGTTGATTTTCTGTCCAGGTATTCTCTCGAGCCTGGTAAGATAAACCCTATGGTCCAGCACATAAAGAAACTCGATCCGGATTCTCTGACGGAGGAACAGCAGTTGGACCTAGCCGTCAGGCAGTCGCTGGGGAGACAAGAGAATGCACAGCACGGTGTGCACGAGATTGGTGGGTCAGCACCTAGTGATGGCAACTCTGAGAATCCAATAGATCTTGACTCCGACGAAGACTCGGATAGGGAGCTCACGGAGGACGAGATTTTTGCCACGATTCTGGCTGTAGACCACCCTGAGCCTGCTGCTGATGCAACAGCAGTTACAAGGATACAGATCAGAACAGGAGCAGGGAAGCGGGTTATCAGAAGGTTCTCGTTGGATGAGAAAGTGCGTGACATATACGAATATGTGAAGTTCGCTTTCGAAGAAACAGGGGGGAAAATATTTACGCTGACCAGCCAGCGGCAGAAATTAATCACAGAGATAGATAAGACCATAGAAGAGGCTGGACTGAAAAATGCTTCAATCTTATTGGAAATACAGGAGGCTTAGTATTATTTATTTACTCTGGTCTTTTCACTCTGTAGATATCCCAGATGACACCATCACACATGTACACCAGTCTTAGCGCGTGCAAGTGTCACTAAGTCAAGGTCTACGTTAGCCTCCGCGAGCTGGCGTGATTTTCTGACGAACTGCTCCAGAACGTAGTTACCACAGCTTTTGAACCCGAATATCATTTTTCTAGCCTCGTCTTTGCTTGCTTTTGCCAGCCGATTTTTAGCTGCAATCTTGTCAAAATCGGGGTACGCCTTGAGAGATAATATTCCCTTCAATAGTAACTGGTACTGCTTCTCTGTTATCCCTCCATTAAGTTTCTCATGCAACTTGATCTCCGGATTCTGTTCCAAGAAGCTTTTAAGAGCCGTCATCACCTGTGTTAAGTCCTTGTCCTGCAAGATACTGATGGTGACAGGGTATATTCCTTTCCTCTTCTCGCCGGTTACTAGCCTCAAAATGGCCACGCCATTTTCCAGGTCTATTCTGAAAAATGCACTGGTCATACGAGGAGATATCACAGGTAATGCCCATGATTTGGGTCGAGCCTTTATCCAGTCATACTCCGACTGCTCAATCCGCTCATCAACCGTGAGGTCTGCAAAGGCACTGAAAGACTCGGAGCTGCTCATATAGTCTTGGAAACTTTCGTAGGTCGTATAAACAAGTGATTTCACGTCCACCCTTTCCGGTTCGATCTCTTCAAAATCTCTCCCTTCTCGAATAATTCCACTCTCGACGGGTTCCATTCCATCAAGCGTAATCTCGGCCCGCATTCCCGTCTGCTGTGACTCAATGAAATCGATAATCTCGCACTTCTCTTTGCCAGTATGGATACGAAGTCCGCGTCCGATCATCTGACAAAGTAGCGGGACCGACTTTGTGGGCCTAACCAGGAAAATCGAGTCGATGTTAGGGATATCCGTTCCCTCAGTAAACACTCCGCAATTCATCAGCACAGGTATCTTGCCGTCCCTAAACTCCTGGACAATCGCTTTTCTTTCCACTCGTGAGGTGGTGCCTGTCACGTATTGCGCATCAATACCGTTGAATCTGAAGAGCGAAGAGAGATCAGTCAAGTGCTGTACATCAACACAAAAGAAGAGCGACGATTTCAGATTTGCTTTTGCCCTGATATCGAGGTATGTCTTACACACCAGCTCGTTCACATTGGGTTGATTAATGTGCTTTGCAAGACTCACAATATCAAAATCGTGGGATTTCTTGTCGACTGAGACCCCATCCAGCGAGAACCTGCCATCTACCTTAGTGAGTTTCATATTAGAGAGATATCCCTCTTCAATCATGGATTCAATATCCTTTTCATAAGCTATGCCTTCATACACCGGTGAGAGCGGTCGCTTATCGTGTCTTTTCACAGTGGCCGAGAACCCTATCACACACGTACCATTACCTGGATCTCTGACCCCAAAATGATCAAATATTCTCAGATAGCTATTCGAAACAGAATGGTGACACTCATCAACTATGATCGCCTTGTACTCGGAAGGGTCGTATTTCTCCAGTCTCTGAGAGAGCCCTCTGGACAGCGTCGAGACAGACGCGACTATAACATCCACATCGCTCCCATGGGAAGCCTTATCTTTCGCCATGTCCAGTTCCATCCGTATCAGTGGATTGAGCCTTCTTATAGTGCTTATGGCCTGCTCAGCAAGCTCCTTCCTGTGCACAAGAACAAGGGTTTTCTTCCCACCAGTGTATGAATTAGCAGGGAGCTTGTCTATCAAACTAGAAAATACAACAGTCTTCCCACCCCCAGTCGGGAGACTCACCACAAACCTCCTTGTACCTCGTCTTAGCAAATCCAGGCACGCTTCGATGCACTCTGTCTGGTACTTTCTTAGCCCTATCGCAGACTCACTCGGCGGTACTTCAGTAGAAACTCGTCTCACAAGCAGCGCACAAAGCACACGTGATGGTTTGCTACCATGCCAGGGCAGAATTCGTATCCTCAGCTTACAGAGCATCTCTCTCTACTGCGTACCTGAGCTTTGAAACACTCTTGTCTTCGGCCTTTTAACAAGAAATTCGATGTTAGTGCCCTCACCGTTTTCTCTTTTGAGACGTGATGATGACAAAAGGATGAGCAAGAGCCCTTTGCGAGTCAGATGCACACACGAGCAGTACGCGACAAGAAAGCCTTTCGTAATGAGGATCGCGTTTCATATTAAGTTGCTACTACTGGTATTGTCGCTGGCCGCAGTTCTGAGTAGTAGCGAGACGGAGGAAGAAAATGCTAGCTCGAGCTCCAGGCACACAAACAACTGGGCGGTCCTGGTCAGCACTTCGAGATTCTGGTTCAACTATAGGCACATGGCGAACGTATTGAGCATGTATAGAACTGTCAAGAGGTTGGGTATACCCGACTCGCAGATTATTCTCATGCTCTCCGACGACATTGCGTGTAACCCGCGCAACGCCTTTCCCGGATCTGTCTTCAACAACGCGGACAGGGCAATAGACCTCTACGGAGATAACGTGGAAGTTGACTATAGAGGATACGAGGTGACTGTGGAGAATTTCATTAGGCTGCTCACTGACAGATGGGGTCCCGAGCACCCCAGGTCGAAGAGGTTGCTAACAGATGAGCACTCTAACATTTTTATATACATGACAGGACACGGTGGAGATGAGTTTTTGAAATTTCAGGACGCGGAGGAGATCAGTTCTCATGATATTGCCGATGCATTCGGGCAGATGGCCGAGAAACACAGATACAACGAGATCTTCTTCATGATAGATACATGCCAGGCCAATACCATGTACTCAAAGTTCTACTCTCCGAATATTCTAGCCGTTGGATCTTCCGAGCTCCATGAGAGTTCATATTCTCACCACTCAGACACAGAAATCGGCGTTGCTGTGATTGATCGATTCACTTACTACAACCTGGAGTTCTTGGAGTCTATTGAGAGAGACTCAAACAAGACTGTTCAGGATTTAATCGACTCCTATACCTTTGAAAATATTCACTCTAATGCCGGTGTACGTACCGACTTATTTCAGAGGAACCTGTCGGAGGTGCTGATAACAGACTTCTTTGGGAACGTACAAAAAATTGTTGTGAACGAGGTAGAGGACGATCTGCTGTACTTAGTCAACCATGACGAAAATGGTAACCTCAAGAGAAATTTATCGGCGGTCAGCGGTCACAAGAACGTTAACGCTCGGGCAGCCTTGGGAGACAAGAGAGTCAACAATCTTAACACTGGAGGGCGTTTGATAAAAATCGAAGCGGACGATAATCTGTCAAGCACGCCTGCAGTACTGCTGGCCATAGGATTGTTTTCTGTGGTGTATATTGCCTCAAAGAACTTTGGATTTTAGATATCATGTCATGCGGATAATGAATACAAAATGGTTTACAGAATAATGTAGCTACGAGAATCTACGCGGTTTTTAAAAGATAGGATCGTCGCAGTTGACCTCCATCATGTGAATTCTTGACAACCATTTACCCAAGATCAAGATTCAAAAAAAAAAGAAAAAAAACCTTCAACAAAAGTGCTGCGACTTCAGACAACCAATCAACTGCCAAAGGAAAACATCACCCAATGACAGTATATCAGAACGACACTATTAAACAACCTCTGCATTGTAAATAGTTCGATCGATGGGTTTGTCTGCTCCATAAGGGGAGGCCACGTCACCAACATCCAACACAGTGATGCTTGATAACTCTTTATCTTCTTTACGGTTTGAACAAATCGAGGCCGCGCCGTCCTTGTTGCTCTTCACAGCTCCGTCGTCGGAGTCTAAATCGTACCATCTAACGTTTGTCTTGAACCATTCGCCGTTTGTCGCCGGGACAGAATTTGCGACGCTGGTAACTCCATTCTGAGTGGTCTTAAGGGTACTATTCGACGAACTGGTCAGAACCATAGTCGCACCGTCCTCTTGCTGATCACTGTCCACCTGATGACGACGCAACTCTTGGTTTCCTATTTGAAATCCTGTCATCGCGCCAGAATGACTTCCTCTTCGATGATGAGGAGGAACGTAAACTCCTGTCTTTTTGGCCGCAGGCGCCGATTCCACCACATATGCACGCTTTGGATATTCACCCACGCCATTCAGCGCCTCGGTTAATGTGGAGAACGCAGTGCTGGTAACTCTGAACAGCTTCCTCTGCCCCTTCTCGTGTGCGGACTCTCCCGCAAGTGAAGACGCAATCGGTGTGAACATGGCGTTAGACATGTTCACAGAGGGAGCAGGAAGAGCAGCTTTCTGGTTAAAGTCGTACGCAGACATCAGAGGAATATCCTGTCTCGCAGGATTATGCTTAGCCTTAGCCCCCCTGGTTTGAGCAGAAACTGCAACCGACTCTATCTGCTTGGAAAGTTCGGTGATCGCCTGACTATGTACATCGTTCTCCAAGATGAACATGTCTTCGTCGTCACTCTCAATCACATTCTCGCTGGGCGAAAACTCATTGCTGTATGGTCTAATGAGAGGCGAGTGACTCGACAACGCAGGCGACCGGAGGTTCGGAGGAACGTAGCGACCATTAGACGTGCTTAAAGACCCTGCGGTGGCGTTGCTTGTATACGACGTTGAAATCGTCTTCTTCCTGTTGTTCAACTCGCTTGGCCGGTTGTAAGACCTCGCACTCTGATTCTTATTTCCCGAATACCTGCCAAAGGAGGCTCTGTGAATATCAGCGGGAAACTTCGGGTTGTTGCTCCTAGTAAAGTTACTATTGGAGTCAAACCGTCTCTGTGCTCTAGAATACCCCGCCTTCTTTTTCCTCCAGGCGCGTCTCTGGGGCATGTACACATCAGTGAACTTCGTTTGCACAGAGCCGCCAATAATCTTCCTTTCGGCCGCACGGTTACGATCGATCTTGTCAACATAGTGATTGAACACTGACTTTGGTGTGAAGAAGTCCTCGCGATTGAACATGGCTGCGTGGTCGTCATCCGGTCTCCCAGAACCATCGCTAGGCTTTCCATGCGATGACGGTATCGCTAGAGGCTTACGGGCCCTGAACACCGGCATCTTCTTTGGCGGAGAGCTCACCCCCGAAATAGGAATGGACTGGGACCTCTGGGGCTTCTCAGCAACGTGCTGCTCCTCGGCACGGTCAGGCAGCTCCTGATCCTGGGTTTCCTTTTCGTACAAATCCCAGTCGTCATCGATCGTGAGGTGTTTCACCCTCATCAACTCCTCTTTCATCAGCTGCAAGTTTCTATTCTCTGGGTCAATGGTCAGACAATGTCTCAAAACAGCAAAAAGATCATAAGACATAGAGGGGAAAATGTCAAACAAACTCTCTCTGTTCGCAGCAAAGTGCAAAAAATGTTTGTCAGAGCTGTTTGCCATTGTGAAAGGGTTCTTCCCAAAAACAGAATTCAGTAAGCAGATTCCCATCGACCACAGATCAACCTTCTCCGCATCATAGGTTGGACTATCGCTGTGGTCAAACAACTCCGGGGCCATGTATCTCTCACTGCCAACATCAAAGTCAGTGCAGTACCTGTGCGAGGTCGCGAGACCCCAGTCAGTAAGCTTAACAGTCCAGTCTTCAGCAATGAGAATGTTCTCGGGTTTGATGTCTCTGTGGTAAATACCCTTGCTATGAGCATACTCGACGGCCTCGACCAACTGCATCATCACATCGATAACATCATGGGTAGTAGAGGGTCCATAGCCTCTGCTTATGGCCTCATACAAGTCTCCTCTAGAGCAGTACTCCAGCACCAGGTAGGAGTCGAAGGAGTCGTACAGCGAGGTCACATTTGGGTGGTTTCCCAAAATGCTCAAGAACCCCAGTTCCTGCTTGGCCTCTTTCAGTGCGACTGATCTGTTCTTCTTATTGGCTTCACCAGACACACGCTTCCCGGTAGACACTCCAGTGTTGTTGAAGCTCGTGGCTGCAGTGGACACGGTGTTGTTTTTCATCATTCCCGACTCCAGAGAGTAGTCCGAGTCGCTGGTCTCCTTTGGGGATGAGTCAATGTGTTTCTCGTTCTCATACTGGGAGTGTGCAGACATGTCTGTGATGTACTTCACCGCCACGAGTCTGTCGTTTGCAGTGACATCCTTAGCCAGCGAAACTATCCCGAACGACCCATCATTTATGTCTTGAACTTTCAGGTATCTTCCTTTGAGAAGACCGCCGTTTTTGTAGTTCTCGTAATCTATAGACATTTCTTGAAATCAAACAAAAAATTGTTGTAACGAAGTGAAACTAAGACAGACAGTGAGTAATAGGACGGATGGAGACTTTCGCCTGGGGAAGTAAAGCACAACTGCTGTTTCAATCAGTTAAGGATCAATGTTGTACGACGATCTTTAAGAAATCCCAAATCATCAAACTCCTGTTTTCCCAGTAATACTCTAGTCAAAATAAAAAGCCTTTGCGGAGTGTTGAGCCTGCTATACTCTCAGCCTCCAACACGCCCAGATATCCCTACCCCTTCCGCAGCCTGTGCTGTCCTTAGGAGTACTCGGTGATCACTGCCACCTACACCACTTGACAAACGAGGTTCGAAACTGTTCTAGAAAAATCGATACCAGCGGATAGCTCCCAGTACGGTAGTCGGAGTATTCTCGTTTCGGCAGCGTGTCCGCTTCGCTACCTATAGGTCACACAGAAAACACCAACGCCACTATAAGCACAGAAATGCACTTATAACTTCCCGACTTCCACAGAGGTGGATGTGGATGAGAGGTACCGAGACAGAGATCCCTCGGCGGTTATCGGAAACCCAAGTGGTCACCCAGCGGCAAAACAAAACACTCGTTAGAGAGCTATTCCACGTAGTGCGTGTATATATAAGTAGATCCTAATCCTGGTGTCTGAGTCTTCGAGTATAGAGAGTAAATAGCGGTACTGGTTGTCGACGGCGCAGGTCAGGAGAGCGCTGCTGGTGCTGTTCTATTAGTGGTTGTGAGCACTGCTGGTTTTGTACACTACGTTCAAGGGATGGTTTGTTTTTGTTCTACACAGTTCCACAGACACCCGCGGTCGCCAGATGTGAGTCATTTCTGGAGGGAGTGGTGCACAGGTACACGCTCACCGCACCCGAATACAGTGAGGGTTACAGAGAAGTACTGAGTGGCACGCCACATACAGTAACAAACACACCTTGTCTCCTCCTCTTACTCCTCCTCTAACGGAAAGTAAAAAATATTTGTTGGGGTCTTGTCTCCGCCCTCAGTAGGGCGTGCGTGACGCGATCCCGGTGTTCCTTACGGCATACGCGACGCGGAGCTCGAGACCCCACTGGTTTTCTCCCGAACACTATTAGGGAAGAGGGGGTGACTGAACCGCTCATCGTGGGGCTCTCATAAGGAGGTGCACAAGGTCTAAGGGAAACCCCAAAACATTATACAGATGACTAAATTAATTAATATTAAACACCCAACGACAGTCCCTGCGAGTAGCCTCTTTCTCTCTCCATTAATGTGCCGCCCCTCCGCCCTCGTGTAAGGACGTCACTCGTTCAGCGGTGTCTGCGAAACGAACACAGGACTCGCTGGAGCTGTTACCCTCCGTGGACTCACTCTGATCCAGATCACTGAGACACACCCCTGGCGTTGTTCGCCTGAGGTTCTCCTGTTTGACCGACCGCTCTGTTGCAGAACTGGCGTTGCTCTGTGGCTTTGCGCGAGGCAGGTGCATCAGGTCAACACCATCGAGGTTCAGGTGCTGGAGATTGGGGTTGTTGAGAACCTGCTTCCTCGGCTTCCGGCCGTATCCACTGGCCCCGGGTTTCGCAACCCTTGCCATCTCGCCAACGTAGTGCTGGCCAGAGCTGGCATGCTTCCTTATGAGTATACTCCTGGGCTGTGTGGCTGATTGCGGGCGTTCCATCATCTCCATCGGCGGAGCCGCGGCCTGCGACGGCGGGAACCCCCGCATTAGTCTATACGGCGAGAGCTGCTGCTGTGGGTGTGGCTGGCCCGTCGGCGACTGGTGGGACGTGACAACCTGAGTGGCGTAGAATCCAGCATGCGCTAGCGGGGTTCTGCTCACTGGATGAGCCTGCTGCAGTGTCTGGTGCTCCAGATGTATAGACTCCGCAGGAACCACACCATTTTCATACTCGTATTCACCGTGCACGTACAACCCCCGCTGCTGGTAGTACTCTGGCTGACCCACTCCGATCACCATCTGCTGTTCAGCTACTGCCTGTGGGTCCTCATATATCACCCCTCCGTTCTCCACGGGGTGCGCATAGTACGCGTCAGGCGGGTGGTAATAGACCTGCTGCGCAGGCTGTGGAAACGTGGGATGTTGTACGTATCTGACGCTGTTAGAGGTAAGCAGTTCCTGTGGGGTGATGAACGGCTGCGTCTGATCTAGAAGCGACTCCTCCACAAACCTGTTCTTCGTCGGGGTCACGCCGAGGAAGAAGTCGGAATCGATGCTGAACCCACCGGAGTACTCACTCAGATAGTTGTCAGCGGCCTGGAAGTAGTCCAAGGGAAAGTCGTCCTCGTCCTCCTCTAGCGGAATCTCGGCCGTCTCGTTATCGTGCTCGATCTTCACCACCGGTCCGCTAATGTACAGGGGAGAGTTCGAGCTATCTGCAATAGCATCTGTCAGGTACTGAGGGGCCCTCCTCACCGTCGTAGATTGGCTGCCAGTTTCTGGGTCGGTGAGCTGATCCGATCTCACATCAGCCGAGTCCTCTGAGCTTGAGTCACTCAGCGGGACCCTGTTTAGATCTATGTGGTTGGTCAGCTGCTCAAAGAGCGGTTTCGACACTTTCGGATCCGTGTACTTGAAAGACAGGGCCGGTTCTCTGGACGCGACGGTGGTAGCCACCTGGCCCAGCTGCTCCCTCTTCAGATCTCTCTCTAGAGCATCAGCAAATATCCTGTCATGGGGCACGCTAAACCAGAAAAACACTTTTTGCTTCTTCTGTGTCCGCAGGCACGAGTTTTTGTGTAAGAATTTGAGAAAGTCGGACTTTGGCACCTCTAGGACAGCATCTGTGCCACATTTCAGATTTCTCAAGTCGCTGAAGACGCCCTCCTCGAATTTCTTTCTGTCTGTGATGGTCCTGCCAAAGTGGTCAAACTTGTATGCTATACACCGTACAATATCCGTACCCGTTATGAAATATAAGTTCTTCCAGTATACACAAGATACGAAACCCTCAACACGGTTCAGGTAGTAGCGCCTAATGATCTGGTTAACCTGCCAGTTTGCTGGTGCGGTGGCAAGGAAGAACTTCAAGTCGTCAATTAGGCGCAGTGAGTTTGCCACTGACAGCTCCGTTGCTGTTTCCGCGGCGGTTTTCCCTGCGGGCTCGCTATTGTTGTCTGCCCCTTCGGCCGCATCAGATCTCGCGTCACCCGGTAGTTTAGCCGAGCTCTTTCGCCTGGATGTCATCTGTCCTCCTTTCCCTCGGCTAACAATAGGGATGATTTATACCGCCAGCCTCTTGCAGGAGTTGTGAATAAACATATAATTATATGTATCAGTTGATGGAAATTGGCAACCAATCTGTATTCCTCCTGTCAGTTGTCTACGCTCAGAACAAACGCAAACAGCTGCAAACAGGTACACTCTCCACGGCTGCCCACTGTTCTCTTTATCCTGTGATTTCAGCAAAAAGTGCAGTGATTTCAGGATAAATACCAAATAATTGTTATTAGAATAGCCTTCACCCTTATAAAGCCATCCTCTCGCAACTGGTCCCTGAGGTGTTTCAAGATGAGCGGCTCGTGTGTTTCAGAATAAAATGTGTAACATTACGAAAATTGGAGGCCTATTTTGCCTAAAAACTATTTGGGGCTCGCGTTTCAGAATCTGACTTGGCACCAGTGGCCTGAGATCCTGCGGCAGGTTGTCATATATGGTACGTTTTATTTCTATATACACTCCTGGACAACGTGCCTGGTATATGCTGCAAGTAGGGGACAGCTGCTAGAGATGTGCTCACCTACTACCGTGGACTCCCCATTCCTCAGGTATGCGTACACTATCGAGGCCAGCTTGCAGTCCAGCAGACAGGGATGACCTTGGTCCTCGTAGCTGAGTGTCTGCTTCTCCTCTAGAAGCTGCTCAAAGAGCGAGAACGTGGATAGTGCTCTCTCCGTTATTCTCCGCTTTTCTTCGTTGGCTCTCCCTTTGCTGTCCCTTCTCAGGACGCTCCGCTGCCATATGTCGCTCCCGGTGAAGAATAAGGCAATCTCGGGATTCCTGATTTCAAACTGTGCTCTATTCGCCAGATCTGCATATAGGGATCCGAGATTCAGCTTTTCCAGCAACGTCGGGGTGGTCTCTTTGGCATCAACTTCACAGAAAGCGCCGTCGTACATCCTCAACACTCTAGTGCCTTCAATCTCAAAAAGTACAGAGGCCACCCAGCTGTCATAGAGCACAGTATCGCACAACTCAATCAGCATCAGCTCTTTGGTCACGGTAACGTTTGAAAGCTGGAACTCGTTAACGACCGAGTACGGTCTGACCAGCCTCTTGTACTGTCTTGTATTTCGATTCGTCTCCTCTACTAAGATGGGCAATTCTCCGTCACCGGAGCTCTTGCGAGACAGCGCGATCATTGAGTTTCTGGACAGATCTGAGCTCTCAGTGGTCTGCGGCAGGCGCAGTTTGTTCTTCAAACAAATCGCCAGCGCTGCACTCAAGCACAGCGGATCAGTGGGAATCATCACCAAAGAGTCGTACATGCATTCTTCAAGAGAGTATACACCAAGCTGGAAGTTCTGCTTGACAGCTTCCTTTCCCTCTCCTCGATAGCGAAAATTGAACCGGCGCTGCGAAATGTCGTCGTGCTCCACTTGTGAGAAGCTTGCCACCGCGGGGTACGTGTGTAAAGGGAAAGCGTTAAACATAGATCGCAAGGCACCAGGTGCCCCCAGCGCTCCCACAAATGCCATGGTAGTTGCAGTTTGTCGCTCTGCTGGATCGGCAGCGATTGCTGATCATCCTATCCAGAACGCACTATCGAATATGTGTACGCATCAAATCAGATCGTGTATTTGAAAAGTCCGCCACTAATAAATATCCCATTACCTTGTTGAGCTCTGCTCCTATCTACTGCTACTCAATTACGCTGCACCGGCCGTTGCTGACGGGGCCCTGCTCATCGTGACCTGCTCTCCACTTCGTACGATCTTCTCACCCTCGGTGTCTGTCGTCAGCGGTATGTCTTTATTTTCGATCTGCTGCTGTCTCCAGACGAGCTCCTCAGACCCTCCCGCAAGTACTCCTATGCGCATGGTCGCGAGTAAATTGCGAGCAGCGTTCGAGTGACTATACACAGCACCGTTGAAGACAGTTGTTGCATCTTTTCCTATGGACGACTTGATGAGTGCAACACCGCCTGGGTGATCATCGACGAAGGGTGTCACATCATGCACAAGACCTGAGACAACGACAAGAGCTCTCTGTGGGTTAGATTCTTTAGCCAACATCTTGAATTCTTGTGGGCTGATCAGAGGTAGCCTGTCAATCGGAATACCCCAATTCAGATTTGCTCTTTTCCGGTCCAGGAGAGTCTGCTCATGTTGTACCAATATTTGATTGATTGAAGCCTCTGGAGATCTGTGCAAGTTATAAGCATAACCCGTTGCTTTAAGAATACCAATTACCCACTTGGCAGGATCGAAGTCGTACCAGTTGAGACCATTTCTGTAGTCTGTTGGGAACTCGTGATGAAAGTTGTGATACCCCTCTCCAAATGTAACTAAACTGAGAATAGCGTTATTCCGTGGACTTTTCCTATCGTCAAACGGTTGATGGCCCACCATATGAGACAACGAGTTAACAAGAAATGTAGTATGCTGTACGAGGACGATTTTTATCAGTCCGGCGTATACAAATCCGCCCAGAAAATCATTCCAGAACCACCACGAGATAAGCGAAGGGCATATTATACCGCTGAGAGCTAGTAACTTAATATAGTTTTCATATTGCCATGTTATCATCTTATCGCTGCCGATATCATCAAACTCGGATTCCTTGATGACCTTGATAACTTTCGGGTGATGAATTAAAACCATCCACCCCATATGGCTATACCAAAATCCCCTTCTTGAATTATGAGGGTCTCGCTCTGTGTCTACGTACCTGTGGTGTGCCCGGTGGGAAGCGCACCACCACTTAGCAGATCCTATACCGCCCCCGGCACCAACAACAGCAAAAAATAAGTGAACGCTCTTGTAAGTCTGGAATGACTTGTGTGACCAATACCTGTGGTATCCAGCAGTAACGGCCACACATGTTATAGCGTAGTTAAACAATGTCCACCACACTAGCTCAGTAGTAACAGGTATACTCTGGGTGAGCGCCAGAAACACAGCGACACACGGTAGAATAACGATGAGAGAAACGTTACGCCAGTGGATGTGGCGATACCAGTTGCGGATGGTCCATCTGGACTCTGAGATATGCCGCCGCAATAGAGATGTCGGCGTGTCCTGTTTGATTCTGTGCTTCCTTCTCCTCCTGATTTTCGTCTTGACAGCAGCTGGCGCCTGTTCCACAGGGCGTTGTGCAATGTTCTCCTCATGTCCAGTCTGATCCTCCCCAGCATCGTGCCCTGCGATATCTAGCGGTTCTCGAGACTTATCATTGTTCTCTTCCACATTGTCATAATGTGCTATCTCACTCGATAGATCCGCATCAGCAGACTCCATGTCATGGAAGCCCACGACAGGAATAGACATGCCTCTTCTCTGGTCGCTGAGGTTTTACAGGGAGAGTCAGATTTCACCCTTGCAGCTCGCTGCCTTTGACCTGTCAAGACCCAACGGTGAGCTGCTAAATCAAAGCCCTATAGGTTATGGGCACTGGGATATAAGACTCGATTTGCTGTACTACCCAAGTCGCTGTTGGTGCCGGGGCTCGCGGAAAAACTCAAGGAGAAAGAGTGATTAAATTTAAGGAAAAGCTATACACGGTCGTCAGGATTACGACTGTCATCATCCGTTGTGGCCTCTAATAAAGGGCATCCGACTTTTGTGTCAGACTTATAGAGCTTAAGATGTCATTTTATTGGTCGTGTGGTTCCTACAACTTTATCTTTGTCGCACTTCAGCTTATCTCTTCCCAAAGGCGCCAACTACAGGCTTGTCCCTATAGTGCGTGGCTCATGGCATATCACCCAATAAAATAAAGACATGCGCGCTGAGCATTACAAGCTCTCCAGCCATCGGTACACCGCCCCATAACAGATCTAGTCAGCATTTGATTCGCCGACTAGCAGTCTCTGACTCCTCAAACGGAGGGAAGCCGAGATGAAAGAAGAAATTTCGACGGCTCTTGGCCCTTTTCTGTAGATTCAGCGTGGTGCGTCTACAGAATAATTGGGAGATGTACCACTGGCATGTCTTTCAATTTGATCGGGAAACCCGTGAATACGAACTGGTGTGTTGGTCCCCTCAACGATATATGTCTTCCCATTGCCCAGGAGTCTTTGGATAGTCTGGTAAATCAGAGTATGCGTTATCCGGCCGGCCCTCCATCATTTCAGATGCAGCTGTTGGGTAATTTGGCGTACGGTGAATGCCATTAGGCTGCTGCCATCCATAGTACGACTTCGCTCGGAAGAATCCAAAGGAAAAATTGAACAGGAACAATACTGCTATAATACCCACCAGGAAACAGAGCGACTTGATTCCTATGGGCTCTATTAGTTTGTTTATGATCATCCCGAGCGTCTCCGCAGAAACACTGGAATGTCTTCCTGAGGCGTATGGGTCTCTGTTCATACACTTCTCCCATTCTCCGCACTGCTGCTCCATTGCAGGTACGATTGTGTCGGGAGCGCATAGGTTCTCAATGTAGTTTCTTCGGCATATCCTTCCCATGATTATTAGATCGTGTACATGTTCTTCCATCTTTTCCGCAATATCTGATCTCACAGTCGAGATACAGCTGTATATCAGCGAGAGCCCATAAAACGTGGCACCAAAGTTCAGAATAAGCTGTAGGTAGGATGTCAAAATATACGGAGTTCTCGAAGCAGGAGAGCTCCTCATCTCCCAGGGCTGAGGTAAATATGGCCCTATCTCATTATACCCTGATGTGAGACTGTAGGAAGACTGTGCTGAAGCTGGCCGCTGCGGTGTATAATAATGATGATGGTGGTGCATCTGTACCTGAACTACTCCGTTTCTAAACGGTGTCTGCGCTGGAGTTTTGAAATCTTCAAAGCTGTCGTCATCGATGTCTCCAGAGCTATCATGTTGTACCAGAGCGAAGCTGTCTTTTGACTTGGAGCGCCTCTTGATCGAGCTCCTGGCTCTACTCCGGGAGGGTGTGAAAAGCTCATTCGTATTCGCTGGCCCAAGCGCTTTACTTTTGTGTTCATCTTCAACCGCAGTGGTCTCTTCAAACAGGTCCGTCTCCTTCTTCCTCCTCAGCATAGGCGAGGTCGCTATTTTAGCTCCTAGATTTGTTGGCGAAAATATCGCCCTCGTAGTTTTAGAAATCACATCAGACAGCGTGCTCAAATTGGCGGCATCTGGTGTTGCCGCAGCCTCAAGATTTTTTATTTCATCTCGGAGCTCGAGTTTGCCGCATCCTCCTGTAGTCTTCAGACCTGGTGTGCTCTCGCACAGCGCACCGCTCTTCCCTTCCCGACGTTCACGCCTTGGCTCTGATTCCATAGACAGTGGCTGCACAAGGTCGATCTTCCTAAAAGAGTATATGTCATGTACATCACTCATGATTGTGTCTCCGTCGTCGTCGTTATTTTCAGCCTGGAATGATGCATCAACATCCATAGCCTCCACGCCATCGTTAGAGTCCTCTCTTATAGAAAGTCTATCAAGTATGATCTCCTCGGGTATATTGTTGTCTCTCAGAGACAGATTCGTGAAGGCCTCCATGTTCGCCTGTTACCCAAGTCAAAGTGTCTGTTTACTCTTTGGTTTGATCCCGAAAACGACGCCGATGAGGTAGTGTGCAGTACGTCTGGAATTTTTTTGCCCTTCCATAGTTTAAGGAACACAGTATCTGAGCCAGATCATTTAGTTGCCAGCAGCCATGGGTTCTAAAAGGAAGAAGGCTCAGAAAGCCAAGGACTTTCAGGTGAGTACCGCGGATCTTTGAGGCTAGTGAGTTATTCTCTAACACCCCGACTAGAAAGCCAAACTGAAAGTTGGGAAGATAGCTCCGAGAGCGAATAACTTTACAGATACGTCATTTACAGCAAAAACTATATCGCTGCCGTCACAGTCACTGTCCGGACAGTTCCATACCACAGAGACAGACTTGGCCCATCGCCTGTCTTTGATAAAACACCACTCGTCTTCGACAAGAAAAGAAGTTCTTATCAGTTTGACAAAGAGCCTTCCCTCTAACCCATCTCTCTACAATGATATCCTAACAGCCATCATACCGTTAATAATTGACCCATCTGCTTCTGTCAGGCAGGCTCTAGCTGAACTTTTTGAAAAGATAGGGTCTTCACAGGAAGGCCTGATAGAGTTGCAGGCACGGCATGCTATTTTATTCGTTCAGAGCGCGATGACGCATATCTCTGTTGATATAAGGAACGATTCTACCAAATTTCTAGATATATTGGTGAAATATGGCCCTGGGGCGAGCATTAGATCGAGCTGGACAAAGACGCTGAAGTCCTTCTTCCAGTTACTGAACTGGCAGTTGGTGGATACGAAAAAATCTCTGTCTCTGGCCGTGACGACAAGTTCTGTGGTCTCAAACAGTGGTGCAAAGAAGGCTCGGTCTTCTCACTTGAGGTCTCTTGGAAAATTTCTGTTGGAAGGCGCTGCAGTCGCTGACTGCGATGCGGAGAACGAAGGAAAAGAAACTCTCAGATCGATGCACCCGCTGTCTGAAAAATACATGCTGCCTAGTGCTTCACATCCTTATTCCCACCTGAAGTTGTTCCAGAGAAGTGTGGCTACAGTGCAAAATGGCAGAGAGTCATTGGCAGATATTGGCGGAATAAACGCCGAGGACTTGAACACAAGACGGAAAATACTGATAGAACTATTCAGCACTGCGATGATGCGGGGCCTCAAAGATATGGTAAAAGAAGGAGGGGAAGTTGGTAAAGAGGCGAATGGTGTGCTGACTCTATTAGAAAGAATAGAAAAGGAAGAAAAGGAATGGCAGGAACAGCAGTGACTGACACCTCTCTTTTTCCAAAGAGAAACCTAGCGAGGAGGACTCGCACGCAGATACCGTGTAGTACCACCGTGACTCGTCACTAGCGCCTAGTCTTCCTAAGACTTTTAAACTAGGTCACGCGGTGACTATCACCGCGCTACTCTTCTCGACCCCGTCGTAGTGTTCAGATACAGAAATTTGGAATGGCGCTTAGGCGAGACTACATTTGGCAAAGCAGGCCAGAGGCTCACAAGCGACTTACTGAATGAGTTCGAGAGCGCTGAGGAGGCTAGAGAAGGACTCGCTTTCCAAGGAGCTGGAAAAGCTTTCACTTCAGTGTATCACGGACGAAGGTGAAGAATCTTCAAGCAGGTCCATTGAAGGCTCTGCGAGTCGATCAGCGAAGAAAAACGCATTTGCATTTCTTCCAGGTGACGAAGGCGATGAGATACAATCCACCGGAGATGATATGGGGGCCGATAGTGACGAAGATGTGTTTGTTGATGCTGAAGAAGAGCAGGAAGTGAAAAAAGCGTCACCTTCAAAGAAAAAGGGAAAAAAGAACAGGAAGAAAGGTAAGAGTAAAGCAAAGAGGGAGTCCACTCCAGAGAATAAAGGGAATAGCGATGACGAACTAGACCAAATATTGAGTGAAGTGGCAGCCGCGCAAGTCAGCAATAATCGTGAATTAGAAGAGGTCGAAGAGCTGGAGACGTCAGACTTCGTAGAAGTAATCGACTCTGGGTACTCACATTTCACAGTTTCTAAGTTTATCAAAAGCCTTCCCTTGCTGCATCTTGATGCGAGGGACCTTGATCCCGATAAGGAATACCGAACTTTGTTTGGTAAGCTCTCAGAGGAAGTTATTGAAGATGCCGATTCCACCTCGTCGGGGTTTGTCTCTCCAGAGGTACTACAGCAGATCAAGAAGATGTCCAAGATGGTGAGAGGATGGAGTGGCAAGGACCACAGATCGATTCCTGGCACGTCCAGAAAGTTGAAGCTTACTAAAATACGAGACGACTGGATGCCATCGTTGGTTAAGAACATAACAATGGATGAAATTACTGAGCGGGAGCTCATAAAAAGCAGAAGCGAGTTGAGTCCAAATGATTGGACTGATTCGATTGCAGCTGAGGTTTCCAAAGAGTATAAAAATAATATCAGATATTATGCGTTCAGAGAAAACATGGACATGAAGAAGGTTGATGCAGCGTTCTTTTCCTCGGTAATTCTGTCTCCAGATCACGAAGCTCTCATCAGACTGCTACAGAAAAACCCGTACCATGTTCCGACTATATTACAGGTATCTACTATATTGCTGAGACAGGGTGACAAATCTAACAGTAATGGCCTGGTGGAGAGAGCGCTTTTTGTGTTCGATAGGGGCTTCAGGCAGAACTTTTCCTTGGAAAGTGGTCTTTCACGATTATTGTTTGACAAATTTCTCAACAGGCAATTTTATTTGTCGTTGTTTCGGTATATCGAGATTCTCACCCAGAGGTCGACATTTTTCACTGCTTTCACCTACTGTCGATTGCTACTGTCCATTAACCCTGTGGATGATCCATATGGCGTAAGATACTTCATTGACTTCTACGCTATTATGAGTGGAGAATATCAGTACTTGGTAAACTTAGCTGAATCACCGCTGGCCATGACCTATAAAGAGTGGTACACCCCAGGCATTGCATATTCTGGGGTACTAGCCCATGTTCTCCTCCAGAATGAAGCCGCAGCAGAAACATCTTTGAATAGAGCTTTTAAGATGTATCCTTACACAGGACTTAGACTTCTTGAAACAATTGGTACAAAGCCTTTCCGTCCAAACTCAAAAATACTCAAACATATAACTTCAAAAAATGAACTGTTGACCGAAGCGTATCTTGTCCACGTGAGGCCCATGTGGACTGAAAGACATGCCATTCAATTCATAGAGGAGAAGCTCCAGAGTTTGATAGATCAGTATAATGATACTCCCGCAAAAGCAACAAGTGAAGCACTTCCCACAAGCTTACTGCGACATGTCATTTTATCAGGCGAGAGTAAGGTGATGGCCAAAATTCCCAGATCATTCTGGGACAACAATGAAGTATTTGAGTTTGATATTCTCCCACCAAAGGGAGCTGAAGTGTTTGCAGACCTTGTGGATGAGGAATCTCTTCTCGCTGCCGCAGTGGACGATGATATAGAGATGGAACACGCCTTACGCATTATTGCAGAGAGAGAAGGACGAATTTGAGATCCAAGTTTATAGGGGCCGCATAATTAAGGTGCGTGGAGACGACTATATCTTTTTTCCTGTGCCTATCCGCCTTTGATATAGGCGGTTTCAACAGGCGTATTCTCTGTACCGGTGATGACTGTTGACTCCGCTGCAACTCGCTTCGCTACCGTAACGTCCTTGGCTGTTGCCTCCTGTGGTGGCGCGTCGTCTGATGAACTTTCAGCCTCACTGCTAGACTCTCCTGAAACACTTTCCTCTTCTGAAGAGTTCGCATCATGTTCAGCCCCGATACCCTCACCGTTCTTTACAACGACTCCACACAGTTCTCCAGCGCTCGTTATGTAGATAGTAGGATACTCAATCACTGTCTTACCCCGTATCCCCTCAGCCAACAAGCACTCTGGGTCGAGTTCTCTTAGCATGCTGGACTGCGCAGTGTTTTCATAGTCTCGTATTAAAAACCTCAAACTGGTCAAGTCAAGCTGGTCAACAGCCTCTGAGGCCTTCTTTTCTCGACTTGTCTCCGCGGAAAAGTTCCCGACAGCCCGCTCCCGCAGGAAGGCCTCCATCAGCCGCTCAGACTCATCGATCCTATGTGTCAAAATGTGTCTGATCTCTTTGAAATGTGAATCTACAACTATCCACTCTACTGTCCACTGAAATACACTTCTGCGCTTATCAAATCCGCTCCTATTAGAAGCTGATCTCGACATTCCAGAAGGCACCCTTATCACGCGAACACCGCGCATCACATCTATAGGGGCATCATCTATTACCGTGGGCTCCCCCTCCCCTTCCCGTCTGATCTTTTTATGCTGTTGGCCATACTGAGACTGTCGTTTTCTCTTCCCCAGTAATATTGCCCGAGACTTCTGGTACGTATCCATTCTACCTAGATCAACGCTTCTCCCTATTTTCAGCAGAAAGTTGTAGTCTCTGTGCACACTGTTGCTGGAAAGCTCGCTCTTTGCCAGGTATTTAGTGTTATCAACAGCCCCACTACAGTCCATCTGAAGCTTGTGTCTTGCAACGCACTTCACAGAGCAAGTTCTTGTTCCACAAGCAGGACACTTGTATCTCGGCTCATTTGTATGGCATATGGAGCACAGCACCTTCTCGGTCTTCTTTCGTTCAATCTCCATCTGTCAGTGGTTCCAAACCCAGACCCGACCTCATCTCTTCTCAAGAGTAGCTGTCGCCCCATCGCTCGTAATCCTCTGTGCTCATAACCAGGGTTGAAGTTGGCTGGCTGCCTTGGAGCGAAGAGTTACTAGAAACCAGCCTGTCACATTACCTGATCGAATTACTTGCAATTATGGTATGTCTCGGGAGTATACTTGCGGCTGCTCTGTGACACTTGTGCCTTATGTGGCGATTGTGGAGGATGCTGTTGATGTCTCAGGGAGGGCCGACGGTAGCGGTTGCTTGAGCGATAACATACTAACACATTGGAAAGTCTTCTGGTATCCAAACATTGCTGAAAGTGAGTAATTTATATTCTTGGGGGCGATCTTGTGGTTTGCATTTGAGCCACCGTCGTCTTTTAAGACCATCTAACTAACACCTTTATCTATAGGCCGAGAAAGAGGCTCATGAGATTGTGGCTGCTGCCAGACAATGTGAGTGAAATCGCAGACTCAATGCCCCCTGCTTCCTTGTGATTTCCCTTACGGTAGTATCAAGGAAAGGGAATGATAGTGTTGGAAATGGAATACTAACTTAATTAGACCGTACTCAGAAGCTGAAAGCGGCAAAGGCTGATGCTGCTGCTGAGGTTGAAGCTTACAAGAAAAAGAAGGAAGCGGAGCTAAAAACCTATGAGAAAGAGGTGAGCCTATTACTTTGCGTATTCTGTTTTTTCTCATGCGTGAGGAAGATAAGGAGCCAGAAATGAAAGCTGAGGAGGCATACTAACTTGCGCAGCACTCCGGAACCAACAAGGCCGCTGAGGCAGATGCTGATGCGAAAGTTGAAGGAGAACTCGTGGAGATAAAGAAAACAGCTGCGGCGAAGAAGGAAGGTGTGATAAAGTTGTTGGTGGATGCTGTCACGAAGCCTACTCCAGAACTGCACATCAATGCCTCTTGAGGCCGCCGGTGATTGGTGAGACTAAATTAGACAGAGGAGGCCTACTGTCACTACTGAGTAAGCTATGTGCTCAAAAATGTTCCTCGTATAACGTTAGCATCATCCGTAGGCCTCGTTCGACCTCAGAGGATCCTTGTAAACTCACACTACTCTTTTAAGAATAGGTTTCTTTTCCTCCGCCAGCGCTCGGTGTTTGAGATAGCGAGATTGGTAGGGCCCGTGATCAAGCTCAGTTTGTGCCTCTAGTCCTATTTTTCTGGCGTTTATTGAGCAGTCGACTTGTTTCCCTTTTTCTGACTTACTCCGAAGGGTCGTTGGTCTCGGTTCCAACCGAAGATCGGCGCTGAACCTTAACCTTAGCAGAAGGGCCTACTTTGTGAAACCGGCGAAAAAGCCGTTGAGATGTCCTCGGAGAATTACCGCCTAAAGATGAGCTCCTTAATATCTCATTTGAACTTAACATTGTACTCGCCGTCTCAGCACTTGCAATTTTCGTCAAACCTGACTGACGCTCTCAGCGAGCAGTTTTCGAAGAGGTTCCGGAACGCTGAGTATATACCCATGCACATGTCGATTTCCTTTGTCGTTGCCATTTTTCTTCCTCTGTTGTATTATTTTATCAAAAAAAGTATAAAAAATAATGAGAGAGCTGTTCAATTTAGCTTGAGTATACCGGACGAGGCAAAGCCCCACTGGAAAGGTCCGAGGTTGTTCAATCTGTCGTTGAGAAATCCCGAGGAACCCTCCTTCATACAGTGTTACTGTCCTGCTACCGGGCAATTTCTCGGGAAGTATAAGTCAAGCGGCAGAGACGAGATTGACAGAGCCATTCGGGTAGCCGAAATGGCTCAGATTAAGTGGGCAAAGACTTCATTTGGACAGCGCCACCAGGTGCTGCGTACCTTGAACGATTACATATGTAACAACCAGGAGGTTGTTGCAAGAGTGGCGTGCAGGGACTCGGGTAAGACCATGGTTGATGCTTCCATGGGTGAGATACTGGTCACCCTGGAGAAGATAAACTGGATCCTGAAGAACGGCGAGAAAGCTCTCAGGGTATCGCCCAGGGCAGGACCAGCTAATTTGTTTATGCAGTATAAGAAAGCCGAGGTAAGGTACGAGCCCCTCGGTGTTGTTGCGGCGCTGGTGAGCTGGAACTATCCGCTGCATAATCTGATGGGACCTGCAATAGCTAGTATATTTGCAGGAAATGGATGCATTATCAAGTGCTCAGAGAGTGTGCTGTGGAGTTCAAGATTCTTTGTGGAGATTCTTCAGACAGCATTGAAAGTGTGCGGACATGATCCAAACCTCGTTCAGTTGGTTTGCTGTTGGCCAGAAGAGGCAGACTACTTGACATCACATCCTGGTCTTTCCCATATAACTTTCATAGGCTCGAAACCAGTCGCTCAAAAAGTAGTTGCGGCTGCGAGTCAATCTCTTATTCCAGTGGTTGTCGAACTGGGCGGGAAAGATGCGGTCATTGTCTGTGACGATGCCATGGATCTGAATGCAATTGCATCTATCATACTGAGAGGAACTTTCCAGAGCTCAGGACAGAACTGCATCGGGATCGAGAGAGTCATTGCGCTTCCGCGAGTGTATGATAGGCTCATGAATATTCTGAAGGAGAGAGTAACAGATCTCAAGCTGGGCTCAGACATTGACCAGCTAGAGGATATCGATATGGGTGCTATTATTACCGATTTGCGATTCAAGAGCTTGGAGAACCAGATTCAAGCCGCTGTCGCCGGTGGGGCTAGACTTCTATCCGGAGGACAAAGGTTCAAGCATCCCAAGTACCCACAAGGTCACTATTTCTCTCCCACTCTTTTGGTTGATGTGTCTCCCGATATGGACATTGCTCGGAATGAGGTCTTCGGGCCTGTGTTAACCATGATCAAGGCCTGCGATGTCGAGGACGCTATCAGGATTGCGAATAATACTGAATATGGTCTCGGTTCAAGTGTGTTTTCCGGTAGCTTCAGCACTGCTAACTACATTGCAAATAATTTACAAACGGGTAACGTTGCGATAAACGATTTTGCAACTTTTTACGTGTGCCAACTGCCATTTGGAGGTGTCAAGAAATCAGGATATGGCAAATTTGGTGGCGAGGAGGGCTTGCAAGGATTATGTGTTGCGAAATCTGTCTGCTATGACAGGTTATCATTCATGCGAACTCAAATTCCGAGGCCATTAGACTATCCCATCGAAGACGAAAAAAAAGCCTGGAGTTTTGTTAAGGCGTTGAATCGCAGTGGCTACCACAGTAGTATATGGGAGAGAGTTAAAGCGACCGCTACGCTGGCGAGAAATTCAAAATAATCATTTTAGTTATACTTGATGATCTCAGAATTCGTTGGCTTTCAGCTTCATCCCAGGATGGCCTTTTCGGCCGTTTTGAGCTGAGTCTCTAAGTCCTTTGTGTACTTTTTGTGTAGCTTCTCAATCTCCATCATTGCTTTCTTTGTGGCGTCCGATGTTGCAGTATTCTTCAGAACCTTTAATGCTCCGGCTCTCACACCAGCAAGCGATAGTCGCTTGCCCGATGAGTTTTTCGAAGTCGCAAAGGCAGCTTTCACCTCTTTCGCAAGGCCCTGCTTGGCGTCGCCCGTTTGCGTGGGCAGCGGGACTTTCAACAATTGCTGGTTTTTCGCGTCTATTTCAGGGTTCAGGTTCATGTCCTGCGCCAGCACAGCAGACACCACATGCTTCACATTGTTTGGATCAAAAACTGTGATGTTCAGCGTTCTTCCTCCTTTCACTGTTGTCTGGGCTACTTGGGTGAAAGGCATCTTCCCACCATCGATTTCCACGCTGATCTTATCGAAGATCACCGGGTTCGACTTCCCAAGCTTGATTTCGTTCACTCTCTTCTGATAGCTGTCCAAGACTTTCTGGTACTTGGCCTCCGCATCCGCCATCAGCTTAGTTACATCGACAACCTCCACTTCGCCATCCTCCTCTTTCGACGAGTCGTGCTTGTTTTTCGCCTTATTCGTAGAGACCGAGGAACTGAAAAACCTCAACCTGTCGACTGTCGTACTGTGGCAGGGTCCCCTAGTGTAGAGACCAACCCGCGTAGCGCCAGCCAGCCATACAGTACAAGGAAATCTACGAGCAAAACTCGTCCGTAGCAATAAACTCATACTCCTGTGTCCCACCCTTCCTTCACCAGTGGGGATCTCTCGCTTCCGGCCCGAGAAGGTGAAGCTCTTCGGTTATGGTACCCTGCTCTCTTGCATCGTTCTACTGTGCGCACTACTTTTTGAAAGGACCAAAAAACAACTGAGCCGCACAGATTTCAAACACGCCCCACCTGCGCAGCCACACACACACAGAGATGGTAGACAGGTAACACAAAATGAGGTTATTCATCTGCAAAACGCGAATGGCGTGCGGGTAGTATTTGTTTTTTTTGTCTCTCTTATGCTTCACTCTAATGTTGCGTCAATTCTGACTGCAAGCGAGACGAGGCAAGCGAGATATGGGACAGCTGGCGGTGTCAACCGTCTGTCTTCAGAATGTTCCCGTGCCCGATGAAATGCATGGTTGCACCGGGGAAGGCTCGTGTGCGAGCGAGACTGCTGCTCCCAGGAGCACTACGGCGTCCCAGCTCAACAGTGTATCTTCGGGGCTCTTACAGCTCGGATTGACTGCACTCAGTGGAGGACCAGCCGCTGGCCCACCACCACCGATTGGTGTGAGAAGTGAGAGTTCAGGGAATTCTTACGAGAGAGACACAGAACATGAAGGTCTTGATCTGCCTGGTGAGAATCTTGATGGGCCCGATCAAGTCGACTTATATCCACAGTCGCATGATATCATCAGAAGCGTCCAGATTTCTGCATCAGCTTCCAATGTCTCTGACGGCTCCTCCGCAATTCCTTCTCTACAGTTTAGCTTTCTGATTACGCCCCCCGGGTACTGCAAAGAGGTGCCCGTGCAGCACAGCGAAGAGAGGGACGCGGCGGAGGTGGGATTGCGAGAAACGAGACTTCTGTATAAGCGCAGGATGACAATTGAAGAGCTGCTGGGAACGGAGTCCACTTATCTGACTTCCCTCAATACTCTTGTTGACGACTTTATTGTTCCCCTTTGCTACGACTTTGCGATGGCTGTTCCGTTGGTTCTTATGAAGAACGTACTACAGTCACTCATCAAATCGCACGAGATGTTCGCTGCGGAGCTGAATGAGATATACTCCTCAGAAAGAGGTGGTGACACCCCAGTTTCTCTTGCAGTTTCTGGTAGAATTGCAATGAGCTTGTCCAAGGGGGCGGTGCGGCCTTTTCTGTACAAGGAGTTCTGCCTGTTGTTCACTGAGGTGTTGTCGCTGCTGAAAAATGTGAACATCGAGCAGTATGAGAACGAGTCCAATAAGAGACGGAATGGCGTGCCGGGGAGCTCGAGCAGACACAGCTCTGGAATGGATCTATCGTTTCTGTCCTTGATTCAGATGGTGAGTTTTCTCGTTTTGGTTCTGTTCTTTTTGGGCTGTGTTTACTGACTTTACTTTTTTGCAGCCGATTGCGAGGCTCTCGAAATACAGACTGCTCCACGAATCTCTTGTGAAGTCCTTTTTGGACTCAGAAGTGGGGGACGATAGCAGAGCAATTCTGAAGTCGCTGGACGACCTCAAAAATACCCTGCAGCAGATTAACCGAAGCTGTGCGATTGCCGGTGAAAGCCCTGAGAGCCCCACCTCTATAGCTGCAATCCTCGGGATGAATGGGTTGAATAATAAAATACTGAGAGAAGCATTTGGCACAGGTGCAGGAGCGATGTCCGCAGCTGGCGCGACATTTGAGATCCTCGGAGAAGCCTTGCTGTGCGGCGCGTTATTCGGTGTCTGGGTCGAGCAAGGCAAGCAGGTCACCGGGCATTATATGGGCTGCATTCTTTTCAAGTCTCACATCGTGTTTATTGACACCGCTCGAAGTTTAAAACTTGACATAAAATTCCTTGTGCCTCTGTGTTGTGCGGAGGTCCAGTCCGTGGGTAATAACGCAACCCCCGAGGGTCTGCATACGACGCATCCCGGCTGTTTCAAGCTGGTGTTTGAAGATTCACATTCGTTGTTTGAGATTATGTGCGTTGCTGTGAATGCTTCAGAGCAGAAAGTGTGGGTTGAGAAGCTCGAGATTCTGACAAATTTTGTGAATGGCCCGTATGCGTTTGACTATTCCATGTCGGAGCTGACCGACTCAAGAAAGCTTCGCTACTTAGTCTCATACCCGCCCGCCATTGCTCCCATAAATGTGAATTTGAATCCCTTCACCTGTGGAGTCGGTCTTGGCTCTGTCAGAAGGCGATTCTCCAGGTGTTACTTCCAGGAGATGCTAACAGTGAGGGTGCTCACTTCTGGGTTCGAGGAGTTCACGGATATGGGATCAAGTCCATGCGTCGGGGTTGTGGATTATTTTGATGGGAATCTGCTCACCTGCCACACAGCTGTGTATATGAGGAGATCGGATAGGGTGCACGTCGAGAACTGCACAAGTGCGTTTTGGTCCACTGAACTTCCACGCGTATCCGCCGTGAGTGAGCAAAGCTCAGTAAACACCGCCCCTTCTCTGAGGAGCTCTAAAAGCTGGCAGGGTCTGAAGCTGATGGCCAGTCAGCGGGCCCAGCATCATACGCTGAAGAGGCCACTGTCGATGCCTGGTGCTCTCACGGGACCCTGCTTGACGTTTTCGCACGCGACGCCACTTGCGCACGGAGCCGAGCATCACCAAAGTCCGGATGCTTCTCATGGTGATACAACGAGAGAGGCCCGCGGGCTTCGCAGGAAAGCGTCGTCAGTTATAAGCGTATTTTTCAGGGTCAAGGGACATACGCAAAGGTGAAAACCAAAAACAAAAAAGCATTTTTTGAGATAGACTTATATATAGATTTGATCTAATACCAATCGCAAGCTACTTCCTCGAGCGGACTCCATTAGAGTCATTAGTGGAAGTGAACGTTTTGCGGTTGAAGTGGCCTGAGTTCCTACAGTCACCTTTAGTCAAGATGATTTTCAGCACGTCCTCGACATTTTCGATTCCAAACTCGTTAGCCAGCTCTGAATTCGACGCTTCCTCCAGGACACCCTCAGAGCCCAACCCCACCTGGTTTGTGAACACTTTGAAAATCGAGACTGCGCTAGATAGAGCGACTGTAGAGTCCTTAGAGTAGCGCTCCACAGCCTCCACGGAATCGGCGAGCGCAATGAAGTCTAGGTCTTTCCCCTTATACAGATATACAATCTGGGACTCTCGCGTTAGTAACAGTAACCCACGTCACAATTCGGAAAGACTACTCACTGGATCCGACATTTCTGAATTTTTTCTTAGAGAAAAGAGTGACCGGGTTGCGAACAGCTAGCGCCCTCTAATAGTCTCGCGAGAGTCACAGCAATAACGATGCTGTCACCTGACGTCATAGTATTTTTTCAGTCACGTGATATCTTAAGGAGAACAGAGGTGGGAGACTCGTGCGACTTTTCGCGCAGGTTCGAGTCCTGCAGATGTCGGTACGGTGATTAATCAAAGTTCTAATAATACATATCGGCTGACAACCGTTCTAATCCCAGTAGTAGCCAGCAGCTATAAATCTGATCATGTACTCATCGATGTGGCCAATTTCCTCTTCCTCCTCTTCCACCTCTGCATCCTCTGCATCTCCAACTTCGCTGAGCGGCTCAGGTACGTCAACCGGAGGCGTGGCGACGGCCGTGCCACCTGGAGCCGCGTCCGACACCCCGGGTCTGGGTGTAGCGGACTTCGAGGTCGGCCCAGAAGTGCTGACGTTGGCCGTCTCGTCAAAGTCCCCCTCGTCAAGCTCCACCTCCTTCATTGCTTCGCTAGCTGCTGCCGCGTCATCTGCATCTTCAGCCTGCGCCAGCACAGAAGTGAAGTTCTTGCTCGACTCGTCCACGTCTCCCAGAAGCAGCTGGTCCTCCTCTCCCTCCTTGGACTCCTCTCCAAATAGGTCCTTGACCGAGAGCTTTCCGAAGTAATCTGTCGTGAAGTCACCCTCCTGTATAACAACGTTGTCCAGCTGGCGCTTCTGGTTGGCCTTCCTCAAGATGTTCGACTCGATAGTGTACTCAGACACAAACCGATATATGTGAACATCCCTCGTCTGCCCTATTCTGTGGCACCTATCCTGACACTGTTTGTCCATGGCAGGGTTCCAATCGCTGTCATAGAAGATGACGGTATCGGCACCCGTGAGATTTATACCGAGCCCGCCCGACCTGGTCGACAAGATGAAACAGGTAATTCTATTGTCTGTATTGAATCTCTCAGTGAGGAGTTGCCTGTCTTCGATCTTAGTCGCTCCATCAAGTCTCATGTATCGATACCCATGAATATTCAAAAACTGCTCCAGGATATCCAGGACTTTCGTCATCTGCGTGAAGATCAATGCTCTGTGTCCGCCTTGCTTCAGCTCCTGCAGCAGAGTGGCCAGCTTCTGAAGCTTCCCACAATCATACTGCAGTAAGCTCTTGTCAGGGAACGCTATAGATAGTTTGACCTGCGGTTGGTGAAACGGATTCTCGATCTTGGAATGCGAATCGACGAGCTCCTGCCTGAGATCTGGGGGCAGTACTCTTTCGTTCATGTCCAGAGCAACAACTGCTGGTGTGATGAAAGCATATTTCTCTATGGTATCTTTCAGCTGTTCCGCTCTTGTGCTCACCGAAGTGATGATGCCGGTGTATGTGTCCTCATTGTACAGGTGGTCAAAAACATCAGTCTGCACGAACCTCAGCTTGTCTAACAGGTTCTGCGAATACATCGGCTGCTTCTGTGTTCTAAGCTGGTTCAAGTATAGCACTTGCTCTGAGTGTCTTAACGCCTCCTCTTGCTCTCTATGCTTCAGGAACTGATAGTATCCGTCGAGCGTCGAGTAGTCTTTGTGAACAGGCTTTTTCACCACATCCTCCAGTTTGCCGACCTGCTCTCTCAGGTGGGTATCTGCCTTCAGTCTGGACAATGACTGACAGTTGAACGTCGTCAATCCGTTATTGCAGCCAGGTCTCAGATTTAGCACGTCAAGGTTTACGTCCTCTTTGCCATGCTTTCTGAAAGACCTCCTCACAGTAATCTCCTTGAGATCAAATGAAGATGCCACAGATTTCTCCATTGTGAGCGAAGTAACTATCGGCCTTATTTCAAAAAGATCAGGATGATTACAGACCTTCCTCAGCTGCATCAAACAGTTGATGATAGACAGGAAATTTCCCGAAGCAAGCGTCTCCTTTGTTTGAGCCCTTGACATAAAGTCATCATACAAGAACCGCTGTCTCTTAGATAAACGACAGTGGATTATGTGCTCGTATTTTCCAGGCATTTGCTTTTCGACGTCCGCCTTCAGCCTTCTCAGAAGATATGGTCTCAAAACCTGGTGCAGCTTTGACACAGTCTGCTTCGTCTGCTCATCAGCACCGGCACCGCCAGCCTCAATAATCTTATCCACTGGGCGGCCAAACCATTGCTGGAAATCGGCAAGGTTTGCGAACCCAGTGGGCATGGAATTCGCGTTGTTCACTTTGGATGATGGCATCAAGAAGTATAGCAAGGACCATAGCTCCATAATATTATTCTGCAAAGGTGTACCGGTCAACAGTAGTCTGTGCTCGGTATTGAAGTTAAGGAGAGCCTGCCATCTCTGGGATCTAAAGTTCTTGATATTGTGAGCCTCGTCGAGAATCATGTACTTCCACCTGCGCCTCCTAAACGCCTGGTGATCCTGCACCACAAGTTGGTACGAGGTGATGCAAACGTGGAAAGTATCTGGTTTATTCCAACCTTTGCGCTTCTCTTTGCGCTGCTGCGGAGACCCATAATATGTGAGTACCTTGAATCCCGGCGCGAATCGCTTAAACTCCATCTCCCAGTTGAGCATAACAGAAGTGGGTACAATAATGAGATGCGGCCCCCACACATGCTTCTCGCAAGCCAAGTAAGCAAGGAGAGATATCGTCTGAATTGTCTTTCCTAGTCCCATTTCATCGGCAAGGATTCCATTGGTGTTGTTGTTGTATAAACTTGCTAACCAATTCAGACCTTGCTTCTGATACGTACGGAGAGTCCCACGTAGGAGAGAGGGAAGTGGTACGTCAACCACGGAGCTGACCTGCTCATCTGTTAGGGTTTCCTTCTCTGGGGATTTCCTGTCATTCGCTTCTTCGGGGGTCGAAGACGGGGTTTCCAGCATCGGTTCATTTGTCTCTGTCTGCTGACTCTTGACCGACTCATCCGCGCTGTCATCAGTCGCAGACTTACCAAAAAGCTTTGCAATGCCACCGTCTTGTTCAGCTCTGTCTTCGATCTCATCAGAGCTGCCATTCTGTGACGAATAGTCGCTCTCATCATCTGAATCACTCCCTGACATATCTGAGTCGCTGAGTTCCGAGTCGCTGTCCAAGAGGGAGTTTCTCTCGTCCTCTTCAAGCGCCTGCTTCTCCTTCTCGGTCACTTCCAAATAGCTAGAGAGATTTTCGTCTCTGCCGGCCGCGACGTGACCGTTCCCGTAGAATCCAGCAAGACCACTCTCACGATCTGACTCAGTGTCAACATCGTCATTCGCTGCATCTATGTTCTCGTATTTTGCGCGAAGCTCTTCAACAGTGAGTTTCATGTCTCCTTCGCCTTCTTCCTCGCTGTTCTCTTCATCTGTGCTCATGTCCGAAGAAAATTGGCCGCTACTATCAACATGTTCACCGTCTAGGCTCGAGCCATCGTTGTCTGACTCTGGGGCGGGCGTGGACGACGGCGTAACGCTAGCAGTTTCTGGTCCCTTCAACTGCTTCTCCAGAAGCATAGTTGACTGCTCCAATATTTTGTGTAAGTCATGCTTACTCTTGATTATGCGCTCTTTCTCTCTCTCCCTTTCTTCTAAGATTTTGTATGCCTTCTCGGCTTGCGTCCACTTTCTCTTCACCATCTTAGCACATTCCTTCGCCAGCCTGATCATCTTCTGTTTGTACTCCTTTTCTTCCCGCTCTTTTGATTGTGATTGTCTTTTGAAGTACGCTTCAATCATCAAAGCAATCTTCTTGCTTTTCTGCGCTTTCGCTGTTCTCCGATCGTGAATTAACTTTGACGAGTACATCGCGTGAGCAACGAGGTGATCATAGTGAGTCGGGGTATTCAGTCTGAATGGGTCTTTGAACTTCGAGAAGTTTGAGTTCAGTTTGATCATCGTTGGTTCTTTAGAAGTTCCAGTAAGGTGCGGCCTGTTGATATTTTCGTTAAAATCGACTTTCAACGTTTTTGAATCAATGCCCTGTTTGATCCTTTGCACAAGCCTGATTTGTGAATCTAGGAACTCATCATAATCTTCATTCTCGATATCTTCATCCAAAGACTTGAATGAGTTCATAAACGTTCGCAGATCGTGGAACTTCGGAGACGTCACATATGACGGATGCACTATAGGCTGCTTCGGCAAGTGATAATTCAGAATGAGTTTCTTCACTTTTGTAAGCGGCTTTGCTATCTCTGGAATAGACACATCAGAGTCAGAGTCGGATCCCGATATCACATTATCTCCTGACTCCGAGCCCGACTCCATATCTTCTTTGTCCTCTTCTTTTACTTCCCTTTTTGAGTTCCTGTGAGGTTGTGGTTTTCCAGAACTGCCTTTCTTATTTGTCTTTGTGTTTGAGCTAAAAGGTTTCAGCTTCACTTCATCTTCCTTAAGCTTGAATTTGACCATCGCGTCTATTCCGGCCTTCTTAGGGTTCTGAGTTACAGCTCCTCTCCTTGAGTGCCGCCTCTTCCCTGTATCGCCTTCCTCTCTCAAACTCTCCCACACTCCATACTCTTCCACAAAAGATTGATATAGCTCGCTTTCCTTATTTATCTTTGTTGGATCGAAATCCGTGAGACTTGTAAAATTCTTCAATTGGAATAGCTCATCAATTAAGCGGTCGTTAGCAATCACCAGGTCTCTCAAGTTTTCTTTATAGTGTTTTATCTTCGTTAGCTTAGAGGCTGACTTGGGCGGATCTTCAATCGCCCGGGAAGCACTCCTAAGGCTCCGCAGGTAGCTTGCTTGTTTTCCATCATGTTCTGCTGCCCGCGTTGAGCTCTTGCTTCTAGTGGAAGATGCGCTATAGTTTATGTTTTGCGTACCTCTTCGGCTAGTTCTGCGTCGCTTTCTTGCGTTATCACCATCTCCGGTCGAGTGATCTCCATTTGATTCAGCTGTCGGGTCTTTGTCATCGCGGTTTCCATAGTCTCCGATCGTTAAACTCGAAGACGAGTTAACGGTCCGCTTGCTATACGACACCATTTTTTGTGCCTATGTGCTATAATACAGATCGCTTAGGCGCGCAGTGAGATACTTTATCTTCCCAATACGAGCTTCGGGCAGCTTCCTGGTGGGGGTGTTCGCGTCACTGGTGTGTATCTCCTCGCGGACCTCGCTGGGTATAAGAAAGAAAGACGGTGGCGCGCCCTATATCTGGGACCTGGCTCTCACTTCAGTAACACTTTCGTACACACAGCTTTATCTAATGTACTAAATAAGTCTCGGAGAGGCGCATAAATTCCAGTTGCTGCTGTTAAAACGGGTTGACCAGCTTTTACGATAGCTTTATTGATCTCAGCTGGAGAAAATAGGACATTAGTAGGAGAGAGAACATAAATGTTGGCGCACTACTAAATTCGTAGCTCAGCGGAGAGATCCAATTAGAGAAAAGCATATAGGCCGCGGGGCTATATACGGGACCAGTGCACTGACATCGAGGAAAGAACTGATACATTCAGATAATGATAGGTGCAAAGTCGATCACGCGTTTAGTGGGAGCGCGCTCTGGTAGTTTGATTACTGCCACAAGAGCAGTTTCTAGTATCCCTCCGCAAATCGAAGAGTACTCCTTTGGAGACTACCCTAAGGTCAAGCCAGTTAACTACCAGAAGAAATCACCGTATATAAAATATGATGACCAGCAGAATAGGAGAAATTTTAACGAGCCCCTGCACCCACAGTATGATGAGTTAGATATTTGGTCTCCAGACTATTTCGATATTGTCGAGGATAGGACTGCCGTTAAGTGGTTTGCTACATTTTTTGGGGGATTCGCGGCTCTGATCACTCTGGCGTATGTAACCGATATATGGCCAGAGAAGCCAGCTATGCCCAGGAGCTATCCGTATGACGGTTTGGCTGTGGACTTGGGTTCAAAGACGGAGGAGGATAAATTCTTGTACGCGGCCAGAGCTGATAAATCTGTGTAGTAAAAGAAATTCAATATTTATTAGTAACAAAAAACATTCAGCTATGCGTTTTTTCTGTAGGATAGCAGTGTCATAGACTTTTAGACGGGGGTGAACATGTGTGTGTAAAAAAATTGATAAAACCGAAGTGACAACAAGCTTAATTAAACATGAACAATTAACATAGCATAAAACCTTGTTCGTGAAGGACTTGCTTGTATGCCTTTAATAGTCTGACTTGAGAAGCATAGACCTCGTCAAAATTATAAATAGGTAACAGCATGGGTAGCTATATGAGAAACAAATATAATAATATGAGCAAATCTTTGCAATGAATGACCAGTGGTGAGTGAGAGTATAAATGTAGAACATAACAAGAAAAAACGACGGCCAAAACCAAGCTTAATTAGAAAATATGAAAGAAAAACGACAAATGAATCTTTATGTGAGCGTAGACAATAAGAAACATAGTTTGGTAACAGAGCCTGACGTGACTTAGTATGTAAGTCTGTGTGTTGAAACAAAAACATAAATGAAAAAAAGAATGCTGAGCCCAGCGTTACGCTGGATGTGGCACTGGTGCGTCAAGAATGTTCATTTACTAGGGATATCCTGCCCTAACAAAACCAATAGTGAGCCGTTGCTGTTTGCGGAGCATCTTGTTGATATCAGGAATCTCTTCAGTCTCTCTCTCACATGAGGTATCCGTTTGAGTTGAGGTCAACGCGGTCCAGGTTTCCATCTCTGGCAGCGAGAAACATTTCATTGAGTCTGTCATCGGTACTTATGTCATTATTGAAAGGAACCTCTCCTGTCGAGTAGCCTGAAAGGCTGTTGTCTGAATCCGCTGTCAGGCCTGGCAGGGCAGGAACCTTCTGCTGCTGGGCGTACTGCGATTTCTGTGCTGCTCTTGCTCCCCAACTGACCCTGATTCTGCTCTGCCCTATCGGGTACCCTTGCATTTCCACTATAGCTCTCTCAGCACTTGCTCTATTGAAGTACTGCACAAACCCACAGTTTTTTCCAGGTGGTATTTTCACATAAACAATTTCACCAAATTTTTCAAAATATAATCGTAATTCGTCAGCCGTGATATATGTGTTCAATCCCCCAATAAATACAGTGGTGTTATTGGGATCAGAGAACTGTTGCAATGGAGGTTGGAATTGCTGGGGTGGGATATTCACTCTCTGTTGCTGCTGTTGCAACAGCCCATGCTGAGGTCCGGTGGGAATCTGCATACTGTTCCCCATGCTGAGGGACCCACCACCACTGTTACCACTATTGTTTTTCGTGGCGGTGGACACCCTGATCGGTCTCCCGTTGAGAACAACACTCTGCATTTCCAGCAATGCTCTATTCTGCTCGGCCTCCTTGGAGAATTTCACGAACCCATAACCTCTTGGATTCCCAGTTTGGGGATCAATCATAATTCTTGCGTTGTAACATGAAGGATACCTTACCTGAAAAAATTCAAGCAAAGCTTTATCGTTGATATCGTGAGGAAGATCACCGACGAAAATCGTGAACTCCGTCTGTGCTCCCTGT